>OX243903.1:23248400-24498400 GCA_945859665.1 Anorthoa munda
CGGGGTGGAGGTGTCACGTGTTTATTTTACGACAAAATCCATCATAGTTATGTCCATTGTTATCTGTGGAGAACGTGGTTGATTTCACATTTGTATAATTTCTGTATCCTATATTTTTGTAATTCTTAATGTGTAATTGTTTGTTTTCCCGAATAAATAAAATAAAATAAAATAAGTAAGTAGGTAGGTATTGGATAACGTTCAGTTCTCTACTATTGGAATTATTTTTTGAATAGGTAAATAATCACGCGCCTGAATGGAATTCATTCCAAATCTTCCAAATGGAGATTTCAAATACAAAGACCGGTATTTCAAATGCTCATGCTCAACTCAACTCATGGATTTGCAACAATTGTGATTGGTTGGCTTGTTTTTTTTTACATTAGTCCAAGATCCTAGACGCCCTAAACGTTACCAAACTCTTTTAACAGAAAATCAGTGCAATTGAATAGTGTTAGCATGTACTTGGAACTTTCTCGTACATGCTAACTTGAACTTTCATTTTCATTCAATACCTACCACACATTTTGTGTAGAAAGAATTCTGTAACGTCTGGGGCGTCTGGGCTCTTGCTCTATTGTATATTATATCAAGCATGGTATAATATATTCTCCGTATACTTTGTCAAGCTGAAGAATCATAATGCCGAACTCGAGAGTTGTAATAGGTTGACAGTTGACTGGTAGTTGTGGCCAATTTTGAGTTTGAGTCGAGTATGAGTATTTGGAATATGGATCTTATGCGGCGTCCCATACACCTACATTATTATTTGCCTTGTATGTTTTAATAGACGCATCATAATTTTTTCACGCATTTTCAATATCGGTATTCACTTTCGCACTAACAGATAATTAATGCCTTATCAGAAAACAGATACTTAGTAATACTTTTTTTAAGTACCAGTACCATCTTTTATACCAGTGTGGCCGAGTATGCTTTATAGAGACTTTGTATTCTAATAAACGTAACATATATAAGACACAATTTCAATATCCACCATGCATATCTCCATAACCACGTGGCTCCGAGTTGTGGGGTTGGTACTGGGGGGTAGCCAAACCTGCCCCTCCTCCCTCCCCGCGCCAAAAATCATCGGCCCATAATCGAAATTTTAACCGGTGGTAGGTAGCGTTTGTCTGTGTTTGTCTCTTTTTATTCCTAGAATTTTTCTAAGGGCAAGAACGAAAGATCTGACAGTTTATTCTCCTTAAATATGATATGTCTATTAGATACATGGTCTGTGTTTCACATTATTACAGAATCACAAATATTAAACGCCTTTAGCAAAAATCGTAGCATTCTGCTTATAAACTATTGCTTAGAGCTACCCTTTATATTCCAGGAGGTTGAAGAATACGTACTGCATCAAACTTTACATCTATGCGAGTGCCTTCTTGATTGAATAATTGTTAGTTTACGATGCTCAGTTTATAAAATCTGTGAATTAAGTCCATATGTACTTTATTAGAGACCTTTATTACTGTATCACTCCTTTGATTCTTTTGATCAGATTTTTTTAAATTATTGTCTTTATTAGAACATCCAGTATAAATAAATATATTTATTTAATATACAATGCCACAGATAATAAATTGTTTATTAGCATCAATTTTTTACAAAAAAAGAGTGATACCATGACCCCTGAGCTAGGTAACAGCACCTGTGTTTCAGGGGCCAGTGACCTCTTCCGTTAAGTTACACAATTATAATCAGCTAGACACCAATGCAATTAATATTAAAATCACAATTTAAATAATTATTCAATAAAAATCCTAGACTAAAATCAAAATCATAATCAAAATTTAAATAAACTCATTAATAAAATTAAAATTAAAATCGAAGGCAACAATAAAATTAAAATCAAATAAAATATTATAATCACAATGAGCATTTAAAACCAAACACATTGCAAATTACAACCAAACACAAATTTAAAATTAAAAATTAAGATCAGTTTTAATTTTATCAAAATAAAAAAATCAGAATTAGCATTAAATTACAATCCAATTCATTCGATTAAAATCAAAATTAAAAGTTAAATAAAATAAGGTCAAAAAAATAATCCAAACTACAATAAAATTAAATCTTTGAAACAAAGTCCAATTCAATTACGAGTATTAATAAATAAAAATATGGATGCTGGTATGTATGAATGTGATTGTGTGTATGTGTGTGGAGAAAACCAGTAGCTGCCTGTTAATTTGAATACAATACGTTTTCAATTTCGACGTAGTCCCGAGACAGTAGCCATTTCTTTACCCTCCTCTTGGTTTCCCGAGTCGTGAGGGGACTAATACTGAGGATCCTGTTTAATTTGTCGTAAAGAAAGGTAGTAAGATATACCTGTTGTCTCCTAGCAGACGCCGTGTGAGCCCGTGTGGCAGCGCACTGGTAAGCAAACGTTTGGAACGGTGCGTTTCCTATATAATATAACTGAGCATCATAAGACGTAACAATAAGCTGCTTTGCTTGGTGACAACCTGCAGAATAAAATTCTTTCTCACCGTAAGTACTTCGCACTTCTCGTATAAGACCTTGGTGGGAAATCTAAACGATTACGATAATATAATACCAATGCATAATTATTTTTAGTTTGCATTGGACATAACGTGAAATGGAACACATAAGAATGGATATTCATTTCTTTGCAAGCTGGCAACATTAGTGCGGCTGTCAAGTCAATTTCGAAAGATACACGTTCTGCAATGGGTGACACTGTGGCTGAAGAAATCCCAAAACTAAACATTGACGCAAAGGCAGGGTTTTATACATTATAATTTAATTTGAGAAAGTTTATTTGTACGTTATGTAAGTCATGATTAAGTTCATCGGCATCCGTGGAGGCTGTGTGGTCCGCTGCAAGGACTACGCATATGCCACATGGGTCTGTAGGCCTTTCATCAGCGTTTTTTGCTGGACTGATATCATGCGGTTTCCTTTGCCTTTATTTAGTTTTTTCTGTATCCTAGCCTTTGATATTTGTTATTGTTTTTGTCTGTAAAAACTTGTGACCTCTTTAAAAAGCTGTGATTTGTGTTTTTGTGGGCCCTTAATCATACAAATCATATTAGAAAGTGTACAATAGGTTATTAAAGTGAAACAAACTTAAATGTCACACACAACTGTGTAATTAGTTCGATTTTACGTAATTACTGCACAATATATAATATTTATATATCTATGTGTCCTTGTAATATGAACATTTTATCCAATAATTTATTAGAATAGAGTTCAGTGTGTCATTATTCATAAATCTGATAAATCTCACTATCATACACATCTTATCTCCCTGTTATTATTTACTAACCTCTTCACAAATACCAATATGAAGTGTTATTGTCATAATCACTCACTTGACCACCATAATTGTGATTGCAATCTAATGTTAATAAGGCAATATAAACATATCCTAACAATAGAAATTATTACCACTTTCAAGAAGAGATCTGTGAATAAAATATTTTTTCTTATAATTTGGTTCTAACTAATCAAATCACTTTGCAGTCAAAAACAAAAGCAATGAAGGAGAAAAAGAAAAAACCAGATGAGGGTTCCGGAGGTGTGGCTGAAATGAACCCATGGCCTGAATACATCCAGAAGCGCATCAATCTCTGGGATAAGTTCAAAATTCAGTATGAAGAAGAGATTGCTAGCAAACCGGATATGAGCGTAGTGGTTACGCTACCTGATGGCAAAACCGTAGAAGCTAAAGCATGGAAAACTAGCCCTTATGATGTTGCTAAAGGAATTAGGTGAGTTATACAAATATTTTATTTATGTTTTTTGTTACCAACAAATATTATCTTTAATGACAATAAAAATCAGATTAGCGCACACAATTAATCATCAGATCATTTCTATAAAAATAGACTTACAATAATGAGTTCATGACAATTTGCGAAGTCTTCAATGAGTAGAAAACAGACAGCAGATATTGTCATTAATAAAAATTAGGCACAATGTAGCTGGCATTAACTACTATTCTTAAACCAATTTAAAAAAGAAGAGTAGAATTTCTCTATGAATTCTATTTTCGAACCTAGTAGTGCAACTAGTGCAAGCTATACTGCACATTGCAATAGGTTGGCTTAGTTTGTCTATGGCAATACTGCGCTTCTATGTCATCATTCTAATTCATAGTGAATGAGTCATGTTCTCATGCCACTTTATATTAGCATTTTCCTCAAGAACTGAGGAAATCAAATTGATGACTCCAATTAAGTATGCAGTCTACTTCCTTTTTAGAATAAAATATTTGATTAGATAGAAATTCAAGAGAATCTAGATAACAGTTGTTTGAGTAGAAAGTGAAAATAAATATGATAAGAATAGGTAATTCCCCCACACTACTAAAAACTATACTACTACGAAAACTACTAAGAATACTTATAGGAATTAGCTTGGTGGTAGTTGTCTTGCAACTAGTAAAAATCCTATCAATATTAACAAAGACTAACTTAAACTGATGTGCGGCTAACTCTACAGCTTTTATAGTATGGTATATTGTGATATTACATTGCTAAATAAATTATAATAAAATGATGTTTGAAATGCCCCATAAGCATTGTTCTTACTGTGTTGTGAGTAATTTATAAATTTGTTTTTTTGTTTGGCAAAAACGGTCATTGACGCACATAATTTTTTCATTCTTATTTTCAAAAATGGAATTAATATGACATGCAACCATTCTGAATCTCCATCTATCATGATTGATTCTGAACAGTGTTTGGTTAACAAAAATAAATAATTATTTACTACCAAAAAGTTTACATGTTTTCACTTTGGCTCTAAATTAAAAGAACTAGTTCTATGAAAACAATTAAGAGAAAGCCCATTACTGCTATTGTTATGCAAAAATAAAACAACTACTTATCTTTTGTGATATGGTTTGTGTAATCAAATTGTGAAGTTGACAATACTTCTCTATAGAGCTGTGCCGACTATGAACATGAGGTACTCAAATTGCCGCGGACTATAAATGTGGCCGGATAGTATAACTCTTCTAGTCGTTCCTTCGTCCATCCCTTTCGTTAACTAAATTATACTCTTCTATTCAAATCTTACAACACTACTTGGAATCGATTGACAGGTTTTCCTGTACCCCATTAAGTGCCAAATAGGCGGAATTTCTGGTATTTTTTTTTATTGATTTATCAACTATTGTGAGTGTAGTGGAGACCTAGTGTTATCGGCCGCGACTTATAAGTTGTCGTGGATTCTAACCCAGGCAGGCGCTTTACTTCGTGTAAATTATTTTACCACCACTGCTCTCAAAACGGTGAAGGAAAACAGTGAGGAAACAGACATGTCATCCATCAAATACATGTGACATCCACCTCGGGTTACGGGCCATTCCCTCTCACAGAGAGGAGGCCTGTGTCCCAGCAATGGGAACATTAAAAAGGCTGATGATAGTGATAAATGTAGATAATAGTCGCCTGTCCTGGTTAGTCGAACCATCACTACTTGTCAGATCGGTCTCATTCTACTATCCCTATCCCAATGTTACCAGAGGCTCTAGAAAAAGTTTCTTTCTATCAGTGAAGGTGATGGTCCAAATGCTAAAATGTAAGGGATTGTTAATGTGACATTTCGATAGCGCTTGGCATTCTCATATATTTTTGTCAATTATAAGCTATTATTAAGTTTCACCTTTCCTGGTGTCTGTAACCAAAACTTGCAAGTTAAATTTGACCCACTTCCTAGTGTCAGATTGAGCTAAAAATTTGCAGACATATTTGTTTCTCATGACAATGCAATATTTTTTATATGAAGGTTGTTTAAAACAAAAATGATCAACGCTTGCTGCCCAGTGTCTGTAATAAAATCTTGCAGTGTCGGATTAAGCTGAAATTTGGCACACACGTTGCTTTATTGTGACAATACAATTCTTAATATAAAAGCTTGTTTCCAATCACTTTTGTTGATAGAATGTCACTTGTCTAGAGCTTAGATCAATGTATATAATAACTAATTACTTATTTGCCTGCACACAAGCGAGTGGTGGAGAGAATAGTAAGTACTTTACTTTAGGGTGGACTCTTGAGATGGCTTTAACTGGTAAATGTCTATACCGCCTGAACTAAACGCATGGTTGATGCTGAAATTTTGATGTTATGTATCACTTACCTGTCTTAAACGATTGGTTGATTTTACTTGGTAATTGGAAGGCTCCGTAAACAGCGGGTGTTTATCGGGGTCATAAAAAAATATATAATCTGTAATGAAAATGTATGAGGGCAATATTATTTGAAGCATGCATTGAAACTATGTATTGGCTGTGTATGCACTATGTACAGCATGTTTCTATAATATACATTGCTTTATTGGTGTTAATAAATAATATAACAATTAGTACTGAAAATGCTTGTTGTCTATGGTAATCATAATCTTGGTAGATATTACCAGTGTATATTTATATGCATTAGCATTTTAACAACCCTAATACCATAATAATATAATAAAACCACTGCATAAGGAATTAAAATGGCAACCCTCCCCTTTTTAAGTCAGATAAAATACATGGCTTCTGGCTTGATCAAAGTCACTGTATACTGCTTTGTAAAATCATAGTGAACATATTTTTAAAGTTGGTTTGAAAATATTTAGCTTTTGGCTGTACCACAGCCATAGTCAAATTAAACCCTGCTTCAAACAATCCCAGTGAAAAGCCACTCCAGTTCCACCCTGCTATTCCACCTCCGACCCTCATGATGACTGTCCTCCATCACAGCCAGGGCCTTGCTGATTCCACCATCATCGCACGGGTGAACAATGAGCTCTGGGACCTGGACAGGCCGCTGGAAGGTGACTGTAAGCTGGAACTCCTGAGGTGGGACAACACGGATGCTCAAGCCGTGTTTTGGCATTCATCTGCGCATATGCTGGGAGAAGCTATGGAGAGGGTGAGCATTATAATTGTGTTTTGGGTTTATTTAGTTAGATGAAAAATTAAATGTAATGTCTTAAATGTAATGTCTTAAATGTTAATTATATAGGAAAATTATTAAGTGTTATTCCTCTCTCCTAGACACTGACTGTATCTAGAATGTTGCTGTGCCCGACAGGGTCCATAATTGTTTCTGAAACTATATTTACCACCTGTATGTACATTATGGATGCAATAAATTTAATTTGATTTGATTTAATGATTAATTAATTATTGAATCTAGGAAAAATCCCAATGTAGTTTTTAGGGTTCCGTACCCAAAGGGTAAAAACGGGACCCTATTACTAAGACTCCGCGGTCCGTCTGTCTGTCTGTCACCAGGCTGTATCTCATGAACCGTGATAGCTAGACAGTTGAATTTTTCACAGATGACGTATTTCTTTTGCCACTATAACAGCAAATACTAAAAACAGAATAAAATAAATATTTAAGTGGGACTCCCAGACAACAAACGTGTTTATTGCTGTTTTTTTTTGCGATAATGTTACGGAACCCAACGTGCGCGAGTCCGACTCGCGCATTTGGCCCGTTTTTTTCTATTTGGAAGCTTTTAAATGATTTATATGCTGAACTAAATGTTAATTTAAAGGAAATTGACTAACTATTTGCTTATTAATCTGATGATGGATAAGCCGAAAACACAAACAATACAGACAGATCAATATCTAACTTTTTTATAATAAATTTATTTCTTAAATGGATTAACTACAAATAATTTTAATATCCATTAAAAATCATTTAAGCATTAATGTTGAGAATCAACACATTTTGAAGGTCAACTTCTTGAATACTGGTTTTTTGTGCTTCACTGGAATAAATGCAGTGTTCACCAGTATCTTATGTAATATATATTTTATGATCAGGTATACGGAGGCTGTCTCTGCTACGGACCTCCGATCGAAGAAGGCTTCTATTACGACATGTATTATCCTGAAAAAGGGGTAAGAATCAACTGTTTTTGTTCACTAATTATAAGCTAAAAACATTATCAGTTCAGCTGAAAGACGTTCAATCCACTCCACTGCTATACCATTTTCATTTTAGCGTAGCATCAGCGGGTATCGACCTACCTAAATATTTTTCCATTCTTAATTTCAAAAACGGAATTATAATTTGTCCTGGTTGTATGGTGGTAGGAGCAGTGATGGCCCAGTGATACCGGCCGCGAATTACAAGTTGTAGGTTTGAACCCAGGCAGGCGCTTTACTTTGTGTAAATTATTTCATCACCACTGCTTTCAAAACGGTGAAGGAAAACATCGTGAGGAAACCTAGAACCAAACATTAAAAAACATGTGACATCCACCAACCCGCACTGGGCCCGCATGGTGGATTACGGGTCTGTGACCCAGCAGTGGGAATATTAAAAGGCTGATATGATGTATGAGTTTGAGATATGAGGTAAGGGGTAATTGCCGCTGTGCCATGCATACACGAAAAAACAATAGACATAGTCCTCCCCCATGCGTTGCCACTTCCACAGGTCCTGCTTCTCTCATATAGCTGACTAGCTGTCTCACGCGGCTTCGCTCCCGTCAACTGGCTACCTACCTACCCTACCCTACCTACCATACACACATGAATGTTTCGTAACTTTAACCGCTTACGCAGCGCACGCAACGGAAGCTCTCAAAAAGGAATATTTTTTCCCGTTTTTGCAACATTTTTCATTTATGCTCCGCTTCTATTGGACGTAGCGTGATGTTATATAGCCTATAACTTTCCTCGATAAATGGACTATCCGACACAAAAATAATTTTTCAATTCCAACCAGTAGTTTCTGAGATTAGCGCGTTCAAACAAACAAATAAAATCTTCAGCTTTATAATATTAGTATAGATTTGCATAATAATAACGAATATTTCAAATTATATGCATTACTACTATCATAATTATCAGTATGTCACTATTATCTGCTGATCAAAATTTACATGTACATAACAAGATTGCGGCCATCCTTTTAAACTGATGGTCAATATTCTCAAATCAAATTGATGATGGGTTTATAATATCAACATTATTATGGATCTATAGTGTCCCACTGAAGGGCGGATTGAACACTTCCATTTTGGTTTACTAATGATAAGCATAAAATATATTGTCATAATTTACATTGGCATAACTAAATTCAGCATAATGATCATTACACATAATATTATTAGGCATAACGGTTTTGCCATAATGTTTATTAACATAAATACTGTTGGCATAACAATAATGAAGCATAAATTTATAAAGCATAATTTTTTAAACGCATAATGATATTTACTACATAATGTTCTACTAATAAAAACAGCATGTTTGCGGCTCAAGGGCCACCTTGGGCCGCCCCTTAACCATGCATCTCCAATTTATGCCAAAACATACTAGACCAAATGACGATTATAGCATAATTCGTAATAGCGTCATTTGGTCTAATTTGTTTTATGGCCTTATTTATAACCTTTGCATTATGCCAAAATATTATTATGCCACTTAGTTATGCAAGTTATGCAAAAACATTATGCCAAACAATATTATGCCAAGAGAGGAATTCCCTTCCATTTTGCTTTAGTTTTCGCGATCAGAACCAGTTCTCTCTGTAAGAGTCATAATCGTCTAGTTACCTCCTTCTGATCCTACCACAACGGCAGTTTCTTCTGTTTGGAACGCAACTTGTTGCTACTTTTCGTCCAATTAAATCATAACACCATAGAGAGCAAACAGCAGATTTAGTTTCCTGACCACCCCGTCAAGAACTTACAATAAATTCTCACCTAATTTTGTTCCAACAGATTTCATCAACGGACTTCCACGTCTTAGAAAGCCTAGTAAAGAAAATAACAAAAGAAAAGCAGCCGTTTGAACGTCTCGAGCTCACCAAGGAGCAGCTACTGGAGATGTTCGACTACAACCCATTCAAAGTGCGCATCTTGAACGAGAAGGTCAACACTCCTAAGACCACTGTGTACAGATGTGGCCCACTCATTGATCTGTGTAGGGGGCCCCATGTTAGGCATACGGGGAAGGTTAAGGCGTTGAAGGTTACTAAGGTATGTGGTTTTCATATTATTTTTTATCTGTAATGCAATCCAATTAGTGCTAGGCAACTGGGCTTATCCTAGTTGTAAACGACCCTTTGTGCCTATTGGTCTTGTTTGTTTGTTCTGTCTCCTGCTTGATATGGAGGGAAATTTGTATTTTTTCTTACTCCTCCGTTATTCTTTTCTGATTAATTTCTTTGCGGGATCCAAGGCAGTTAAATTCATTCTCCGGGACTTCGTCGAGCTTCATTGCCTCGGCGCTTTTCTGGTGGTCGCCACTGTTGATTCTGGCTTTCAGGAGTTGCAGTGGTTTGGGAATAGTGCGATGGGTATGTCCAAAAAAAATCCAGTATAAACGCCAGCCTCTTCCACCAGTTTCCATATTATTTATGGGGTCTAGCGAAGATCTAAGTATCTTCCTTCGTACACTTTCAGTTACAGTGTCTCTGTTAAAATACAATACATTTAAATTTCCGTTAAGCAGCGCTCTTATACCTGTCCGCTTAGGAGGTTTTAACACTAAGATCGTGACTGAATCACAGATTCATAGTATTTTGCGTCATTGCTCTGTTCTGAAGGTTCAGGGTGTTGTCAAACCAATCAATCGATCATCGATCTCTGCAAGTATGGATCAGTTGACGGCGATCGACAATTCCTACTACACCAAATCTTGACTATATCCTTTAATTTTGCACATAGCTCCAGTATCATCACTGTAACCAGTTTTATTAAAAACCTTTGCAACACTAACATTAGAAACGGGATATTTACCATGTTTACCGAAATATCGGGAACTCACAAAAAACAGTAAACATGGTAAATATCCCGTTTCTAATGTTAGTGTTAGTGACCATGACAGTTTAAAAACTTAAACCTTTGCAACCTTTGACACGCAGCCCAGCAGCCGATCGCTCAACCACTGCGCTGACTGTGTCATCAGATTACTAATTGACTATTTTTATCCTTTAGAACTCAGCTACCTATTGGGAGGGTAAAGCCGACGCGGAGAGCCTACAGCGAGTGTACGGCGTATCGTTCCCCGAGCCTAAGCAGCTGAAGGAATGGGAACACATACAAGAAGAAGCCGCCAAGAGGGATCACAGGAAGATTGGCAGGGTAAGTTCTTTGCTGTTTTTATGATATAGTTTTTGTTGTACATAGGTTGGTTTGGTCCAAATTTTCTTTCTTAGCAATGAGACCACGGGGTCTAAAATTTTGTTCAAATAAATCTCACTAGATGGCGCGATATGCACCTCGGTATCCACCTATCTGTTATTGAATGTGCGTTAAATTAACATTTTCTGGAATTGATCACAAAAATTGTATGTTCTTGTTTAATCAACTCTCCTAAGTACAAAATTATGGAATATTGGGCTCTTAATTCACATTTCAAAGATTGTTAGACGGATCATTTAAAATTGATGCCAATAGATGGTGCATTTTTAAATTGGCATTCCACTCGATTGTTAAAGTTTGCATTTTAACACATTTTGGTGCAAAAAAAAAAACTGTAAAAACGTGCAAATAAATACTAGAAAACAAAACTTCACTGTATTTAAAAAAAAAAAACATTCACGAACCTAGTAAAACCTTTTACTTGCAAGTCGCTGCTAACACCATCTATCTATCACCGTGAAACAGAACCGAATGCGTTCGATGTACAAAAAATTGCCAGAATAAGCAGTCGAAAAACGCTAGTTACGTCGGCACGGTTTCTTTGTATGGGATGAGGTATCTGTATGCTAGTATTATATTATCTGTGGTTTGGTGTTCTATCACACGGGGCAGCGATTTACTCAATCGCCCGGTCCAGGATATTAGCGTGTGGACTGGTAAGATTTTTGTCCCATACGCCACACATGTACAGGTCAAGGGGAGTTATTTGTACAGCCGACAGGGAGGGACGGCGTCGCATCGTGAGGCGAATCATGGCGGCACGGTGTCTCTCTGTGACATTCTGACCATGACCACTTTGCCAAGAGTGTACCGACAAGAAGAAGACACTGATTTGTCCTCTATTGTTGCAGGAACAAGAGCTATTCTTCTTCCACGAGCTGTCGCCCGGCTCCTGCTTCTTCCAGCCGCGCGGTGCTCACATTTACAACACGCTCGTCAACTTCATTAGAGAACAATACAGGTATGGTATAGCATCAGCTAGGTGTATCTGCTCAAACATGCTTGAAGCAGAAAACATGTATTTCCATTATTCTACAGCTATGATTACGTAAATGCACTAGGCCAACATTTCCCAACCCATTAGTGGGTTGCAAGCGCATATTAGGTGGGCCCTGAAAAATACGATGATATGATGTATAATATTCTATGTTCTATTTTAGAGGGGTTTGGTTGCCGCACTTATTCCCTCAAATGGACATTTGTACGTGGGCCATGGCGGCCGTTGGGTGGTCATTCCAACCAGCCCACCTCACTCCAGAAGTCATATATATTAAGAATAAAAACCAAAATTAATTTGGGCGTATCCAATTCATTGAGATTAAAAGTAACTAAAACTTGAGTTGATGCTTGCAAATCTATAATGACAAAAAAATAAAAACCTTTTTTGCTAAAAATACAACCGACTTCTAAATACAAACACTACAAAGTGTAAAATAACCTCAATTTCAGGAGTCGGTGTTCCAGTTTTCGTTTCTTCGTTTTTTGACATTTCTTATTTGTTTCGTTTCTTGGTTCATGAAAACCAAGATGTTAGTCCTGAGTTTGAATGTTTTTGCTAGATGGATCGTGGGTCGCGGTACAGTCAACTTTGGGAACAACTGCGCGTACGCATATACGCCTAGGCATATACGCATTTTTTGACGCTTTTTTTTATTGAAACGGAGTCGAAATTAAATGTACAAAATAGACTTCGAAATTATTCTTTTGAAAACTGGTCCTTTATAGAGTTTGCACTAATAAACCCTTTAAAATTAAACAGTAATGAGGTAATAGTCCAAAGCTTTACTGATAGATTGATAATCACAGTATGTTTTTTTTTAGCTGAAATCTAAACCTTCAAGTTCTATTTTTTACCCGCCTGCCGAAGGAAAGTAATGTGTTTATCAGTCTATGTATGTATGTTTGTTCTATGTGGCGTTCTAGAGACCAAACGCGTTGGCCGATTTTGATAATTCTTACGTCAATCGATTCGTATTAACTCTGCGAGTGTCACCGGCTACATTCAAATTGGAAAATAAAAAAAATGGCGGACTTTTGAGCATTTTTTTTTTCTTTTGACCCCATCTTGTGGGGTATCGAAATAAAGGGTTTAAGAGGTGATTTCAAAAATATATAACACTTATATTTTTAAATAAAAAAATAACTAAAAATTTATAAATAAAAAATGTTAATTAAAAAAAGCATAAAACCCGACTGCTTAAAAAGCAAACTAAAAAGAAGTAAACATGATTTTCTAATTGTTTACTTTTTTTTAGTTCGCTTTTTAAGCTGTCGGGTTTTTGCTTAACTTTTTTTATTATCAGAATAATCACGAAGTCACCGCTAACTTTTATTACGTAATAATCATCAACACTACCACAAAATTTTTCAGTAGCCATTTCCATAATAATTTTACGGCTTTTCTTGTTTACAGACTTCGCGGCTTCCAAGAAGTGGTAACCCCGAACATGTACAACGCCAAACTATGGCAAACATCAGGTCACTGGGCGCACTACTCTGAAAACATGTTCTCTTTCGACGTGGAGAAGGAAACCTTCGCGCTCAAGCCCATGAATTGCCCGGGACATTGGTGAGTAACTTTAAAGAGTATCTTTAAGGTTACACTAATCGATCATTCTTCCATACAAACGTAGTCCAGCGATTACTCCACTGTTTGACGATGTACGACCAAAATAAAAAAAATATATCATCATTAATTTTTCTCATCATTAAAAAACAAACCTAAAAAGTAAAAAATAAATATATTTGAAAGTTATGAGCGTCGAAAGTATGACAACACTAATTTTAACGCATCTTTGGGCGGAAATAAATACCATAAGAAGAAGGAAAATTGAAAAACGGCCTCCATACAGTGATAGATTAGTAGTTCAACAATGCAAATAATTTTATTTTGAAAATATAAATTTGTCGTTTTTCCATGAAATCTAGACTCCCAAAGGTCTTATAAAATTCCGCGCGCTAGTTTCCGTTCTAAATCATCATCCATTTCGCTACATACTTGCAATAGTGCAAATTCGTACGCGAACAAGCTTCTTACTGCTCATCACAGCATCTATCACTTTCGCACGTGTTGTCGGATGAGATAGCATGCATTTTAACCCCGCGCGCAAAATAGTTCGTGCCGTCGACTAAGGAAACCTTAACTCGTTTAGCCCGTTCCATCAGGATTACAACGTACGGCGGCGATGAGCCAACGGTACATAGTGGAAAACCCATCCACAGACACTAAGGCCCACTTGCATGTAAAACTTGGCTTGTTAGTTGCTTGTTACGAAGTAAAATTGACAATATTATAAATAACAACTTCGCGTCACTTTTATGTCGTGATGTAAAATATTTGCGATTTTAGGCCTTTTTGTGGTTCGTGTGTGGCGGTATAGATGTCGCTACATCAATTTTTGGAACGAACTTCCTTAACGCGGCTTGCGATAGTTGGCAGTTGATAGTGTGTCATGCTCTCTGCTAATGTCTCTCTGATGGTAGCACATGTGTTGGATTATTCGGTTCCCTTCATGATGGTTGAGCTGAGTGGTGCCAATCCTTGTGTAATGTTCGTGAACGGGCGCCATCAGTTGTGATTACCTATACTGTTTGTTTTACTCTAGACGCTTTTACGTGCACGTCTTTTTACATCGTTCTCACATATATGTAGTTTTCCAACAAGAATGATGTAACCAAATACTTGTAAAACACTTTTTTTTTAAAGAGTAAGTGTGGAGTTTCTTGTCCGTTCTTCTCCATAACAAGCTACATTTCCGAATGGACGGTAGAATCAATTATTATTAATTTTAAATTTTTGACGTTCAAAAGTGCTGCTTAATGGCCGAATTGAATAAAGAAATTTTGATTTTGGATAGGTTTAATTCGGTAAGCAATGTAACGTCACGTAAGATTTTTGCATTATACTTTTTGCTTACTCCTGGTGTATCTTTTTATGAGTAAGTAGGGACACACACCGCACGATCGCTTTTTTCTCTGCGTGTTGAATTTCGTTCCTGAGATCCCTGGGGTCCCCTGACCGTACACGTTTTATTAAAGCCAGCTTTTTCCTTAGTCTACTCTTCGACAACCGCATCCGTTCCTGGCGCGAACTCCCCCTGCGCATGGCAGACTTCGGCGTGCTACACCGTAATGAACTAAGCGGCGCCCTCACCGGCCTGACCAGAGTGCGGCGCTTCCAGCAAGACGACGCGCATATCTTCTGCACGCCGCAGCACATCGAGCAGGAGATGGTATGTGTCTTGATGACAGATAGTCTTCGAGATAATAGTACATTTCGAGTCGAGCATAAAAAGTCGAGATTTTAACACGAGCGAAGTAGCCAATTTCGAGATGCGAGTGTTAAAATATAGCCTTTTTTCACTACCTGATGAGCTTACTTAATTAAATGCAAGTAAGTTCCAACAACAATTTACTAGAAACGTTCAGACTAAAAACCACAGACTACATACACACAATCAACGCGCGCTTTTTCGAGAGGTAACAGGTTCAGTATCATTCTGCCAGTTACATAATGATATCAAAACTCCATACAAAAGTCATTTCGTAACTGTTATTATGTAATTTTGTTTTTTTTTTTAATTTTTATTTTATAGTCTTGTGTCTAAATGTTCATATTTCGAAACGAATTTCTTAGGTAATGTGTTACATAATAGACAAGGTAGTTGAAAAATATTATGCACATACACAAACTCACGCCTGTCTACCATGGGGGTAGGCAGAACTACAGAACGCCACCTGCTACGATCCTTACATACAATTTGCTTCGTTGTTCATATATTTGGTCATACATTTTCACGAGCTGACTGACAAAAACCAGATGTATCCTCCGAACAAGAAACAAGAAGAAAAGCATGAAGTGCAGGCTTTTTACCAGGCTGCAAGGAAAGGGTTATGTTTTTCGCGCGTATCTTGTATGTTTGTATGTATGTAATATTCTTTATTACCTTGTATCTCTCAAACTACTTGACGGAGCTGAACTAAGTGCCGTTAAAAAAAAGAAATATGTCGGATTTTGGGCGCCATATTGCAGTGGTGGAATTTTTTTTTCTCTTCGAAACCCATCAAGGGGGTATCAAAATGAAGGGTTTTTAGAGGTGATTACAATTTCTTTTTTTTATCGATAGGCTCGCGTTTCACTACTATCTCGCCTGATGGTAAGTGATGATGTGGTCGACGGTCAAGCACGCTTGCCTAGAAGTAACCTATTCACTCTTGACTTAAGACCCCAAGGTTGTAGCTATTAGGAAACAAAGACTCCGTTTAAAAATCATTCGAAAAAAATAGTGTAACTAAAAAGTTGTAAATATAAGTTTATTTTTTTATTTTTTCTGATATAGGCTCGCGCTTGACCACCATCTCACCTGATGGTAAGCGATGATATGGTCGACGATGGAGCACGCTTGCCTAGAAGTAACCTATTCACTCTTGACTTAAAGACCCCTAGATTGTAGCTATCGGGGAACACAGACTCCGGCAGGGAATGCCACTCCTTAGCTGTACGCATAATAAAAGTATTCTCAAAACGTTTAGTGCGTATGGGTGGGATGTCCACCATGTACCTATGGCGCATCGCCGTACGTCTGGTAGTCCGATGATGAAACGGGCTAGGCGGAATTAGATCATGCAATTCCATCGCACACTCCCCGAAATGTAATCGATAAAAAACCGATAAGATGGCAACTCGGCGACGATGTTCAAGGCCCTGGAGCTTTAACTTAACCAGTGCCTCATCGCCGATGAGCCTCTTGGGCCGCTTTTCGATCGACTCTAGTGCATCAAGCTGGTATTTGGCAGATCCGTCCCAGAGATGAGAACAGTACTCCATGCATGATCGAACATGCGCTTGATACAAGCTGAGCAGCTGTTCTGGCGTGAAGTACCCTCTCACCTTTGCAAGGATCCCCAGATTATTGGCAGGTAGCTGAGCCTTCGCCTCAATGTATGGGCCAAAATTGAGAGTCGATGTCAACGTAACGCCAAGAAGCTCAAGATGGTTAGTTATTGGCACAGTCACATCTCGGAATGTTGGAACCGGGTGAATTTGGCTCTTTTTAGCGGAAAAAAGACATGCCTGGGTTTTAGCAGCATTAAACCTGAACAGATTAGCATCGCCCCATTCGGAGACTGCCTGCAAGGCCTCCCGGAGAGACTGAATCTGAGGCCCGGTAGCACGAGCGTTGGACAAGTATCTCTCAGCAACAGTGCTGTCGTCTGCATACCCAAAGGTGCCGGGTTTTAGCAGATCGTTAATGTGCAGCAAGAATAAAGTTACTGAAAGTACCGACCCCTGAGGGACCCCGGCATTAATATCCAAGTGGTCCGACGAGCAGCCATCGATAACCACTCGAATGGACCGATCTCTCAGGAAGTCTGCAATCCAATCACACAGACCACCGGGCAAACCGAATGAAGGAAGCTTACCAATAAGGCTTTCGTGCCAGACCCTATCAAAAGCCTTCGAGATGTCAAGGGAGACGGCAAGCGCTTCCCCGTGCCTCTCTGCCATAGAGAGGCACGGGGAAGCGCTTGCCGTCTCTCACTCCAGATGTGAATGGCATACGCTAAAAGATTCCCAGTGGATCGATTTCGGCGGAAGCCGTATTGGCGGTCACTTAGGATATCGTTTGCTTCTAGGTATGCCAGGAGCTTAATATTGAGTACGCGTTCCATACTCTTACAGAGTATGGAGGTTACAGATATGGGTCTGTAATTGGCTGGGTCAGCTCGACTGCTCTTCTTGGGCACGGGCTGTACGTTAGCCTCCAAGCATTCGGCACTTTTCCAGCCTCATACGAAAGGCGGAACAGGCGTGTCAAGATCGGAGACAGTTAATGTAATCAAAAAACCCGACTGCTTATAAAGCGAACTAAAAAGACGTAAACAAGAAGAAAATCATGCTGTGCAGTCGGAGGATATATATTCGCGAACTGGCTGACCAAAACTATAAATAAATATTAGAACCCCACAATATGGCGCCCAAAATCTGCCATTTCTCTATTTATCAATTTTAATGTAGCCAGTGACACACGCAAGGTTAAGACGAATCGATTGACGTAAGAATCATCAAAATCGGCCAACGCATTTGATCACTAGAACGCCACACCCACATAGGAACAAACATACATATATAGACTGATAAACACATACCCTCCTTCGGCAGTCGGATAAAAATCAGTAATGCAAGCACATCAACGTAAGCGGTTGCAGCATAGAGGGCTTCAGCAGTCAGCATTATGCTAACTGTAGCACAAACCACAAAATGTTGAAACACTACCACAAAAATGAACCTTAATAATTGTAAAAAGAGTTGAGAAACACCTCATAATCAAATATTTTTATAACAGCTGGCGTGCCTGGAGTTCCTGAACTGCGTGTACACGACGTTTGGCTTCACTTTCCAACTGAAGCTGTCCACCAGGCCCGAGAAGTACCTCGGAGACCTCGCCACCTGGGACCAGGCTGAAAAGGTAAACTATCAAATTTTCTAGCCTTTTTCCTGTTATCGCGTTGAGAATTTCAATTATCCAACCGCTGTTAAAATACATCATTTTACATAGGGATACATTTGGTCTATCTATGACAGAAGGAAATATTTTTGAAATTTGATTGCCAGCGATCATATGAGATTCAGTTGCCATTTCGAGGGTTTTTTTTAACAAATCATCATCCGACACATAAAGTTGAATGTTGCACATAGTTTTATATTCCATGACGAACTTCTGGTTGTTGTTACACTTAGGTTAATTTACTTGTATATTAATCTGTGGAAACTGTTTCTGGATTGTGTTGAACTAATTGTATGCTTATGTTTGTTATTGCATCTGTTTGTTTCCCAAATAAAATAAAAATAAATAAAATTGTCATGAAACTCTTATATAGCTAAGGAACACACCTCTCCTTTCCTTAGAAAACTACACTGGAATGGAATAACTGATTTGACATTGTATTTATGGTTCGTAGATATTATGTAAATAAACAATTTAGTTAACTAAAGCTTCCTTCGACTCGAATCATATTGATTGGAATTATAATATCCCTAGCCTTCAATCAACCCAATGCAAGACAAAAGCCAAATTTTTTACCGATTTAAAAAAAAAGGAGGATTATGTTCCCTGATTACTCAAAAACGCCTGGACCGGTTTGAAAAATTCTTCTTTTGTTTGAAAGGGTACACTTTCCAGGTGGTCCCATGGTCATCAAGTCAGGATCTGATGATGGAATCCTGGATAAATCGAGGGAACTCCTCAAATTTTATAGGCATACGCATAGCGATTTCGGTATTTTCATTAACATGACAAGCATTTGCAATCAGAGAGTATCATTTGGTGAAGTGGAAGTGAAACTGATGAAGAAGGCCACAGATGGCCACTGGCACTTCTCAATGATAAGTATGTTTTGGGTATAAGATATCTCGAATAGTTATATGACTGTGATGAAAGAAATTTAAAGAAATGGTTTTAATGAAAATGGTACTATTGAACTGATCTGGTGATGAAGCCGGAAGGTAGGCTCTGGAACTCCATTATTAAACAACTAGCTGACACCCGGGGCTTCGCTCCCGTCAACTGGCTACTGGCCTACCATGCCTACCCTGCATTCCCTGCCTACCCTGTCTACCCTGCCTACCCAGCCTACCCTGCCTACCCTGCCTACCCAGTCTACCCTGCCTACCCAGCCTACGCAGCCTACCCTGCCTACCCAGCCTACCCAGACGTGTTTCGCTTGTCGGAATTTTTATGAGAAGCAAGTAAAAACGAAAAAAAATTGGTAACCTACCAAAGATACCGACTTCTGAAAAGAAAGTTATTTTTCATTTTGTAGCGTTTGATTTGGAAGTTGGTTTAATTTTACAACATACCAAGTACCATATATTCAAACATCTTTGGCTTATTTGCAGGCGTTAGCAGACTCCCTAGACAAATTCGGTCAGCCCTGGCAACTGAATCCGGGTGACGGCGCTTTCTATGGGCCCAAGATAGACATCACCATACAGGACGCCCTCAGACGGTCGCACCAGTGTGCCACCATACAGCTCGACTTCCAGCTGCCGGAGAGATTTAACCTTACTTATGTCAGGTGAGATTAATGCGGTAGAATATACACCTGTATTCCTCAAAGAAGTAAATCACTCAATTAGATTTTGACAGATATGTGCAAACCCCATGTAAAACCTTTTAGCTACCAAGAAATTACAGATGGAAACTTACCATGATAAGGCTTTGCTCGTCCTGGGAATCCTAAGACTCAATGCTCAGTAGTCATGTTAGTGACCACTATAGTGGGGTCCAAACGCCTCCTGCCGGAGGTTCTGCGCGGGAGTCGTCATGGCCCTTTACGGCGCACCGGTGTGGGTGGGTTCCCTGAGGCGTCGGGAGTCGCAAGCCGATTCACGGCCACCGTAGGCGCGGGCTTGCGGACGGCAAGTAATAGGTAGCTACCCGTCCGATAAGGACCAGGCCCGAGTCGACGGCGCGTAGTGTTCCACGGGCGCCTCAAAGAGATGTCAGCAAAAAATTTACGGGGCCCGCTAGGGCCGATGTCTGTCTGGGTCGCGGATAAATTTGAAAGAGTGTACCGCGGCCCTGGCACAAACAACTGAGGGAACACGGGTGGGTTTTAGTCAGTAAAAGTCTGACACGCCCTCCCGCTTCACCCAGAGCGGGCGAAGTCATTGGATGATTTCCCACCAAAAAATAAAAAAGAAGTGACCACTATAGTGCCCGGCACGTCAGTTTGCAAGGTTTTGGCGTAGTGGGGGTAAGTTCGCGCATATTCCGCGAACTGACTAACCACCATATAGAGCGAACGGAACATGGACGCGACACGATTGGTCAGTCGACCCTTGTTTCAACTGACCAACCAATCGCGCGCTCGGATCGTTCCTAAACGTTCCCCGCGCCACGCTCCACTACCAAAGATACCAAAAAAAATTACTTCTGCGCATCTAACGACTCTTGCCAACTTACGTGCCGGGGATTATACACTAACGAGACCGTTTAAAAGGGGAAAGATGTAAATGCTATTGTTAAAATATATTGTTACAAACGAAGTATAAAACCTGGGTAAATATTGATAAAGCTCCGTAAATTCAAATCACAATTTTTTTTTGACAATCGCATGCAATGGCTGCGATAGGACAAATGAAATAGATGTAATGTGACAATCTCAATCAATTCTTAATCTGTTGCCTTTGCCCAGCTGTGGGACAGTACTGGAAAAAGAATATGTACAATTTATTTCCCTGACTACGCTTAAACACCTATTGGAATAACATCACTCCAGTATTTCTATACTTATTCAACCTATCAGCACCTGTAGCCAAGTTGACAATCTACAATCGATAACGCTAGTAGAAAACGAATTAATGTATGGGAATAACACATCGGAACGTTAAGTCACGTGGTCAGACCATACAAATAGAAGCGTTAAGGGTACACTTGTCGACGGCACGAACTATTTTGTGCGCGGGGTTAAAATGCGTGCTATATCAACCGACAACACGTGCGGAACAGATAGATGCTGTTATGAGCAGTAAGAAGCTAGTACGCGTACGAATACACACTTTTGCAAATTTGTAGCGAAATAGATGATGATTTAGAACGAAAACGAGCGCGCGAAATTTTATAAATAGACCTTTGGGAGTCTGGATATCATGAAAAAACGACTGAATGTATCTGTTCAAATTAAAAGTATTTGCATTGTTGAACTACTAATCTATCCCTGTATGGAAGCCGTTTTTAAATTTTCCTTATTCTTATGGTATTTATTTGCGCCCAAAGATGCGTTAAAATAAGTGTTAAAATATGGAACTTTCGAAGCTCATAACTTTCAAGTATTTTTTATTTTTACTTTTTTGCTTCCATACAGGGCTAGATAATGATAAGACAAATTGATATCATTTTTTATTTTGAACGTACATCGTCAAACAGTCGAGTAAAAGCCAGACTACGTTTGTATGGAAGAATTTTTTACTAGTGTACCCTTAACGATTGTAGAAAGAGATTCGATACGAAGTGTTTGTAACTTGGCTAGGGGGGCAGGGGAGATAGTGGTCAAGCGCGAGCCTACAGAATATAAAAAAAACTTGTTCTCTTTTCCAGTGAGAGCGGCGACAAGAAGCGGCCCGTGATCATCCACCGCGCCATTCTGGGCTCCGTGGAGCGCATGATCGCTATCCTCAGCGAGTCGTACGCCGGCAAGTGGCCCTTCTGGCTCAGTCCTAGACAAGTGTGTGTGGTGCCTGTGGGGCCGCACTTCGACGACTATGCTAAGCAGGTAAATATATATTCCGAAAGGAAATTGTTAGGAATCGAGTTTTATGGACGCGTCGTGCCCTGCAGGAATGTGTGTACCTATAGTGCTTTCAACCTCTAGAACAGGCAGTCGGTCTACTACTATGACGTGTTATTGCCATCATGAATAGGTCTACGTCATAGCACCCAGGTGAGTGATCCTCAGCGAATCGTACAAGTGCAAGTGGCCCTTCTGTCACAGTCCCAGACAAGTGTGTGTGGTGCCTGTAGGACCACACTATGATGACTATGCTAAGCGTCCATACAACTATAGCTCATTATAAAGCTTGTCTGACTATCTAGTTGATCTTACCAACTAGACAGTTAGTCAGGTGATTGGTACGTATGATCGCCAATTGGCCCTTCTGGTTCAGTCCCAGAAAAGTGTGTGTGGTGCCTGTATGTCCGCAATTTGATGACTATTCTAAGCAGGTATATGTGTCATGGACCAAGTTATTAATCGGGACACTATGTATAATGCCTGGGTATTATGAATCTAGTCATGTCTAATTGGGCAATGTAATGAATACTTATTATTACCCGGCCCAATAAGTGATTCAGAAAGCCCGGTCAATTTTATTATTTCAATAGTTTTCATCATGTTGCCTACTCATATTGGGCATTTAGCGTTATGAATAATGACGTATTAATCACTTGGTCTATAACTTCTTTAATCATTAAAAGCGAAATAAAGAATTTAGTTCGAAGAAGTAGTGTTCAAGCTCTTAATATGTAATATCAACCAAAAAGAAGCAAGGAACTCTACTAAGTCGAAATTTTTCTGGTCTATATTTACGGTCACAATCTTTACTATTACCATACCAATTTCTATAACCTTCTCTGTGAGAGGGAATTGGACATAGATCACTAGCCTAGTGCAATTTGCTGGACCTAGAAGTGAATATGTCTTTAAATATTTGGATTGACTTTCGACTTGCCGGTTTCCTGCAATGATACACTTAGGGTTGGCAAAAAATAAGACTATAATTTGACCTTATTTTATTTTAGGTGAACGAGAAGCTGTTCGCGGCAGGTTTCATGTCAGAAGTGGACACAGACGCCGGAGACACGCTCAACAAGAAAGTGCGGAATGCACAACTTGCACAGTTCAACTACATCTTAGGTAAGATTATTATTGTACCTATGATTAAATTATAGAAGAGAATAAATTATATATTACTAGCTGACCCGGCAAACTTTGTTTTGCCATAAAACACCAAACATTCATCTAACGTACCCCTACCCTAACTACCCTACCCTACCCTACCTATGTAGGTAAGGTAACAATTTTGTTTTTTTCTTAATATTTTTTTTTTCATAAGAACCATCTCGTAACAATAACAAACACAACAAAAAAAAAAGAGATATCGGTCCAGCCGTTCACGCGTGATGCCGTGACCAAGGGTAATAGGGACTAATTTTTATATAAATATATAGATAGATTAGCTATTGCCCGCGACTTCGTCTGCATAGCATTAGTACTTCGAACAGTATTTTCTTTAAATCGCGCAATAATATTGTAGGTGTGTAGAGCCGCCTTACTTGAGAAATTATGAGTTCACCATACAAACTTCCACCCCCCTTTTTATGGATGATTACCGGAATAAAAACTATCCTATGTCCTTCCCAGGGTCTCAAAGTATCTCCATGCAAAATTTCATCTAAATCGGTGCAGCGGTTTAAGCTTGAAAACTTAACAGACAGACTGAGTTACTTTCGCATTTATAATATTACTAGCTTATGCCCACGGCTTCGCCTGCGTTCAAAATAAAAAAAAAATGCTCTATCGATCGCCACCAAACTTTACAGGATTATCCGCTGGTCCGTGGGTCAATCTAAAGATTATCTGAAAATTTCATTAAAATCGGTCCAGCAGTTTCGGAGTCTATAAGGATCACATACATACTTTCTCTTTTATATATATATATAGTATAATATTTGTTTAAACCACAAATTAGTATTAATAATACCATCAGCCAATGCTACTCTCATCAAGCACACTTTGAAAATCAATCCTCCACCGGAAAAGCACCCAAAAGTCATCACATTAGTCAATAATTACTTGACCAGCCCATTGCAACTTCTGTTGAAGACAGAGAAATGCAGAAATAAAATAGTTCATTCTGCTATGGCAACAAATCTAGATCTTACTAATTATAAATGTGAAAGTTTGGACGGATGTGTGTGTGGATGTATGTTTGTTACTTAATCACACTAGAACGGCTGAACGGACCTGGATGAGGTTTGGCACAGACATTGATTATAATCTGCACCTGTAGCCAAGTTAACAATCTACAATCGATAACGCTAGTAGAAAACGAATCAATGTATGGAAATGACACATCTGAACGTTAAGTCACGTGGTCAGACCATACAAATAGAAGGCGTTAACGATTGTAGAAAGAGATTCGATACGAAACGGTTGTCACTTGGTTAGAGGGGCTGGAATAACACATTGGCTACTTCTCATCCTAATAAGTTGTCGGCACGTAACAAAGCAAAGTTTTGGCGTAGTGGGGGTAAGTTCGCACATAGTGCGCGAACTGACCAACCACCATATAAAGCGAATGGAACGTGGACGCGACGCGATTGGTCTGTCGGTCCTTGTGTCAACTGACCAACCAATCGCGCGCTCGGGACGGTGCTAAACATACCCCACGTCCCGCTTGGTAACCAAATATACCTAAAAAACGACTTGTACGCATCTAAGGACTCTTCCCAAGCTAAGTGCCGACAACTATGTAATGTTCTCTTGGGATAAGAAAAAACTTTTCACGCGTGTGAAGCCGCTGGCGGAAGCTAGTATTGAATATTTTTAATTTTTATGAGGAAATCGTCATGGATACCCTTCTTCTGAAGAAATCTTAGGGTTAGGGTTATAACTGCCTATGTATTTCACATTTTTTGAATCACAAACTTTTATAAACCCTGACCTATTTGTACCCAGTTGTCGGCGACCGTGAGAAATCTTCAGGCACCGTGAACGTGCGCACACGCGACAATAAGGTGCACGGTGAGATGTCAGTGCAGGCCCTCATCGACCATCTCAACACTCTGGTCAAGGAGAAGACTCTGTCAGAAGACAGCGAACTACTTAAGTAGATAGGACACAGAAGGGTTCGATTTTTGAATCGTTTTTTAGTTGGAGTTAAAGATAACGGACTGTTTCATCAACTTCGTTAAGTTCATCGCAATCATCAAAGGAATAAGGATCTTAGCAGGTAAAGTCCCCGTCACGAGAAGCTATAAATTTTGTAAATAAATAATTCTACTAAGTTACGTAGCGCAATTCAATCAACTCAAAGTAACATACGAGTAATACGAAACTAACGAGAAATTTCACTTGGTCGGGTTATATTTTAGCGAAATAAAACGCTGTCGTCTAATGTTTTGTGGTAGACACGTTCCAGTTCCAAATATAACCCGGCCAAGTGAAATTGCTCGTTAGTTTCGTGTTAAACGTTTGTTACTTTGTGTTGATTGAATTTGGTTGCTACGTAATTTAGTAGAATTCTTTATTTACAAAATTTATAGCTTCTCGTGACGGGGACTTTAGTGTTCTGTAGTGTTTCGTAACTCCCCGTGGGGAAAGGGCGTGCGTGCTTATGCCTTATTAGCAACTGCTAGACATAGGTTAAATTGTTTAACCATTTTTATTAACATGGTTTCTTTGTAAACTTTTTTGCAATTATCTGCTGGACAGTGCCTATCTGGAGGCGATGAAACAATCCTTTTAGAGCAATTATTGATATTGCGAAGGATTTTATATTTTTGGGATCCTGATTATTTCTGTATAAGGTTATTGTGAATGTAACTGAATGATACTTACTTCTTTGCATTAGAATTTATTTATTTAAGTTTATGAATTGATTTAATAATAAGTAATAAATTATTATTTATATTCGAAGGTCTAAATTATAAATGTCTTAATTCTGACTTATAAACGATTCAAAAATAACACTTTACAATAGAACATTAAAAAGGGAAGATAATTAAAAGTATTGTTTCACAGTGGTGTATCTGAATTGTTTTCAGTTATTTATTTAGAACGCTAGATTCTTATGTGGATCTACGTTAGTTTTAAATAGAATGTAAGTAACCGAATTTCAGTTTTATGTTGGCATTGAGATCCCACAGCTGGGCAAAGCATTCCATATATTTTTAATATTTGATACAAAAAAGCATAATTTCTGTTATTTGGTGTGGCTGCGCCCGGTTTTAGTTTTCTACCAAATTGGTAGATTTCACTTTTCTACCAAAACAGTTAAATTCTTGGCCAAGCAGTGGGTTATTAGGTTAGGAACTTTTTTATTATGAGTGAAGTTATACCTGTGGGATATTAAATAAAATTATGAACACTTTCGGTACCTTTTCATCACGTCGGTAGTAATTTATTTTGAGTAATAAACTTAAGCTTGTCAACTTCAAAAATTTTAACATTGTGCACACCAAAACTATAACTTAATAAAAAGGAAAAACTAGAGTATTTGAATGGTGTTTCAAATTCTCAATCTTATCCAAACTTTTAAAACTAAAACTTGCCGTAACCTACACCATGCTTGAAGACTAGTATTATTATTTAAAACGATAAAATTGAGCTCTATGATCAAATTCCTTGGGCCGAAATGGTGAATTAGCACACACGAAATTCGCCCTTATAGGTTTGATCCCATTGCTTTTGTTTGTATGACAAATAAAGTATAGTTTTGGTGTGCAATCTCGCTTTTATGTGCGATTTAGGTTTATGAATGAGCATTTAGAATGTTTTGAACCTGGCTTGTATAATAAAATTATCCTTTCACGGCTATATTTGTTTTATTTATTTCACTCTCAATTTGATAAAACACACAGTAAATGTGACCCAAACTAGTGCATGTAATATCGGAAATTTTCGATTCCGATATTAGATCTCAATATCGAAATTGCAGCGTCATTTCCGCCGAAAGACGTCCACTGCTGTGCATTAGCCTCCCCCAAGAGCCACATTGACCGATCCTGGGCGTCTCAAATCCAACGGATGCCTGTAACCTAAGTATTAATCAACGAAAATGTAATTTTAACTACGGGTTCTATGAAACTGTGTATTTACTTGTACTCTTAAAGGTAACATTTTTGCCAATCTCGTGACTGTAAATCCGGTATTTATCAAGACACAATTTTTTCGTAAAGTGAAGCTTAAGTAAATAAGCGCCCAATTAAATTAATTAAACAGAGTATGCGACTGCTAATCACCGTAGTCAACGGGCTTAACCGCGCTTTCTCGCTCGGCACTTCACAAGGAGCTGAAATGAGGTATTTTTCTGATTCCAGAAATCCGATATTGGATAACTCATTATCGGAATTGAAATTTCGTTCCGATATTCATGCCCTAGGGCCTAGCCGAAGCTAAACGAGATTTGGTGAAGCAAACTAAACATATTATTATACTTAAATACTTTTAATATCGACTAACATCATTGATATACCATCATCATAACTATAAACGTGGCCACCTACTGGACCCAAACTGTCTTAGGGCGGTACCGCACTACATCCGATCCGTGTCCGTGAAATTTCGGTTCCGAAGTACACACTACATCCGCACTTGCGCACTACATCCGAACTCTATATGTCATAATTCAGAACATTTTGAACTCGGAACTCCAATCAGGAACACGGACGTGTAGTGCGGAACCGACCTGAGGGTTAAATCATCATATTCAAGGATGAAGAAGAATATAAAGGTTACTTTCCTTTCAGGGCTCACTTCTACTTTCCATTCTGAATACATGGACAGTTGATCTCTTAGATATTACTAAAACCAATACAACCAATCATGATATCATTTTCACATATTTTCTTAATTGTTTATTGTACACCAAAAAACAACATTACTTATTACATTATTTTTGTCTTCAGGCTGAGTTCTGTAGATCAATATTCTTAAGTTGATAGAGTTTTCTCTTCGCGTTTCTGAAGAAACAAACAAATAGCATTATTTTTAATAGAAAACAATATAAACCGCATTGAAATCAGTTCATATATATTTTTATTTATTTATCGGTAGCTAGGCTCGCGTTTGACCACAATCTCACCTGATGGTAAGTGATGATGTGGTCGACGGTGAAGCACGCATGCCTAGAAGTAACCTATTCACTCTTGACTTAAAGACCCCAAGGTTGTAGATATCAGGAAACAGACGCCCGCGTGGCATTCCACTTCTTAACTGTGCGCACAATGAAAGTATGTATTAGTAAATCGCTTTATGTATATATATAAAGCGATTTGCTGCGTATGGGTCGGATGTCCACCATGTACCGATGGCGCATTGCCGTGCGTTTTGTAGTCTGATGATGGAAAGGGCTAGGCGGAATTAAATTGTGCAGTTCCGTCGCACACTCCCCGAAATGTAACCGATAAAAAAACGACAGGCTCACACTCGGCGACCATGTTCGAGGCTCTGGAGCTTTGACACGAAGTGCATCGTTGCCAATAAGCCTCTTGGCCCGTCTGTAAATCAACTCAAGTGCATCAAGCTGGTATTTGGAAGATTCGTCCCAGAGGTAAGAGCAGTACTCCATGCATGACCGGCCTTGCGTTTTATTATTTTTCTGTTTGAAAGCAACGCATCCAGAGACAAACATTGAACTTTACAACAGAAAATTATTGCCACTGCATCGAACGCTAATAACAAACAGCTTTTGGAACCAAACATAATATTCAAGAAAACAACAAAAGACACCGTCAACGGGTGCCTTGTAAACTTAAATACATAATCTTCCTTTTGGGCCTCGCCGCACTCGGATAAAGTTTCAGTGTTCATTGCGTTAGCAGCGCCACAGATAATATAATACTAACATAGCAGCGCATCGATTGCGCTTCTAATATATATATGTCGTACACTCACAATTTAAACACTACGATTTCCGCCACAGCAATGGCCACGGACAAGCAGACGCCATACAGCATGAGGATCAGCACCGGCTTCATGTCCATCAGCCCCACACTACTGAACGAAGACATCTTGGAGGTGCAGTGCGGCTTCTGGACTTGCAGCCGCTTGGAGACAGCTGAACGGATGCCTGACTCGCGGATTTGTTTGAAACTGCAGTAGGGAAAATTTCATTATCATAATCATTTATTATTGGCTTCTCAACTTCGAGGGTCTAAGAATAAGGCGTTGATGAGGGGGTTCGATTGAGGATTGTTCTAATTTTCACCATCCATCAACCGTAAGTGGTAACACTTGAACTGCGAAAGCCACCCTTACTGCTATGATGTAAAATCGCTGATTACTAAATTATTTTAACCATGGACCAACCATACACCAGCGGTAGACCACAGCAAATGGAAATGGACATCAGCCCAATCGCGGTTTGGGACATGTGGCCATTGGATTCAGTTGGCAATTATGGTCACCCATTATATCGAAAAACCGAACGCAAGGGAGTGAACTCACTCGGTAACTGAACGCTAGTAGCGAGCCCGGCCGACGTGTCGTGACGTGACGTGTGAGAGTATACACTTAAAACAATTTTGCGTCGTTGTGTTCTAATTTTTCGAGGTTCGAGGGGATAAATACGGAGGTAAGTCTCAAAGTATTTAGTGTTTGCTTGTGATAATATGTAATGATCGTAGCATTTAAGATTGTCTTTTGCAACTTCGTTTGCCCTTATAACCTCAACTTTTATGTTAGTTTTTAGGGTTCCTTACCCATAGGGTAAAAACGGGACCCTATTACTAAGACTCCGCGGTCCGTCTGTCTGTCTGTCACCAGGCTGTATCTCATGAACCGTGATAGCTAGACCGTTTTAAATTTTCACTGATTATGTATTTCTGTTGCCAGGAAGCAAGGGAAAAGGAGTTGAAAAGAAAAGCAAGCCTCAGAAGGTGAGTCCTAAGAAAGTAAAGAAGCAAATTCTGCAGGCATCAAATGAATAAACGATCTCTGAGGTGAATACAGATGACTTGTGCCTGGACGTCACTTATGTTGTATATGTAATTTTTTGTGTACAATAAAGAATTGAATTGAATTGAATTGACGATGAAGACGATTATGCAGAAGACCCTGGTAAACAGTGTCTGGTGAATTCGGGCGAGATAACGAAATTGGACTGTAGGCTCATGCAGATTGCGCTAGATGGGTCTGAGCCCGCAATAATATATGCGATCTGTGTTGACTACCCTTGTCCAAACACTGATCACCATTGCCAACCGATGTTGACTATGGTGATCAAACCTGTTTTTTTTAATACTTAATTTTAGTTCCTAAAATAGTAAGCCAAAGTGATTAAAGGTGATATCAATTGATAGTTAGATATGTAAAGTTTGTTATACGGCTAAAGCAATAAATAGTTGATTTATAGATTTGCTATTAATTCAATTCTCGCATAAGTGACTTCTATTACCTACATCTCCCCTACTGCGCTTACTGTCTTTAATATAATATAAGACCTTATTGGAAGAGATGCAAATTGCAAAAATCCGTTAATGCTAGTCTCTGGTATAACTAAAAGGAGATATTGTTTCCTTTTGCTTGGAGTTAAAAACAAGTTCATTAATTTCGTTTGCCTTAAACTTCCTGGTTTACTTAACTAATATTCAAAATACTTACGCAACTCGCAGCAGCTCCAAATAAGGGGACCCCTTCCTCACAGGAACAAAGGCATCGAAGCTGTTCAGAAAGTCTACCTCCATCAGGTCACACTTCTCCGTCTCCAGGAAGGTCTGCTCGATGCGCAGGTATACTGGCTCCACGATCGAGTGGAAGGCGAATAGACCCTGGATAATGAAAGGGCAAATAGGTATGGAGGTTTGTGAGTAATGTTCAGTTAAGAAAGGAGAATGCTCATCGATGTATGGAATCCCGTACCATGCTGCATCAAAGTCAAACTTTGTTTTTTATACACTACACTGACCATGTTAACTCCTACAAAACTTCTTTTTGAAAACAAAACCCGGGTTTCGGCGTTATTTTATAAAATCGAAAATAACCTAAAACGTCGTTGGTGGCGTCGAACAAAATAGACCTATCTATTTTGTTCGACGCCACCAACGACGTATTTTATTATAGACGCGTTATAAACGGCCGTTATAGTTATATATTAAACAAAGAAAACGATTACTGGTTAGTCGATTCATCAAAAATTGGTTCATCAAAGATTATGACCGGCTTTGAATGGCCAATTAACCATATATAAAATAATGTTAATCTTTTAATTAAAGAATCTATTCTAGTTTTTTTAATGTATAATCGGAAACGTATATTATTTTGCACAGAGATCATGACACTTTCAAAAATCAAGGGTATCATGTGAAACGGAACGTCATTTATTTATAGGGAGTAAAACAATATCCATACTTTTAAACTCAAAAGTAAATTCCCTATTCAAAAATCAAATCAAAATATGAAACTAATTACTATATTACTAAATTTTGGTCTTGATGCGTGAGACTTTTTGGTACCACTTTTGGTCATTCTCCTTTGAGAGCAGTGGCGGCTCAGTGGTAACGGCCTTGACTAAGAAGTTGTAGGTCGTGGGTTCGAACACATAGTCGCTTTACTTTGTGTAAATTATTTATTCACCACTGCACTTAAAATGGTGAGGGACAACATCGTGAGGAAACCAGCATGTCCTAGAACCAAGAATTCGAAGACATGTGACATCCACCTGCGTCCCGCGTGGTGGATTACGGCCCATTTCCTCTCATAGACAGGATGCCTGTGTCCCAGCAGTGGGAACATTAAAAGGCTGATGATGGTGTCGGAACTATTACGCCCGGTTTCTGAAATGTTCTTAAATTAAGCTCATCCGTTTGATCCATTTGATAGTGCCACTCTTCGATCAACAAAGGTGCATCTGGTTCGTTACCTTGACAAATAAATTACGTTTCTGAAGCTTTGGGTAAAACGTTTTTAGTTTCTGTAGGTAGCTATGAGGAGTTGAGGACCTTAGAAACTGCCAATGCCATCCACAGTCTAACCAAGTAGGAAGCCTTTAAATCATCAGTATAATGTGGGTGCTTTAAAAGTAAACGGTGAAGAAAAACATCGTGCATGTCCTAGAAACAAAAATTCGAGAACATGTGACATCCACCAACCCGCATTAGGCCCACGTGGTGGATAATGGCCCATTCCCTCTCACAGAGACGAGGCCTGTGTCCCAGCAGTGGGAACATTAAAAAGGCTAATGATGATGCATGTGCGTGCAGCGAATCCACGGTATGTACGTAATTAGTAGCTATGGAGAAAAATTAAAAAAACATGCTCGACCAAAAAAAATGTGTCTGTGTTTCCCGATAGCTACAATTTAGGGGTCTTTAAGTCAAGAGTGAATGGGTTTTTTCTAGGCAAGCGTGCTTCACCGTCACCGTCGTCGTTTACCATCAGGTGAGATAGTGGTCAAGCGCGAGACTATTGACATTTAAAAAAAAAAAAATGTAAGGCATCTAGTAACTAAAGGGTCTTTCAACAAGGACGGGTCGATGTTAAAATTGAATAAAACAAGATGTGTGTGAGATATTAACGAAATTTATTTTTTATTTAAAAGGCCCATTTATGCCATTATGGATGGAATATGACATCGTTCAAATGTCCGCCGCGGCTTCGTATGGTGGCACGAATCCGAGAGGTCCAATTTTTAATGTAGAAAGTAGATAAGTTACATCATACCTGCCTAATCCTCTCAACTCCTTCATTGAAGTCGTAGAAATGTTTCTTCCCCTTCTCTGGATCGATTCTCTTGTACACCACCTCACGCACTGGGTCTTTGAACAACTGAAATATTGAGCAGGTTAAAATTAATTATGTGTCATAATTTTCACTACTAGACAGGGTCAGGGGCCAACTTATATATTCCTGTGGTAGTACCTACCCACTAAAAGATTAATGAAAGTTGAGTCGTTTAATCTTTTAGCCGCATTTACACATTCGTGCGAATCGCGAGGCGAATGGTGAGGCGAATAACGAACACGCATATGTAAACAGTACGCTCGTTATTCGCTTCGTGCCTCGCCTCGCGATTCGAGCGCTCGCGTTCGTATGCGAATGTCAAAATAATTCACTCCGCGAATGTGTGAACAGTAGTTCGCGACGGCACTCGTATACGAATGTTTCGTCGAATGTTCGTCGAGTGACGACGCGAATGGCGAACACGATTGTGTAAATGCGGTATTAAAGGTGTACAGGCAGTTTCTGAACATAAATGAGTTTTATCAAGTAAATAGTATGAAGAAGATTCGTAGTTACAACCGAAAATCGAAAGGCCCGACTCACAGACATAAATCTAAATAGATAACACAAGTCCCTCCATCTGTATGAAAACCACGCGTGCCACTTTTCCACAAACAATTTAAAAACAAATTTACTTAAATCTATATATATAAAAGAAAGTCGTGTTAGTTACACTATTTATAACTCAACAATGGCTGAACCGATTTGGCTGTAAATTGGTAGGGAGGTAGCTAAGAACCAGGAGAAGGACATAACTTTTTATCCCGTTTAGGGTAGGGTAGGGTGGGTAGGGTAGGTATGTAGGTAGGGTGGGTAGGGAAGGGTAGGGTAGGGTAGTGTAGGGTTGTTAGGGTAGGGTAGGGTAGATAAATGTTTGGTGATTTTATGGTAAAACAAAGTTTGCCGGGTCAGCTAGTTACCAATGAATGAAAACATTTCCAATGCCTCGGACAACTTTTTCTATACATTCTTAACAGCTGAATATGGTATAAAAAGGCATTTTTCTAGATTTCGGTGGATTTCCGGTGCCGATAATGCTGAATGAAAAGCTCAGATTACGAGCATTGATCGTAACTTTACTCCGTTTTTTGGATCGCGAAGTACATATGCAACCGCGTCATCGGATACGAGGCAAAGGATCGTTCCATAGGGAACTAGCAATGGATGTTGTTTTTTTTGATTGCAGATTTTAAAGGAAATTAATTTTCAACACTTACTTTAAAAACGAAATGATTATAGTCGACATCGTTGGCCGCGAGCGTGATCTTAGCCCTGGCAAGCTGCGGCAGACTGTGGATGGAGTCGGACGGAGCCTGAAGCAGCACCACGATATTGGCTGAGTACGCCGCGTACAGTGCCATCAGCGCCGTGAACAGCACGAACACCATCATGCGCCCTGCACATTGTGACACATTGATACGCACGAAAAGGAGCATTCCAGACCAAAAAGCCATTTCTTAAAAAGTATTACTTTTGTATCAATAGCTTCTTCGCAAATATGTTGAAAAACATCGTTTGACGCCTCGGATGCAATGTCTAAAGTCGTCTAATTGTATCAAAATGATGTAGGTGTAGGTACCTACATCATATTGATAAAAAAAGTGGTCCGAACCATATATTTATCCTTTTGTACTGACCTGATAACCTCCTAGGTTCCATGACGCAGCCCTGCTGGCTAATAGCGCTGAATGTCAATAGCATCGCGTCGCCCACGCTGTCCAATTGTGTTGGCCCCTGGACAAAGCGAAGGGGCAACTCTATCTTGAACCATTTTTGATAAAAGTGCATATTTTTTAAATAATGTTGGACTAAAATGATGCAGCTTTCTAAAATGTTGTGATTTGAAGACCAACAAACATATTTTGTATCTAGGTATTTGTGTAGGAGTAGTTGAAGTCTGGTGTCTGACTAACTTTGATTTCGCCAAAACCTCTTCAAGGACTAGTTTGTGTAAAAAAATACGTTATTAGGCAACAAATCTGCCTATCGACCTTTTTAAGTTGACTTTTGAACATACTCGGCGGTATTAGGAACCCTCTCTATCGTGTCTCTGGTACGACAGTATTTCAAATTTTGTTTGCCCAAAACTTCTCAACTTCCACAGTCGCTGCTCTGTGCAAGTCTTACATGCACTACCATGACGATATGCTACGATGCTATGAAGGCGCGTTTGCATGTTTTTTTTTAACAATTTTTTTTAATATGGAATTATGGACTGCCAAACGCGAGGAAACAATAGCTTTAGCCATCTTTCCCACACCCGACGAAATATTTATCGGCTTTTTTCTCGTTCAAGAAACCTATATATAATACATGTATAGTTCTCGCCAAACGCTACAATGGCTGCGCAGTAGTAAATCTCATACAAAAACAGCATCGTTTCGTGCCACGCGCATTCGGTAAACCAACTTCAGGGCGGCCAAGAAGTTTGGCGAGGACTATACCTGGGTAACGAGATATTAAAACGTTGATTATCTGTACAATATACACTAGAACACTCTCTCCAGTAGTTTGCCGCAGCGACAAGAGCTATCATAGATAAAAGCTCGCCAACTCGTTTCTATTTACTAGCTCCTAACTAAAACTTTTCCCTAACCGTCCGTCGGCGGGATGTGCGAAAGTGAAAGGAAGAAAGAAAAAGTGTTTTTTTGTCACAAAACGACATACATATATAAGTACATGCTTATGCTAAACCCATTAAGGGTACACTAGTCGACGGCACGAACTATTTTGTGCGCGGCGTTAAATTGCATGCTATATCAACCGACAACACGTGCGGAACAAATAGATGCTGTTATGAGCAGTAAGAAGCTAGTTCGCGTACGAATACACACTTTTGTAAATTTGTAGCGAACTGGATGATGATTTAAAACGAAAACGAGCGCGCGAAATTTTATAAACAGACCTTTGGGAGTCTGGATATCAAGAAAAAACGACTGAATGTATCTGTTCAAAATAAAATTATTTGCATTGTTGAACTACTAATCTATCCCTGTATGGAGGCCGTTTATCAATTTTCCTTATGGTAATTATTTACGGCCAAAGATACGTTAAAATTAGTGTTGAAATATGGAACTTTCGAAGCTCATTACTTTCAAGTAAATATTTTTTTTCTTTTTTGCTTCCATACAGGGCTAGATAATGATGAGACAAATTGATATAATTTTTTATTTTGAACGTACATTGTCAAACAGTGGAGTAAAAGCCAGACTACGTTTGTATGGAAAATTTTTCGACTAGTGTAACCTTAAGGGTACACGATCATTCTTCCATACAAACGTAGTCTGGCGATTACTCCACTGTTTGACAATGTACGGATAGATTAGTAGTTCAACAATGCAAATAATTTTACTTTGAACAGATACGTTTAGTCGTTTTTCCATTATATCCAGACTCCCAAATTTAGCGCGCTCGGTTTTTCGGTTTTGTCCCAAATCATCATCCATTTCGTTACAAATTTGCAAAAGTGTGTACTCATACGCGAACTAGCTTCCTACTGCTCATCACAGCATCTATCTCTTCCGCACGTGTTGTCGGTTGATATAGCATGCATTTTAACCCCGCGAACAAAATAGTTCGTGGCGTCGATTAGTGTAACCTTAACAATGGTATTCATTATCATCATCAGAAGCCTTTTAATGCTGCCACTGCTGGAACACAGGCCTCCCTTCTGTGAGAGGGAATGTGCCTTAATCCACCACTGCAGACCCAGTGCGGATTGGTGGATGTCATATGTCTTCAAATTGTTGATTCTAGGACATGGCGGTTTCCTCACGATGTTTTCCTTCATCGTTTTTAGAGCAGTGGTGAACAAATAATTTACACAAAGTAAAGCGCCTGCCTGGGTTCGAACCCACGACCTACGACACGTAAGTCGGGACCGTTACCACTGGGCCACCACTGCTCTTCAATAGTATTAGCTACAAAAAATAAGTTAGTAAAGATGAGAAATAAATAAAACTATAATATCATTTAATAACTACCTACATTTTGCATAAAACAGAAAATAAATAGGGTGAAAAAGATGCATGTCCCGCAGCCTAATTGCGTAAGTGAATTCTGCAAAGCAAACATATAACATATTTATAGCTGTCAAAGCCGACTTCGTAGATTATCACGACTTTAGTAAACAAATAAACTATTTATTTAAAATACTGATTTGTGTTGTAACTACGGAATAAATAGCTTTTTCATATTCATATAAACAAATACAAAAGAAAAACTTATGTACAAAGGCGAGCTTAACCCATAATTGGGTTCTCTGACAGCAAACCTCAGCCTCAGCTTTTTTATAGGTTCTAGAAGATAGAATTCATTACGTGGGTACAACAGAAGCATCTTACCTTGCCTCCCTTAGCCTCCCACTTCGCAGCCAAATAAACAGTCGCCGTAGACAGCACAGAACAGACAGATATAGCTATCCACACATTGGTAGAGAACGGCATGGAGAATATATTAGCCACATAAGGCAAAGGGGGCTGGCGGAATATGAAGCGTACCCTGAAGGGGGCTAGAGAGTCCGTGTAGGAAACCACGTCGAGACGCTCCAGGTCTGATACCACGCAGTTTGTGCCTGGAGAGTTGAAAGAAAATTGGCATCAACATTTAGTCGAAAGCTGCCTTCTGCCAGTCATAGGTCCCAGGCGTTGCCATAACAACCGATCGTATGCTTACACCAAACACAGGATCTCTGTGACCTTCATCAGGTTACCTTGTGGGGAGCCTGTCAAGGCTGTGCCTTTCGTTACGCGGTCGCCATTCCAGAACTTTTTAGCCCCATCATCCTCGGCATCAGTTTCTTTTGTCGAGCATTACTACACATATACTTTACATTTGTTTAGCACTTCATCTTTACTAATAATATAATCTATACTAATACTAATCTATACATACAAATAAATAAAATTGAAGTGTCTGTATGTAATATCAAAATAACAACGTTTTATTGAATGCACGTGAAAGTATATACGGTACTAACAACAAATAAGCAATTTTTAAGATTTTTGTCTGTCTGTCTGTTTGTTCCGGATAATCTCCGAAACGGCTGGACCGATTTTGACGGGACTTTCACTGGTAGATAGCTGATGTAATAACGATTAACATAGGCTACGTTTGATCACGAGAAAATTTATAGTTACGGCGGGAAACTAAAAAAATATAAATATATTTTATACGAGTTTGACGCGGACGAAGTCGCGGGCAACAGCTCGTATACTAATATATATAAATCTCCTGTCACGATGTTTGTCCGCGATGGATTCCTAAACTACATAACCGATTTTAAATTAAATTGGCACACCGTGAGCAGTCTGGTCCAACTTGAGATATAGGGTAGGGTAGGGTAGGGTAGGTAGGTTAGGTAGGGTAGGGTAGGTAGGTTAGGTAGGGTAGGTAGGGTAGGGTAGGGTAGGGTAGGTAGGGTAGGTAGGGTAGGGTAGGGTAGGTAGTTAGGGTAGGGTAGGTAGGGTAGGTAGGGAAGGTAGGGTAGGTAGGGTAGGTAGGGTAGGTAGGGTAGGTAGGGTAGGTAGGGTAGGTAGGGTAGGTAGGGTAGGTAGGGTAGTAGGGTAGGTAGGGTAGGTAGGGTAGGTAGGGTAGGTAGGGTAGGTAGGGTAGGTAGGGTAGGTAGGGTAGGTAGGGTAGGTAGGGTAGGTAGGGTAGGTAGGGTAGGTAGGGTAGGTAGGGTAGGTAGGGTAGGTAGGGTAGGTAGGGTAGGTAGGGTAGGTAGGGTAGGTAGGGTAGGTAGGGTAGGTAGGGTAGGTAGGGTAGGTAGGGTAGGTAGGGTAGGTAGGGTAGGTAGGGTAGGTAGGGTAGGTAGGGTAGGTAGGGTAGGTAGGGTAGGTAGGGTAGGTAGGGTAGGTAGGGTAGGTAGGGTAGGTAGGGTAGGTAGGGTAGGTAGGGTAGGTAGGGTAGGTAGGGTAGGTAGGGTAGGTAGGGTAGGTAGGGTAGGTAGGGTAGGTAGGGTAGGTAGGGTAGGTAGGGTAGGTAGGGTAGGTAGGGTAGGTAGGGTAGGTAGGGTAGGTAGGGTAGGTAGGGTAGGTAGGGTAGGTAGGGTAGGTAGGGTAGGTAGGGTAGGTAGGGTAGGTAGGGTAGGTAGGGTAGGTAGGGTAGGTAGGGTAGGTAGGGTAGGTAGGGTAGGTAGGGTAGGTAGGGTAGGTAGGGTAGGTAGGGTAGGTAGGGTAGGTAGGGTAGGTAGGGTAGGTAGGGTAGGTAGGGTAGGTAGGGTAGGTAGGGTAGGTAGGGTAGGTAGGGTAGGTAGGGTAGGTAGGGTAGGTAGGGTAGGTAGGGTAGGTAGGGTAGGTAGGGTAGGTAGGGTAGGTAGGGTAGGTAGGGTAGGTAGGGTAGGTAGGGTAGGTAGGGTAGGTAGGGTAGGTAGGGTAGGTAGGGTAGGTAGGGTAGGTAGGGTAGGTAGGGTAGGTAGGGTAGGTAGGGTAGGTAGGGTAGGTAGGGTAGGTAGGGTAGGTAGGGTAGGTAGGGTAGGTAGGGTAGGTAGGGTAGGTAGGGTAGGTAGGGTAGGTAGGGTAGGTAGGGTAGTTAGGGTAGGTAGGGTAGGTAGGGTAGGTAGGTAAAGAGGAAAGATTTGTTTGTTTGTTTGTACCGAATAGGCTCCGAAACTACTGGACCGATTCAAAAAATTCTTTCACCAATAGAAAGCTACATTATTCCTGAGTGACATAGGCTATTTTTTTATCCCGAAAACGGGTCCTGTGGGGTGGTCCACAGGAGCGAAGCCGCGGGGAACAGCTAGTCTATACCAATATTATAAAGAGGAAAGATTTTTTTGTTTGTTTGTTTGTTTGTACCGAATAGGCTCCGAAACTACTGGACCGATTTAAAAAATTCTTGCACCAATAGAAAGCTACGTAATTCCTGAGTAACATAGGCTATTTTTTAAACCCGAAAATGGGACCTGTGGGGTGGCCCACGGGAGCGAAGCCGCGCGAAGCAGCTAGTATGGTATATTTTTAATAATTCATCATTTTCATACCCTTATCTTAAATTATTTGGGGTCGCAACATGGCTCCTTCCACTTCTCTATTATAATCATCTATTTATCCTCTCAGTAGTCAGCCCCGTTTGTTTTTCACACAGTCCCTTCATTCTTTGACCTTCTCGAGCTCTTATATTCACCCAAATTCACATTCAAAACTTTCATCACTAGGAGTTAAAAATATCACAATTGAATGAATAGTTCGTTATAAGAGAATTAGTAAATGGATCCTCACCCAAGTCCGCTCTTCCAGAATACAAGTCATCGATCATGCCAGACCAATTGCCATTGACTTTGTAGCCCCAGCGGTAGCTAAACACGTGGCCAGGGGTCGCGTTCAACATCTGGAATGCTAGCTTCACGTTCATCCAGCAGATTTTTGCTATCGGGTCGTATTGGCGTTCCCTACACGAAATTGTAACTAAGTATTAGAAAAATAATGGTCAGATGTTCATTGAATAAACCTTAGTATAAAAGACCAGCAGCCTAATTGCGTAAGTGAATTCTGCAAAGGAAACAAGTCGATTCCTTCAAAGAATCAGAATCATTTCTTTTGACTTTTTCAGTATAGCGAAACTAATTTGGAAAGCTAGCGTTAGCTTTCCAAATCCTCCTTTGAGTTGAACACAGACTACTTAGAGATACTACGGAGTTGAAGATATATGACATTTGCATTACACAATACCAATAGTGAACTTTTATCTCGATTCTGCCGCTGTCATTCATTCTTTTACAATCAATTCTACGTCAAAATATTGGTTATGAAAGGAGCATAACCTTTCCGTTTCAGAGTGTAATATGCAATACGAAAAGTCGTTTTAGGGAAGGTTCCAATTAGTTTGCTTTGCAGAATTCACTTACGCAATTAGGCTGCAGCTGAACATCAAACTAATCTGTCCACCACTTGCTTGCAGCGAGTTCTAAGTTTATTTGGATATATCGCCCAGAGACAACATTATAACTTAGAAATACTGGTGTAGCGGTATCTATGCCACAACCTACGAACTAATGAAATGACGTCACACAAATCCTGCATCGCGCAAGCAGAGTTTTCGGCGCGATTCGAACGTATACAACAGTCCGATATCAACCGGCAGGCATTTGCCTAGACCAGACACAACACCCATTTGGTCGGAGGATCCTCTCTTTTCTTTACCTCCAAACTGGTTGTAGTGGTAAGAGTAGACGGCAAAGACCACGTTGGCTTCACCTACTCGCTGATCAGAACAGATCAAGACGATAAGCCTTGCTGTGACTACTGCCATGAGACGAGCTATAAACCTTATGTCCTAGTAAGTAAGTAGCTTTTCAGCGACTCCGTCAAGCTTTAAAAGACCAATTTACCACTCACAATCTATCCTCTTTCAACAAGTGCTCCCGCGTGGTGTTGCTATCCTGAATGACGTTTGACATGGTGAGGGTATGTCCCATGATGTCACAGCGTCGTCGATACAGCTCCCGATGAGGACGTTCGTCCACCAGGCTGCCGTTGTAGTAGCCGCGATTGGTGGATATGATGGACCCGTTGGGTGAAGCCTTGTGGACTTCAGGAAATGAAAGGAACGAACGATACGTTTTAATAGTGTGGTAGAGCTTTTTGTGAAGGAAATAATTGGGGTTAAGCATACAGAATAGATTGACCATTTTGTAGAAGGAGATGCAGCAACTGTGCTAATAAATTTATGGCGTAGTGAGGACGACAACACTGCAAGACCATGACGAAGCGATCCCCACGATCGCTATATCTTTGTCACGCTTTTCTCTCCACCCTAGCAGTATAGAAAAACAGCCACTTTGTATCTTTCTACAGAAAGGTCTATTTTGTATATTGTTCAGTCAGTCTATTCGTTATAGCTAAACCTTCTACTCACGTTCCGTTAGTTTGATATAGCTGCCAGTACTCGCAGCCAGTACTAAGTCGCTATCGGCCAGTATTGGGCTGTTCCATAATGCGGCCATGTTTGAGTGCTTAGCCCAAGCAGTGATGACCAGCCAGCGGTACGGTGAACGAAAGAGGTTACGTTTTGTTGCCTTGAAAATAACGATAAAACATCATAGGATAGGAAGTTGTCCCCTTTTACTTAGACTCCCATTTGGTCCGTTGTGCGTGCAGGCCTTCTCTGTATGAGAGGGAATGGGCCGTAATTCACTACGCGGGCCCAGTGCGGGTTGGTGGATGTCACATGTCTTCGAATTTTTGGTTCTAAGACATGCCGGTTTCCTCACGTAGTTTTCCTTCACCGTTTTGAGAGCAGTGGTGATGAAATAATTTGCACAAAGTATAGCGCTGTCTGGGTTCGAACCCACGAATTACAAATTGTAAGTCGCGGCTGTTACCACAGGGCCACCGCTGCTCTGTGATGAAAACATTATTAAAAAAACGGCCAAGTGCGAGTCAGACTCGTGCACGAAGGGTTCCGTGCCATTATCGCAAAAAACTGCATAAAAATCACGTTCGTTGTATGGGAGCACCCCTTAATATATTTGGTATTATAGCGGCACAATAAAATTCATCATCTGTGAAAATTTCAACTGTCTAGCTATCACGGTTCATGAGATTCAGCCTGGTGACAGACGGACAGGCAGACAGACAGGCGGATCGCAGTCTTAGTAATAGGGTCCCGATTTTAACCTTTGGGTACGGAACCCTAAAAACGAGCCTCATAAAAAATTACAATGCGCATTGAGCTTTAATAAAAGTGGTGATCAGTGCTCGTGCTTTCTTTGCATGACCAAAGGTATTTGCACTGAAGCGGGATGGTAACAGGCTGGCATTATTAGTAGAAACTGAAATAAATAAACCTAGCTATGGTAAGTTAATATTACATAGTAAGGGCAAACAAATTATCAGTTTTTGACCTACCTCACTAAACATAATTCAAAGAATGGTCAAAAATAAATTACCAAAGCAATGATTTCTTCAGCTCTTGGACAGTCCAGGTCAACAAGATATAGTAAATCATGATAGTAATATCTTGAGTCAACATCCAGTGATGTTGACGATCTGCTTCCAATTTTGGATAATTCACTTGCTAAATTGACCATAACATCTGGAACGAAAATAACACTAGACGGTACTGTAGGTTCTAACTACAAAAATATCATATGAAAATTACAAAAAAACAAGTACTTTTTACTACAAGAATATCTAATATTTCGAGTAGTAAGTAGATTTTAAATTTTTTGCCTAGCCTACTATTATATTTCCTACAACAATTAAAGGGCAATATTACACTTACTTTTCGCCCAGCAAAGGTCACTAAAGATCATGATTGTAGGTTTCCCTTCGTTCTCAACATAGCTTTTAAGGAAGTGGACCCAAGTAGGATCCTTGGAGTACCCCTCCTTTAGTAACAAGGAAAAAAACAAAAACAATGGTTGAAATAACATTTTCATGTAGAATATTGTCAGCAGATAGGCAAAGACTGACTCCAAATAGTAACAAGTGATGGTTCAACTAAAGGACAGGGTATTAAAGGCTTATTAATTATGTCAATAGTGTCGAACGATGCCGTCAAGTCAGACCACATTTGAGGTCGCACGATTCATACATTTTTAATTAGAGCTCGAAGAAATGTTCGGTTTCGCTTGTAAATTATCGGTTGTTTGAACGTATAATTATATTTGTGAGAAACAGTGAGCATTATAAGGTGTAATTATATAGTTTACGTAATTAAATACTGGTATTCGTGTTTTGAAGTTTGTCAAACGTGTAATTACATATACACGTATTTGTGATAAAAGTCGCTATTTATGCAGCAAACAAGTTGCTTGAACATGGCTTGGACTTAACTGAACTAGCCCCTCCACGCAACTTTGCCCGCGTGTAGTGATTTATTATTTCAAGGGAAAATCAAACCGGGCATTAAAGTATCGGACTATGTCCTATTCCAGGTTCCGAGGCTCTAAACAAAAATTTACATTCTTTTAGCGAAATTCTAAAATATAAGGGATTGATCACGTGATATTTACGCCGATAGCGTTTGACAATCCCACACATTTTAGATATTTTTCAATCACTATCGCGACGCTTTCGTTGCTAGTAGTCTTGTCTAGTCTCCGGTCTAACCATGTGCCAAGTTTCATCCAAATTATTTCATTTGTTAAGCCGGGAAAGCGTAGCAAACAAACATATGTCGGAGTTCGTTATCAATTTAAATTGCGGGTAGTCAACATAATTTGTAATAATTTGTTTTCTTATTACTAATTTAAGTGATTTTACTATCAATTATTGCCTAATAAATCAAATCGTAATTTATTAAGTACTCTGTGTACGCACCAATAGATTTTGGCAACTTATTTAGATAGTTGTAATCGATGGTAAAGTTCAAAACAATTGTTGACATGTTAATTTGATTATTCTTTGTGTTATCACCATTATTTGCTTACGACAATTATTCTTTTATTACTTGATGATTTTAGAATCGAAGTTTAATTTGTTTTAGCACATTTTACTATTTTGTATCAAGTAAACACGTGACGTACTTCCGTATGTCATCGGACAGAGTTTTTGTGGAGGGATAGCAAGGTATAAGAGAGCTTGCAACGGTATGCAAGTCAGTCTATCTTCGGATTAGACTCGATAAAGAACTCCCCTGCTCCCGACAAAACTGTCGGTTTATTTGGTACAGCACTGCTGTATATTCACATAGCTGTATTGGCTTGCTGATGGCGAACGATACACTTTGTACTTGGGTGGCTTAGGCTGCTGTACGAACTGTAACCTTAAGGGTTTGTTCGTTTAACTGTATTGTTACTATACCCTTTTAACCTACTTTATCTTGTTACCATTAGTATTGTTTTATTAGTGAAACTAGTACTGTAATTAACAACCTTGTTATTGGTTGTACAGTTTTTGTTTATCCAACAAAAATGGGAACGCCCAAATCCTGACCGTATATACCCCTCGGCCCTCATGATCCTACACACATATTACAGCACAACAGCATTTATAATATTATTTATGACTAGTTGTTGCTCGCGACTTCGTCTGCGTAGCATTAGTACTACAAACAGCATTTCCTTTATATCGCGCAATAATATTATAGGTGTGTAGGGCCGCCTTTCTTGAGAAACTATCAGTTCACCATACAAACTTCCACCCCCCTTTCCATCGCCTTAAGGATGATTTCCGGTATAAAATTCCTGGCCGACCGCAGGTAGTTGGGGGCCCGAGTAGTGTGCCAGCCACACACGAAAGGCTACCCCGCCAACTGTCGAAAAACCCCGGGATGCGCCATTGTGCTGGTTGGCGACTAGACGAGAGTGCCCGATGGACATTCCCGGGGGGGCTCGGGCGTCCCCGCAGTCTCCAGACTGCGCGTGTCTGAAGGTTGCCAGCGTGGAACCTCGTCTCACTTCCTTCTCCTCCTCTTCCTTTCACTCACATATAATGCCAAGGAACAAAAAGAAAAAAACTGAACAGCGGCAGCACTTCACTCTCACTTAAGGTGCACCTCAGTAACATCCGAGGTCTGCACTCGAACCTTGTCGCAGTCCATCACCACCTCGAGACTGAGAAACCAGCACTTTTGTTCCTTACGGAGACACAGATCGGATGTCCGTCGGACGTGGTGTACCTATCTTACCCAGGTTTTACCCTGGAGCACAAATTCAAGCCACGTGCGGGTGTATGCATGTACGCCCATGACGACATCTGCTATCGGCGTCTCCGTGACCTTGAAGACTCTAACTACTCAATGCTATGGGCCCTGGTGGACACAGGTCTGGATAAGATTATCTATGCCTGTGTCTACCGATCGCATAGCGGTGATCTGGAGACAACCAGGATCACACAGTACCTGAGTGAGGCGGCTGATGTGGCCCAGCAACGGTACCCTTCCGCCCAATTAGTGTTACTGGGGGACTTTAATGCCCACCATCAGGAGTGGCTCTTCCCATACCAGTGCACTGACCATGCTGGACGAGAGATGCGAAATCCTTCGCTAGCGCTTAATCTTACCCAGCTGGTGCAGGGGGCTACGAGGGTGCCGGATGTTGATTCGCACACGGCCAATTGCTTGGACCTTCTACTGACAACAGATCCAGACCGATACTCAGTGTCGATATCATCACCTTTGGGTAGTTCCGACCACTGTCTGGTGAAGTCTGTATCCGTCTACTCCCCGCCCGAGAGGCACCCGGCGGGTTTGGCGGTACAGGTCAGCAGATTGAGATGGGATGCGATCTTTCTTCGCATGCTATCCTTGGCGGCCCACTTGCTTCTCTTCGGATGATCCATCGTCATGCGCTGACGCCGTGACAGATGTGTTGCGCCAGGGGATGGAGTACTATATTCCATTCTCTGACGTAGCGCTGTCCAGCGCAGACCGACCATGGTTTGGTGCCGAGTGCAACCGCGCAAATGCGGTTAAGCACAAGGCTTACCTGGCATGGGTCGACGCTCGAGTGCATAAAGCAAATGACGTAACTCAGAAGAAGAGAGCCTTCAACAGGGCTGCCTAGTCCTGCAATGCAAAATATCAACATGATGCACTTGAGTCGATTGACAAACGGGCCAAGAAGCTTATCGGCAACTATGCACTGGTCGCCTCAAAGCTCCAGAGCCTTGAACATCGACGCCAAGTGGCCAGTCCGTCGGTTTTTTATCGGTTACATTTCGAGGAGTGTGCGATCGAACTGCACAATTTGATTCCGCCTAGCCCTTTCCATCATCGGACAACTAGACGTACGGCAATGCGCCACCGGTACATGGTGGACATCCCACCCATACGTACTAAGCGTTTTGCGAATACTTTCATTGTACGCACAGCTAAGGAGTGGAATTCCCTGCCAGCGTATTTGTTTCCTGATAGCTACAACCTTGGGGTCTTTAAGTCAAGAGTGAATAGGTTACTTCTAGGCAAGCGTGCTTCACCGTCGACCACATCATCGCTTACCATCAGGCGAGATAGTGGTCAAACGCGAGCCTATCGATAAAAAAAAAAATACTATCCTATGTCCTTCCCAGGATCTCAAACTATCTCCATACCAAATTTCATCTAAATCGGTTCAGCGGTTTAAGCGTGGAAAGGTAACATACAGACAGAGTTACTTTCGCATTTTTGACCGACTTACCAAAAAGGAAGAGGTTCTATGTTCGACATTAAGTTTGTTTTTTTTTTGTGTGTGTTCACGCATATCTCCGTCAATTATGGACCGATTTTGAAAATTCTTTTTTTGTTTGAAAGAGTATGTTTCGAAATTGGTCCCATTGTAATTTGGTGATGATCTGATGAAGAACTTCGAAGATATACATCAGAACTCTTCATTAGTGTGCCTAGTTTGGGGCCCATTGCCACTTATATTTTGTAACTAGTTTATCATAATTATCTCGTTGTGCAAAATGTTTCTTTGTTGTAACCTGTGTGTGTGACAATAAATAAATTATTATTAAAATTATTAAATAAATAACGGTAAATCTCTCGGGATTGCTGCAATCGCATGTTTGTTTATTGATTATACCATTTCATAAAATAACATCACGCCAGTACGCTCTTAAGGGGTACACAGATCACTCATTACACCGGTTATGTTCAAGTTTCATGACATTCGGGTTATCTATTCTGGCGTTATAGGTACCTTACTAAACAACTTGCCTATTAGGTACAACCACGGGGTCTCATTGCTAAGAAAGAAAATTTGGTTCAAATAAATCTCACTAGATGGCGCGATATGCTCCTCCATCTGATATTCAATGTGCGTAAAATTAACATTTTCTGGAATTGAACACAAAAATTGTATGTTCTTGTTTAATCAACTCTCCTAAGTACAAAATTATGTAATATTGGGCTCTTAATTCACATTTCAAAGATTATTAGACGGATCATTTAAAATTGATGCCAATAGATGGCGCATTTTTTAATTTCTGAGGCATTCCACTCGATTGTTAAAGTTTGCATTTTAACACATTTTGGTGCAAAAAAAACTGTAAAAACGTGCAAATAAATACTAGAAAACAAACCTTCACTGTATTTAAAGAAAAAAAAACATTCACGAACCTAGTAAACCCATTTACTTGCAAGTCGCTGCTAACACCATCTATCTATCACCGTGAAACAGAACCGAATGCGTTCGATGTACAAATAATTGCCAGAATAAGCAGTCGAAAAACGCTAGTTACGTCGGCACGGTTTATTTGTATGGGATGAGGTATCTGTATGCTAGTATTATATTATCTGTGGTACAACTAAAAAGTGAAAAATATAAAGCTTTTTTACAAAAAAATACTACGTCGGTAGTATTTTTTTGTAAAAATGCTTTTTTTAATATTTATTATGGATAATATAAAAGCGGTCTGTCTATCTTTTGTTGAACACGACTCGACTTGTCGCAAGTTCAAAGTATTACAAGACCCTAATAAAAGTTGGTGTAGAAGCTTAAATAAAACAAAGCTGATAAAAATAAACCACCTTTAATAAATACATGATAAAAAATAAATTAATACATCTTATACAAAATAATGATCATCATAATGCCTTAGTCAATATCGAATATAGTATTTGGCGTGGTTTACAATTGGTACTTGGTCAGTTACTGCTTCTATTTACACAAATAGAACTTCACGCAAAATATATATTTATAAACAGCAGTCCTTGGCCGGTCTGAAATTGGTTACAATTGGCTGCGTAAATCTCATACTAAAGTTGAACGCGCACCAAGACACGCCGCAGGAGCCGCACGCACAGCAGTCTTTGCATTTTATAAATCTTAATATGAAATCTTTTGCAACATCGGGCACCTATCCGCGCCGCACGACCCGCATTTCAGTAAAATGCTATAGGTATACGGATTCCACCAGCGCGTGCGGATGACGTCATCAAATTCGGCGAGTTAAATGCTTGCGATGTTTGCGGCGGTGCGGCTCCTGGGGTGAGTCTAGCTCACCTTAAAACAGCAGGGCGCCATGCCATGCACATCGGAAAACCTACGTTCAACCCGGCCAAAAAGATTGAGGATTACTGTACTTGTGAAACTTGCGCAAGTCACAAACCGGCAAGTTGTCATGCAAAGTTGAACATAGAAAAAAAATATTAAAAAAAATATATATATATTGATTCAAGTGAAAACTTGACGTTTGACATCTTTATGTAATCTTATTATTAAAAATCTTATATTTTCTTTGACTATTTTGTACAATATTTATTGCTTTCAGAAAATATATGTACTCATGATTTTCTTAATATATTAGATTTACGTATATTATCGCTGCCAAGTGTTGATGCATGTGCTGAATAATAAAATTACAAGATCGTCACTTAAATCTAAATTAAATTAAATATTCGTACCCAAAATAATACATTTTATGCATTTATTATATTAATCTCTGAAAACCCAGTTTTATGATCACAAAATAATACCAAATGAAAGCTTATGTAATAAAAATAAATAAAATTATCTAATTATTATTTAATTATAATGTATTATGAATGCAATGACCAGCATTATAGGGTGAATATTTTTTCTCTCTTTATAATTAATTACATCACTGTCAGTTATTATCTATTTAACCCATAACCCGTAGGGACCTGTCGAAGTCATCAATGTTCCAGTGTGAAAAAGAGAGAGACCTATACAAGATGTACAATGCTATCCTTTTTTCGCAATACAGAAATTTCCTTTACGGTCCCGGTCAGTCAAATTAAACAAGATCCCAACAAGAGAGAAATGATTTCTTTTACGACATAATGGTCACAGACAATCGAGAATAAGAGTTTAGAGGTGACCTTGCGAGAGTTATTACTGATGAATGGAAATCGTGTGAGGTATGAAAGTGATTGGCTACTGAATACTGTAGATACTGTATAGATAATTCTAAATTAACCCGTACTTTTAAATAATATTTATTTTATACATGTTAAACATCACAGTGTCTTTAATTAATGAATGTGTTGGTGTGTGTGTGTTCTTATTAGAAACAGTCAATATTACAGTCAGAATTTATATTGTTGCAGGGTTTTGAATATAAAAACCAGCCAAGTGTGAGTCGGACTCGCGCACGAAGGGTTCCGTACCATATTATACAAAAAACGGCAAATAAATCACGTTTGTTGTATGGGAGCCCCACGTAAATATTTAGTTTATTCTGTTTTTAGTATTTGTTGTTATAGAGGCAACAGAAATACATCAACTGTTTAATTTTCAACTGTCTATCACGGTACATGAGATACAGCCTGGTGACACACAGACAGACGGACCGCGGAGTCTTAGTAATAGGGTTCCGTTTTTACCCTTTGGGTACGGAACCCTAAAAATCGACCTTATTTTTTTTTTGCATCAGTTTTATAGTTTAATATTTAATTTAATAGGTTTACTATTTAATTTAATTATTAGTGAGGTTTAAATTTATCATCACAATATGTACTTCCAAAAGGCGATATCGAGTGCTATGGTATAAAATATATGTTTTATTCTAGAACTTTTATACTTATGTTCCAATAACGGAGATCATTCTACGACAATTCCAATTCCAGTGAAGCTTTTCTGAAGGTATAATAGTTTCTTTTATTTAATAGTATTTTAGATACCACTATTTTATACATTAGTATTTTGGACATACCACAATGTTTATCTTGAATACTAGCACCCTAAACGCACCAGTATTTTGGATACTTGTATCTTGAAAATACCAGTATTTACGATACTAGTATCTTAAACATACCAGTGTTTAGGATACTAGTATATTTTATATTCCATTATTTAGGATACCCGTATAATGTATATTCCTGTATTTAGGATACCAGTATCCTGAAAATACCAGCGTTTAGGATACCAGTACCTTATACAGTACATTCCAGTATTTGGGTACCAGTATCTTATATATTCTAGTATTAAGCATACCATTATTTTAGAAACCAATATCTTGGATATACAGAATTATATGATTTTCAATATTCCAGCAACATTTTCATTTCCTATAACTTCAACGCAGAAGTTTTCAGGCAGTCGGTCAGTTACAGCTATCTAGCGTCAAGACTAACAAACAATACTATAATACAGAAGTTACGTTTCCTTGGTAAGCAGAGGCACTTCAGCGGCACCCGTGTTGATACTCGTCGGGTCGTCTGATGCAGAAGAATTGTTGGTACACTTGAAGTCACCGCACAGGGAATAAATCTACGAAAAAAAGAGAAATGGTTTTGTTTGAACTTCAAAGTCAGTATCTTAAATAGTTAAGTAGTATACACGAAATGTCATATATTATGATAAATTACAAATTCTTTTGCAATAAAATTTTTAGGTGTTTTCTTACAATATATAAAAAATCTTACAAACGATCACTCAAAAAATATTTTTTTAACAAAAATCAAACCGACTTCCAAAACAAAACCCTTCAAAGCGCAAAATATCATTTTTTTCCGAAGTCGGTGTCTTTTGTACCCATTGTTTTCTGTTATTCGACACCGACTTCGGAAAAGAAAGTTATTTTTCGCTTTGTAGTGTTTTGCTTTGGAAGTCGGTTTGATTTTTTGTTAAAAAGTTTTTTATTTTCCTCTTTTCAGTTTTGGTAGGTACCTCCAATTAACATGGAAATCAATTAGAATGGCAATTCCAATATGCCCAAACACGGAGTTCCAGTGGCCATTGTGGTCTTCTTCATCAGTTCCACTTCACCAAATGATACTTTCTTAGTGCAAATGATTGCATTATTGATGGAAATACCAAAATCGCTGTATGTATACCTATAATATTTGAGAAGTTCCCTCGATTTCTCTAGGATCCCATCATCAGATCCTGGATTCTTTATCAAAGTAGATATAGCACCATTGGGATATCTACTTTCCAATAAAAAAAAAAAACATTAAAATCGGTTCATAAACGACGAAGTTATCCGCGAAAACACGTTAAAAATATATACGGTCGAATTTAGAAACCTCCTCCTTTTGGGCAGTCGGTTAAAAATCAATTCAGGACTGTAAATAACAGATATTTATGGAATTGACAATAACGCAGGCCTTTTTTGTGGGAGGGAGCTGAAGAATAGATTATAATTCACGTATAGGTTCAAACTTGAGGCTTCGTCTCTTGATTGTTGTAAATGGAGAATGTCTGGAATATTATAACGCACTTACTAATACTCTATGTCTGTAGGTGGTATGGTGGTGTGTAGTGCTATTCTAGGTGCATTGTCCTCACATATATGAACTAATAACTATATATGTACCTATGTTCCTATGTCATATTGTAAAAAAATCTTTTTTTTTTTATAAGAGTAAGTATGGAGTTTCTTGTGCATATTTCTCCATAACAAGCTACTTTCCGAATGCACGGTAGAATCATTTGTATGAACGTTCAAAAGTGCCGCTTGGTGGCCTAGTTGAAATAAAATATCTTTGTCTTTGTCTTTGCACATTCACACGAGTCTTTTTGCAAGAAAAGCTAGTACTTACAGTCCACACCAGCACGGGCGCCGCTATCACCGCGCCCGCCAGCACGTCCCACCAGTGATGCCGGTGGTCCGTCATACGTGATACACTGCACAGCACTGCTGCAGCCACGCACAGTATCTGGATGATGACGATCTTGCTGGTGTTTGGGCAGGTTGTTCGGCGGTGGAGGTAGTACTGAAATAAAATATTGTTTTGAATAAAACATAATGTTCGGGCTTTTACAGGAACATTTGAATAAAATCTTAATAATATAGTCTGTAATCACAAACATCATTAGTCTGCCCTTTTCCTAATATATTAATATAATTGGGGTTTGAGCAGCATGTCGCCTTCTTCCATGCATCCCTATCTTATCCCAATATAATTGGGGTTTGAGCAGCACGTCGCCTTCTTCCATGCATCCCTATCTTATCCCAATATAATTGGGGTTGGCGCAGAATGTCGCCTTCTTCCATGCATCCCTATCTTATCCCAATATAATTGGGGTTTGAGCAGCACGTCGCCTTCTTCCATGCATCCCTATCTTATCCCAATATAATTGGGGTTTGAGCAGCATGTCGCCTTCTTCCATGCATCCCTATCTTATCCCAATATAATTGGGGTTGACGCAGAATGTCGCCTTCTTCCATGCATCCCTATCTTATCCCAATATAATTGGGGTTTGAGCAGCATGTCGCCTTCTTCCATGCATCCCTATCTTATCCCAATATAATTGGGGTTTGAGCAGCATGTCGGCTTCTTCCATGCATCCCTATCTTATCCCAATATAATCGAGATTGGCGCAGAATGCCGCTTTCTTCCATGCATTCCTATCTTATCCCAATATAACTAGGGTTAGCGCAGCATATCGCCTTCTTCCATGAATTCCTATATTACTCCAATATAATTGGGATTAGCGCAGCATTTTGCCTTCTTCCATGCATTCCTATCTTATCCCAATATAATTGGGGTTGGTGCAGCATGTCATCGGGATTGGCGCAGCACGTCGCATTCTTCTATGCATCCCTATCTTATCCCAATATAATCGGGGTTGGCGCAGCATATTGCCTTCTTTCATGCATCAATATCTTATCCCAATATACTCGGGATTGGCGCAGCACATCGCCTTCTTCCATGCAATTCTATCCCAAATACCTATCCTATCCCAATATAATTGTGGTACAATGTTTGTCGCTTCAGTGTTCGAAATGGCCTTTGAGCCAACTACAGGCTATTAAATACTGCTAGTCATCATTTAACCCCTTGTATTCGAGACACAATGAAAAAGCCATTGTCCATCGCTAGATCGCATCGATAGATCTGCGAAAAAATGAATGAATAAATGATCTCCTCTCTTCTATATAAAGTACGTAGGTATATTTTTGTCCTAAACAACAAAGAACCTTGAAGCACTTTTTGTTTGATTTTGTCATTAGGGTATTTTTTTCTCACAGTAGAACATGACACATTCATTAACTATTAAGTAACTCTGCGTATTTCAAGGTAACGTAATTTGAAATAGTTACTAGGAAACTATTAGTTCGTTTTACATAACTGTTGAAAAATATACTATTATTTCGAATCGAAACGAAAGGAGTATAAAGTCAAGATATGACCCCAAACGAATAGATTAGGCGCCTTGCTATGACGTATTAATGCCATCATGGTTCCCGTGTGAGACAGAGACGGGGATATAAAGGGTGAATAGCAATATCTCTTTTTCGCAGTGAAACCATTACACCAGTAACACGTCAGAGCGCATCACGGCCCCAGGGCGCATGATACGCCCAACTTCCTATAACATGACCATCAACCAGAAAAAAAACTGCCCAAGTGCGCGTCGGAATCACGCACGAAGGGTTCCGTACCATTATCGCAGAAAACGGCAAAAAAATCTCGTTTGTTGTATGGGAGCCCAACTTAAATATTTATTTTAGTATTTGTTGTTATAGCGGAAACAGAAATACATCATCTGTTAAAATTTCAACTGTATAGCTATCACGGTTCATGAGATACAGCCTGGTGTCAGACGGACAGATAGACAGACAGACAGACAGACGGATCGCGGAGTCTTAGTAATAGGGTCCCGTTTTTGCTCTTTTGGTACGGAACCCTAAAAACACAGACTCCGGACTCCTATTGAGAAATGCTAGACGAAAAACTTATCATCACGAGACCAACGAATGATATTAATATAAAATAGACCGCCCCTAAGACGACCCATTGACCGAATAATATTATAAAAATATATTATAATTACTTACAGCTAAAAACAGTCCAGTATGTACTGCAAGAGACGTGTGCCCTGAAGGAAAGCTTCTATCCGACTGATTTACCCAGTGCGCCTTTGTGCATGTATAACTTGATACATATTCTGATCTGAAAAGGCAATAATTATGCTGCTGTTAATACTTTTTATAGACTTCAAAAACTGGAGGATATGGGGTATTTATTAAAAATCTAGAGGCAACGAAAGGCTACGGCTTCTGCTGCTGTACAAAAGGGAAGAAGTCGAGATGCTTATCACAGCAGGACACAGGGTTCTTCTAAAGAAACCCATAGCCGTGTTTCCAATTGGCGCCACACTGAACGTTGTTAATTCCGACTCTATATATTTATCACAATTTATGATCTTCTCCAGCCATTTTAAAGATACAATGTTTACTAACAAAGTATAATAGCATTTTTTTTGGGTTACCCTCTACTCAACAACAACAAATGTAAAAAAAACCCCGACTCAAAAACCTCTAGAAAACAAAACATAAACCTCGTAGTCACGTCGAGGAACCGCTAACATTTACAGCAGTTTATTTTATTTATAGTTCTCGCCAAACTTCCTGGCCGCCCTGAAGTTGGCTACAATGGCTGCGCAGTAGAACATCTCATACAAAAACAGCACCGTTTCGTGCCTCGCACATCCGGTAAACCAACTTCAGGGCGGCCAAGAAGTTTGGCGAGGGCTATACTTAGCGGTTCAACGACGCGAGTACGAGGTTTATTTTTTGCTTTTTAGAGGTTTTTGTGTCGGGGGATTTTTATTTCATGTTTTTAAATTACATATAATATACCTAGTAGGAGACATTCTTCAATCGACAATCTATCGAAACACGTAATAATGACAGGATATCTTGCGAAAATATCTAGATTCAAAGAGTAAAATGCGAATAACTTTTGAACGGCTGCACCGATTTTTGATTCAAACATAGCTAAGAACACTCGACAAAGTCACCTTCCAAACAAAAAAATAAATAAATCAAAATCGGTTCATCCGTTTAGGAGCTATGATGCCTCAGACAGACACACAGCAACACACGTCAAACTTATAACACCCCTCTTTTTCCGTCGGGGGTTAAAAATAAAACGAATTCGATATAGAATGTTGTATCTGTTGTAAATCGATTTAACAGAGTTGGTACAGATGAAAGACAGTTTGAGAACATAAAATATCCAAGGTCATAGAACTAGAAGATGAGATAAGAGCGAACCTAAAATGTTCACCCCTGCTGTCAGTTGATTGAGCTGGCATTCTGGCAATGCTTTGTTTGTAAATATTGTACCATCATCTAGGCCAGAGTATACATTTGCAGTCAGGTCGGCAACCGGCGGATCACGATCCAGATACGGAAGGTCGAGCCTCGCACCGCTGTTATACACATATAGGTTTCACCAAGACATAAAAATCTTTGTTTATACTTAGAAGAGCTTATAATAAATCCTGCCATTTTTTATACAAACGTAAACAGCAAACAAATTCTTACCCCTGACAAGTCAGCGCCTCCTTAGGACTGCAAGTATCAAAGAAGTGTGGTCTCGGAGACCCCACGATGAGCTTTAGCGTCTGCACTATGACGAGGTTGATCAGAACTCCAAACAGGTACTCTTTGAACCAGCATATCGCTTGCTTGTGTCTCACCGTCTTGTCGTGGTGGTATATTCTCTCTATTGTTAACATCTGGAAAGCAACAAAAAAATTGATAAACATTATCAACATGATCATCATTTCGACCTAAAGACGTCCACTGCGGGACCTAAGGTCTCCCCCAAGCGTCGCCACGCTGATAGGTCCTGTGCGCCTCGTACCCATCGGTTAACCGCAGCCTGATAAACTTCATAAGAACTCGAAATCTGATCGAGACCAATGCACAAGCACCAAAACATAGTGACACGTCTGACCGAACTTCAGCCTAACCAAAGGCACTTGTCCCACGGCCGACGAGTAAGCGATTAGCTATCGACTTTTTTCTCGCTGAAGAAACGTACAAAGGATGCCGTGTCAATACGTTAACATATTTTTATTAAAAACGGAGACAGACGTAATTACATTACTAGAAATAGGGACCAATTCGTTCAACCAGGTTTCAGACTGGCTAAAGTAGCCTCATCTTTCAAGGGCTACTGTACAAAATGTTACAATAAAATCCCTCCCCACATTCTAGAACTGAATGAGACGAAATTTATAACTTGTATAAAAGGCACACAAAGCAGACAGGCATATTATAAGTTGGGGGATTACATCACTGATAAAAATGCTTGGCTCAATGCTAGTCCTGCTCCACAACCACTAGGGCGCAAAAACAAGTGATATGCAGAACATTATTGTTTTGAAGTATTGTTGGACCTGCTGAAGACTGTATGATTATATTTGTATTGTATAAACTCAATTTATTTTAGTATTATATAACTGTGTGTGTGAGTACTATTTACCCAACTGTAAATCTACCATTTGCTGTACCTATGTGTCGTTCCTTGACTTGTCTGTGCCCTGGCAGTTGTAAGTCATGCTCTCTCAAATGTCTCTCTGATGGTGGCGCGTGTGTTGGATCATTCGGTTCCCTTCATGATGGTTGAGCTGGTTGGTGCCGATTCATGCGTCATGTTCGTGAAAGGGCTCCGTCAGTTGGGATTGGTCATAACTTAACTGCTTCGGATTTTAATGTTTTTCTAGTACCTATATGCACGTACATGTGTAATACTTACTTTTTTTAATACTTTATACGCCGAGAGACCAACCAGCGGACATTTCATTGTCGGAGTAATCGCCTGTCGCATAAGAACAATCGCTTATAGCCGAGCGACAAAACTATCGGAACTACACACTCGCTTCTCGCTGCTCGCCAGTGGTGTGCCGTTTTTAGTTTCTAGCTCTACTCGGTTATTTATTTATTTATTTTCAAGGCACACCAACGACTCATTTACTAATAAATATCAGAAAACCAACATTCAGAATAGATCGTCGGCAGTGGGACAAATGCCTTAATTAACGGAGATAAGCTGACTGCGGAGAAGATATTATAGCGCACAGTTTTGTGCGCAAATAAGGGTATAATCTCTGTTCCTTTATACGCATCTCATTTTCTGATGGGATGGCTTCCAGACACGAATCACGACCGGGTAGGGGAAAGAAGAAAAGAAAAAAAGAAAGAAAAATTGTTTATTCTGCACAAACTAAACGCACAATACAAAATAAAGAGTGGCATTCACCAAATCGAAACGACCGAACAACGATCGGAACGGCTAACCGACACGACCTGGTAGGGATCAGGCGTAGAACCAGATAAATGGAATGCGTTTCCTTCATGAGTCGGGATTATAGACTATTTTCTGCCTTGCCAGTAAGGGATTATCGGACAGGATTTAATGAACCACCATACTTGTTAGTCTACTTTAGCTGGATTTCTTAAAACCCCGGCACACTTCTTCATAATTATATTTATTTTTAATTAATAAGCGGTTCTTAGCACGAGTTTTGACTTAACTATATGCCCGCCTTTATTCTGTACTTGTAGTTGGAGAGTTGTACGACAGTGACAAGATAGGATAGATGGATCCCCTTTTCCGCACTTAGACTCCTATTTGGTCCGTTGTGCGTGCAGCAACCTTGGCTGCTGGTCTCCTCTCTGTGTGAGGGAATGGGCCGTAATTCACCACGCGGGCTCAGTGCGGATTGGTGGATGTCAGATGTCTTCAAAATTTTGGTACTAAGACATGCCGGTTTCCTCACGATGTTTACCTTCACCATTTTGAAACCAGTGGTGATGAAATAATTTACACAAATTAATGCACCTGCCTGTGTTCGACAGTGACAGGGATAATGCTAAGTCACAAAGTACGTAATTATAGATCACCCTCGTACGTCAGGCAGGTGTTCAAAGTCGTTAGCTTTGCCGATTTGTGCCATTTTACGTTAAGCCGTACCCGATCAAATAAAAATAAACGGCCTGGCCGTTAAGTGCACTTTTCGGCAATCTGAAACTGGACCCCTGGCCAAAGGGCTGAAACTTTAGATATCGGCGTTTTCTCTGTAAGCAAACTTACCCAGCTTTCAACTTTTCGCCCAAAATATGCTTGCTCAATAACCCTGACAGCTCTAGTAGGAATAAATAACATATTGGTAGTGTACTTACAACAGCCAAAGGCAGAAACACAGTGGTAGCCATAAGCACTTTCCAGCTGATTGTGTCCCCAGTGAAGGGGTGAGACAGCGCCGGGTCATTGCATTGGAAGCCCAACTGACCTCCAGGAAAGACCCTAAACTCGACCACGGCGAAGATGAAGAAGGCTGGAACAGATATAGGTGCATAATTTTAAAGGATTCTAAATGGACATTGTGACATCATGATTTGCCGACACAGCTCGAGTTTGGAATGACCCTCTTTCATTGCTGTACCTTTATGTATTATGAACAAGGATATGGGGTAACTGGGTTGTTGAGATCAGATAGAAAGTCGATCCATGTATATTACTGGTAGTCAGCTGCATCCAATCAGACTGGAAGCCGATCCCAACAAACGTGATAGTCTAGGCTTGATGGTTTTGATGGTGGCATCACCAGCATCATTTCAGCCTAACGACGTCCACTGCTGAACAAAGGCTTCACTCAAGTGTCGCCACATTGACCGAGACCGTGCATCTCGCATCCAGCGGATTCCCGCAACCTTCACCAGGTCATCGGTCCACCTAATGGGAGGCCTTCCAATGCAACGTCTTCCGGTTCACGTTCGCCATTCCAGAACTTTTCGGCCTCATTGACCATCCGCTCTGCGAACAATGTGCCCTGCCTACTGCCACTTAAGTTTGGCAATTCTGCAAGTCACTCCATGCTAAAGAGAGACTGCCCTCAAACCCTTACATAGTTCTCCCTATGGTTGTGTGCTAAAGTAATGTAAAACTACTTTTGTTCAGTGAATCTGTTTTTGCTTTAATAAATGGCACGGCATATTACAAAATGCATCGTTGTTTTAATACAGGGCAAGATTAGATAGATTTGTCTTCCCCACGCATTCTCAACCTTCACCAGGTTGCGAATGTTTGGGGATGAGACCCTGGTATAAAATTCTTGGTATTTTTGTTACAAAACTAATGAAAAGGATTCCTGACTGAACTCAGGGTTGTAATTTTCCTGTTTTCATTGTTCAAGAACTGTGAAGGGAAATCTTACAGCATACAGGCTGACAAGAAAATAGGTCTAGCTGGTTTTGATCAATCATGCGAATTTGAAATTAGTTTCAAATAGTAGAACCAATCGATTTTTTAGTTCGGCTCCGAATTGTTCTAGCCGGTAAAACGCTCTGACTAACCTGGTTCCTGGAGGTCACGTGAATCTCCAGGGACTCTAGCTCTACTTTTAACACACACACATAAATATTGTAGGTTCAGTAGACCTATGACGTAGCATGTTGAGTTTTAAGGTTGGCACATCTTCGCGAGCTGGCTGACCAAAACCAGACGTATCCTCCGACTGTACAGCATGATTTTCTCCTTGTTTACGTCTTTTTAGTTCGATTTTCAAGCAGTCGGGTTTTTTGATTTTTTTAATTAACTTTTTTTATTTATAACTTTTAGTTAATTTTTTTTTCGAATTAGGTACATTTAAACATATAAGTGTCATATATTTTTGAAATCACCGCTTAAAATCCTTTATTTTGATACCCCACACGATAGGGTTGGAAGAAAAAAAAAATTTGGGTCCCCACAATATGGCGCCCAAAAACCGCCATTTTCATATTTTCCAATTTTCATGTAGCCAGTGACACTCGCGGGGTTAAGACGAATCGATTGAAGTAAGAACCATCAAAATCGGCCCACGCGTTTGGTCTCTAGAACGCCACATAGGAACAAACATACATACATAAATACATACTTACATACATACATACATACTTACATACATACATAGACTGATAAACACATTACCCTCCTTCGGCAGTCGGGTAAAAACTCAATAGGCCGTATTAACTGCCGGTACTGTACATTATGCACTTATTGCTATTAATATGTTTACATTTAATCTTGAACTGCACTTGTACGATAGCGCATTATTGTTGCTTCGTCACGCATCAGGGACCGCGCTTCCAATGCGTGAAGATTGTGATTATTGCTTAGAAACTTGTAAGTATTTACCTACGTCATAAAAACGGCACCTCTCAAGAACAAAGGTGAATGATCTTGCTTTTTTACTTTACCAGTATGAACAAGCAACTAAGTTTTTAGCAAGATTTTTAAGAAGGTTGGACTTTACACTCATTAAAATTGGTTAATTAGTCTTCATAATTTTTTCTTCTTGTAAACGCAGGACGCATTTTGCACGCGCGTTTTTTTTTCCGCCCATTCTGCGACCTATGGAACTGTATGAAGCTTGCAAGAAGCATTGCGGAAAAAAAATCGCGCGGAAATAATACCGCATGAAATCCGTGTTTTGCCACAGAATCCACCGCACCGCGGCGCGGTTTAAATTCTCGCGAACATTTTGAACTCTATGAACAGGTAGAAAGCGACAAACATCGCGCGGGATTTTTTCCGCAGTGCGTGTTAGTTAAATACAGTACGCGGACAAAAAATCGCGCGAATAAAAATCGCAATGCGTGCTAAGCCTTAGGGTGACTTTCTCGAGAATTGGCAAGATGAAGCACAACACCGAGAGAAATGGGGCGGCCAGGATTGGGTCAATAAGGCATAACGTAAAAAAAAAAAAACTAAATTTTATGTCAATATCTTTATTGTGTAGTGGTAGGTATTAAATGTTCATTAATAATAAAGAAAAATTGACGGGCAAATCGGAAAATTATAGAGTCTTTTTTACCCGACTGCCGAAAGAGGGTGATGTGTTTATCAGTATATGTATGTATGTATGTTTTTTCCTATGTGGCGTTCTAGAGACCAAACACGTTGGTCGATTTTGATGATTCTTACGTCGATTCGTCTTAACCTTGCGAGTGTCACTGGCTACATTAAAATTGGAAAATAGAAAACCGGCCAAGTGCGAGTCGGACTCGCGCACGAAGGTTTCTGTACCATAATCGCAAAAAAAACGGCATAAAAATCACGTTTGTTGTATGGGAGCCCCACTTAAATATTTATTTTATTCTGTTTATAGTATTTGCTGTTATAGCGGCAACAGAGCCTGTCCTTGAAGGCAGTCTCCGAATTTTCCTAAATATTTTATTTACATAATTATGTTGTGCTTAATTGCACGTAAGCGTCGGACGAATTGTGAGAGACAAAATACGGGTTGTGACGAGTTGGAAAACTGACTACATGTACAAAGTGAAGTATTAGTGAAAGAGACCTATTAGAGATAGCCAGTGTGACGACTTGTCATCACAACCTTATTTTTAGCCATATCTAAGGAGATTGGACTTCAAACTCAATAAAAATGATTCAGTAATCTTTTTACTTTTATTTTACATAGATACGATGTACGTGAAATGAGCCTTTAGAAATTAGTCATTAATAAATCTTCAAAAATATATTTGTAAATGACACAGATAAGTACCTACATTACAGTGCCTATCTACCTCTTTAATTTAGATGACCTTGCAGATTATTAACTATTCCATACGTCTTAACGAGACCTAGGCTACTTGAATATGTCATTCAGTTATTTATAGGCAGTGGGTGTTGCCCGCAACTTCGTCTGCGTAGCATTAGTACTTTGAATAGCCTATTTTTTATATTATATTAACCTTACCTACCCTATCTTACCTACCTTACCTTACCTACCCTACCTTACCTACCCTATCGTACTTACCCTACCCTACCTACATACCTACCCTACCTACAAACCTACCCTACCTACAAACCAACTCTACCTACATACCTACCCTACTTACCTCCATTTTTTTTTCTATTTTTTCTATTTGAGAACCTTCTCCTAAAAACTAAAAATTTCTAACAAAAATAACAAAAAAAGAATTTGCGAAATCGGTAAAGCCATTCTCAAGTTATCAGGAGAAATAGGGGTTAATTTCTATATATCTACTATCTATCTAATCTAATACCGAGTAATTCTTGTATACATATTTTTAAGGCGATGATAGCTCAGTGGTAGTGACGTCGGATACCGAGACGAAGGTCGCGGGTTCGAATCCTACAATGAGCTTGAGCTTTCGGTGAAGGAAAACATCGTGAGGAAACCATAGCACGGTGGTAGGGTACTTTGTAGTACCCGCCTGGCTGGCAACCACCCTCAAGTTGAAAATCTGTCGCCAAGCACCTTCCGGTGTGTTCCGACAGCAGCACTTGAGAGCCAGTTCCCTTCTAGGCTTTGTGTGCTTACCACCATCGGCCACATCATCACTGACCACGGTGAGATTGTGGTCAAACACAGGCCTATAAATAGTAAAAAAAAAAAAAAAAAAAACATATAATCTGAATCTCGGAAACGGCTCGTAACGATTTTCATGAAATTTGGTATGCAGGGGGTTTCGGGGGCGATAAATCGATCTACCTAGGTTTAATTTTTAGAAAACGTAGTTTTCTCTATTTTCACACGAGAAGAGCTCGGTCGCCCAGGTACTATAGACAGAAAGACTATACATAGGTAACTTCTATAAATACAAATATATACAAGTAAAATTAACAGCACACCAAAGAAATCTCTAGCAAAAGTCAAAAGATAAAATTAAAGCAAAGATATTCACCAACATGTTATCATTTATGTAATCTGTGACTTCAGCTGTGATATATCTTATCTTTAACTAAACATAGATAATTCTATAGAATCATATCAGTGAAGAGGCATAATTTAACTTAGTACAGGGTGAAGGTAAACTGTCCTTATCAAAACTAATGGTCTAGACTAGAGTCAAATGTGTTAATTGCCTAATAATAATATTTTTAATCTCTCATTGGAAGTAGTCCTCTGGTTATGTCAATTCATTCTCAAATAGAAAACCACACTATCACTAGAAACAAAGAAAGAAAATATTGTGTTGTGGAGGGGCCGAGAAATAACTTGGATACTTCGACCCATTGGGATCTATTGTGGTCAAATACTGTGTTGAAGGGATAGGCAATAGAAAAGAGACTGCATGAAAAAGCTAGCCCTATGAAAGAAAAATGTCTTCAATCTTAAAGTTTTTGCAATAAGCTTAAAGTCTGTCTTAAATTAATTTTTGAACCAGAACAAAAAGTGAAGCTAGTGCAAAAACCGAGTAGTGGTGGCCTAGTGGTAATGGTTGTGACTTACAAGTTGTAGGTTCGAACCCAGGCAGACGCTTTACTTTGTGTGAATTATTTCATCACCACTGCTCTCAAAACAGTGAAGGAAAGTATAGTGAGGAAAACAGTGAAGGAAAGCATAGTGAGGAAAACAGTCTTAGAACAAAAAATTCGAAGACATGTGACATCCACCAACCCGCACTGGGCCCGCGTGGTGGATTACTGCCCATTCCCTCTCACAGAGAGGAGACCTACATGCACAACGGACCAAATAAGAGTCTAAGTGCGGAAAAGGTGGTCCATCTATCCTATATAATCCTAGTGCAAAAACCATTTAATCAAAGGCAAAATAATATATATTCTGCAAATTTTGCAATTGAGTGACTCAACTGTATATGACCAAGCATTATTCATAGTCACCATGAGTAAGCAAAAATGTAGGTATTAAAATTTAAATAAAAGATAAATGTTCCTGTGTCTTTATCATGATAATAATGAATGGGGAAAATGTCTTATACTGGTAATGGTAAGGGGACAAACTCTGGATAATCCTACTTCCTACTCATGTTACAAATGTTAATGTTTCATTAAACAACCACACCTACACAGCTGAATAGATTTGGTTGAAATTTGGAATGCAGATAAGTCATGGCCTGGATTAAGGCCCAGTTTGTTATCAGTAGTTAACTCAACCAATGGTTAAATATGCTAACCAATGTTTTCAAATTTCGGTAAAATACGTTAATTCATTTTTTGTTAGTCTAACAAATGGTCAAATAATTAACTCTACAACTTATTTGACCTTTTGTGAGACTAATTCTCTTGGAATAAACACGTTGTTTAGATTTTATTCCTAGGCTCTATGTTCAAAGCCCGGGAACGCATTTGAATATGAGCAGGGGGCAAATCCGCTACCTGCTTGGGGCCTTTACTGGGCACTTTGGAACCAACGACATGCTCATTAAGATTGGTCTAACCGCCACCCAAACCCATGTGCAGGTTGTGTGGGGAACATATGGAACACATGGAGCACCTTTTGTGCAAATGCGATGAACTGGCTGGTAAGCAAATAAGTCTCCTAGGGGTTGGATATCCAAAACCAGAAGACTATATGCTCATATCTTCTAGTCTCGTTGTAAAACTTATGAAAAGAGTTTTCAACGAGATTGGGGAGGAGTAAGTTATCTAGGGGATCACAATAGATCCCAATGGGTCGAAGTGTCCAAGTTATTTCTCAGCCCCTCCACAAGATAAGATAGCATATTTAACTATTGGTTGAGTTAACTACAGATCAAAAAGTGGGCCTAAGACATAGGATTCTTTTTATTACTTGAGTATTTTTCTGTGGAATAATTTTCGGTGCAAAGGAGAAGGTGCTAGCAATAGGGATGTACCATAAGTAGGGACATAATGAATCAACACTGTAACTGGAAAAAGTTATTTAAATACCTATTCTACATAAAAATTGTTTAAGCAGTATGACTTATTTGTTTATGAATAATTAATGTCTATGCTACAGATGTCATTCTTAAAACGTTTATAAACATTGTATGGTTTTAAATGATAATGTTTTATGTGGTTTGGTCAGAGTTTTCAATACATTTTTTTTTAATAATAAATGCCAAATATTTTTTACAGTTTTTGAGAATATAACAAAAATTTTACTTATGTGTCTTTCTTCTGTTTAAAAATGTATGACGACTCAATGTCAAATGAATTATCATAAAATTACATATTATTTATTATTCCACTATATGAATAAATATTGTCATGATTGTCAAAATACTTAGATATGTTAATTTTAAATAATGTCCAAAGTTTAAAATGAATGTAAAGTAGGAAGCATTATTATTTTAATATTAAATATAACAAATAAGTACCTGGCGAAAACAATTAAGAGGAAATTATATAAAATGGGACATTTGACCTTCCATAAGGATAATAATTATGGGTTACAAGGACTTATTTGAGGTTAGTCATTATTTTTAATGATAATTGGGGATATTTTTTTTCATACAGTGTTAATAAGCAATTATGATATCACATAGTATAAATAAAAAATAGTACCTATAAAATAAATTTATAAATTATAATAAAGTTTTACTTATATTAATTCAATCTAATCCTTACTTTTTTGCCTTCATTTCTTGTTCTACATAAAAATACCTATTCGAATTTAAACTAGGTATATTTATTGATAATATCTACTTATCTAGTTTTTAATTAAACACAATACTAAAGTAAGTACTGCAGCTAATAGTAATAAAAATTCATGTAAAAATCTACAGCCGAGTAATCGTGCAAGTAATAAAAAATATCATATGCTGCAATGCAGTTTATTGTCTACGTAAAAAAAAAACATAAAATATTGTACAAACCTCTGTGCCACCGGTTGGTTTTCGACCACAATGACTTAATTTTATCCATTTTATTCGAACTTTACACACGTCTTTACCAAAGTAGAAACACAACACACCCGGGCCGTTAACGTAATTTATTAAGCGCGGGAAATCACTTAATTTCATGAGTCAGTTCTCATTTTCATAGAATATTAACAGTAGAGTCGTAATTATTTTATTAGATAACGTGTTCAATACACGTTTCTTTCTTACAAACTAGCAAAGAAAACTGACTGTGAATGACTGGACTGCCTCACACGAATGATATAGGTAATCTTGAAATAGCGTTGCTTATAGTGATAAAATAAAAATAAATCAATAAAAAAACAGCGCTGAAATTAGCGTACGAAATTAGCGCTTTAAGAAATTGAAAAGAATGGGAAAATCCCAGTCAGTTTCGGAATTGACATTCATAACAACCGTTCGGAAAGTGACAAAGTGTTTCAAAAAAATAATTTAGTTTGACGAGACGAAGTAGTACTGTTTTATTTCATTTGGTTGGTTTGTTTCATAGTTCCGACACATACTCTTTGGTTCCAACTTCAGACTGTTCACTGCTGAATGCCCTTGTAGAAGTTATAAGCACAATATAAATAAATTAATTGTAAACGGTAAACCCATGAAGGATTTAATTTCATGGGTAAACCACTGAGTCCACTGACGGCCACAATTCCTAAGGATTTTGAACGAACCTGTCACTTTCCATTAAACTGACAGTAACAGAATCTGGCAGCAAGACGCGTTTACGAAGTTTGTTTCAAACATTGTGCCTAAGGCTTGCTTTTCTCGGCGAAGTAGGCATTTAACGCGCCACTGAAACCGCGATTCGAGCGGCGCGGCGCTCTCGCTTTTGCGCAATGCCGACAAAAATGCAAAGGTTTGTAGAGATGGCTTAGATTAAGTGCTTTAAATAAGAAAGGCTTATTTTAAAAACTTAATAAAATACGAGTGTTGATGCCGAAACAATTTTGTTGTATTACAAAGTGTAACTAGTAATAACGAAAAGGGTATTGTTTTAGATAAATCAGTGTGTCTATTAGTTTTGAAAAAAAAATGCCCGGAATCTTACTTTATTCAATTATTTGACTATGAAACTACTTATGTTTTTGAAAACATAAACACATCACATCACATCATCAGCCTATTAATGTTCCCACTGCTGGGACACAGGCCTCCTCTCTGTGAGAGGGAATGGGCCGTAATCCACCACGCGGGCCCAGTGCGGGTTGGTGGATGTCACATGTCTTAAATTTTTTGGTTCTAGGACATGCCGGTTTCCTCACGATGTTTTCCTTCACCGTTTTGAGAGCAGTGGTGATGAAATAATTTACACAAAGTAAAGCGCCTGCCTGGGCTCGAACCCATGACCTACAACTTGTAAGTCGCGGCCGATACCACTGGGCCACCACTGCTCCCAAACAGACGGAAAACATAAACGGACGGTATAAAAAGACAGATTCATGCAAAAAAAACATACTACTCATTTGTACTGGGGTTTGCAAATATTCGATTGTTTTAGGTCTTTTTTTACATAAAATCTAAGATGGCCCACCGAAATTTTGTAAGCTTTCGTCATGGGTGTCAGTTTGTTCATGGTTTTTGGGGTTGCTAAATGTGCCTATTGTGCAGAGGCTCACGAAACTTAAGACCGATGATGGCAGGATTGTATCCGTCAAACCGGCGCTTCTGAGGGAGATCGAGTGATTCTGTGGGCAGTTGTACAAGTCAACCAGTAAAACCGTCGCGAATCCGACACTATACCAAAGACATTCCGGTCGTCAGCCTGTATGAGATTAAGGTGGCTCTTAAACAGCTTAAGAACAACAAGGCACCGGGTGATGACGGAATAACGGCTGAACTCCTGAAGGCAGGTGGAAAACCAGTACTTAAGGCCCTTCAGAAGCTGCTTGATTCTGAACAAGCCGGATTCCGTAAAGGCTTCAGCACCGTAGACCACATACATATGCTGCGGCAGGATAAACAGAAACCCGAAGAGTACAACCTGCCTCTCTGTTTAGCGTTTGTGGACGACGAGAAAGCCTTCGATTCGATCGAGACTTGGGCTGTACTGCAGTCTTTCCAACGGTGCCAAATTGACTACCGGTACATCGAAGTGTTAAAGTGTTTGTACAAAAACGCCACCAAGCACCATGTCAGTTCGACTTCAGGATCAGACCTCAGAACCCGTCCTTCTGCAGCGAGGTGTGAGACAGGGAGACGTTATTTCTCCGAAACTGTTCACCGTTTCACTGGAGTTTGTTGTGCGTTCTTCTCTATAACAAGCTACTTTCCCGAATGCACGGTAGAAACAATTTTAATTCCGTGTAAATTTTAATCGTTGACGTTCAAAAGTGCCGCTTATTGGCCTAGTTGAAATAAATATTTTAGGCTCTGAGACGTGGTCGCTTACAATGGGCCTTATCAGAAAGCTTACAGTCACTCAAAGGGCAATGGAGAGGGCTACGCTCGGAATTTCCTTGCTTGATCGAATCAGAAATGTAGAGATCCGCAAGAGAACCAGGGTTACCGACATAGCCCGAAGAATTGCCAAACTTAAGTGGCAGTGGGCAGGGCACATAGCTCGCAGAACGGATGGCCGATGGGGCAGAAAGGTTCTGGAGTGGCGAACCAGAAGATGTTGCGTTGGAAGGCCTCCCACCAGGTGGACCGATGACCTGGTGAAGGTTGCGGGGATCCGCTGGTTACGAGACTCACGGGACCGGTCAATGGTGGTGACGCTTGAGGGAGGCATATGTCCAGCAGTGGACGTCTTTCGGCTGATATTTTTGACAGACATTTTTGAAACTTTCGTAATGGGTGTCTATTGCATGGTTGTCGGGGTCGCTAAATGCGAATATGGCGACAAAAAAAAACCAAGATGGCGCCTACGAAAATTTCAGTAACTTCCGTCATGGTTGTCAGTTTCATGGTTTTTGGGGTCGCTTATTACAAATATGGGGTGAAATGAAAATCCAAGATGGCGCTGACCGAAATTTCAGAAACTTTAGTCATGAGTGTCATTTAAGTACATGGTTTTCGGGGTCGCTAAATGCGAGTATGGGGTCAAAATGAAAATCCAAGATGGCCCTGGCCGAAATTTTTGAAACTTTCGTCATGGGCGTTATTACAATGGTTTTCAAGAATAAAAATATTTATTTGTAAACGTATGTATAGTTCTTGCCAAACTTCTTGGCCGCCCTGAAGTTGGCTACAATGGCTGCGCAGTAGTAAATCCCATACAAAAACAGCACCGTTTCGTGCCTCGCGCATGCGGTAAACCAACTTCAGGGCGGCCAAGAAGTTTGGCTAGGACTATAGTTACACGGTGTGAGAGATATTACAAATATTAAATTCAATTGAATCTTGTATTTTTATTATGTCCCCATATTCGCATTTTGCCACCCTGAAAACCATGAAAGAAAGAAAGAAAGAAAGAAAATATATTTATTTGGTACAGACTAAAAGACACAATATAATATTATACATCAGATAAAATTAAAAAATAAAATAAAAATATAATAAAGTCTGACGTAAGAAATGAAAGTGATACATAACGAAAGTTGCAAAAATTTCGGTCGGTGCCATCTTGTATTTTCATTTTGACCCCATATTAGCATTTAGCAACCTCATAAACCATGAAAATTACACCCATGATGAAAGTTTCAACAATTTCAGTCGGCACCATCTTTTTGTTTTTTTTTGCGTGGAGAAATATGTGAAATGCGCAGTTATGTGGGACTCCAACCCACTAAAACTCCACGGTGACCTCCTATGCCGCTTATGGTGGGAACACGGGCACGCGTTAGCACTCACCGCGAACCAGCCGCGGTTGTCCGTCACCGGACTCTCCTCTGGGGAGTACCTCCCATCACCGGCGCACCAGAACACACTGTGTGCCGTGACCATCCCAGGGACCAAACCAGCACATGGGTGCCAGACTGCCAGACGACCCCGTGTATGGCACCCTTGGTCCCCTTGTGACGGGTCAAGGTCAATGGCCCCGCCACCTACCATTTTTCGGCCGCAGGGGATAGGGAGAGCGGCGCACCGCAAAACCGACACTCCTTTCCCACCGCGACCTCCAATCCTCAGCCGCGATATCGTATGGGTATGGGAGGCCACATAAGACATCGCGGCCCGCCTCAGTTGCGATGCCGCCCAGGCAACACTGCAAAACCTTAATGTTGGCCTATCCGAGGCAGAGTGCTAAAAATTTTCATTTTTTGCTTTAATCCACACTTTAACTCTTACGAATAGAAATATAAATATTCAATTAGATAAACATAAAAAGAGATTAACCTATCCGAGAAATTCTAACGCCTCGCCGTTAGAATTTTTCGAACTCACTTCACTTGCTCTTACATCCTTGGTTTTTGCTCATATAAGCTACAGTCGACTTCTATATCTTTCGGTATGAATGGTAAAAGATAATCTTTACTTTGCTAGTAAAAAACCTATCCAAGGCAAGGTTTTAAAATTGCATTGACTCTCTTGTAACTTTTCTGTATAAGTCGACACCGTACCTACCTTATCAATCTGAGGCAAAAAAAAATTAAACTCGCTACGCTCGCTCTTTCAACTTTTTTTTTTATCGTACTAAAGGATTTTTACTTTTTTGTTGGTTTGCGTTAACTTAGGGCGCCTAATCTTACTAGCAGCACAGCCCTTGCGTTGCTACAGGTGCTGCGGAGTTGGTCACACCCGGGCCCTCTGTCCGTCCACGGTGGACCGGACAGAGAGCTGTTACCGCTGCGGCAAGGAGGGCCACAAATCCGCCGAGTGCCAGGCCGCCGCGCCGCACTGCGCTGTGTGTGCCGCCAGTGGCCGCCCCGCAGGCCACATCATGAAGGGGAGGATGTGCAATCCTCCCCCTAAGAAGGGAAAAGCGCAGGCGCCGAGCAAGCCTGCCGCTACCGCTGCCGTCCCTGAAGTTGGGGTATCGGCTGCTGCTGGCCTGGCTGAGGTTGGGGTTTCGGCCACCACTGGTCTGGCTGTGGAGGAGGGGGGTGCGATGTCCGATGGATAGAGCCGAACATCGCATCCTCCAGGCAAACACCAACCACTGCAGGGCGGCCCAGGATCTGCTGATGCAGATCATGGCCGAGTGGTTGGTGGACGTGGCGGTGGTCGCCGAGCCTTACTCGGTCCCCAGTACCTGGCTGGGCGACCGGGACGGCTTGGTGGCGTTGGTGGCGCGGCCCTCCACGGACTCCCCTCCCCTCTCGCTTTTAGAGAGGGGACCGGGATACGTGGCCGCCGCGTGGGGGGGAGATATGGCCCTGGTGGGGGCCTATTTCTCCCCAAACCGCCCTCTAAGGGATTTCGAGGATTTTCTCGAAATCCTTACGGCAGTCGCCGGGAGGGCGGTACCACGTCAGGTCGCCGTGATGGGCGACCTTAATGCCAAGTCGGAGGCTTGGGGCAACCCGGCTGCCTCCTGCAACGTCCGGGGACGCGCCGCCGAAATTTGGGCGGCCTCGTGCGGTGTGTCCCTCCTCAACAGAGGGGCGGTCCACACGTGTGTGCGGCAACGGGGAGGGTCGGTGGTAGATGTCTCGTTTGCCACCCCCGCCCTGGCCGCCCGCGTCGTGAACTGGCGGGTGGAGACGGTGGAGACATTGTCGGACCACCGATATGTCCGGTTCGACATCTCCACCGGCCCCCGGGGAGGGACGGCCCGCTCAGGCCAATCTCCCTTCCCGCGGTGGGCTCTCACCCGTCTGGACCGGGAGGCAGCCAAGGAGGCGGCCTTTCTCCGGGACTGGCTGTCTCCCCCTGTCGAGCCTGTCCTGGACGTGGACGCCGCAGCGGTCCAGCTCCGAGGGTCCCTGACCGAGGTGTGCAACGCCAGCATGCCTCGGTCACGGCGTCCGCCTCCCCGTCGCGCCGTGTATTGGTGGTCGGAGGAGCTGGCGGGGCTGCGGGCCACGTGCGTGGAGGCCAGGAGGGCCTACACGCGGAGTCGGCGGCGCACTACCCGATCTCAGGCCGGGGAGGACCGCCTCTACGCCTCTTACCTAGAGGCAAAGACGGTCCTCAAGTCGGCGATGTGCGCCGCCAAGGACTCGGCGAGGGCCGAGATGCTGGAGGGCCTCGACAGGGATCCGTTTGGGAGGCCATATAAGGCGGCGCGAAACCAACTGCGCCCTTATGGTCCCCCACTGACGGAGACCCTGGAGCCGGCGTTGCTGGATGGGGTGGTCCGGTCCCTGTTTCCGCGCAGGGCCGACTTCACCCCACCAACGATGAACCCCCCACAGGGGGTGGTGGCTTCGCCGGAGGAGGAGGTCCCTCCGGTATCGGCGGAGGAACTTCGCGCGGGGGTTCTGTGCCTCCGCGCGAAGAAGACGGCCCCTGGACCGGATGGCGTCCCCGCACGGGTGGTGGCCATCGCAGCGTCCCTCATGGAGGAAAGGTTTCGGGACCTCTTCAGCGCATGCCTGACGGCTGGGAGGTTCCCGAAACTCTGGAAGGAGGGGCAGTTATGCCTCCTCCGGAAGGAGGGACGCCCGGTGGACTCCCCCTCGGCATACCGGCCCATCGTTCTGCTCGATGAGGTCGGCAAATTGTTCGAGGGGATCATCGCCACCCGGCTAAATAGCCTGTTGCGGGCGGTAGGGCCAGACCTGTCGGACGCCCAGTTCGGTTTTCGACGGGGGCGTTCGACGGTCGACGCGTTGGCCCTACTCAGGGGCCAAGTGCAGGAGGCGGTGGAGTCGGGGGGCGGAGTGTTGGCGGTGTCGTTTGACATAGCCAACGCCTTCAACTGCGTGCCCCACTCTACGATATTGGAGGCACTCCGGTACCACGGAGTGCCCCAATATCTGCGGGCGATCCTGGCCAGCTACCTGGAGGACCGTGAGGTCCTCCTCGTGGACAAGACGGCCAGGATCAGGCGTTACGGCGCGGAGTCCGGTGTTCCACAGGGGTCGGTGCTAGGGCCTCCCTTGTGGAACAACGGATTCGACTGGCTCCTGCGGGGAGCCCTCCTCCCGGGCACGAGTGTCATCTGTTACGCGGATGACACTCTCCTCGTTGCCCGGGGGGGGAACTTTGGGGAGGCGGCCTGTTTGGCCTCGGCTGGCGGATCGTTGGTCGCAGAGAGGATCCGCCGGCTAGGATTGAGGGTGGCGCTGAACAAGACCGAGGCCGTGTTCTTCCACGGGCCTCGGCAGCGCCGCCCTCCAGACGCCCACATCGTCGTGGAGGGCGTCCGGATAGAGGTCGGGCCCAGATGAAGTATCTGGGCCTCGTGCTAGACAGCAGGTGGCGCTTCGGCCCGCACTTCAGCGGGCTGTCGACGCGCCTGCTGAAAGCCGCGGACGCCCTCTCATGGCTCCTCCCAAACCTGGGAGGGCCCAAGGACAGATGCCGGCGCCTCTATGCCGGCATCTTGAAGAGTATGGCGCTCTACGGAGCACCCATCTGGGCGGACTCCCTCCAAAGGAGGGAGAATGCAACCGCCATCCGCAGGCCTCAAAAGGCCATTGCACAGCGGGTGGCGAGAGCCTACCGCTCAGTGGGCTACTCGGCGGCGTGCGCTCTGGCGGGCGCCCCTCCCTGGGAGTTGGAGGCATGGGTGCTCGCCAGAGTGTACGAGTGGACGGCGTGGCGGAAGGCGCTGGGTGAGCGCCCCGCCGCGGAAGAGCGGGAGGCCGTGCGGCGGGAGGCGAGGGACGCCATCGTCCTCCATTGGACGGAGGACCTCGCCACCGCCGCCTTTGGGCGCCGGACGCTGGACGCGCTCGGTCCAGTCCTGCAAGGCTGGCTCGAGCGGCCACACGGTTTCCTCTCGTTCCGTCTGGTGCAGGTGTTGTCCGGACATGGTTGTTTCGGAACGCACCTGCACCGGATCCGGAGGGAGGAAACCCCGGCGTGCCACGACTGCGGCGCGGAAGAGGACACGGCTCAGCACACCCTAGAGGTGTGCCCAGCCTGGGCTGAGCTGCGCCGTGCCCTAACAAGTGTGATCGGGCAGGACCTCTCGCTCCCCGGCGTGGTCAACTCCATGCTGGGGAGTGAGGAGGCCTGGGCGGCGGTTGCCTCCTTTTGCGAGGTCGTGATGTCGCAAAAGGAGGCGGCGGAGCGTGCGCGGGAGGACGATCCTCTCGCGCCGCCGCTTCGCAGGCGGAGAAGGGGAGGGAGAAGGCGGTTGTATAATCGTCTCCTCCCCCCTCCTGGTGGTGATTAGCGGACGAATGGTGCGGGGGCGCCTTCGTCCGCATTGCACCAATCACCACCCTCGTCGGGCGGGAACGGCCGGGCACTCGCGGTCGTTCCCGGGCCCCTCCACTAAGGGAGGGGCGTGAAGGGCCTGCCGTAAAGGCGGGCGGTCGTTGGCGGGGGACTGGAAGTAAAGGCTGTGCCGGTTTCCCAGTCCTCCTCCACTCAGACGATGCGGGAGTGCCGCTGGGTTATTTTAGTGGGTATACCGGGTCAGTCAGCCCGGGGAGTCCCACATAGCCCCCCATCCCCCGATGGGCGGGTATGCGTAATGCAAAAAAAAAAAAAAAAAATAAAGGGCGCCTAATCTTTATATTCACCAATGGTAACACGGCGAGAGGAAAGAGCGAGATTGAAGAAAGCTTAATGTCCTTAGTCTCTCTCTCTTTCCGGACAGCCTCTAACGTGCTTAAGCCTGTGCTACACGGTCGCCAACCAAGCCAAAAACCAAGTTCACCTTGGTCGGAAGCGGCCGTTCCCGACCGTGTAGACAGTGGTTGCCAACCAAATTTAGCATGACCTTCCAACGCCCTTGGTCGGCGTGCGTGCGTTGCCAACGAGTTGGTCGGCGACTTGTTTGATGCCGTGTAGACGCTTGTTGACAACCACGCGTATGACAGTCGCGCTTCTGCAGGCGGCAAGCGCAGACGCACGCGCAAAAAATTGCTCAACAGAGCGAACGCACTGTAATAACGGAACTTATCAATATAAACAGATACTTGTCCTGTCTTTGGGATTAGACATCAGAGTCATGTATAGACAGACGCCACTGAAAAAAAAAATGCATAGGATATTTATTTAAAGTATATTCTTTTACTTTAAATGTACCTATATTAAATATACTAGCTACTGCCAGCGGCTCCGCCCGCGTGAAAGTGTTTTCTTATCCCAAGGGAGCATTATACCGGGATGAAGAGATGCATACGTGCTATTCCAGATTATAATCTATCTCTGTGGCAAAATTCATCCTGATCCGCTCAACAAATTTAGCTTGATTGAGCAACAAACATACATACATCCATCCAAACTTTCGCATTTATAATATTAGTAAGATTAGAGTTTAGTTTTTAAAGTTTATTAGTATATTCTTTTTGAAGTTTTGATAGGCAAGGCGCCATGACGTCGTTGTAATGAATTTACGGTACGAGCGTAAATACGTCCTCTCTGCGCGGCGTTCTAAACATACTGAGGTTGGGCGCTTGTCGCAGACCGTGTAGCCGGCATCGCCCGACGCGCTTCCGACCAAGGTGACCTTGGTTTTTGTCGCGGTCGGCGACAGTGTAGCACAGGCTTTAGTATGACCACAGATAATATAAGTATGACTGTCTAAATGCCGATTTAAGGTGAACGCGCACCTATCCGCGCCGCAGGAGCCGCACGCGCCGCAGTCATCGCATTTTATCAAGGCCCCGCGCTATCCGCGCCGAACGCGCCGAACGCGCCGCACGCGCCGCACGCGCCGAACGCGCCGAACGCGCCGAATGGCCGAAAGTACCGCACGCACAGTGTTGTCAGAATCATATTCACTTCTGTATATCTTATTATAAGAATATTTTCTGTATAGAACGAACGTACGTAGTGTACCATGGCACTTGATCCTGTTATTGGCGGTTTTGCGGTAGAAGAGGTGGAATGAAAGAAAAAAATATGGGTTCATGACATTAACTTAAAATGGGTACAGTTGGAGAGTATCGCACATTATTTCCTGACTTGAGATAATTTAAATTAAGATCCGGTGTCCCACTACAATCTCGAAAGCATTCATGTCTTATAAAAAATGCTAGAGATTATAGTTAATAAATTAGCTACCAGTTTTATCAAATAGTAGCTGAGAAATAGCTTGATTTAGCTATAAAGTAGCTAAGCTGGCATCACTGTACGCATGATGTCTCCGCGCCGCCCGCACCGCACTCGCCGCAAGCATCGAACGCGCCGAATCTGATGACGTCATCAGCACGCGCTGGTGGAATCCGTATACCTACAGCATTTTGCTGAAATGCGGCGCGTGCGGCGCGGACAGGTGCGCGAGGCTGCATACGATTTCATATAAAGATTTATAAAATGCGATGACTGCGGCGCGTGCGGCTCCTGCGGTGCGGCTAGGTGCGCGTTCACCTTTATTATAACACTATCGGGGTCAAGACACTCGTGAAAACGGGCAATATAAAAAATATTCATATTCGTGGGCTGGATGAGCACAGGCACAGCCTAGACAGGCTGGCTGCGCTTATTGAAAGTTAGCCTGGGGCGGTCAGAACTCTATATCAGGCCCTGATTATCTTATCTGATGTTAATCAACACCTTTAATTTATATCTATGCCTAACCATGCTTTTAGGTATCATTGGCACAAGTTCGTTGTTTTCAGCATGTGCCGTTGTAGCACATACCTACATTATATGTTGTATGTTCATGGACCACAGGAAAGGATAAAACGACTACTATCGAAGAAAGAATCGATAACGAAGACTATCGAAGATTCAGTTCAGTTACAGCAAAAACAGGTAAAAAGTATTGTTTATTGGCGATGGCTGTGAAACCCTGAACGAGTGAACTGGCTCCGGTCGAATCTGAAACTTGTTGTTGGTATTGAAGCGTCATGCAGCATGAAGCATGATTGCTACTCGTGAAAGTTTTTAATGAATTCAACATCCTCCACGTAAACACGATTACTAAGGATATCTACAATCTATTAGCGAGTCTTTCACAATACAAACAACGCCTACAACCAACAAGTTCTGACATTTCTGTTTCACAAACGGGAACTAATATGTCAAGATATCTTTATTATAGCGGCGGTAAGCGGTGGTTACGAGCAAAATCTGATGTCAGGCGCATCGCCCACGATCCGGTCACAATACGCCATTATGTCAGAGGAGCGTTAATAAAGAACGCTATGAACCAGGAAACTACATTGTTAAGGCTGAATGGGAGCTTTTTTTTTAAAGATTTCTATCAAAGGCAGCGTAATGATGACGAGTTAAAATTTTACAAAATATTTATGCCGAGAAATGAGCATTGGTATTTTGGAATATAAAAGGTTGAAAGGCTGAGTTCGATATTTAGGCTGAGGCTTATCATAACATACTCGGACTGGACTCTGATTTTTTTTTATTTTTTTTTTTATTTCAATATTCTACCGCGGACATGTGGCACTCCGCGATCTTTTTTATAGTGGTTTTATTTTGTTTGTTTCTTATTTTTTCATAAACGTTACAATTGTCTGACTCCTACGTCGGACATTATTTTTAGGCTTACTTAACTAACTTAAGTCTACGTGAGTTCATCCCTCACTAAATACTATATATATATATATATATATATATATATATATATATATCACACACCGGCATTACAATTTAAGTTTCTATTTGCTACTTATATTAATGTTATTTCTATTTTGTTGCTTATTTCTATTGATACACTGCTTATGTTATTTTGTTTTCTAATATCTATTGGCACATTTTCGGGGAAGATGCATGGCAGTGCGAGCAGACCAGTCCCGGCCGACGGTTCCGGCTATAGAACCCCGTCGTTAGGACGTTAAGGTGTGTATGACTGACTCGCTCCACCATGCAGCTTTACAAATATATATATAATTTTTTGCGTTTCAGGGTTTAGACAGGGTGATGGTTTGGGTATGTGTTTGGGTTGGAGTTTTTGGATGGGACTTGTTAGGTGGTGTTTTGGTGATGTCTGCTGACCAGGGACTTCACCAGCGTGAGCAAGGCCTCTATGACGACTACGTCTCGATGCTGCATGGCAGTCTTAAGATTGTAGTTGACGACCGTTTTAGTCGGCGCATCCATCGCCCTCTTAGCAAGGCGGCCTGCGGCGTCATCGGCGTCGTCGGTGTAATAGACGCAACTGACTGTATGTCTGGACACCGCCACTACCGCGTGGGAGATGCTGTCGTGGACCTGAAGCCTCCTGGACTTGGTGTTGATGATGATGACGCTGTCGTAGGTCAACCCCTGAGCCTCGTGTATGGTTAGCAGGCGCGACCCTTCACCGGACCCAAATCCCTGGCTCGCAAGAGAGGCTTTCTCCTCCTGCGTATGAACCAGGAACAGGGTGTTTTGGGCAGTGCTCGGTATTTGCGCCCCTGTGTAACCTTTCACCTTCAGGGAGTGGACCCGCGACAGCGACGACTTGGAGGAGTATATACCGGGGTATATCTCACTCAGTGCAAACGCCACGTCCATTGGATTGCGGTGTGTGCAGAGAAACTCCTGGGTGATGCCAGCCACCAAGTCTGGACGGGTGTACCTAAGCTCGAAAAGGTTCTCTCTGTCCAAAAATGGGAGCTGGTTAACGTCTCCGACGAGGACAAGCTCGCTAGCTCCAGACAACTTTACTGCCATGACTACTGCCCCAAAGTGGTTCATAAGAGCCTCGTCTACCGTAAGACGGTAGCATTTGTCTTGGCCCTTGAAACCGTTTGCTAGGATTGAGGCCATAGTGCGCACCTTGGTCTTTGCTCGGTCTCCTAAGCGGCGCGCAAGCTTTTCCCTAAGGTCTTTGGCAGCTTCTGTTGTCGTGGTGGCTATCACGTCCCTGTCCTCGTCAAAGTGCTTTACCAGCCAGGTTGTCTTACCGCAACCCGGAACTCCGTTAATCCACCTGATATTGGGTACCGCCCAACTTTCCTGCGATGCCGGGATACCTGGGGTCCCCGAAATGGACTGTGCCATTTCCAGGATCTTATCATCCGGCATGATCTTAGTACATTTGGCGGTAACCACTATCGGGTCGTCATTTGGCACACTGAACTTGAGTTTGCCTGAGCGCTCCGTCTCCTCCTTGTCCAGGGCCACAAAACCACTCCTCGCGCTGTAGGCTGCCATATACGACCCCGTCATTTCCCCTTTGATGACTTGGGATGTGACGTTGTCGTAAACCGCTGCCCCTGCTTCCTCGAGCAGTATCCTTAACAGACCCTCTGTGTCTCTTTGGAAGGTCTGCAGGATCTTCCTGCATGTCGTAAGATTGACATCTCTGGTCGCTCTTACGATTGCTACGTACTCGAGGAACGCGCTTTTTACGTGGTCCGTGGTACCCGACTTTACTGCGAGGGTCGGCGGGCTGACTTGCCCTTTGTCGGCTCGTGTTGGCTTAGGCTTTTGCTGGGTTGGTTCCTTTGGTGTTTTTCTGAGGAACCTCTCCAGTGCTGTTTCCTGCTTGTGAGATGGTGTTGCATGGCTGGTGCTTGGGAGCAGTGCACTGAGGAAAGTGCCAAACGCTTTCAGGCGACTCCTCGACCGGGCCCGGTCTTCCGGGTTTATGGTGTTGCACTGCTTCTTAGCGGCTTTTTCGGCTGCTGCCTTCTGCTGGGCCCTTTCCGATCCGCTTTGTGTGGTGGGGCTTTTTGTGGAGCTCGTCGCGCTGGCTGTTGGTTGTCTGGGGGCTTTGAGGAAACTTAGGGTTTCCCCTCTATCCTCGTAGACAACGACCTCATGATGTTCTGAGGCCTTTAGACAGCCAAAGCGGTCTGCGACGTCTCCTCTTTCTCCTCCCACCACCATTGCGTCCACACTTATGGTTCGGGCCGCGGCTGACGTGTAGTATGCTGCCTCCCCGATCTTCTGAAGCAATGAGCTTGCCTGAGCAAATGGAGTAGCCTCTCCCCACTCGAGTAATGCGATTGTTTTCCCTTTAAATCGCATTAGACGGCATCGGTGAGTGGCCACTTCCACTTGAGGTAGTGCAGCATACTTGCTGCCTTTTATGCTCGTTTTGGTGGTGCTTCCGTTAATCAAGGCGGCAAGGCCCGGTGAAAGGTGTATTCGGGCCGTAGCTCGACTTGAGCCTATGCAGAAGCCTATGCCTAACTTCTCCTGTTCCCTGTTCATGAACAGAGCGACGCCTCGCAGTCTGATGCCAGGGACTCCGTCTTCTCCGCATGCCAGGAATTGTGTGGTAGTCATGCTAGAGGCTGGTTGTAGGCTGGCTGTTGCTGCTACCGCTGCTGCTACCGTTGATAATGGCCGTTGGTTAGAATGTGTGTGTGTAATTTGTGTATCAGTCAATTGTGTGCTTGTTGTTGCTTGTGTAGTTGTGGTTGTTGTTTGTGTGTTTGTGGTTGTGGTTGTTGTTGTGGTTGTGTGTGTTCGAATGTGTGGTCGACTTCGCAAGGTTACGTCCGTTTTGTTAGCCCTTGCTGCGATTGTGGCGACTTTGCTCGCGAATGCCAAGAATGGAATCCTAGTAGCCAGTCTCCCCATGATGGTGTGGAGTGTGGACTGGCTAAGCTGGGTTTCGAATTTTATTTCGAGCTCCATTCTGTCTTGGCTGAACCTTGGGCACTCGAAGAGCAAATGCCAGACTGTCTCTTCGCAACTCGGGTCACAGACGCACGAGGGACTATCTTTGAGATGGAAACGGTGGAGATATGCTGAAAATCCGCCGTGTCCTGTAAGGACTTGTACGTGGACCGGTGTGAGCACTGCGTCTCTGAGTGTCCTTTTCGCCGCTAGGACGTCTGGAAAGAACACTTTCGTGACCGATCCTGTACTCGAGGAGTCGTACCGGGCTTGCCACTTCCTTATAGTCCCCTCCCGTATCTTCCTCCTCACGAATGAAACGGGGACCTTGCTGTAGTCTGATGTGAGTTTTGTTAGGGCTGCCTCCTTGGCCAGCTCATCCGCTCTCTCATTCCCGGCAGTTCCCACATGGGCCTTGAGCCAAAAGAGCCTCACTTCTCTGCCCTCCTCTCTGATTTCACGGACGCTTCTCTTGATTTGGAGTGCCAGGTGGTGCGTGACAGACGGTCTCCTCAGCAGATCAAGTGACGATCTTGAGTCACTTAAGATGCTTACGGAGGCCGTCTTGGATTCTCTTGCCATCCTGACAGCTCTGAAGAGAGCGTACATTTCCGATTGGAAGACTGTGTTGTGAGGCTCCAAGCCGAAGGTGCTGAACCTTGACTCCGTCCTGTTTTCCCACCAAGTTAGGGCAGCTCCGACTTTCCCCTCTATCTTACTGCCATCGGTGTATATTTGGGGGCCGATTACTTGGTGGGTTGCCTGGGTTTCGGGAGTCAAATTCTCTAGGCATTCATACTCGGTTGTTGTGAGTTGCGCTGGGTGGGGATTTTTGGAGTGGTGCACGTTGCACTCCAGCACGCGGCCCAGCGGTATGAACTCTTGGGAATGTCCCTTTTTGATCTTGAAAAGGGTTGCCGCTTCGAGTACCCGGAGGTCTAGGGGAAGTTGTCCTGACAGGATAAGTGCCGATGTCAGAGACACCGTGCGGTATGCTTTGCAGATCTTCTGCGCGAAGCCCCTCTGCAGTGAGTCAAACTTTTTCCTTGTCATCAGTTTCTCAGCTGCGGGGGCCCACGCACTCGCTGCATACATCACGATGGGCTCTATCACCGACACGTATATCGTCCTGATTATCTCTCCGTTCAGACCCCAAGTCACCCTCGCCGCACATGCCAACTGCTTGTAGATGTCTGCGGCCTTTCTACAGGTCGCAGACACGTGCGCATTGAAGGTGAGCTTGGAGTCTATCGTGAGACCTAACAGCTTCACTTCCTCAACCAGGTTTAGCTGCGTGCCCGACATATGAAGTACCGGAGCGTCGTACTTTCGCTTCCTCGTTAACACCATCGCATTGGTCTTGTGCGCGGCGAAACGTAGCTTATTTTGGACGCCCCATTCCGATACTTTGGCTAGCGTGCTGTTGGCTGATTGCTGCAGGGGACCGGCTGTGAAGTCAGAGAAAACCAGGACAACGTCGTCCGCGAAGGCTTGACAGTATACCCCCATACTAGCCATTTTTTGTAGGAGTGAATCTAGGATAAGGTTCCAAAACGTCGGTCCGGCTATTGAGCCCTGGACGCATCCTTTCGTGGTTCCCTTCTCGCTAGTCGCTCTGGCGTAGTTGACCCTGATGTTCCGGTCTTCCAGGTATGAGGCGACGAGAGCGTAGATATTTGCTGGACAATTCTTGGCTACCATCTGCTTCTTGAGTGCGGGCCACCACGCGTTGTCAAAGGCCCCCTCTATGTCCAGTGATATCAAAAGCACGATCTTTTTGGCTTTGATTTCGGCTCGTAAGTGGCCCACTAGAGCATAGAGGGCGTCCTCGGTTCCGCGCTGTGGCATGAAGCCGTATTGGTTTGTGTGTAGTGTTGGGAGGAAATGCCACTGTAGTCGGCCTACTAGAAGTTTCTCGACGATTTTTCCTAGGACCGAGAGCAGACCTATAGGCCTGTACGACTTAGGACTGGTGTAGTCGTCCTTTCCTGGCTTGCGGAGAATGCACACGTGGGCGATCTTCCACTGCTTCGGGAAGTGTGACAGTGACAGACACTTGTTTGCTATCGCTAAGAACACCTCCCTATCGCAGTTTATTGCCGCTGTGCAGATGTCTGCTGTGGAGAACCATTTCCAGCTCCGCGGTCGTGAAGGGCGGATCGTCTGCAGACAGACCTTGGGGGTTCTTCTCCTCCGCTAGCCTCCTTAGCGCAGTGTGGTAGGGCTGTTCGGCATCCGTTGAGTCGTCGGGGTAGAAGGTTTTTTGTACTGAACTGGACTCTGATTGACAACCTTCCAAATTGACCATCACAGTATAAAATAGAAAGCGCGCCACCGCATAGCTACGTACAATCTACTTTGTGATCACATTTACTGTGGTATTATATGATCTGTGTCACATTAATATTATTTCCCGCCAACCTTATTACGTTGATCAGCAATTTCAGGCGCTGTCAGTACCTAGATGGGTGAAAACCGCGTGATGTTGGTTTTCTGCTTTTCTATAATTACCTATCTGTTTTGTGAATGTACTGCCACATTATTCATTTTTTAATATTACAATACAAATGGCTATAACCGTTACTTTTTGTCAATAAAATATAATCAAACATACATTTGCTTACAAAATGGCTATGCATGCTTGTAAGCTGTCACACATTTCACAATTTGAACTCCGGTCTAACGATATTATTCGTTTTAACAAGCAATGTTTCAAAAATTATGATATTTTTTAAATATTTGTTTTAACAAGCAATGTTTAAAAATTTATGATATTTTTAAAACATATAAGTTATTCTAATCATAGGAATATCTATGATTGTTATTGTTTATGGATACCTATTACTATTTTTTTTACAATTATTGGTTATGACCATCGACATTTTTATTTTTTTAATACGGTCATTGACATACCATCAGCCCAACAGTCATACAGTACATACAATTTACATTATAAAGGTTTACACATAATAATACACATTAATTATATGCATTAGAATGCGGATGTAACAGATTCTAATGTTTTTTGGAGTATTTGGCAGCAACTTGTATCGAGTCAGCCTTCCCAGTAAGCTTTGCGGAGGTAGTCAATACTACTATAAAATTCTCCGCTCCACTATCCCGAGATCGCTTCTGTCAATGATTTCACAATTTGCAAATCGGCTAAAGTTTGGAAAAAATCCCGCCAGACACTCCCCAACGATTTAATGTATGATACCACAGATAATATAATACTAGCATACAGATGCGTCACCCCATACAAAGAAACCGTGTCGACGTAACTAACGTTTTTCATCTGATTATACCGATTATTTTTTCTAAATCGATCGCATTCGGTTCCGTTCCAGGGCGATAGATAGATCACCATCACCATCTATATCCGTAAAAAGGAACGGAACCGAACGCGATCGATGTACAAAAAATAATCAGTATAGAACGTTGGCACGGTTTCTTTGTATGGGATGAGACACCACTGATGATACTAAAGATGTCTGTCGTACCTAGGTACTCGTTCGTTGTTCCGTCGTAGATAATTATCGTAGGAACACGCACAGGGGAGTGACCAAAAATAAACAGAAATAAAATCATAACATCCTTAATAATAATGATTTCTAAATTAATAATGTTTAAGTTCGAATAACGCATTGGAGTAGCCGGAGTCGTGGGCAGTACCGGTCCGTAGTCCACACGGCGCATGCGCGCGGGGTATTCTATTTTGTGTTAGTGCAGAAGTATTTTCGACGTTTTGTAATCTAAAGTCAAATTAGATTCAATGGCAAGCAAATTACTTATTGTCTTTTGCCGATATCCATCTATAAAGTCAATATTCCACCCGACTACATCACTACTTGAGTAGCGTAAAACTTTTCAGAACGAAATAGTGAATGCCGCAGATTAGAGGTGAATACATACAAAATATTTCAAACACCGAAAGAGAAATAAAAAGGGAGCGTGCGCGCAAGGATCCAGGAACGAACCATATCATTCCCCGTGGCTCTAACGCGCGCTCGTATCGGCTCCTTTCGCAATTCACAACCGCGATAATATTTTTCTTAACTTCAGTTGCGAAGTTGGATTTTATAACTCCTTCTTCAGTTACTCGTTAGTCCTTCTTTAGTTTAAGTCAAGAGTGAATAGGTTACTTCTAGGCAAGCGTGCTTCACCGTAGACCACATCATCGCTTACCATCTGGCGTGATAGTGGTCAAACGCGAGCATATAGATTAAAGAAAACATCATCCTATGTGGGCCCGTTTTTAGACGTTGTGTGCCGCTGAATCCTTTTTAATTTTCATGTAACAACAACAAAACCCTCTTCATAGTCCGCATTATTATGCAACTTCGGAACCCTATTACTGCGCGTGGCCCGACACGCACTTGGCCGGTTTTTAATAGGACACTTTATTTAATCATATAATGTGTCTTTGCAAACAAGTATCTATCTAAAAATAAGAGGGGTGTTTAGGTAATTCCATTTATTAAATATATTATTCATATTATGGATTTATGAGCATGTAGGTACTTATCTATGTTATTGTTTGTTTGTATGTGCTATTAACCTATAATGTTCTATACATTATAGGTTTTGCTGAAACATAAACAAGCTAGTTTAAAATGGTAGGTAGGTAAATACTTAGGTATTTTTTATCTGAAGTTAAATAATGTTGCTCTCACTCACACTATGAATTTCGCCTGTATCTTGGGTGAGTTTACAAACATTTAAAGTCACATACTCAAATAGCTAATCCCGGGACGGAACGAATATCTGTAGGCAATACCTACAAATATTTGTTCCGCGCAGGAATCGAACCTACGACATGCAGCGCGGAAGCCAATCGCCGCTGCCACTGCCACTGCGCCAACCGTGCCGTCAAAATCAAAGTATCTAATTGATTGCAGGAAAACTTTATGTAGGTACCTATTTTAAAGTCCATCGCTATAGTTCTCAGTCGATGTGCCTACAAGTCTTATAAAAGCTACCTGTTGCTTGTAGGTACAGATAATACTTACTTATCCATAGCACAGATATAATTGCAATAAAATAAAATCAGCACAAGATAAAATAAAAACTACCTGGAAAATAATGAAAAAGGTAGAAAAAATCAGCGTAATACAGAATTTAATTTAAAGACTACACATGACCCCATATACTCAGATATAGAGGTAGCTCAGGAATTTAAACAGTTTTTTGTTAATGTTTCTCTTAAAACCACAGCAGCCTTAATCTCCTCACCCGCGCTATCTGCTGCCTTACTTAGAAATAATGTAAATGCGTGCCCTTCGGAGTTCAAGTTTCAACATACAACCCCCAGGCTATTTTAAAAGCATTTAAAGATCTTAAAATTAAATCAACAGAAGAACTTTGGGGACTATCTGTAAAAGTTTTTAAACCAATCATTGAAACTATTGCGCCCTATTTAGCTTTCATTTTTAACACTAGTGTCGATTAAGGGGTTTCATTGTTTAAATTCGCAGATAGCAAAGACGCCAATAATTATAGGCCTGTGTCAATTCTGCCGGTTCTCAGCAAGGTCTTCGAAAAGTTAATGCTCAACCAATTGTTGCGTCATTTTAACAAACATTCTATCTTCTATGACCAACAGTACAGTTTCACCAAAGGGCGTTGCACAACTGACGCCGTTGTCACCTTAATAAAGAACATCTTTAATGCCTGGGAGGAACATCAGACACCATTGGAATCTTTTGCGACCTCTCGAAGGCTTTCGATTGCGTTAATCATGAGACACTATTGTTGAAACTCGAGCACTATGGAATTAGACATACAGCCCTTGAGTTTCTTAGATCATATTTAAAGCCAGACAAGTTAAAGTTCAGGTTAGCGGCGTAAATTCACTAGGGTCTGAAATAACAATGGGTGTTCCTCAAGGCCCCAATATCGAGCCTTCCATTCTTCTTTTTAATTTACATTAACGATTTGCCCCAATTATTACAAAATCAACCGAAGATGATATTATTTGCTGATGATCTTTGATATTTAAAATAGATCGGAGGTTACAAAATCTTGGTGATGTAAATAGCTCTATCCATCAAGTTGAAAATTGACACATGGCAAACAATTTGGTACTAAATGAAAAAAAAAACAAATGATTCACATTTCCGAATATTAGAAGTAGCGAATGCGACATCATTTTGAATGGAGAAAAGCTGGACTTTATAAATCAAGCGGTTTTCCTAGGAATCACTCTAGACGACAAATTGCAATGGGGTCCTCACATAACATCTCTTGCGTGTCGGCTAAGCTCAGCCGCTTATGCTGTTAGAAATATAAGACAGTTAACGGATGTAGAAACCGCGCGTTTGGTCTATTTTAGTTAATTTCACAGCATATCATACGGTATTTTGCTGTGGGGTCGAGCGGCTGACATTGAATCCATATTTATATTACAAAAGAAAGCTGTCATAGCCATATATAAGTTATGTCACCGAGAATCTCTAAGGGAACTATTTAAAAATATGAAAATTATGACAGTTTCTAGCCAATTCATTTATGAAAATATGATGTAAGAAATATGTATGTAAGGAAAAATATACATCTCTTTAGTAAAGTCAGTGATAGACACAATTGTAATACGAGAAATAAATATAAGTTTGATCAACCATCTTATAGATTAGCTAGAGTACACTCTCTTTCATGTCATGGGGTACTGTGTTAAATACTATAACAAAATACATTGTGATATATTAAAACTAAATGAAAGTAAATTTAAAACCTTGGTTAAAATCACACTTTGTAAACAAGCTTATTACAAATTAGATGATTATATTCAAGATAACAATGCTTGGAAACATGTTGGTCCTGCTCCTTAGGGCAATCTTTAGTGTAGACAAAATCTAATTTGTTAATTAATATACCTATTCATAGTTACTGTATTTCTTTTTATGGTTAAGAAATTGATTCACACACTGCTCCGTTGTTGTTCAATTAAGTATTTTACCTATGTTTGCAATATTTGTAAGTTTTGTAAGTACCTATGTGAGAAACTGAGAACCATGTTCCTATTTATAAAATTAATGAATTTACCTGTTAATGCTTTTAATACTTTATTCCTATACGTGGTATAGTATGTAGTGCTATTCTGGGTGCATCGTTCTCACATATATGAATTTATTAATGTATGTACTTATGTAAATATTCTAAACCACTTATTATTTTTAAAAGAGTAATAATTATGGAGTTTCTTGTCCGTTATTCTCTATAACAAGCTACTTTTCCGAATGCACGGTAGAATCAATGGCCTAGATGAAATTAGTACATTGTGATACAAGGGTGGAAAGTAGGTTATTGCAAACGAGCTGTCATTAACAAGCCCGAGCCGAAGGCGAGGTATCACACGACGTGTTTCAATACAGTTGTGGGAAATAGTAAAAACAAATCAAAGAATTACTTACATTTGTTTTTTCCATAAAATAAAATTATCGTAAGTCGCCATATATCTTCCTCGAAATTTTGGGCGCAAAATTTCATCTTGCGCAGTTTTCGCCTCAGATATATATTGGGTGAAGTTAATTCCATTTCATCACTTGTACTTGAACTCATATATAAAAAAAATATTTTTTTCATAAAATGGCGCGTTTTTGCAACTGAACATGTTTTTATTGCAACGAATACAGCCTCTTCGACTTCTGACAATTTTTTATGTGAAAATAATTAAACTAAAACTGGTAATTAAATATATTAAACAACCATTTAAAAGACTTTTGAGAATTCAATGCTAAGACGTACGGACTCATTCATTTTTCTTCGTAAAAAATCTATCCCATTTTAATCTATATATGAAAACTCCTTACTACTAAACTTTCTTAAATTGACTTATACTTTTAAAACTCAACTGCAAAAATAATGATCGAGCTCGTAAAAAAAAGTCACGACCGCGTAACAGAAAGATGCAAAAGATTTAATTTTCGAATCATAATTATAGGCTCTGAAAGTACGCCATGTTTAACAACTGTATTGAAATAGTACATTGTGATACAAGGGTGGAAAGTAGGCAAACTCGTGTCATTAAAAACCCTCGCCTTCGGCTCGGGCTTGTTAATGACACGAGTTTGCAATAACCTACACGCCCGTGTATCACACGATATTTTTCAATACAGTTGTGGGAAATAGTAAAAACAAATCAAAGAATTTGATTTTTTAATTCACAATAAAATAAATTTTTCGCGAGTTTTTGCAACTGGACATATTTTTTTACAACGAAAACAGCCTACACAGCCTATTCGATTTTTGACAAATGTTGATGTGAAAATAATTAAATTGAAACTGGTAATTAAATATACAACACATATACAAATATACAAACAACCATTTAAAAGACTTTTGAGAATTAAATGCTAAAACGTACGGAATCATTCATTTTTCCTCGTATAAAATCTATTCCATTTTATTCTATGTATAAAAACTCCTTGCTACTAAACTTTTTTAAACTGACTTATAACTAAAGGCGCGTTTTTGCAACTGGACATTTTTTACAACGAAAACCAGTCTATACAGCCTATTCGATTTTAGACAAATGTTGATGTGAAAATAATTAAATTAAAACTGGTAATTAAATATATTAAATAACCATTTAGAAGACTTTTGAGAGTTCAATGCTAAAACGTACGGAATCATTCATTTTTCCTCGTTCCCATTTTATTCTATGTATGAAAACTCTTTGCTACCAAACTTTTTAAATTGACTTATAAATTTAAAACTAAACTGCAAAACTAATGATCGAGCTCGTAAACAAAAGTCACGACCGCGTAACAGAAAGATGCCTATGCATAAGATTTAATTTTCGAATCATAATTACAGCCTCTGAAAGTACACCATGTTTAACAACTGTATTGAAAAAATATTTTTGACTTTGATCAGCATTTTGGTTAGTTTGAGTCATTTAGTCATCTTTAGTCTTCAACCACGTAGGAGCCAATGTATTTATCTGATTATAAATCTACTACTGCGATCAATGCGGATCAACTGCGGAATTTGCGACGGACTCAACAGACTGCATGTTTTCACGAGAAATCTTGTACCTTTCTCAAAATACGAGTACTTGAACTCATAGTCAACCCCGAATCTAACGCTACTCTATTCCTTGACATCTGCCAAATAGACACATGTCAATGTCGTAGTACATTCCGTTCCGTTCCAACTGCACAAGCACAAGAAACAACTCGAACTCTATAACCTTTGCGTAGAACCTGTAAATACAAATTATAGAAGAAACAATCGTCGATTATTTTCATACTGCGCCGTGTTACGACTGGTCGAGCTGTAAAAGCTCTGTAAAACAAGTTTTGAGAAGGGGTTGGGTACTGTCATAAGGTACCTACTTACAAAAACTGAAAATGATATGGACCGGGGCTTTTCATAGTGCCTAGTACTTTAGAAGTTCTCTACTTGAAAATATTTGTTCGAATAACAAAAGCTCATTTCGAATGAAATTTGCTGCTGTTGTGTGAAATTGAAGTAATATTGTTTACCTACTGTTTTGATCTATCAAAATGTCGAAACATCATTATTCATTTCACGAACGACCATCAAATTAAATATTTGGAAGCAGGTAGGATACAGACGGACGATTATGTGAAAAGTGTGGGATCTCTAGATTTAATGCACTAGATTGCCCTTATTTTACGATCAGTAAAATATATAGTCATTTACGACCTACATATCTATGGTTTCATTAAACGAATTGACAAAAAAACCGGCCAAGTGCGAGTCGGACTCGCGCACGAAGGGTTCCGTACCATTATCGCAAAAAACGGCAAAAAAATCACGTTTGCTGTATTGGAGACTCAGACCCACTTAAATATTAATTTTATTCTGTTTTTAGTATTTGTTGTTATAGCGGTAACAGAAATACATCATCTGTGAAAATTTCGAAATTAATCAGAAAAGAATAAGAAAAGTTAATTAAAAAAATCAAAAACCCGACTGCTTGTAAAGCGAACTAAAAAGACGTTAACAAGGAGAAAATCATGCTGTGCTGTCGGAGGATATATCTTCGCGACCTGGCTGACCAAAACCAGATCGGGTTTTTTGATTTTTTTAATTAACTTTTTTTATTTATAACTTTTTAGTTCATTTTTTTTTTCGAATAGGTACATTTAAACATATAAGTGTTTTATATTTTTGAAATCACCTCTTAAAATCCATTATTTTGATACCCCCACGATAGGTTTGGAAGAAAAAAAAAAATTGGGCCCCCACAATATGGCCCATGAAAATTGGAAAATATTAAATTTTCATGTAGCCAGTGACACTCGCGGGGTTGAGACGAATCGATTGACGTAAGAACCATCAAAATCGGCCCACGCGTTTGGTCTCTAGAACACCACATAGGTACAAACATACATACATACATACATACTTACATACATACATACATAGACTGATAAAAACATTACCCTCCTTCGGCAGTCGGGTAAAAATGGAGGAGTAGGAAAAAAAAAATACGAATTACAGACAGACAGATAGACAGACAGACGGACCGCGGCGTCTTAGTAATAGGGTCCCGTTTTACCCTTTGGGTACGGAACCCTAAAATATGATCAATTTATAGGTGCCCAAGCAAAACGCTAGGTTTTGTGATCCTTTGTTGCCTTAGGACTTCTCGAACTATCCATACCTACTAATATTATAAATGCGAAAGTAACTGTCTGTCTGTTACCATTTCACGCTTAAACCGCTGAACCGATTTAGATGAAATTTTGTATGGAGGTAGTTTGAGACCCTGGGAAGGACAAAGGATAGGATATTTTATCCCGGATATCATACTTTAGGGGGTGGACAGGGGCGTAAAGTTTATATGGTGAACTAATAAAATCTCAAGTAAGGCGGCCTACACACCTATAATATTATGGCGCGATCTTAAATAATAGGCTATTCAAAGTACTAATGATACGCAGACGAAGTTGCGGGCAACAGGTAGTTATATATAAAACAAAGAGACTGGTTTCTGTATATCCCCTTGGGATTTGACCACGTTTAAGTTGTCAAACATTAATTTTAAAAGATGCCCTCAATTTGTCCCTGCCTTATCTTAACAGCCTCTTCAATTCTTAAATGTTATCTTAATAAAAATCCTCACAGCGTGATTGAAATGAATACATTAAAGCTTAATTTTTATCTCCAGGACAAAGGAGTAACGGCCATAGACAACACACGAAGCGTCAATAAACTTTTTTATTCCTGCGCCGTGTGTGGCCACGGCAACTCTTTTATAAGTCCAAGTCGGGATGTTGGCTAACCTCAGGCACTTATAATTTATAACCAGCGTAGATAATATGGGCCATTTTGGATTAGTATTAATGAAGCCTAGTTTACCAAGAGTTTTAAGTGATAACGCTTTTATGGTTCTTTCGCAATGGGATTTAGTTAAACTTAGTTTCGTAAAGCTGTTATCGATATGGACCTATATGGTTGCATTTTATTGAAGAAAAGTTTAGAATTAAGTGGTCGAATAGCCAATTAATGTCTCATGTCACATTAAATTGTTAAATTTATTCTAGAGACATTGTGGGCGGACATGTTTTATATGATAATTATCGCTTGACACCTCGGGTTGATGCTACTGGTTTATATTTTGACGCCTCCGCAGGGAAAGAAGGTTTGATTAGATAATGAATTTATGATGAGACAGTTTTTGTTACCAATTTTATTTCAATAATTATTTCAATTTTTTTATGCACCGGCAGTGTTATAGCCCTCGCCAAACTTCTTGGCCGCCCTGAAGTTGGTTTACCGGATGCGCGAGGCACGAAACGGTGCTGTTTTTGTATGAGAATTTCTACTGCGCAGCCATTGTAGCCAACTTCAGGGCGGCCAAGAAGTTTGGCGAGAACTATATCTCGCCACCACCCTTGGTTGACTGGTAGAGAATGCCTCAGGCATTAAGTCTGCCTATGTACCTGTATGTGGCATAAGAAACAATCAATCTGCTTAGCCGTTTCCCAATATTGGGATCGGCTGTCAGTCTAACCGGATTCAGCTGAGTACCAGTTTTTTACATGGAGCGACTACCTATCTGACCTCCAAAACCCAGTAACTGGGTAATACGGTATCCCTTGGCAAGACTGGTGTCAGATATCAAGCTTCTGACTTCTCGTAACGACTGTTAAAGATCTTCAAATGACAGCCGGGACCAACGGCTTAACGTGCTTTCCGAGGCACGGAGGAATCTCGGTATGTTGAAATGGTCACCCATCCACGGACCGACCTCGTAAAGCGTTGCTTAACCTTGAAGGCGTGCGGCTGTTATTATTTAGCCACAAGCTCCTCCTCTAAATAAATAAAGAAACATATCATAAAAAGCTGCTAATTCATTTCTTAACCAAGATTTTTACTGTATATAATATACATTTCTTCTTAAATATTTTTGGCGCAGTAGGTGGTGACTTTAATTGCAGCATCTGACTGATTCATTTATATTATATACCTACCTATATCTTCTAAGTATAATTGGATTTATTCCCTTCTTATACCAAAAACTAACACCACTGGTATTTGTTTAAAATCATATTTCTTTTGTTATCCGAACGGATACCATGGTTTAAATGAATACCACAAAAAGTAGAAAGATATATGGTACAGTCAGTAAAAATGCTTTATATGTAGTTATAAGAACCTTAATTGAAAAAAAAACATAATAATAAAATTAAGTTAGCAAACATCTAGTTCACTAATAAAATATGACTAATAAACAACTTAATTGTAAATTTTAGTTCCTACTTGTACCTGAATAATATTTTTTTGCAACTACATCAAAACAAGAACAATTTACTTACATTCAAAAAAATACAAAACGTCTCAGAAAATCAACTCTTAATTTATATTAACAGGTTCATTGTCCAATTACTAAAACAATAATTTGTATTATATTACGATCACATAAAAATACCAGAAAACCTATTCATTTGATTAGGTTTGACTTTGCTGACTGTACCAAATTCAAGTTGTTGGTATTCGTTCGGTGAAGGAAAACATCGTGAGGAAACCGGCATGTCCTAGAAACAAAAAATCGAAGACATGTGACATCCACCAATCCGCACTGTGCCCGCGTGGTGGATTACGGCCCATTCCCTCTCACAGGAGAGGAGGCCTGTGTACCAGCAGTGGGCACATTAATAGGCTGATGATGATGATGTGATGATCCGTTCGGTGTAAAAAATAAATATGAGTTGAAACAAACACCAGTGGTATTAGTTTTTGGTATTAGAATGGAATAAATCTAATATTGCTATCTACGTCCCACTGCTGGCTTTTCATTGGCAATCGGTAGGACTCAAGTTCATCCTGTTGGAGTAGTAATGTCACAAACTCACAACACTAGTTTTCGTTGTAGTCTCTAAAGTTGTCTATGACTTCTTCTAGTCTACGGCCCACTGATGCTGAAAGCGAGTGTCTGCTATGTTACTATGTTGGGTAATTTTTATTAAAGTATTCCACTTTAAAACTGTTTTCATTTCCTCTAACCCATAACCTACAATACATCCCTCCATATTCTTCTAGGTCTACCGCGACATCACTTAGCGTTTACTAGGACCCAATAAATGGTTATTTTAGCCCACAACTCATCTGACATGCAGTAGCCGTGTCCATCCTAATTCTACGAGCAACATGAACATCCGTGGTTGAGGCGCGATAATGGGCATCAGCTCCTGAAACAAATCAACATACACCATAGTGAACTATAGACTTCTAAAAACATTCCCAAGAGCAAATTCCATTGTTTATTCCTTACCATTCTCAGCATCTAACTATAATCAAACCAGGATATTTTCACCATGTTTAGACGTCAATCTCCTCCAGATTTTCAATATTTCCATAACACTTAGCATTGACCGTTAGCGTTCGTCACAATAACTAATTATTACGTGAGAAACGAAAGTTATTTCTATTTGTTTATTATTTAATTGTTCCTTACAAAGATTAACCGGTTTTAGTTGAAATCATACGAGTATTATGTTTTAAAAACATTCTTTGTTTGTACTTCCGCGCTTTATGTTTGTATGTCTAATTATGTACGAGTACCTGCTACCTCTATGTTGTGGTAGTTTTATGAAATCGGACATTCTAGATTTTTTCAATTTTTTTACCTAAGATTATAATAATAATACCGCCCCGTTGTTTCACTGCAGGTGAAAAGCGTCTTCTTATACAGAGAAGGCTGGTGCATGCTCAAGGCGGGTTGGCGACATATTGGCGAGCTGGCCCTGGCTGACCAAAACCAGATGTTTCCTCCGACTGCATAGCATGATTTTCTTCTTGTTTACGTCTTTTTAGTACGCTTTTTAATCAGTCGCGTTTTTTTTTAATTAACTTTTTTTTTACAACTTTTAAGTTATTTTTTTTTAGAATTAGGTACATTTAAACATGTAAGTATTATATATTTTTGAAATCTCCTCTTAAATCCCTTTATTTTAATACACGATGGAGTTGGAAGAAAAAAAGAACTCCCACAATATGGCGCCCAAAAGCCGCCCTTTTTTTTCTTTTTCAGTTTTAATGTAGCCAGTGTCACTACTCGCAGGGTTAAGGCGAATCGATTGACGTTAGAATCATCAACATCGGCCAACGCGTTTGGTCTCTAGAACGCCACATAGGAACAAACAAATATACATAGACTGATAAACACACTTAGAACCAAACATTCGAAGACATGTGACATTCACCAACCGCACTGAGCCCGGGTGGTGGATTAAGGCCCATTACCTCTCTCAAAGAGAATCCTCTCTTTGAGAGAGGTCCTGTGTCCCAGCAGTGGGAACATTGTAAGGCTGAGGATGATGATGAGTTATTTTAGGGACCTAGTTACATAGATTTTTCTTTGAATAAACATGGTATTGTTTTCTTGGCAAGCATTTAATCAATTAGACCAGCGTTTTTAGTCTAGGATTTCTGTCTAACTGCATGTAGCTGAATATCAGTTGTGACGGCTTTCATGTTTAGGTATCACTCAATGTTAGCGAAAACGGTTATTTATTTGCCATAAGGGTTCCGTATAGGGCGTGCAGTTTCGTACATTTTCAATTTCGAAATTAGCTTATGAAATTGGCCTTCTCAGTTTCGAAATTTCGAAACTGTGGAGCCAACTATAATGGAAAATCAAAAAATACCTGAACTAAGCTCAAAACGCAGAATTTGTTGTCTGGAGAGGTGCCTCAGTGCAATTTATATTCAAACAAAGTGATTTTTTTTTCTCAAGACTTCTTCTACAAATACTTCGACGATAGCAACCAGCTTTCCGAGCTCGGAGTGGCAAGAGGCGTTCGGTCAGCGTTGATTAGCGAGCTGGGGTTAAAGATAGTTACAGATAGCGCCTCATAAAATTAAGGCGCTGCCGAAGAGTAGAGAGCCATCCAGCTCGTTAGTGACAATAGGAGATGCGCAAGTCCACTATCTTGGTTTAACCATGTACGTCGGGGCTTCGAAAAACATTTCGAGCTCTTTTTGTCCCGCATTGGGAGGCCAGTGGGTACTTTGCATAGACTGCTGCCCAATCTCGGAGGCAGAAATAGACTGTCAGATGTCCGACGCTGCAGGACTAAAATCAACGGCCTGTAGCGGAAAATGGTCATTTGAATAGCAAGTACGGCTGAAAAAAGCGGAGTGCATCTCCTACAGGCATATTCAGGTACTGATCGGGCACGGTTGCTTCGGTGAGTACCCGAATAGGATTGGGCGATAATAAATAAATAAAATAAAATAAAATTATTGAACTTGAACTTATTATAGAAAAGTATCAAGAACAACAGAGACCGCTATACATAGCGTTTATCGATTATCAAAAAGCTTTTGATACGGTAACACATATAAGTATATGGGAAAGCTTAAAACAGCAGGGAGTAGAAGACATATATATAAAGGCCATCAAAAGCATATACAACAACAACAAGGGTAGAATCAAGCTTGAAACCCTCGGACCTAGTTTCCCTATAGAAAGAGGCGTAAGACAGGGCGACCCGTTATCCCCAAAAATATTTATAGCCATCCTGGAGGCTATAATCAGCAAGTTAGATTGGAGCAAGTCAGGACTGTGTATAAAGGGCGATTACTTAAGTCACTTAAGATTCGCAGACGACCTAGTGTTGTTATCGGAGTCCAGTTCCCAGCTACAGCTCATGATCAAAACTTTACATCTAGCTAGTGTCAAGGTGGGATTACAAATGAATCTCACTAAAACTATGGCAATGACGAATAGGACGAGAAGATTAATAACTATTAATGGAGAGCCACTTGAATATACAGATAAGTACATCTATCTGGGTAAGCAAATCAGTTTCGACAGAAAAAACAACGAACTTGAAGCCGAAAGAAGAGTGCAACAGACATGGAAAAGATACTGGAGTTTAAAGGAAATCTTTAAAAGCAACCTCCCTATAACCATCAAAACGAAAGTTATGAACTCCAGTCTCTTACCATGCTTGACGTACGGATGCCAGACGTGGAAGTTCACCTCAAAATTAAAAAATAAAATTACAACATGCCAACGAGGACTAGAGCGCAGCATGCTTAAAATAAAGAAAATATATAAAATACGACATACTAAAATAAGGTCAATAACCAAAGCAACAAATGCACTGAATTTTGCGCAAAAACTTAAGTGGAAATGGGCTGGGCATGTCGCGAGGCTTAAAGATCAGAGATGGACCAGACCCAACGCACCCGCCAAGCTCCTTCAGAGCACGGCAGTCAGTTGGATTCGGGAGCGAGGGTTTGGCCTTGGTGTCTTGCCTAGTCAACCCTTGACTCCGCTTCAACATCACCTGGCACGACTGGGAGTCTCCACCCCTACGTGCCAGACAAAGGTACACACGCACGGGTACCCGCCTTCTGTGGGCTACCCAGTACCATAGGGCTCCTATCACACATTAAGATTGGTGATAGGCACATCATAGCTTAGGGCTCACCTAGGCACTCACCTCCCAGTCTAACCCGACTGGGAGGGTAAGGTCACACACCCCCGGGCGTACCTACCCGGGGTGTACGCAACTCTAATAATAGTTAGTTATTTCTTATCGTATGTGATAAAGTATTACTCCATACTGTGTTTTGTTTACATTCTTATCAGTTACAGATAGTAACTGATAACGATTGTTTTCCTTTCCTTTTTTTTGTTTTTTTATAATCAGAGAATTCTAATAGAGATGGAGTGGCCATCTCTATTATTGGACTTCTTCCAAGAAGTCTGCCTAAAAGACCAGGCATTTAAAAAGAAGCATGGAGATGCTTTCAAAAAGATTCTCTCCAACATCCCGGCTGATAAGAGCCAAAACCCAAATACCGACAACAATAGGGCTACTGCCCCTATTGTCATGCTTGACTCCCCCCGCTCCCCTTCTCCTCCACCCGCTTCAGCCCCAAGGTCGTCCCCGAAGACCAGGGCCTTCGAACCTGACGAGCGTCCCATCTCGTCACTCTCTCCTATGGAGGTCCCTGATAACTCGGACGAGGAAGGCTCAGACCTCAACTCGGACGAGAACACCTCCTCCACCTCCTCCTCTGAAGACGGATTCACACCCGTCCCAGGCAATAAGAGGAAAGCTAAAAAAGCTAAGGCCTCAAAGGCCAAGAGGTCCCTGGCGTCGACACCCTTCTCATCCCCCATTGCCTCCCCCTGCCCCTCGCCCCTGCCGTCGACCCAATCCCCCCAACCCACCTCTGCCCCCTCTTCTCAGCGGCCAAGCCGCTCAGCTAGCCCTATGGTGCTAGCTAATGAGAAAAAACAGAAGCGCCCTCCCCCTGTCTTCTTGCAAGACAAGGCCAAGTGGAACAAGGTTTCCAACATATGCATTGATCGTAAGATCAATTTCACTTCTGCCACTTCATGCCAACAAGGCATCAAAATCCTTGTCCCGACCTCAAGTGACTTTAGGTCATTGACCCGTATGTTGAAAAGTGAAAACTTTTCATTCCATACTTACGCTCTCCCGGAGGACACGCCCACTCGTGTGGTCATTAAGCGAGTTCCCAAAGAGATCGCCACGGACGATATCCGTGACGACCTTCTGGCCCAAAACGTCCCAGTGATCTCAGTCCATCGCCTTCACAAAGCGAGAGGAGGTCAAGTATACGACATAGTGCTGGTTATTTGTAGCCACACTGAAGGTCATAAGAGAGAATCCCATCTTCGGGATTAAATCAGTCTGCTCCCTGTCAGGGATTTCGATAGAGAAACCCTATCGGACCTCCATAGTTGGCCAGTGCCACCGCTGCCAACTCTATGGCCACTCCCAGGCCAACTGCTTCGCCACCCCTAGATGCGTTAAATGCCTAGGGGAGCACAGTACCAAAGAGTGTACTAGACCTAAGGACCCATCCAAATGTGCAGAGCCTCCGAGCTGCGTACTTTGTGGGCAAGTAGGCCACCCAGCCAACTACAGAGGCTGCCCTAAGGCCCCCAAATTAGCGCCAAAAGTGGCCAAGCGTTTCGACGCTACACAACAGCGCGCCGCCCCCCTTACTACCGAGTCTTCCTCGCAATCTCAGCAGAGACTCGCCCCCCAGAGATCCTCCCCCTGGAACAAGCTCAACCATCAAAAAGCCTTCCCGGCTATGATGGAAAATCATGCCACCCCCCAGGCAATTCCAGCGCTCATGGACCTCAAAATCCCAGCGCCAATCACCACAATCCCAATGGGACCAACGACTCCCGTTGCCCTTAAGCCAGTGCAATTCAACCAAGTGGCTCCCACCACAGTAGTTGATGCACGCCCACCCCCGATAGCCCAATCCGGTCAGGAATCCTATCGGTGTGTCGCTGAGACTATCCTCAACGCATACTCGATCTGGATGACCCCAGAAGCCCGAGCTCTTTACGCTGAACTCAGTAATCCGGCTAATGCCATTAACCCCATGTCTGGCCTTCAAATTTTCATGAGGTATCCTTCGATTACGAAGGAACTCGACTGCCTTACCTTTAAAAACGGAATATGGGTACGCAATTGAATAACAATTGCCTAAAACCCAGTTCCCTTAGAATAGGTTTCTTCAATGCCAATGGCATTAATACCCAGCGTGATGAGATTGCCACTTTTCTTCGCGACCATCAGCTGGACATCTTCCTCGTTCAAGAGACATTCCTAAAACCTCACCGGCGTGACCCTAAAATTGCCAACTATCGTTTAGTTCGTAACGATAGGACACGCTCACATGGTGGTGGCACCCTTATTTATTATAGGAAAGCGCTCCATTGCATTCCAATTACTCTGCCCGACCCCACTTCGTACCTAGAGTACTCCGCCTGTCGGCTAGGAATGACTGGTCATCAATCGATCACCATCATCTCCGCATACTGCCCCCCTCCCTCGGCGTCATCAAATGACAACCCTGTAGGCCTCAAAAAAGACCTTAATGCCCTCTTTGGCTTAAGTGATTCTATCATATTAGCGGGTGACCTCAATGCCAAACACCCAGCCTGGAACAGTACCGTTACCAACCCTAGAGGGAAGTTGGTACTGGATCTAAGTGCACATCTTCATTATGACGTCATCGCCCCGATGAGTCCTACTCATTTCCCAGGAATAACCTCGCATAATCCGGACATTCTCGATATAGCGTTACTTAAGAATGTAAACCTTAGGTTGAACTCTATAGAAACGCTTCACGAACTAGATTCCGATCACCGTCCCGTGATTATGCATTTGAATAGTCGCTCAGGCTTCCCAGACCAAGGACAGCCTATACCTACTAAAAAGGTCATTGACTGGAGGAAAGTAAGTGAAAAACTGAAATCCACCAAGTCACCCCAATTAGACGCAATCCCCGACCACCTCGAAACAGTCGCTGACACGACAGCGGCGATCGACTCGCTTACAACACACGTACAATCTGTCCTGGACGAATGTTCAAGGGAGGTTCCAGTGCTGGACACCCAGCAAGGGAAACTCCCGGACGATGTACGGAGGTTGATAACCGAGAAGAACGCGGCTGTCCGTGCCTATAGTACCTTTCCCTGTGACGCACACAAGGCTCACATGCGTAGACTGCAGCGTGCTGTATCGAAACGTATTGCTGAGCATCGTTCTGAGTCATGGGAAAAGATGCTAAGCGAATTTGAACCCGACCAACATGCTTACTGGCACCTTCAGAGGAAATTACGCTCCACTGAAGTGACAGATATCCCCCCTCTCAATCGCCCTGATAAGAGTGTAGCATTCGAAAACTCTGAGAAAGCCGAATGTCTGGCTGCCAGCCTCGAACTTCAATGCTCACCCAGCTCCCAACCAGTAGACCAAGCCCACATTGATATGGTGGATGCAGAAGTCGAACGTAGGACCTCCCTCCCCCCAGTGGAAGACCCAGATGACCCCCTACCTCCCGTCACTACAGACGAAGTAGAGGAAATCATCAAAAAGCTCCACCATCGTAAAGCCCCTGGCCTAGATGGCATCACCAATAAGGTGATTAAACTACTCCCCGCCCAAATCATTATTCTAATGACAGCCATCTTTAACGCTGCATTAAGTAATAATATCTTCCCACAAGTGTGGAAACAAGCCGCCGTAATAGGCATCCCTAAACCGGGTAAACCAAAAGCGGAGCCTACAAGCTATCGCCCCATAAGTTTGCTCAGTACCTTCAGTAAAGTCTATGAGAGGATTATTTATAAGCGTCTCAGAGACTTTGCTGAAAGAAAGGGCCTCATTCCTGATGAACAGTTCGGTTTCCGTTCTGAACATTCATGTGTCCAACAAGTCCACCGCATCGTAGAACATACCAGTGCTGGGTTCCAGCGTGGTCATATGACGGGTGCCGTGTTCTTCGACATAGCGAAAGCGTTCGACAAAGTTTGGCACAATGGCTTAGTATATAAGCTTTACAAACTCGGCGTTCCAGACCGCCTAGTGCTTATACTAAGAGACTGGATGTCGAACCGCACTTTCCGCTATAAAGTCGAGGGCGAACTCTCCGCCCCTCATCCAATACGAGCTGGAGTCCCTCAAGGCTCAGTATTATCCCCATTAAACTTCACACTGTACACCAGTGATATCCCGAAAAATAAAACAACACAGTTGGCATTATTCGCCGACGACACGGCCCTTTATTGCTCCGGCCGTGTACCAAAGTCCATCTCTCTAAAACTCCAAAGAGCTGTAAACGCACTGGGCAAGTGGTTCAGGCTCTGGAGGATAGAAGTAAACCCCGATAAAAGTCAGGCTGTCCTTTTCTCAAGACCTGACCGAAAATACAACTTTAATTTTAAAAACCCCATTCCCCCAAAACCTATCACCATGTATGGCAAGCCGATCCCTTGGGAGGAGCAAGCCAAATATCTAGGTGTCATACTAGATAACCACCTCACTTTCGCCAAGCACATACAGGCGGCACGCTCGCGGGCCGCCTTCGCTATGGGCAGACTCCACGGGATGGTGAACGCGCGCAGCAGATTGTCACTTAGGTGCAAACTGCGCACATTCACAGCGGTCATCCGTCCCATCATGACCTATGCCTGCGCTGTCTTCGCACATGCCAAACCCCACCACATTCACAGGCTACAGGTAATTCAAAACCGATTTCTCCGGAAAATCACGGGTGCTCCCTGGTTTGTTCGTAATCAAGAACTCCACGTGGACATGAAAATGCCCACGATACAGCAGTTCACGAAACGCCTTACCAAGCGATTCTTCGAAACTGCTGTTAAACATAAAAACCCCCTTATAAAAGAGGCCACCCGCTACGAACCCTCAAAAATTTCTAGAGTTCGCCGACCAAGGCACACTCTCATCACTCCCGATGACGCCACTACCCTACTCCAAGAGAGTCGTAGGGAAACTAGTACAATAAAAAAGTATAACACAAAATCGTTCCATCCTCGCCGCCGAGGACCGTCGCGAAAACCCCGTAATACTGGCCCCGATGTAGTTCAATGCAGCCCGCGAATTGCTGAACCAAATCAAAATAGTGATAGTGGAGTTTCTTGTCAGTTCTTCTCCACAGTAGGTACCTTACGAACTGATGGTAGAATCAATATTAGAAATAATAATCAAGATCCAGCTTGTCCCCTTGCTGTCCCTTCCAGCGACGCCCTGAGCCGAGGTTCGACCCCACCTGGGGTAGCCCTCAGCGTAGTCGCTTAGGTTTAGAACTTTGTGCCTGGCTGGAGGCTTAGTTTAGTCTCCACAGGATAGCCCGGTTAAGCAGTAACCAATCATTTGGATTGTAAACTGCGAGACGTCACTTAAAAAAAAAAAAAAAAAAAGTTATTATGTTATTTTGAATAAGTTAATAGTTAATAAGTACCTAAAGCAGAAATCTAAACAAACTAGTAAAGCGTATTAAAAATAAGAAATAAGTAAAACAATCAAAGTAAAATTAGTTATTTGATATTAATTAATTGAATTGGGTAAGTAACTCAAAATAATGTAAAGTAATTAGTAGGAAATAAAAGGCTTTTTTATTTTATTTATTTATGCTGGCGGAGACAGAAAACTAGAGTGAAATAGCCACCGAGTGGAATCGTGAGAAGGCCAACCCCATTCATAGAAGAAGGTATCGTGGAGGCAACCACCTCGATGTAGACACGCCGAAACCCTGCCTTTAACATTTAAGGCAGGTGGAACTCCGGGGTTTCGGGCGCTCAGAGTGGGGTCTCTGTCCGTCCACCAAGTAACCTCAGGAAAGACACAGTGATCACGTGCTGCCATCCACAGCGAGTTTCAAGGGAGACTCCTTTGTAGGCTCCCCAAGGATGTGGTATTTTAAGAAGTGCTAATGGGATCACCGGTTTAGTTTTAATGAGGTAAAAATACCACACGACCTGGTTTTTTTTTTCCCAAAAGTTCAAGCGAAGGTTTCCCTCCAATAGTAAATAAAATATTGGCATTCCCAGCAAACGATTTTACACCTTGTCAAAGTATTCCCCTCACTGGCCACCATTAATACAAATCTCGGTTTTTTTCCAATGGCCGAGCTTTTTTCACTCTTCTTTATTTATTTAACACCATGGTTAGCCTTTGTTTTATTGTAATGTTAGCACACATGGTCACAAAATGGCCCAACGCAACGGTCTAATTGGCTTTAGATCCGTATTCAGACTCATTTTCAGATGATCCTCTTTTGGTTTCAATAATAAATTTAATTATTGTATAAAAAACAACACAATATTTAAATTAAATCCAGTTTCGAAATTTCGAAATTAAGGCTCTCAATTTCGAAATTAATAAACATGCAAATATGGTCCGAAATTTCGAAACTATGAAATTTCGAAATGCATGCCCTAGCTCCGTACCCGCAGGGTAAAACGGAGCCCTATTGCTGTTACCACAGATCATAGAAACAACAGGAGATATGCTCCCCGTAGTTAAAATGTATCGGAACCTGGTGTCGCCAGTTTGTCCCCGCCACTCGCCAACTACTACACATGCAGTTCAGTAAAAGTAATAGATACGCAGTCGCGCACACACCCGCATTTCATAAATTAGAACGTACTACACAACCAATAATAAACCTTATCCCATCAAACGCAGCGTGCATTTACTATGCACCGTAAAAACTTACTCACACGAAAACATCTGGCGCTATGGTTGTGCTGTGAAAAAGCCATTAATTTTACTTAGACGCTAGTGATTGACTAAATCGGAAAGATATCGATTCTTCTATTTATAAAGAACTAAAGATTTTTTGTGGTCCTGAAAATAAAATAAATAAAAAACGATATGTGCAGAAAATTTTATATTAAAAATAAACAATATTTAGTTAAAACAAAATCAATTTGGTTGAAAGCAATTTGGCTCAAAGTGAGACGAGCATATTGTGTTATTTTTTGTTGGAAACCAGTTTGGACCCCTTCCTGTCCTGCATTTATCCATTTTTCTTTTATTTTAGGATCCTTCGGATAGCTGAAATTTTATAATAAAAGCAAGATATGAATGATGATGATAATAATCATGCATGAGTACACATGACTACACATCAAGCTATACATTTCCAGTTTACGCTGACCTTAAATTGTATGGAAATACTATACAATGCGAGATCAGCTTATACTGGCAATGTATAGCTTGATGAATAGCCGTGTGCACCAAAATAAAGTAAAAACCAATACTTAATTTACACTTTTTTACATTTTATCAGCTATTTAATGCCCGTATTCTGTACCTAGTTACCTATATTCCCATTAGCTATTCATTAAATAAAAGATAACACGAGTAATCAAGAAATATCATTTATTCAGTTAATAATAAACAATACAAAGTACTTTCAATTTTCAGTATTTCTTGCAATAAGCGTTGTTATTTGTATTAATATTTGTTATATTAGTCAAGAATATTGATTTTTATCTTCTCAAGAACGCCCTAAAATGCGCAGTTCCTTACACTGTAGTGACATATTGTGTTTTACAGTAATTAATTGTATCATGCATAAAATATTTCGTACTTAGCAGAATCGTATAAAATATCGACAACCACAAACATCACATCACATCTCTAACTCATAAAAGCCGGCAGCGGCTGCTTCACGAAACTATCGTGTGAGTGAGAGTATCAGTAAAATACTTATCCATTGCGCTATTAGACCAGCCGATTCACTGGTCGATTTGTACTAAGCAAGCAATGGTTTTTGTTCCTAACGAAAACATTTTATTTGGTTTTTCATCGTGTTTCTAGTAGCATGAAGTAATGTTTTAATGAATTTAATAAGATAAACAATAATATTTTTGTACTTACGTGTGAAATGAGATGCCATCTTTCATGTAATTCACAATACAGCTGTTATTTTTGCAAATACTCACTGAACAACGCGGCATTTTGTCAAATATTACGAGCAGTGAAGACGTCGCAAGTTGTCATTCGACTAACTACTAAAATTGGCATCTGGCTGCAAAGCGGCCAGATGCGTTCGCAAGCGCCACGCCTCCTTGCCATATCTCCTGTTGTTTCTATGATCTGTGGCTGTTACTCACGTGTCCGTCTGTCTGTCGATGAACTTGAAAGTTTGTGATAACGTTTATTATTACGTCTATTTTACTAACAAATAACAATATATTGATACATTGGTACGGAACCCTAAATCGCCACACTTCTTCTGTTTCGGGAGTGCGTTTACAAACATTTAAACTCACATACACAGACACCCAGATCCGGCACACCTATTTGTAGGCCATACAAATATTTGTCCCATGCAGGAAACGAACCCGCAGCACGCAGTGCAGCTGCCGATCGCTCAACCACTGCACCAACCGTGTGTGTTTAGATTCAGGAGCTTCCTAAAACCTCAAAATTCCACCTTACCCCGCAACATGCGTACGTTGGAGTTAAAAAAACGAAACAATACAAACACAGTAGATTAGCGTTAGCGGTGAAACCGTCCGTCTGCTTGTTTACTTAACGCTGTGTACTGTGTGTGGAGTACTGTGAATTTGTGGACCACAGAGCACGGAACGGTGCGTATAAACGAAGCTTGTATTTGGTGTGGGTGTCACCGTTTACTCATAGAAATAAACGGCCGGTTGCTATTTTGATCATACCTGTGACAGCTGATATTTGCGCTTATTACTCAGATATGAATATTATTAGTAATAGCAGGAGCTTGTGGCTACATGATTACAGCCGCATGGGCCGGCATGGGTTCATGTTTAGCTTAAGCAACGCTTGCCTAGTTCAGTTCGTCAATTGGGCATTAATTACTTATCGAGAGCCCTGGAACGTTGACCTCGGCTGGTCATTTTATAGATTTTTGACAGTCGTTATGGGTAGTCAGACAGTGACAGATAAAAATAAAAACGTGTACAATACTGGTATCAGCTGCGTTCAGGTTGTCAGGCAGCTGACTTTCGTTCTTTAGATGGGAAAAGGCTTGGCAGTTTTTTTTATGATGTCTCTAGTCGATGCATGAGCGGTGATTCCGTGCTCTATGGTATAGACGTTACCCTGCGCCTGCGCTTGCCTGTACCGGTGACTGACACAACTCGGCCTTTCGTGGCGCCTGCCTCGAATACTCGTACTTGAACTTTATGTCTTCCGTGGTCAACAGCATTGTCTGAAACGTAAACTTTACGAATGCATCAAGACTATAGAATCGTAGAATTTTACATGCAGATAGGTTAGTCAAGGTAAGGAAAGCGAAAAGTGATTTTTTAAGGCATATTTGGCGTGCTGTTTTCTCATATGCTGTTAGTAGGTCTTGAAATGATTCCTGTTCTAGAGCGAGATTCCAGAGTACACACTGAGACTACTCCAACTCACAAATTTTGTGTAGAATGACTTCAGCTTTTATATATTAGGACCACAGATATGTGTTTGTGAATAAAGTGCGTCGTTTACGGACTGAATTTCATAATTTTCTCCACATCTTTTATGAGACAAAGCAAAGCTTTTGCTAAAGCAGTTACTTACATAAGTTGCAAACAAGAACAGTTTATAACGAGTTCAGTTGATAGTAGTAGTAGTCACTAGTTCCTGAAATGAGGAGCTGTATCTGACAAACAGTCGATCATTGTGTGTGTTTTTAGTTTTAAGAGTCCTTTATAAATGTAACTTATAGTGTAAAATAAATGATACAGACATAAGGCGAGAATGATAAAAAACTTAATCAAATCAAATCAAATAATTTATTTGCATAATATATGTTAAAAAGGTGTTACAGGTATAAAAGGTACATTGTATTATAACCTAATGAGGTGTGCAAATTATAATATATTAGGTACTTACCTACAACATTAAATATTAAACAGACATAATTTTACTAAACAGACAAACAGAATATATTTTAAATGAGTCACATTTTAAAATAGAAATGTCAAAAAAAATGTCATATTAAAAAAAAAACAAATTTAAAATGTCAAATTAAAAAAAAAAACTAATAAAAAAATGTCATATTAAAAAAAAAAAACAAATTTAAAATGTCAAATTAAAAAAAACTAATAAAAAAATGTCAAATTAAAAAAAACTAATAAAAAAATGTCAAATTAAAAAAAATTAAGACTGGAATAAAAATGTCAAAATTTTACTAAACAGACAAACAGAATAAATTTTAAATGAGTCACATTTTAAAATAGAAATGTCGAAAATAAAAGTCAAATTAAAAAAAAACTAATTTAAAATGTCAAATAAAAAAAAAACTAATTAAAAATGTCAAATTAAAAAAAATATAAGAATGGATTAAAAATGTCAATTTTTTTATTCACAAGTCAAAATCAATTGATCTAAAACAATTCTACACCCACCAATGTCGATAGAGAATTGGAGATGGTACTTTATGAGTCCTTTCACCCTCAAGTGTCCAAATCCACACAAGCATTGTTTATTAAATTATAACAAATGGCTCCAAATTCGGCAGGATTCCTTCTGTAGTTTAGTATACCATAAACTACAGTATTTATTTATTGCTATTGTTTACATTTGGAACTGGATGTAAACGTCCGTAGCTAGGGTAACCACGTCTTAAAACCGAACTAACTAGCCAATTTAGACGACAGCCATTTTAGATGGACTTTTAGCAAAAAAGCCAGTCAGTTTTTTAACTTCTCAAAGGATTACGTGTGTTAGTTTTAAAATGATAAACAAAATCACCTTTACCTATTTATAAAAATCTCGAGGCTATTTAGCGATTGTTGGCCCGTTCTATGCCGCACTCTGAGCCCCGTTAACGGTTTAACGGCTCAGAGTGCGGCAGTTAGCTGTTAAGCAACTGACTAGTTATTCTTTATTTTTCTATAATTATATTAAGTAACCGTACTTAAGGCAAGGCGATCCTTAGTATTGATGTTTAGTACATAATCTATACTAAGGAGCGGTTTAAGTAACCATTAAATGGTTCTGAGTGCGGCAGTAAGAGACTTTTATAAATAAGGGTGAATGCATGAAGTTATCTATACCTTCATGGGTGAATATTGTGTATTATACTTCATAAAAGATAGCTTGATCTCTGCGACATATGTCAAACTGACATATACGTTATTGTTACGTTAGTGTTAGCCTGTCAAGCGCTATTGTTACTGTTTTCATACTGACAGCTGTCGCAGAGATCAAACTATCTTTTATGAAGTATAGATTTTTGATTATCCTTTTTTATAAAATCCTCGTAACTTCTAATTATATAACAACAATTTTATTAAAATAATTCTTAAATTCCCTCAACCGCTGTCCATTGGAACGGAGTTCTTCATCGCACTTTATAGTTCTGATTTGTTTGCTGGCTGAGGGGCTAGACCATTAAAAGTGTAACAATGAAAAAAAAACCGGCCAAGTGCGAGTCGGACTCGCACACGAAGGGTTCCGTACCATTATCGCAAAACACTGCATAAAAATCACGTTTGTTGTATGGGAGCCCCCCTTAATTTATTTTATTTTAATTTATTAATTATTATTTTTTGAAGTGAATATACAACTAAACATTCTGTGAATATTTCAAGCGTCTACCTGTTGCCGTTATAAATATCGAGCTAAAAACGGCAAAAATATCACGTTTGTTGTATGGGAGCCCCCCTTTAATATTTACTTAATACTGTTTTTAATATTTGTTGTTATAGCGGCAACAGAAATACATCATCTGTGAAAATTTCAACTGTCTAGCTATCACGGTTCATGCGATACAGCCTGGAGACAGACGGACAGACAGACAGACAGACAGACAGACAGACAGACAGACAGACGGATCGTGAAGTCTTAGTAATAGGGTCCCGTTTTTACCCTTTGGGTACGGAACCCTAAAAACGACACCAAAAACCGACAGCTTTTTGCAGTGATTTATGTGTCACTTTCCGATCACCTAGGAAACTAAACATTTTCAGCTTGCCGTCAATTTTGTGAATATGCGAAAATATTTATAATTTTAACGTTTTTTATTAATATAAATGATCCATCTCTTTCTTTTTGTTTTTCTATTGTTTTGCTATTTATGACAGATTACGATCCTGGAAAATTAAAATGACTGGTAAATGTAAAAGCCTGACAAAAGCCGTTCACGCATTCAAAAAGCCTTACTACGTCCGGCTTTTTCCTGATTTTGGACAACCCTATTCGGACTGCAATGACTGGCACAACGCTTGGTGAAATGCGCGGCGCCAGGATCAGGAACCTGTAAACAAAGCCGTAAAAGGTAATGATCACAATGCAGGTGTTTCAATGTAATGTTCGATTGGTTGGTACATTCGATTGAATATTGAATTACTTCACTGGTCGGAATAAAGTAAAGTAAAGTAGTAAGTGCATGGAGTGGGTTTTTGGTCTCCTTACGTTTCCTTAGTTCGATCGACGAGTCCGATGAGGCTTCCATAATCCAGTCACCTCAGTCTGTTTTCATCATCTTGGTTGCCCGCAAGTTACTGTCACATGACTAGCACGCCAGACCTCACCAGCCAGAATCGTCAGCGGCAACCACCAGAAATGCGCCGAGGCAATGAAGCTGGATGAGTCCGTAATAAACGATTTTACCGTCTGGTGGCTCACTGATTTATAGAGACCTTCCACCACCAAATCTTCTTCTGCCTGCCTTTAGGTACCCCATATTACTTGGAGTCATTTTCTTCTTCCATACCGTCCTGTCCCTAGTCACGCTATCACTGACTCCCTTTTCTTTCATGTCTTTCCTCACACATGGAAATATTGTAAAAACAAACCAATCTCTTTAAAAGAGTAATCGTGGAGTTTCTTGCCGGTTCTTCTCCATAGCAAACGACCAACCCGAACCGTGCACCTTTTGTCGACGTTTTATAAGTGCCTATGTAGGCCTATGTGAAATAAAAAACATTTGATTTGATTTGACACAGTCCATCCAACTTTTCTTTGGCCTTCCCCTCCCTCTCCATCCATCCACATTTATATTCATAACTCTTTTAGTAACATGCGTGATGTGTTTCATCCCTCGTCATCACATGACCATACCAGGACAAACGGTTTCCTTTCAACTTTTCTGTCACTGACGCCACTTTCAAACTTCCTCTAATATACAAATTTCTCACTTTATCCATTCTCGTCACTCCGCACATCAATCTCAGCATTCTCATCTCTGCTACATGCAATCTCTTCTCATCCATCTTTTTCACAGCCCAACATTCTGATCCAAACAGTACGACAGGTCAGGACTTGTAGATTATGTTGTGGTTATTGAAGTCAATTTAGGTACCAATCAATCTGCCTTGCCTTTTTTCCAACTCTATTGGGGTCGGCTTCCAGTCTAAACTGAGTACCAGAGTTTTACATGGAGCGACTGCATATCTGACCTCCACAACCCAGTAACTGGGTAACACGGTACCCCTTGGCAAGACTGGTGTCAGATCTCAAGTTTCTGACTACCCTTAACGAGTGTCAAATATCTTCAAATGACAGCCGGGCTTAACGTGCTTTCCGAGGCACGGAAGAAACTCGGTATGTTGAAATGGTCACCCATCCACGGACCGACCTCGTCAAGTGTTGCTTAACCTTGATGATCGATCAGTGCGGCTGTTATTATTTAGCCGCGAGCTCATTTAGGTACCTACAGATTATCCGTCTATCATTTGTAGACTTTTGGCAGTCGTTAGACAGAAGTCTGACACCTGACAGCAGTCTTGTCAAAGAATATCTTGTTACTTGGTAACTGGGTTGTGGAGGTCAGATAGGCAGTCGCTCCATGTAAAATACTGGTATCCAACTGATACCCAACTAACATTTAGGTGATAAGAATAAGTGCAACATGAGCTATATAAGAGAATTTAAAGAACCTATAGTCCTATAAAGGCTCTAACATTTGGTGATATAGCGCGTTTTAACTTTCTTATAACCCTGATTTGGGCCCACGATTTTAGAGCTTAAAGTGACTTAATAGTTATAGAGTAGTGATAAATGAGTGACAATAAAGAGCTACAATAGTGCTATTGAAGCAGTGCTTACCACATTAAGTGTATTATAAGCTATACAAAGGTTACAACTGCAAGCTAAAGTATTAATATAGTTATGAAATCCACCCTAATAACTTTTTTAGTGACATATTAGTGCTTTCTCGACACAATATATACCTTAAGAATATATTGTAGGTTTTTAATAGCAATAAGCATCACTCAAAGCGCCAACATATGTATCTTTTTTCATAGTTTTTGTTATTTGTTACCGTCAATAGTGTTAAAATATTTAGCATTATTCATCCTCGATACAGTACTTTAGTGTTTGAAAGCGACATTATGTTTAAAAGGTAAGTCAATTAATATATTTTAGATTATTGCAATGGTGTTATAATTATTAAAATTCACTGCCATGGTAAGTTTTCTGTAACAGTATGTGTATGTTTTCATCTCAATTTTGAAACGCCTTAGAAATAAACAGCATTTGATGATAATATGTAGTAAAAATATACTGCCTCAGTTATTTTTTCATTTCAATTATTATGAATAATAGTTCCTGGTACTGTCAATAGATATTTTAATGGAAAACTAACAATAATATAATAAATAAGTGGGTCAATAACGACTAGAAATAGTATTTTCTTTTAAATTTTTTATAGGTTAACTATTTATTTAATGGCGACAATTCTAAATTACTTACGGATGCTGATAACTCTTTTATCCCTAACATAGTGCTTAAAGAACGATTGTTAGGACTTATATGCCACTTGCAGTTCTACAATATGGTTCTGAAAGTGAAAAGACAAAAAAATTATAGGTTCAGTTTGCATAATGGTTCTATGTGAACCTGTAAGCTGAACATTTTCAGGGTTCTCTTATTGTTTGAAAAAAACCTTTACATACCACATACTTGACTGAATAAATCAATGAATTCAATATTCTATTATTTATAATAATTATGTAAACAAAAGCCAGTACGAACGTAACCTAAGCTAATATATTTTGAATTAAAAGTTGTCTTTTACTATAATACAAAACTGTTTTTTTGTTTTTTATAAACTAACTTTTAGAAGCTTAACTTGTATGTATTTTTACATTATTAATAAACAAATCTGTTGTTTCAGTAACTATTCCCATATCTTAGTGGAGGTGCCTACCTACTCGACACCGCGCCCAGTTCCAGTCACACACAAGACTCGCCAACATATTTCGGCCTTGCTGTAAATAAACATCTCGCTTGTTCACCGTAACAAGTTCGATTTAAGGGCTTTTAACCGAATATGGTACAAATGATCATGCAAAAAGGGCTCAGTACAATTAGAAATGTTGAAGAATTATGCTCAAACTTTGACTGATTATGTTATTTCCTTTGTAATACTACTAATACTAAATATATTTTGAATAAAACCACATTTTTTAAAAGAATAATGTTTTATTTTTACACTGTTTGTAAAAGAGATAAGAAGTACAGAAAATCACTGTTGTTAATACAAACTAATTTGCATTTTACATCTTCAGGATATAATATAATTTCTTTCGACGATAATGTTCCTAAATAATCCTGTTGTACGGAACCCTGTTGTATATTTGTTGCTAGTGTTTGTAGCGCTTGATACATATCGGTACCAAGACTCTGGGATTGTAATTGTATCTTATATTGATATGAGGACGGTTCCGTGGAATTACATCATAATCTATTGTAGGACTTTGATTTACGAAACACTGTTTCTCCACTACAAGTAATTCTTCTCTTGGCACAATGTCATCCTTTTTTTCTTCAACTAATTACATTTTATTGTGGTTGTTTTGCGATGATCCAATATTATTCTTGAATTCTTTGGAAGCTTTTCTCTTAACTCCACCGGTTCTTTTTTTAACTCTCCATGGTTGCATGGTAGAAACAAAAATATTACCGAATAAACCCGTTGCACAGCGTAAACTTATATTGTAACAAAACATAATTTTTGAGGTAAGGTTATATTAAGATGCATTTAGGTGATATAAAATTCTATAACTCAACTTAAAGTGATAATTAAGAGTAATAATGTTTGCACATATTGTTTATGGCCATATAGAAGTATTTTTAAAACCACTGTATTACCTAAGGTTGACCGAGTAACCCCATTATACAAACATTAATGGTTTAAAGGTGGTTTCCGATTCTTGCAGCATCCGGCTCTATAAGATTTATAATTAACACTATTATGATACTAATAGCTTTCTTGCTAACTCTTCGGGTTCGATTGAACTCGTTAAGTGGTACAAAGTATTTTCTAACTCTCTTTAAGGACCTCAGCTGTTAGTAAATGTTAGCAGACACCTTACAATTACTTATAGTGTTTTACGCTTCTTAAAGCTATTACACTAAGCCTCAAGGTGTTACGAAGCATCTAACTAACTCTTTTTAAAGACATGAGTCGTTAGTAAGTGTTAGTAGACACCTTATAATTGCTTACAGTTTTTTACGCTTCTAATAGTTATAAGAGTGAGCTATATAATGGTTCCTACCAACTCTATGCTACCGCCTTAAGTAATACAATTTTTCTTTGTAACTGTTATTCCTCTTGAAGGTTTAATTATTTATCCTTAACACCATAGTAGAATCGAATGTTATTATCGGAGCTCTTATACATCATTTATAATACTATAAGAGCTAAAAAAGGTTGCCCTTAGCGCCAAAATGTTTGTTGGGTAACTAGTAACTGATATAGATGGTAAACAGCTATGCACGTTGATTTACTCTCGCGTAAAAAAAACGCCTCCTAATTTTCCCATAGTCAGCAAACAGACTTCTAACTTACTGCCTAACATTACAATAAATCCACCAAGTACACCACCAGAAACTGTACCAAACCAAATCCAACAAGTACCAAATCAGAAACTGGTGAGAAATCTCTAACGTACACCTGATAACCTTTGTTCTGTGGTTCTATAAATAAACTACTAATAATAAAGAGGTTCTTTCTGTCAATGTATGTGCATACATTTAGGATATTTATGAACTGATCTTTTGAAGTCTGGATGACGTGGTTCTACCACTATCTGATTGTAAAATGGTTCCTAAATGGGACCTTGACTTTCATGAATATCAAGTTCATTATCATGGATATGGTGACGTAGTTTCAGGCTGCACACACTTATTTGTAAAGGATACTTCATCCAACTAGTTTCAATGATTGCACTTCCTTAAATGTTTGTAAAGCTTTCATATTTTATTACCTGCTGCTGTTCATGTTGCTGCTTTTCCAATACCAAACTGTAGACTGACTTATGTTTTTGTAGAACAGCCCTCCTTGGATTATTATATCCTCGACATTTAACGTGATACCGCAAGGACCTTTTTAACCCGACTGCCGAAGGAGGATAATGTGTTAATCAGTCTATGTATCCCACCGCACTATTCCCAAACCACTACAACTCCTGAAAGCCAGAATCAACAGTGGCGCGACCACCAGAAAAGCGCCGAGGCAATGAAGCTCGACGAAGTCCCGGAGAATGAATTTAACTGTTTTGGATCCCGCAACGAAATTAATCAGAAAAGAATAACGGAGGAGTAGGAAAAAACAGAGCACGGAGAGAGGATCAGTCTATGTATGTATGTTTGTCTGTCTATGTGGCGTTCTAGAGACCAAACGCGTTGGCCGATTTTGATGGTTTTTACGTCAATAGATTCGTCTTAACCCTGCGAGCTGCTGTCACTAGCTACATTAAAATTGAGATTTTGGGCTCCGTATTGTCGGGACTAATTTTTTTTCTTCCCAACCCTTCGTGTGGGGTATCAAAATAAAGGGTTTTAAGAGGTGATTTCAAAAATATATAACTCTTATATGTTTAAATGTACATAATTCCAAAAAAAATACTTCCAAAAAGTTATAAATGAAAAAAGTTAATTAAAAAAATCGAAAAACCCGAGTGCCTAAAAATCGAACTAAAAATATATAAACAAGAAGAAAATCATGCTGTGCAGTCGGAGGATACATCTGGTTTTGGTCAGCCAGCTTGCGAATATGTATACTCCGAGTACTCCGACTGCACAGCATGATTTTCTTCTTGTTTACATCTTTTTAGTTCGCTTTTTAGGCAGTCGGGTTTTATGAATTTTTATCTCTTTTCCTCTTTCCTACTTACCTACTTATATTTTATAAGTTTTTAAACTGTCATGGTCACTAACACTAACACCCCCCGCTAACACTATCACTAATATCCCGTTTCTAATGTTAATGTTAGTACTTATATTTTTTTTGTGCTCGACAGGGTACATAATTGTTTCTATTTATTTATACTTACTTACCACCTGTACCTATGGGGGCATTATGGTTGCAATAAAGATTTCAAATTTATCTCGATTCTATTGTAACAGCGAATCTTAAAAAATATCATGGGAAAATGCCAAGAAATGTTACTCACTCAGGCAAATCCATTTGCTCAACCTTATGTATCGAGCTACAAAAGGCATAAGGTATGGCAACTATCTAATCTGTATAAGTGTTATATCAATAAATGTTGGTATCTGTTACTGCTTTGAAACCTCTTCCTCCATTTACAAGAGCGATTGAAAGCCGGGTACAGATGGTGACGGAAGTGAAAAGGTGGTCAAAATCTTTGAGACTACTCTTTCTTTACTTCAAGCTTTTTTTTCAATTGATTAAATCAGTGTTTCTGAAAAAAAAAACGGGTTACTGGACGACTCGCCCGAATTTAACTCGCCCGAATCGGGCGAATTGTCCACTATTAAAAATATTCATTTTTCTGTGTCGATTCGCCCGAAGTTATTTTATCGGTGGGCGAATCGACCACTCCAATATTATTTAGTGGACGATTCGCCCGAATTTTAATTTAGAGAACAAACAATATAAAAGTACAGTCGTGCTCACCCGTCTCGGTAATAATATGAAGAATTAATCGAAGTTAATAGATATTGTACGCCACGTTGATATTTTTCGCCAATGAATCAAAAGAATCATGAGCGGTAAAAAGAGTACGAGAGTACGTTAAGATTTGAACGTTAGATATGATAAACAGGAAAAAACAGTAAGAGGGAGACAGCAATATACACTACAAAAAAAATGAAAGAGAAAGCTCTAACTCTATCAGGTCATTTCGGTACCGGAAAAGACTAACTTAAGTACCAGGAGATTATAATCATGAGGAAGCTAGGCTGGAATCATGAGCGGTACAAAGAGTACCGGGCGATTTTCGATTCTGAAGCCCTAGTACTCCGTTAGTCTCTACCGCTAACAATTCTAGCTCTGCAAATACTTCTTCATGATTCTGGCCTCCTGGTAGTTTGAATTGCTTTCCTAGTTTCTAGTACAATATCTATTACCTTCGATTAATTCTTCATATTATTACCGAGACGGGTGAACACGACTGTATTTTTATATTGTTTGTTCTCTAAAATAAAATTCGGGTGAATCGTCCACTAAATAATATTGGAGTGGTCGATTCGCCCACCGATAAAATAACTTCGGACGAATCGACACAGAAAAATGAATATTTTTAATAGTGGACAATTCACCCGATTCGGCCGAGTTAAATTCGGGCGAGTCGTCCAATAACCCAAAAAAACATAACGTGGAGAAAATGTGGAAAAGATCTTTATTTGCGGTACGTAACTTCTAATAAATAGGTATAATTATACTCCATTTGAAATAACATTAGACGTCTTTACAACTCTTTTTACAGTCCGTTCAACCGATGATATAGAAAAGCATAAACCTGTTACCAAAACATATTATCTGTGCTAAAACCAACTGTTTACTACAGCTTCCATTTGTCGTATTACCGACGCAATAGAAGTCAAAATTGGTTGAACGGGCTGTAAAATGGGCTTATTTATAATGGGTATGGTGACGTAGTTTCAGGCTGCACACACTTATTTGTAAAGGATACTTCATCCAACTAGTTTCAATGATTGCACTTCCTTAAATGTTTGTAAAGCTTTCATATTTTATTACCTGCTGCTGTTCATGTTGCTGCTTTTCCAATACCAAACTGTAGACTGACCAGAGACTGACTTATGTTTTTGTAGAACAGCCGTCCTTGGATTATTATATCCTCGACATTTAACGTGATACCGCAAGGACCTTTTTAACTCGACTGCCGAAGGAGGATAATGTGTTAATCAGTCTATGTATCCCACCGCACTATTCCCAAACCACTGCAACTCCTGAAAGCCAGAATCAACAGTGGCGCCCACCAGAAAAGCGCCGAGGCAATGAAGCTCGACGAAGTCCCGGAGAATGAATTTAACTGTCTTGGATCCCGCAACGAAATTAATCAGAAAAGAATAATGGAGGAGTAGGAAAAAACAGAGCACGGAGAGCGGATCAGTCTATGTATATATGTTTGTCTGTCTATATGGCGTTCTAGAGACCAAACGCGTTGGCTGATTGTGATGGTGTTTACGTCAATAGATTCGTCTTAACCCTGCGAGCTGCTGTCACTAGCTACATTAAAATTGAGATTTTGGGCTCCGTATTGTCGGGACTAATTTTTTTTTTTTTCCCAACCCTTCGTGTGGGGTATCAAAATAAAGGGTTTTAAGAGATGATTTCAAAAATATATAACACTTATATGTTTAAATGTAAAAAAATCTAATTAAAAAACTTCCAGAAAGTTGTAAATGAAAAAGTTAATTTAAAAAATCAAAAAACCCGACTGCCTAAAAAGCGACCTAAAAATATGTAAACAAGAAGAAAATCATGCTGTGCAGTCGGAGGATACATCTGGTTTTGGTCAGCCAGCTTGCGAATATGTATCCTCCGACTGCACAGCAGGTTTTTTGTATTTTTATCTCTCTTCCTCTACACATTTTTACTTATACATTTTTTGTGCTCGACAGGGTACATATTTGTTTCTATTTATTTATACCTACTTACCACCTGTACCTATGGGGGCATTATGGTTGCAATAAAGATTTCAAATTTATCTCGATTCTATTGTAACAGCGAATCTTAAAAAATATCATGGGAAAATGCCAAGAAATGTTACTCACTCAGGCAAATCCATTTGCTCAACCTTATGTATCGAGCTACAAAAGGCATAAGGTATGGCAACTATCTAATCTGTATAAGTGTTATATCAATAAATGTTGGTATCTGTTACTGCTTTGAAACCTCTTCCTCCATTTACAAGAGCGATTGAAAGCCGGGTACAGATGGTGACGGAAGTGAAAAGGTGGTCAAAATCTTTGAGACTGCTCTTTGCTCTTTCGTTATTTCAAACATTTTTTTCAATTGACCAAATCAGTTTTTCTGAAAAAAAAAATACAAGATGATGAAAAAAAAATCTTTATTTTCAGTACGTAACTTCTAATAAATAGGTATACTTATACTCCATTTGAAATAACATTAGACGTCTTTACAACTCTTTTTACAGTCCGTTCAACAGATTTTGAGTTCTATCTCGTACACATAAGGATGACATAGCAACGTAGCAGTCGCCGAGCTAGTTTTCTGATTTTACCGAAGATGAGAACTAAGTTTGGCAAAAAAATGTTAACTTTTGAAGGAGCACAATTATATAACAAAATACCCTCATGTATAAAAAGGTTGCACTCATTCAATGCATTCAAAACTCAATTAGCTGCATATTTAATCACAAATAATACCATTTCTTAAAGCTGAATGCATTGGATGGGTGGGTGCATCATAATTGCTGCCGTGACGTCTGTGACGAATTTTATATAATTTACTTTAAGCCTTGTTCTCATGTCTGCCTTGTTGTCTGACTTTGTGTCTTTTTTGAGAATAAATATCTTTAAACCTACATAGAAAAGCATAAACCTGTTACCAAAACATATTATCTGTGCTAAAACCAACTGTTTACTACAGCTTTTTGTCGTATTACCGACGCAATAGAAGTCAAAATTGATTGAACGGGCTGGAAAATGGGCTTATTTAAATGTCTAATGTTATAACAAATGGAGTTTAGGTGAATAAAATCAACTTGCACAACTAAACAAAATTTTCTCGAGAGTTTTGTAATAAACTCAAAAAAATTTTTGAGCTTCCTACTTAACTTTGTGGGAACCTGTCATCCACACAGATTTTAATTAAGATACCTGATTTCCTTTTTGATTCTGATTGAATTAATCAAACGAAAGAATTCTCTCTTTCTCGACTCAACAAACCAACAATCACTTTTCTCCTCACTAGTACCCACACTATACGAACTTCAAAGTTTCCCAATCCAAACTGATTAGCATATTATTAACCATTGCACAACGTCACAAAACATAACATACCTACATATAAGTGCCCAGTATTTACTTAGCTGGGTCCCACAAAAATGACACCGGAGATAAGTATGGATAATTTTATGTCCAAACATAGGGATTTGTTGGGCAATTTAATTATAAAGTGCGTGTAAAGTTCATGAATTACCACTTGGGTCGGGACTAGTTAGAGCCCCATGGGCCCATGGTTATAGATATTTTTATTTAGTTTTAAAACAGTTGGTAATGGAATGAAATTGAGTCGCTTTAGTGTGGCGGTTTCATCATCACCAATTTCAGGAATTTCGACGACTAACGCGCCCAGCGGTTTTGGTGCGATTATCGTGTTTTTGCCCGTTTTATATGTGGTTTTATAGGTGATGGCGGTTTCATCAATCAATCTGCCTAGCTTTTTCCCAACTATGATGGGGTCGGCTTCCAGTCTAACCGGATTTAGCTGAGTACCAGTGTTTTACATGGAGCGACTGCCTATCTGACCTCCACAACCCAGTAACTGTGTAACACGGTACCCCTTGGCTAGACTGGTGTCAGATCTCAAGCTTATGACTACTTGTAACGACTGTCAAAGATCTTCAAATGACAGCCGGGACCAATGGCTTAACGTGCTTTCCGAGGCACGGAGGAAACTCGGTATGTTGAAATGGTCACCCATCCACGGACCGACCTCGTCAAGCATTGCTTAACCTTGAAGATCGACCAGTGTGGCTGTTATTATTTCGCCACGAGATTCTCCCGTTTTATACATAACTTTACAAATTAAATACACCGTGTTATAAGAATAAAACTAAAAAAATTCTTAGATGAAATTATTAAGAAAATGGTCTAATGTAACATATATTTTTACCAAAAAATTACCACTAGCCGTTTAGACGTGATTCTCATTTTAAAATCAGCTACTCATCTGCGCCTTAAGAGACTAAAGGCCTTAAGGTTCGACGAGAATTTAGGAATAAAGTACCGTCTATATTTTTTCAGCGTCTGTGGATGTCCCAAAAACCTATCCGCCTTCAAAGCTAGTGTAATCAGGCATTTTATGGGCATGACACATCATAGACTTCATCTATCTCTTTCCATCAGGCGAGATCGAGATCAAGAACTGAAAATAAAAAAAAATTCACAAAAAATAAACCGACTTCTAAAGCAAAACACTAAAAAATCGTTTTTATTTTTCTCTTTTTAGTTTTAGTACCCTATTACTAATAACCCCCTTTTGCTTCGCCGTAGTCGGGTAAAAAGTGAGCAAAGTCTATAGTAACGTACCTAAAGGATTAACTAAATACCCATAATAACTTGACTTACATATTTTTTATTTGTGCTGATAAAACAATGATTAAGAATGATCATGATCCGATAAGTAGTTTCGGAGAAAAGCGTGGACAAACATAAGTAGGTTTACAAACAAACATACATACGCTCATTGATGTATTAAAAAGAGCCTCTTTTGAATACATCAATGCATACGCTTATAAAATTTGGCACACGTGTTTAGGAGCCTATACAGAGTAACATATTAGGTGAATATTGTGCAATTCCAACAATATTACATACATACGTTTTGAATTGATTACCTCATGTTTTTTGAAGTCGGTAAAAAGTAGCTAGTGATGTTGATAGTACCTGACTGCCTATGGTGCAGTACATTTGGGTGCTAGGTTAATGCTCCTATGAAAAAAACATCTAGTGGAGAGAGATAGAGATTGGAGCTGGAGTGGAGCACTAGACACACTTCTACAAGTGAGGCCTCTGGATAATTGGGCAGCTAATGCCACTACTACTTATACCTTGCATATCGGCTAATATTAAACAACTTGAGCTACTCTCTTAGAACTCTTACTGCCTCGAGAACTGTCCTAGCTTTTAATGCGATATTAAACGCAGCATATCAAACCGTAGCAAAAACTCCCTTCCACAATAAATCTAGGATCGTTAGCACAGCTTTATTACATAGAAATATCATGACACTTTCGCACGACCATTCTAAACTCATTACTCATTCCTGCGCAGTCGGATAAACGCAGTAACTGTGGTGCAATCTTCATTCCGGAGTAATGACAGCCAGACGATGATAATAGTGTTGCGAAGTTGTAACGTGTATATACTTCTTGGGCAATAGAATAGATGGTGACCTGAATACCCTGGCTTAGTAGATGTCAGACTTACCTTAGGATATGATAGATGGATCACTTTGCCACACTTATACTCCCATTTGGTCCGTTGTGCATGCAGCCCTCTTCTCTGTGAGAGGGAATGGGCCGTAATCCACCACGCGGGCCCACTGGGTCGGTGGATGTCTCATGTATTCCAAATTTTGGTTCTAAGACATGCCGGTTTCCTCACGATGTATACCTACACCATTTTGAGAGCAGTGGTGATGAAATAATTTACACAAAGTAAATTGCCTGCTTGGGTTCGAACCCACGACCTACAACTTGTAAGTCGCGGGTTTTACCACTGGGCCATCACTGCTCTCCAGACTTACCTTATGAAAGGATTTCTTCTTCTGGTTTTGGCAATGGCCACGACATTATTCCTGTATTCCCTTGAACAGAGTATGCAAGGGTGTCAGTAAAGATGGGATGGATAAGTGACCACGTGAGATTCAGGCTCTTTCATTCCATTAACAATTTTTATAAAAGGCACAATTTTAAATCTTAAAAAAAGTTAATTCAAAAAATCTAAAAACCCGCCTGCTTAAAAAGCGAACTAAAAAGACGTAAACAAGAAGAAAATCATGTTGTGCAGTCGGAGGATACATATTCGCGAGCTGGCTAACTAATACGAGATGTATCCTTCGACTGCACAACATGATTTTCTTCTTCTTTACGTCTTTTTAGTTCGCTTTTTAAGCAGGCGGGTTTTTTGATTTTTTGAATTAACTTTTTTTATTTATAACTTTTTAGTTATCATATTTTTTCGAATTAGGTACATTTAAACATATAAGTGTTATATATATTTGAAAACTCCTCTAAAAACCCTTCATTTTGATACCCCACTCGATGGGTAGGGAAGAAAAAAAAATTGCAACTTCCACAATATGGCGCTCAAAATCCGCCATGTTCCTTTTTTTTTAAAGGGACTTAGTTAAGAACACTTGAGCGGTCAAGACCTATCTAACGATGTCTTAATTATAAAAATACGCCATTTAGTTTGAAAGATATGAGGTAATAAAGAATATTACATACATACAAACATACAAGATACGCGCGAAAAACAACCCTTTCCTTGTAGCCGAGTAAAAATGGGTAAAGAAGAGTGTATGCATGGTCCGGTGATTTGTGTCAGTTGTGTTGGTGTTATAAGAGAGTATCTGTATGTTATATGTATGTAAGTGAGTGCACGTGTATATTTGTGAATTGTCAATGTGTGTACAATATGAAATACAACGTGAGTTTTTACTAAGCCAAGAGACCTTCCGTCATAACGTAGTCCAATGTAAGAAGCCAGTTTGTTACCGTCACTCTGCATTTTTTTGTGTTAGTTTTAGTATTTTGTAAAGATTACCATATGATTCCTTATGGATGCAAATCATATGAAAGAAAAGGTGGTCAGTGGTAGCGTCACAGGGCGGAATATGACAAGTAACATGGGATAAGGGCAGGAAGATGATGATGATGGGGGGCGAATCTATGGCCATTATCTAATCGAGCACAAATTCAGAATCTGGGCTTTGTCTGACCAGGGACCAAACCTTGGATCCAACGCTCACCATGCAACTGCGTCCATTACACCAACAAGGCAGGCAGATCTTCACTGATTCATCATCATTCTTAAATATTTCTCGAACACCAATTTATAAGAAATAAAAATTTTATTTTCATGGAAATGTATCAATTTACTCCTAAGTATGCTAACCAGTATAAACATGGCCCTTTGTGTAAAATCCATAAAATTAAATCAGTCCGCTACATATATTTATCAAGCAGTATAAATAAGCAAGAAATATAAAAATATCTCCTATCTAAATAGTAATAATAATATATTATATTGCACACATCAATATAAATAATAAATAATATAAGTTGCACAATAATGTTTATTTCGTTACTTACAACTTTTAAACTAGATGGTAAATCATAGAAAATGTTACCATACTTATCTCCCGTGTTTTATTGTTTTACTGTGGTCCAAGTTATAAGATCTAGATGTTTCAAAATAAAAATGGCAACGGTACTTTGTCATATACAAGTGCCTACAATATAATTTGTCCCATGACGCGATTAGTAGCACTGTTACTACGAGATATTATTAGTTTCAAAATTGAAACTAAGGCGTCAAACAGACGAGCAGCGCTGTTTTGCTGTCGACAGAGCGAACTTCAACTGTCGACAGAGGCAACTGCAGTGAGTGCAGCTGTCGACAGAAGCAACTGCTACATGACGGCAAGAGACAAGTTATAGTGAACGGTCTGTAGTGTTCTCAATCACCTGCACTGACCAATGATGCTTTAACAACTGATTATTTATAGGTCAACAACGCTATTATAGATACGAACAAAACAATAATGTTGGAATTTGGTGATCAGCTACCAGCAACGTAAGAAGTATAAAATAACCAGAAAGAGAAGATTAAGAAAAAGGAGAGAAGTTGAAGTATAAATATTTTAACTTAATAAAATTTCTGAGATGATAAAACCGCCCATTGTGTCGTCCTATGTAAGGTTTCATTCATCTATCTTTGCTGTAACTTGTATGGTGTACATAATAAAAAGCAAACTAAAAATACGTAAACAAGAAGAAAATCATGCTGTGCAGTCGGAGGACACATATTCGCGAGCTGGCTGACCAAAACTAGATGTATACTACTGCTTACAGTCGGGTTTTTTTAATTAACTATTTTTATTTACAATATTTTAGTTACCAATTTTTTTTTTATTTGTTGCATTTAAACATATTAGTGTTATATATTTTTGAAATCACCTCTTAAAGCCCTTTATTTTGGTACCCCACAACATGGGCGGGGAAGAAAAAAAATTGGGTTCCCACAATATGGAGCCCAATTTTTATTTTCTATTTTTCAATTTTAATGTAGCCAGTCACATCGCAAGCTTAAGACGAATCGATTAACGTAAGAATCATCAAAATCGGACAACGCATTTGATCTCTAGAACGCCACATAGGAACAAACATACATACATAGACTGATAAACAAATTACCCTCCTTCGGCAGTGGGGTAGGAAAAATTATTGCTCAAACATTTTGCCCACCTTGTGGATGGAAAGGTGGGCAAAATGTTGTCTGTACCCGGCTTCCGGCAGTGGGGAAAAAAGAGTATTCTGTCTATCTAAGAAGATTTGTGATTGATGCAATTTCAATGCGCTTAATCTTGATCAGAGTCTATTTTGGGCCTTGTGACTCAGAACAACGATACAAAGTAACAGTCCAATGACTCCAAATTACAAAAATAAATTACAAGATTTCTAACAACTTAAATTGCACCCCAACCCCACCTAATCCTTCATCCTCATAAATTAACATCTCCATAAATAACTAAGCCTACCCGCTGTACACTCATTACTTGGACGCGAGACAGTTAATTACGCCCAAACAAAACGAGTAGAAATAGTCTCCCGACCTACATAACACTGCATAGGTATCGCTGGAACGAATGATTCACTATCATAATAATAAACTGACCGGTTGTAATAAAGGGCCTCCAATTTAGTTTTGCGGATCAGTTGGTACGTATCTAGAAGAATCTTACTTATAATTTTTGAACAATTCTAAGAAAAATACTTTAGAAAAGTTTCACTCTCTTGAGTTTTTCATATTTTCCTGAATTATTTGAAACGGCTGCAAACGTGATTTTGTATTAATATGAGGGTTCTTATCTTATTAAGGGGCCCATTGGGATCTTTTGTGGTCCCCTAGGTAAGGTACTCCTCCCGAATCTCTTTGAAAACCTCCTTCATGAGCTTAACAACGAGATAAGGAGATATGTGCCTATTGTCTTCTGGTCTCGGATATCCTACCCCTAGAAGACTCATTTGCAGTATTCCCCGCACAACCCGCATAATATTGGTGTCGCGGTTAGACCCATCTTCATGAGCATGTCGTTGGTTCAAAAAGTAAAGGGCCCAAGCACTAAGCGGTTTTCCTCCCTGCTCATATTCCAAATGCATTCCCGTGCTTTGAACGCCTAGAGCCTAGGACTTTTTTGGAGTGTTCCAAACCGATATTAGACAGCCAGTGTGTTTGTTGTCTGTGATCTGCAAAATCATATTTTTTTGTTTTGGAAATCATCAAATGACTTCTCCCGCTATGAGTGAGGAGGGTGGGCGTGTCAGACTTTTACTGACTAAAACCCACCCGTGTTCCTTCAGTTGCTTGAGCTAGGGCCGCGGTATCTCTCTTTCAAATTAATCCGCGACCCAGACAGGAATCGTCCCTAGCGGACCCCGTCAGTTTTTGCTGAAATCTCTTTGAGGCGCGCGTGAACGCTACGCGCCGTCGACTCGAGCCTGGTCCTTATCGGACGGCGAGCCCGCGCCTACGGTGGCCGTGAATCGTTTTGCGACTCCCATTGGCCAGGGCGTCTCCTGCCGTGACTTGGGGCGTGAGAACGTCTCCGTTGCGTCTCCCTCAAGCATTCCACCTCCTCCTTCGCGAGCATTACTGCTTCGCAGAAGGAGGTGACATGCACTCTCGCCATGGCCTGAACTAGGACCGGAGGCGAGAGGGCGCCACCGCCAAAGTGGGCAGACCTCCACCGTATGCTCTACCGTGTTCTACGGGTGATCCACACAATGGTGGCACACGGGCTTTTACTCCCGCCTTATCCTGAACAGGAACCACTCGAAACAGCCGTGTTCGGTGAGGACCTGCGTCAGGCGGAAGGTGAGGACGCCTTGGCGCCTCTCAAGCCACTCCTCAAAGAGGGGCTTTATCGCCGCAATTGTGGCGTGGCTGGGACAGTCGCTCTCTCCATGCCGCCAATCTGCAAACTCCCTGAATGTGGCTTTTATGAGGCACGTCGAAATACCTGCACATGGTTCCGGACACATGTGTTTTCCACCTAAGTTCTTTATCAAGAGTTACACCTAGATATTTAAATTCGGCGGAGCAGGACAGCTTGATTCTATTGAGGGAGGTATCTCCTAGATTTTCTAGTAAGAGGGTTAATGAGAGATGAAGACAGGCGATGCAAGCCCAAAAAACGCATGGAAAGTGGGAGTCTTCAGAAATGCTTCTAAATAAATCCTTTTCGTTTCGAGTCTATAGTTGCCTAACATTTTATATGATTTGGGCCTAATAGGGTGCTACGTTGATATAACTTTTTTTTTTTATTACAGCGAAAATGTCAATCATTAGGTCTGTAAGCCATATTCTGGACTGAGAACTGGAAGCATCGCACTCACATTAGGCATCAGATGGGTATCGGATGGCGCTGTAAAAATAGTACAGTGAAAATGGAATTCGAGTAGAAATGATGTAACGCGCTAAAAAGAAAATATTTAAAATGTATAAGTTATTTTCATTTTTAATCCCTGACGAAAGATGAGTGTTATAAGTTTGACGTGTGTTTGTGTATATGTATATTTGTGTATCTGTTTGTGGTATCATATCTCCTAAACGGATGAACTGGTTTTGATTTCATTATTTTTATTTGATTTGTGACTTTATCGAGAGTGTTCTCAGCTATGTTTGAATAAAATCAGCTGAATAAAATCAGCTGTTCAGAAGTTATGGGTCATTTTACTGTTTCCATCGGGCGGTTTTTGCACGATGTCGTGTTATAATTATGTGTTCTATAGATTGTCGATCCAAGCGTGCCTGCGACGAAATAAATTATGTAGCATGAAATAAAAATGTTTTTTTTTTTATTTTTAAATTTTACTTTTACCTACATACGTCAGGTTCAATATACTGCGCAATACCAGCGCTCTTTCATTAACATTCCTAAATAATCTCACCCCGAAATCACTTGTTTTATTTACTAAAACAAATGAACATTCCAACCCTAAGCAATTCTAAATATACAAATGCATAAAAAAGAACGACAAAGTAAAGTGGCAATTAGATCTAATACAAAGATAATGTTTTTGTATTTGTTAGTTTTACTGCAATGTTGAATCCTCACGCCAACACCCCTAAGAGGGTATACAGGAAAACAAACGTTTTAACGATATGAAAACCTGTAGGGTTGTCACTTGACCCTTTTTGGGCTATAAAATGCAACATCGGATACCGTTAAGTGAATCTTATGGTTAAAAAACACGCACTGTATCAAGTACTATTACAAAAGCATTTCCATAGGAATTTAATCTTTATAACAAAATTGTTAAGTTTTACAATAGCGTGAATGCGGATAAAAATATTCGTGAAGTGTATTTTGGCCATCATGCAATAAATTTTGGATTTTATATCCTGAACATAAAGGTTGAAAATTGAATGAAGAGAGAAAAGATGGGGACTTTATTAGTGTTGTTCGTAAACATAGTTGCCATGGTAACGAGGTTGTTAATTGATATCAATCTGCGATTGCATCGAGATATAAAGTCGATGACAATTCGATTTTATTACGTCGTTTAATTGTATAATCGAGTTCAGGTACCTTTTGTTTATAAATTTTATACAGAAATACCTAGATTTTGCCGGCGGCTTCGCCCGCATGTATGTCTAAAATTATCCTTTGGGAACACTCGGGAACCTAATACAGGCATATAAAGTTTGAGCCAGCCGTTGAAAGTGTTGTTTATTACCAAACATACTCTAAATTTATTTTACTACACAATTTTTTTTTTATAATCGGCTCGCGTTGGACCACTATCTCGCCTGATGTTAAGTGATGATGTGGTCTACGGTGAAGCACACTTGCCTAGAAGAAACCTAGTCACGCTTGACTTAAAGACCCCAAGGTTGTAGCTATTAGGGAACAAAGACCCCGGAAGGGAGTTCCACTCCTTAGCTGTGCGCACAATGAAAGTATTAGCAAAACGCTTTGTGCGTATGGGAGGGTTGTTCACCATGTACCGGTGGCATATCTCCTCTCGTTCAGTCCATAAGACTGCCCATTGTGCACTTGTTTTTGTAAATGATTGTCCTGTATGTTTTTTGTGGTGTACGATAAAATATATACTATAATAAATACATACATACAGGACTTTCACATTTATAATTTCAATAATTAATTTTTAAGGGTTATACATAACTGGATAGTTGTATATTAGTGGTATTTCTAAATTCAATTTACCAAGAAAGTCTAAACTATTTAAGTAAATATCAGTATTTGCAAGAAAACCTTCTTATATCTATGTAATTAACCTAAAAACTTTACTGACCATGTACCGTGTAGTAATTACAAAACTACCAGTTATTAAGCAAACAAAATGGCCGGAGAAATGCAATTAATAGCTATTAAAAGATGTTTATGAAGATTTGATTACATTAGAGGCAAAGTGCAGACCATACCGAGAGTTCGAGATCCCACCACTTAAATCTGTAGGTTTTTTTTATAAATCTTAGTTTTCATGAATAAAACTTTTTTTTTTAGCGTGTCGAAGTGCTCATGCATACTACGCTACCACGAGGAGATAGCGCAGTTATGTGGGACTCGAACCCACTAAAACTCCACGGTGTCTTTCTGTGCCGCTTATGTCGGGAACACGGGCATACGCGTTAGCACTCACCGTGAACCAGCCGCGGTTGTCCGTCTCCGGACCCTCTTCTGGGATGTACCCCCCATAACCGGCGCACCAGATCACATTGTACGCCGTGACCGCCCCAGGGACCAAACCAGCACATGCATGCCAGAACCCCGTGTACGACCCCCTTGGCCCCCCTGTGACGGGTTTGGTCAGTGGCCCTGCCACCTACCACTTTTCGGCCTCAGCGGATAGGGACCGCCCCTGCGGCACCACCGCGTCCGCCATCAGACGGTGGCGAACCCGTCCAGGCTGCGTAAGGTAGGGAGAATAAAGAGAAGTAATACCGGCACTCCTCTCGCACCGCAGCCTCCAACCCTCAGCCACGACATCGTATGGGACCTGGGATGCTCCATACGACAACGCGGCCCGCCTCAGTTGCGATGTCACCTCTGCTACCAAGCGGCACCGCAACCTACTTGTTGGCCGCTACGTAGTCGGCTTAATCGGCAAAAACCCTGCCGAGCGGCCCCTCCTCGGGTTCCTTTTCGCTTCACCGTGGGTGACCAAGCCCCGGTTACTGAGCCCCCCCGCCTCGACAATGCGGAAACCCACCGGTGGGGGTCATGAATAACACTTGATAGTAGAATAGGTTGATTCAGGATTGCCTGGCAATATCTAACCTTTAATTAAATAAATTGTAATTTTATATTTGTTTATAAACACCAAATATCCATAAATGTTTTTCATGTGAATCCAACGTCATTTGAAAGACAATGATGAAAACAGGTAAACTGGCAACCCTTAGATTGTAGTTAACTGTGAGCTGGCAACCGTTTTATTTTAATTTTATACACCAATTTCTTGCAAACCACGTTTATTTATTGCGGCTAGATATTGCTAGGTAACCCTGCAGTAATATATTCTAAAATCAAGTATCATTCATGAAAGAAATTAAGTTTTATTAAAAAGATGTTACCTGCAGAGTTAGGCGGTGGGATCTCAGACTATGAGCCCTTTCCTTCATTGAGGTTAGAAGGTTGTACATAACGGTAAGTCTGCACAGTTTGCTGTTTTCATTAAGATGGTGATCAGAAAAATGTTTGGCACCTACTAAGGTACTGACGCAGAAAATGTGTGATTCACGCGAGAGAATGTGCTATGATTGTACTCTTATGGTTACGGACTTACGGGCACGGCAAACTTGTGCCTAGAGAGCTAGCTGTAGCTTGGCAGCGCAACGATAGCTCACAATCAGCAAAATTATGATGTTTATCTACACTCACAAACTTGCTTCCTACCCAGCAGGTAGTAAAGCGTTTTGGTCCTTGGCTAAATCGGTTGAATCGAACTTCTGACGTCCCTCATTACCACCACTGCTGAAACCCGATGGGTTGCTGGTCCACTCCGCTGAGGACAAAGCAAACTGGTTTGCCTCTCTTTTTGCGGAATCTTCGCGTCTGAATCCTGGTGGCGCACGCCACCCTCTTTCTTCTGACGGATGCAAGACGAGTAGGTATGTCGGACATTCGCATCCATCAATATGACGTACTTAGGGTGCTGCGCAACCTCGACATGAGTAAGTCTAGCGGCCCCGATGGTATACCAGCAATCGTTCTTAGAACCTGTGTACCTGAAATGTCTCCGATCAAGACACGCCTGTTTCGCCTTTCGTATGAGGCTGGAAAAGTGTCGAATGCTTGGAAGCAAGGCAACGATCAGCCCGTGCCCAAGAAGGGCAGTCGAGCTGACCCGGCCAACTACAGATCCATCTCTGTAACGTCTCTGTAACATCTCTGTAACGCGTACTTAATAGTGTGCACCTGTCATACCTAGAAGCTAACGACATCCTTAGTGACCGCCAATACGGCTTCCGCCGAAATCAGTCTACTGGGGATCTTCTAGCGTATGCCATTCACATCTGGAGTGAGGCCATCTACAGGCATGGGGAAGCGCTTGTCGTCTCCCTTGACATCTCGAAGGCTTTTGATAGGGTCTGGCACGAAAGCCTTATTGATAAGCTTCCTTCATTCGGTGGTCTGTGTGATGGGATTGCAGACTTCCTGTCCAACGCACGGGCTACCGGGCTACCGGGCCTGAGGTCTGGTATCTCCGTGCTCAAGCTCAAACGCTCCACCATGGCCATGGTGGAGCGTTTGAGATTGTCCTTGGAGACAGTCTCCGAATGGGGCGTTGCCAATCTGGTCGAGTTCAATGCCGCTAAAACACAGGCGTGTCGTTTCTCCGCTTGAAAGAGCGGAAAAATTTCACCCGGCTCCATTTACCGAGGTGTAACCGTGCCGATAACGGACCATCTTAAGGTTCTTGACGTAACGTTGACATCGACACTCAATTTTGACTCATACATTGAGGCATAGGTTCAACTGGCTGCCAAACAGTTGGGGATCCTTGCGAAGATGAGACAGTACTTCACACCAGAACAGTTGCTTAAGTTTTATCAAGCGCAAGTTCGATCTTGCATTTCTCATCTCTGAGGCGGATCTGCCAAATAGCAGCTTGATGCACTAGAGTCGATCGAAAAACGGGCCAAGAGGCTCATCGGCAATGTGGCACAATTGATTCAAAGCTCCAGAGCCTTGAACATCGTCGCCGAGTTGTCAGCTTGTCGGTTTTTTATCGGTCGCATTTCAGGGAGTTTGCGATGGAATTGCATGATCTAATTCCGCATAGCCTTCATCGGACTACAAGTACAAGACGTACGATATCTCACCCATACTATGCTAGTATTATATTGTTTGTGCCCATACGCACTAAACTTTTTGGAAATGCTTTCATTATGCGTACAGCTAAGGAGTGGAATTCCCTGCCGGAGTCTGTTTCCCGATAGCTACAATCTCAGGGTGTTTAAGTCAAGAGTGAAATAGGTTCCTTCTAGGCAAGCGTGCTACACCGTCGACCACATCATCGCTTACCATAAGGTGAGATAGTGGTCAAGCGCAAGCCTATCTATAATAAAAAATAAAAAAAACCATTACAGTGCAACATTTTCCTTCGGTTTACAAGCTCGCGCTGCGCAGTCATGCGCAATGAGCAAGTAAATTACCCGCCATAACACATATTTTTTCTGTTTCCACTTTTGTTTTATTTCACCTGTATGAGTGAAAATAAAATAGTGTATGCAACGGCATATAATTTGGTATTAAAATACTCGTGTGATAAACCCAACTCGTGTTTTAATAACCATTATTAACTATATGACCGTTGCATAAACTACTATTATGTTTCCACTGTTATGACTTAGTTCTGTGCTCTATGAAAGAGAACGGGTTGTTTCGTAATCAACAACAGTGTTACTTACAAGTACAACAGTGCAAGTTGACTTACACATCCATCTTGCACTGTAGAAAGAATGAAAATAAACATCACTGCATCCGTTTTTACCCGACTGCCGAAGGAGGGTAATGTGTTCATCAGTCTATGTATGTATGTATGTATGTATGTATGTATGTATGTATATATGTATGTATGTATGTATGTATGTATGTATGTATGTATGTATGTATGTTTGTTCCTATGTGGCGTTCCAGAGACCAAACGCGTTGACCGATTTTGATGATTCATACGTCAATCGATTCGTCTTAACCTTGCGAGTGTCATAGGCTACATTAAAATTGGAAAATAGAAAAATGGAGGCTTTTGGGCGCCATATTGTGGGGGGCCAATTTTATTTTTTCTTCCAAACCCATTGTGTGGGGTATCAAAATAAAGGGTTTCAAGAGGTGATTTCAAAAATATATAACACTTATATATTTAAATGTACCTAATTCGAAAAAAATGTTAACTAAAAAGTTATAAATAAAAAAGTTAATTAAAAAAATCAAAATACCCGACTGCTTAAAAAGCGGACTAAAAAGACGTAAACAAGAAGAAAATCATGCTGTGCAGTCGGAGGATACATATTCGCGAGCTGGCTGACCAAAACTAGATGTATCCTCCGACTGCACAGCATGATTTTCTTCTTGTTTACGTCTTTTTAGTCCGCTTTTTAAGCAGTCGGGTATTTTGATTTTTTTAATTAACTTTTTTGTCAGATTAATTAGGACAGTTGGTCGAGTGACTTCAGTGTAGGTAACACATTGCAAGACAATGACGAAAACCACCAAGCTTACGTCATCTATACTACTGTAGTATTATATGATCTGTGTCTATACTATATATATACCTTTTAGAAATATATGTTTTTTTTTTTTATGTTATAGGAATTTTTTTATATGTACAACTGACTATTTCTAATCTTATGACTAATAACAAAACAAACTTACATACAAAAGGGAGAGGGAAAAGGACTCATAGCGCATCAAAAAATTCTTCCACATCGATGTCAATGGGAAACGTGCCCAGAACGCTGGCAGCATTGCCACGTTGAATAGCAATGCTGATTCTCTGGCTGAAGAAAAGGCCAGCCCTCTGGTCACGCGAACAGTCGACTAACCGTTTACTTATGTCTCGAAAAACTCGATGAGCACTCGGACCCCATGGACCTAATGTCTCAACCCCAAACGGCTCAAACATATAACTGCCAATAAGGTTGTTATATTTGCGCCGTTTGAGGTTTTCTGCACCAGCAGCAGCTGCCCCAGCACAGCCCGCCGTGCTAAGAAGATGGGATGGCGCAAGGGTATCGACACATGTTGCATCCCACACCAAAGGCCTACCCAACTTCCAAGGCATTATGGTCATCCCATCCGGTCTCTTCCCATCGTCGCGTGCCAAGCCATTGGGTTCTAAAACAGCTGGCACCCCGGCGGTGACAAGAGCTCGACGTATGATGTCATTAATGCTGGCGTGCCGTGCTATCCGACCAGCGCTCCTACTGCAGGATAGGCCATGGTGTCCGAGGCGGTCGACTGCTTCACCACATTGACAGCGATGTGGAGCTCCGCTGGGAGTACCTAGTCGCAGACATGTAGCGATCCGGAAGGTAGTGTCACTCAACATTGTGCCTATGTTGGGTGACGGTAAAGCCTGTAGCCAGAGGCCCGACTCCCACTCACCCACAGCCAGTAGGCGAGCACGCTCAGCAGTATTGGTGGACGTATTTATGAGTTTATTCCGTACCAATCTGCAGAGCGGCTCATCCCACTGTCTTTGGGAAGATGGGTTTTCGGGCAACGCCGTATTCGGGCAAGCCACTTTCCAGGCGCACACTGCGTCGGTCGAGCACGGCACTTCACAGTTAACCAGTGACAGGGATAAAATTTTAGTGGTTAACGTTTTAGTGCTGTGGACCGAAGACAGGAACGCCGGTAGGCTTAAACTAGAAATTTTGCGGATGCCGAGCCCGCCAAAGCGAATGGGTAGCGTGGCTTGCGTCCAGGCTCGGTCATCCAAGGCCACATTTAAGATAGATGTCAGAGTGCGTTGAATAATTTCGTCAATTTTTTCCAGGAGAAGTGGCTGCTTCCATAAAGGGGAAGAGCGGAGAAAATACATAAAATTTGGTCCAAAACAGCAATACCTAATGAGAGTAAAAGCCGAATGAAGGTTAATTTGGGAGAGTCTATCCGAAATATCATTAAAATGGTTAATTTTGCCATCGATGAATGAAGAAAAACTGTCTTCCAAAATTGGGGAACCTAGGAGGTGCAGTGAACTTTTATCTAAAATTTTGATCTCTGGGGCTATTGCATAAAATTTCTGTAGGGTCGGTTGTCTGTCGGTACTGTCACAAAGAAAAATTTCACATTTGGAGTGGTTAAGTTCTAGGCCGATGGATTGGAACTGCTCTTTCAGAAATTGAAAATCTGCTAAAACGGTGTCTATTTTTTTTATTTTTTTTTATTTGAGATGGGTTCGCTCTTGACTCTAGTCTAGGTCAGAGGTGACAGAGACAGAGTCGACGATGGAGTGAGTTTACCCAGAAGAAGCCTGTTCACTCTAACTTTGAAGAGATTCGGGTTGAAGGCGTTCGGAAACACGGACGCAGGTAGTGAGTTCCATTCATTCGCTGTGCGCATTATGAAGGATGTCTGGAAGCGCTTGGTGCGAATTGGTGGAATGGCAACAAGGTAAGGATGGTAACTTGCAGTGCGTCTAGATGTCCGATGGTAGAAGGGGGCTGGTGAAAAAAATGGAGGCTTTTGGGCGCCATATTGTGGGGGGCCAATTTTATTTTTTCTTCCAAACCCATTGTGTGGGGTATCAAAATAAAGGGTTTCAAGAGGTGATTTCAAAAATATATAACACTTATATATTTAAATGTACCTAATTCGAAAAAAATGTTAACTAAAAAGTTATAAATAAAAAAGTTAATTAAAAAAATCAAAATACCCGACTGCTTAAAAAGCGGACTAAAAAGACGTAAACAAGAAGAAAATCATGCTGTGCAGTCGGAGGATACATATTCGCGAGCTGGCTGACCAAAACTAGATGTATCCTCCGACTGCACAGCATGATTTTCTTCTTGTTTACGTCTTTTTAGTCCGCTTTTTAAGCAGTCGGGTATTTTGATTTTTTTAATTAACTTTTTTGTCAGATTAATTAGGACAGTTGGTCGAGTGACTTCAGTGTAGGTAACACATTGCAAGACAATGACGAAAACCACCAAGCTTACGTCATCTATACTACTGTAGTATTATATGATCTGTGTCTATACTATATATATACCTTTTAGAAATATATGTTTTTTTTTTTTATGTTATAGGAATTTTTTTATATGTACAACTGACTATTTCTAATCTTATGACTAATAACAAAACAAACTTACATACAAAAGGGAGAGGGAAAAGGACTCATAGCGCATCAAAAAATTCTTCCACATCGATGTCAATGGGAAACGTGCCCAGAACGCTGGCAGCATTGCCACGTTGAATAGCAATGCTGATTCTCTGGCTGAAGAAAAGGCCAGCCCTCTGGTCACGCGAACAGTCGACTAACCGTTTACTTATGTCTCGAAAAACTCGATGAGCACTCGGACCCCATGGACCTAATGTCTCAACCCCAAACGGCTCAAACATATAACTGCCAATAAGGTTGTTATATTTGCGCCGTTTGAGGTTTTCTGCACCAGCAGCAGCTGCCCCAGCACAGCCCGCCGTGCTAAGAAGATGGGATGGCGCAAGGGTATCGACACATGTTGCATCCCACACCAAAGGCCTACCCAACTTCCAAGGCATTATGGTCATCCCATCCGGTCTCTTCCCATCGTCGCGTGCCAAGCCATTGGGTTCTAAAACAGCTGGCACCCCGGCGGTGACAAGAGCTCGACGTATGATGTCATTAATGCTGGCGTGCCGTGCTATCCGACCAGCGCTCCTACTGCAGGATAGGCCATGGTGTCCGAGGCGGTCGACTGCTTCACCACATTGACAGCGATGTGGAGCTCCGCTGGGAGTACCTAGTCGCAGACATGTAGCGATCCGGAAGGTAGTGTCACTCAACATTGTGCCTATGTTGGGTGACGGTAAAGCCTGTAGCCAGAGGCCCGACTCCCACTCACCCACAGCCAGTAGGCGAGCACGCTCAGCAGTATTGGTGGACGTATTTATGAGTTTATTCCGTACCAATCTGCAGAGCGGCTCATCCCACTGTCTTTGGGAAGATGGGTTTTCGGGCAACGCCGTATTCGGGCAAGCCACTTTCCAGGCGCACACTGCGTCGGTCGAGCACGGCACTTCACAGTTAACCAGTGACAGGGATAAAATTTTAGTGGTTAACGTTTTAGTGCTGTGGACCGAAGACAGGAACGCCGGTAGGCTTAAACTAGAAATTTTGCGGATGCCGAGCCCGCCAAAGCGAATGGGTAGCGTGGCTTGCGTCCAGGCTCGGTCATCCAAGGCCACATTTAAGATAGATGTCAGAGTGCGTTGAATAATTTCGTCAATTTTTTCCAGGAGAAGTGGCTGCTTCCATAAAGGGGAAGAGCGGAGAAAATACATAAAATTTGGTCCAAAACAGCAATACCTAATGAGAGTAAAAGCCGAATGAAGGTTAATTTGGGAGAGTCTATCCGAAATATCATTAAAATGGTTAATTTTGCCATCGATGAATGAAGAAAAACTGTCTTCCAAAATTGGGGAACCTAGGAGGTGCAGTGAACTTTTATCTAAAATTTTGATCTCTGGGGCTATTGCATAAAATTTCTGTAGGGTCGGTTGTCTGTCGGTACTGTCACAAAGAAAAATTTCACATTTGGAGTGGTTAAGTTCTAGGCCGATGGATTGGAACTGCTCTTTCAGAAATTGAAAATCTGCTAAAACGGTGTCTATTTTTTTTATTTTTTTTTATTTGAGATGGGTTCGCTCTTGACTCTAGTCTAGGTCAGAGGTGACAGAGACAGAGTCGACGATGGAGTGAGTTTACCCAGAAGAAGCCTGTTCACTCTAACTTTGAAGAGATTCGGGTTGAAGGCGTTCGGAAACACGGACGCAGGTAGTGAGTTCCATTCATTCGCTGTGCGCATTATGAAGGATGTCTGGAAGCGCTTGGTGCGAATTGGTGGAATGGCAACAAGGTAAGGATGGTAACTTGCAGTGCGTCTAGATGTCCGATGGTAGAAGGGGGCTGGTGGGATGAGGTCGTGGAGTTCTTGAGCACACTCACCGAAGTACAGTCTGTAGAAGACCGACAAGCAGGCAACTTTGCGGCGATGAGCCAAGCTATGTAGCTTGGCATCCGCCAGTTCAACGTCGCCGATGAGCCTCTTGGCTCTGCGTTCCACTGAGTCAAGCGCGGCAAGCTGATACTTAGCTGAGCCATCCCAAAGGTGGCTGCAATACTCCATGCAGGATCGGACTTGCGCTTTGTAAAGGGTTAAAAGCTGTCCAGGCGTAAAGTATCGCTTCACTCTATTCAGGATGCCCAGTTTTTTGGCCGCAATTTGGGCTTTGTACTCAATGGAGGCGCCGAAGTTGAGATTGGATGTCAACTCCATGCCTAGGAGCTCGAGCCGATCAGTCACAGGAACAGATGTACCCCGAAAAGTAGGAGTATGATCGAAAAGACTCCTTTTAGCGGTAAAAAGACACGCCTGTGTTTTGGTGGCGTTAAAGGAGACCAGATTGTCATCACCCCACTGGGAGACAAGGCTTAAGGTCAAATCTGTCCGCTCCACCATAGCCTCTCTCAAGGAACGAACTTCATCCACGCTGGTTTTTGCGCTGGACAGGTATCTCTCTGAAACAGTACTGTCATCTGCGTACCCAACAATACCAGGCAGAAGTAGGTCATTGATGTGCAGCAGGAAAAGAGTTGCAGAGAGAACAGACCCCTGAGGAACTCCGGCGTCAATAGCCATAAGGTCAGAGGAGCAGCCGTCAATGACTACTCGGATCGACCGTTTGCTGAGGAAGTCTGATATCCAGCTACAAAAACCAGCGGGGATGCCATACGCAGGAAGCTTACTGAGTAGACTCGCGTGCCAGACCCTGTCAAAGGCCTTCGAGATATCAAGCGACACAGCAAGTGCTTCGCCGTGTCTCTCGATGGCTTCGCCCCAGCAGTGCGTGACATACACAAGAAGATCACCAGTTGACCGTCCCCGGCGAAAGCCATACTGACGGTCACTGAGGAGATTATTGTCTTCAAGGTACGTCAGCAACTTACTGTTGAGTACCCTTTCCATAACTTTGGACAAAATGGAGGTAATGGCGATTGGACGGTAATGAGCAGGGTCTGCACGGTTGCCTTTTTTGGGCACTGGTTGCACATTTGCAAGCTTCCAGGATTTCGGCACCATTCTTTTTACAAGAGAGAGGCGGAACAAGCGTGTCAATACAGGAGACAGTTCAGGCGCACACTGCCTCAGCACTCTCGCCGGAATGCCGTCAGGGCCGCTGGCCTTGTTCACGTCTAGACTGCACAATACTCTCCGGACCTCTCTAGTGTGCACAGCGATCTCCGGCATCGAAGAGTCACAATGAGGTACAGTAGGTGGTTGCTTGGAGCCAGCGTCCAGACGTGAATTGCTAGCAAAGAGAGATGCAAATAAATTTGCTTTCTCACTCGCAGAGTGAGCCAGCGACCCATCAGGTTTCAGCATTGGAGGTAATGTGGGACGACAGAAATTCGTTTCAACCGCTTTAGACAGGGACCAAAACTGTTTACTACCCGGAGGGTGTGATGCCAGCTTGGCCCCAATACGCCCAATATGGTCAAAACGTGCCCGACGCAGAACCCGCTTGCAGAACTTGGCGGCAGAATTAAAGGCTCTTTTCCTCGCGCGAACCCTACGTGCTCTAAGTTTGCGGTCGCGGGCCCCGACCCAGGCTTTATAGGCAGACTCTTTCTATTACTCTCTGACTCTTCGTCTACGTCACCTCCTAGTGTTCCATCATCCAAATACCATACGTTAAATTTCGAATTTAGTTTTTGAATGATCGGATGAATAGCCAGACTGAAAATGACTGGCCCGAGAGGGTCACCTTGTTGGCAACCAACTGAAGATTCCAAAACATTGTCTTTGTATAATAATTTTGATGGGTACCTATAGCATTGCCACAAAAAGCCGAAAATTTCTGGAAGCTCTTTTTTTGCTTCAGCCAACAAAGTGTCCCTGTTGACGGAATTAAAGGCGTTTTTAACGTCAACCTTGAGGATGACCTCACCCTTACCGGAATTCAAAAAAGTGGAAAGGGCATGTACGGCAGCCTCACAACCCCCTCTGGAGCCAAATCCAAGTTGTAGGGGCTGCAATTTAGAAGTAAGAGTTTTACCATATAGTTTACAGCAAATTTTGGCTGCCATACGCCTGTAGGTGCACCCGACGGCAATTGGACGAATACCGCCGTCCTTCTTGCGCAGGGCACATAAGTTGGCCCCGTACAAGACATCGACGACGGCATCGTTCACACCGCCGGAGAGCATTAGGTTGACTAGAGCCGCAAGCTCCTTCAAAAGAGACTCACCAGCGTCCCCGGCGCCTGAACTTAAAAGATCTTTTAAGTGTTGAGGAGACAGGCCGTCGAGGCCGCCAGCGGAACCGCTTCGGAAGGAGCTCACGGCTGCGATCAACTGGGGGGCTGAAATCTGTAGAAAGGATGAATTGAGATCGGGGGTGTCAGGTAGGTCGGGAAAGGTAAGATCGTCCCCAGGCGCTGGATGTTTACTCTCCAAGGCTGAAATAGTTTCTGGAGAGTAAGGCGCCACCACATCACTGCTGAACAACAGCCTGGCCGCTCCCCTAATGTCACCTTCACTTAATTTGGATTCCACATGCGAACACACACCTTTTTGGGAAGGGTGATTGAATGCTGGTAATTTTGAATTTAAAATAAGGTTCGAATCGTTACAATTGTCTTTAATTTGGGTTGTTAGTGTTTTTTTTATAGCCAAATTTTTCTGGACATGTAGAATCCTATAAGGGAAGGTGAGCAATTCCTCCCAGGCACTTTGTGAGTTCTCCTGGGTTGCAAGACGGACGCATCGCGCCAGACTTAGCGCGACAGACCGTCTTGCGCCCCGGGGAATTCTCTTTAAAATCGGTGTAGAATTTTTTAATTTTGTAAGGGTTTTCCAGAGTGTTTCATTTTGTATTTGTGGTGTAGCTGGGGGGCACGAGGGTACACTATGGGGTTTGTGTACTTTACCATAGTGGATCCGTAGCCCCCGTTCGCCCTTAAAAAAACGTGCCTGAGAGCAATGGGGACATCTCACTTGCTGAATATCAAGCGATGTAGCAGGTTGACTGCTACAGTTTCCGGTATCGCTACAGCCGGCGCTTAACATAAAATTGAAATTTCACTTACCAATACTATTAAAACACTATTTACACAATATCACTAATAAAATAATAACAAAGATAAATAACACAAATAAATAAACAATGTCAAAATTGAGTGACGGCTCTTGGCACTGACGGCAGCGGCGCGGCGCAGTCGCGGTACGGGTTTAGGGCACCCGCCGTGAAGGGAGGGTGCAGGGGGCGCATCCTTCGCTACCGTTGCCTAGGTTGCGTCGTCCTTATTGCCAGGGTCCAATCTCCCTAACGACACGTAAGTAGGTAAATATGCCCATTTGTTCGCAAAGATTATTCACAGGAAAGTTCTTGTTGTTTTTGTTTCTCCTTGTGCAAAGCTGTTCAACCGGTGTTCAAGTCTGTTTAGCCAGTTTCCTCGAAATAACAGCCGCACTTTGTGCCCCAAGTAACTCGGCAAGATTGTCAAGTCGTGGCTGACATTTTAACCAGAAAAAAGAAATATATAGTGTAGGTAAACCAACCAATTTACAAAGTTGAGTCAAGAAGACTCATGAACCTATTATTTTTGGTTGGGTTACCCTTTTTAAACTCTATTGTTTTGTATTTATTTTTATTTTATTTATTTATTCATTAACACATACATTTGTTTTAACAGGTAAGACCCAAGCTAACAAAAGTAGTCATAAATTGCTAAAAGTACAGTCCCAAGTATTCTGGGTAGAAGCACAAGTTACTCAGTGGACAACACACTAAGTGTCACCCTCTGGAATTCCGCCAAAGAGCAAGAAAATATGTCCAAACGCAGAGAGATGCTATTAAGTATTCCTATTGCACGAATCACTGGTGCAAACTTTAATAAATTTGTACGGGTTGCCGGGACTTTAAAAAGCCTCTCCCTAGGTCCTAACCGTAGCCTCCTGTTTGGAACGAGCAATCCCAACGTTTCCAGTATTTGTGGATTATTTAGCATGCCACGAAAAACCATAAAAACATATTTTGCAAGAGCTAGGTTGCGCCTTACCTCCAACTTATAGTACCCAACCATCCCTATAACAAAAAAAAAGTTAATTAATAAAATCAAAAAACCCGACTGCTTGAAAAGCGAACTAAAAAGACGTAAACAAGGAGAAAATCATGCTGTGCTGTCGGAGGATACATCTTCGCGAGCTGGCTGACCAAAACCAGACGTATCCTCCGACTGCACAGCATGATTTTCTCCTTGTTTACGTCTTTTTAGTTCGCTTTTCAAGCAGTCGGGTTTTTTGATTTTATTAATTAACTTTTTTTATTTATAACTTTTTAGTTAATTTTCTTTCGAATTAGGTACATTTAAACATATAAGTGTTATATATTTTTGAAATCACCTCTTAAAATCCTGTATTTTGATACCCCACACGATAGGTTTGGAAGAAAAAAAAATTCGGGCCCTCACAATATGGCGCCCAAGAACCGCCATTTTCCTATTTTCCAATTTTCATGTAGCCAGTGACACTCGCGGGGTTAAGACGAATCGATTGACGTAAGAACCATCAAAATCGGCCCACGCATTTGGTCTCTAGAACGCCACATAGGAACAAACATACATACATACATACTTACATACATACATACATACATACATACATACATACATACATACATACATACATACATACATACATACATACATACATAGACTGATAAACACATTACCCTCCTTCGGCAGTCGGGTAAAAAGAGTTGGATACATAAGAGGGTAGAAGGGGTAGACACCAAATTGCTTCATATATAGGTATCGGGTAAATTTGTTCTGCATCTTTTCCAGCATCTGAGAATACTTCACTTCATAAGGATTCCAGATGATAGCACTAGTTTCCAAGTTGCTTCGCACCAACGCATTATAAAGTGATTTCACTGCCGCCATGTTAGTGAAGTCACGGGTTTCACGCATGACAAAACCAAGATTTTTAAACGCTTTTTTGCACACCTGCACTACATGCGCACGAAACGAAAGATCCCCAGAAAAAGTAACACCGAGATCTCGCACTAACACTACCCGCGGTATGACGTGACCGCCCATGCAATAATCGTGACGTCGAGGTACCACGGCCCGCGTGAAGGACATTATGTTACACTTCGTCACATTGAAGAGTAGTTTATTCTCTTCACTCCACGCTACCACCCGATCAATGTCTCGCTGGAGCAATCCGCAGTGTGACTCGTCTGTGATCCGTAGGAATAGCTTGAGATCGTCAGCAAATAATAAACAGCCAGCGTCTTTAATGACTTCTGGAAGATCATTAATCATAATAATAAATTCTAAAGGTCCTAAATTTGTGCCCTGACTTACGCCCGTAAGGGTGAAATACGAGTTCGAGGTGTAACCTGCATATTCTACCATTTGCTTGCGGTTGCCTAAGTAGCTAGCAAAGAACTCTAGGAGGGCTGGGGTAAAACCGACCCTCGCAAATTTACTTAAAAGTATGTCATTATCCACACTATCAAATGCCTTCCTGAAGTCGAAGTAAGCGACGTCCAGTTGGGCACCAGTCTCCGAGTCCAGCACTGTGGTGGCCTGATTTAAAAAACACATTAAATTAGAGTTCGTGCTGCGGCCCGCACGGAAACCATGCTGCGCGTCGTTGAGCTGTGAGGCTACTTGCGAGTGGATAGTTGAACACAACGCGGACTCGAAGACTTTAGCAAATGCTGACAGTACTGCTACTGGCCTATACCCGCTAATATCTGAGCTTGGAGCTCCCTTCGGTACCGGAGTAACCCTAGTCAATTTCCAGCCGTCGGGATACGAGCATTCTCGTAAAAAACTATTAAATAAATGCATGAGCGGCCGGGCCAGTACCGTCTTACAATCCCTAACGATGAAAGGTGGCACACCGTCTGGCCCAACCGAACGCTTGGGCTTGAGGCGCGTGAGCGCGGCACTCACCTCGCCGAGAGACAGCTGCCCCACGTGAACGCGGGCGCCGCGCTCAGGCACCGTCTGCCCAGCGGCAGCCGCATCCAACCGCGGCGCCACCGCCCCATAAACCGAATGAAAATAATCAGCGAATGCCTGAGCGCACTCATGCTCTGGCAAGGGCTCGCCATTCTTAACTATCTTCGGTCTACTACGTTTCGAGCGCTTGCCCCCAATAAAACCCCAAAAAGACCTCGGTTCCTTCACAAATTGTTGCTCAGTACGCTTCTGAAAATCGCAGTATGCGGTTCGGATTTCTACTTTTACAATTGAACGGTAGTGCGAAAAATTAAAGTATTGTTCGATGATGTCTGTCTATGTAAAAAGTTCTCTTGTGAAGCATGTCTTTTTTTTTACTACTTATTAAAACTGCTATACTAAAATACTTCATAACCTTTCATTTACGTATCAACAGGTTTTTGGGCCCAGTGATCAAGTCAGCCCAGTAATGTAAGGAAGTTTCAAAATAAAGTGAAAAGACAAACAAAAGAATACTGCGAGTGAAAAAAAAACCGGTTGACAGGTGAAAATTGCGACCGGGAAGGTGTGAAAGACAAGGAATTGTTGATCACGAGTAGGAAGGAAGGCAAGAGCAACGATGGACGGTAACCTCAGCATCACTAAGTTGGAGGGATCCACAAACTGGAATGTTTGGAAATTTCAAGTGAGAGTCGTATTAAGAGGCCATGATTTATTGGATGTGGTCGAAGGAAAACTGGTAAAGACGAAAGAAAATGATACAACGTGGGATACGAAAGATTTTAAAGCACAAACGTTGATAGTTACACGTATTAGTGACGAAGTTATGATACACATATTATCATGCAGCACGTCTGCTGAAATGTGGAAAAAGTTGATTGCTGTGTATGTTCAGAAGAGTGAAACAAACATACATATCATCCAGCAGCGCAACTTTCCTGTTTTATGTTCATACTCCACAGGAGCAAAGGGCAAAGTGGCATTCTAAAGGTGAACATGGTATAATGGTTGGATATGGAGAAGAACCAAAGGATATAGAATATATTTTGAAAAGAAAAATAATGTTCAAATAAAGAGAGATGTGCAATTTTTGGAAAGCAAAGGGGAATAAATATAATGACCACCAAAAAAAACTTTGTGACGATAACCCCTAACCACCAAATCTAGTAATATACTGACAAAAATAGTAAATGATCACCAAATTTAGTAAATTGATCACCAAATTTAGTAAATTGATCACCAAATTTCATAAGTGCTAAAACCGTAAGATATCAAATCTAGTGATTTGGTCAATGAATCAGTCCAAGAGCGAGCGAAGCGAGCTCGGGAGCTAAGGGCACCCCGACACGGACAGGTTAGGTTCGAAGGAGATGACGGGAGCTGAAGTGAGCGAGCAAAGCGAGCGAACTCAGCTCCCGTCATCACCTTCGTGTTAGTTTACTTTAGACCCTGTATTCAGAAATAGGAGCCCCGCCCAGCGGGGCTCCGTCGACTCTGTTGCGATTCTAAATTTAATTTTGGTGATCATTTACTATTTTTGGTGATCATTTACTATTTTTGTCAGTATATTACTAGATTTGGTGGTTTGTTAAACATAAGCCAAAGCAAAATATATAAAGATTTGAACATAAAACAGGAAAGTTGCGCTGCTGATTGCCAGCCGCAGCTTACTAGTAAAGAAATGGACAATGTAAATACTAATGAAAATAACAACATTAATCCATTGCCTGTTTTCAATAACTAGTACAGATTCAACTGTTTTCAATAACTCTGATACTAGTACTTCTGATTGTGGCGATGATCCCAATGATGTCACATGGAATCCTGACATGACTGTGGATTAATCATCAAGTGATTATGATGACACTGAAGAAAATGTTAATATTGTGGTTGCCATGTCAGCAATAAATGGTCTTGAACCACAGACGATAGCGGAAGCGTTGTCAGAAGCTGATAAAGACCAATGGAGAGAAGCCATTGAAGAAGAGTAAAAGTCATTTGAAAAGAATAAAGCTTGGGCTTTAACACTACTGCCTGCAGGAACGAAAGCTGTAAAATATAAGTGGATTTTTAAGAAGAAACTTGGACTAGATGGTCAGTTACTTCGTTACAAAGGACGTCTTGTGGCCAAAGGATTTACCCAGGAATATGGCATTGACTACAAACAAACCTACTCACCTGTGGTACAATACTCCACTATACGTACTTTAATCGCCCTGGCAGTCAATTTAGACTTGAACATTGACCATATGGATGTCAAGACGGCTTTCTTGAATGGAGAACTACGGGAGACAGTGTACATGAAACAGCCTGATGGCTATAAAATACATGGTAAAGAAAACCATGTATTTAAATTGAATAAAGCAATATATGGACTTAAATAGGCATCCAAGGCCTGGTATGATAAGATTGATAATGCTTTGAAAGACCTCCAATTAAGAAAAACAATCAGTGAGCCTTGTGTTTACATAAAATCAGAAAACAGCGGCAACATTACTATATTAGCCCTGTATGTCGATGATATTCTTATTTTTAGCAAGGATATATCAGAGAATGAGAAGCTGAAGAAGGAACTAATGAAGAGATTTGAAATGAAAGACTTAGGCCGAGCCTCACATGTATTAGGAATTAGATTAAGACAAGAACAAAATAAAATTACTCTTGATCAGAAAAATTACATACAGAAGGTATTGGAGCAATTTAATATGGTTGATTGTAAGCCAGTGAATACACCCTTGGAATGTGGCATAAAACTTGAAAGAGGAGATCAAACTGATGCTGACTCTAAATATAGAAGTCTTGTTGGATGTCTTATGTACATAGCCGTATGTACTAGGCCTGACATTGCACATGCAGTAAGTTTATTGAGTCAGTTTAATAATTGTCACTCAATTGTTCATTGGAAAGCGGCGACGGAGTCTTGCTATATTTAAAGGGAACCATGGAATATAATATAGTATATCAAAAGTCTTCATTAGAAGTGACAGGATATGTAGATGCGGATTGGGCATCTAGTCAGCTTCATCGACGTTCTTATACTGGTTACGTATTTACAATCGGTAACTCAGCAGTTTCATGGGAGAGCCGAAAACAAAGAACAGTGGCTCTATCAAGCACAGAGGCGGAATACATGGCACTGTGTGAAGGAGCGAAGGAAGCTAAATTTATGAGAAGTTTTCTTTATGAATGTTTAGGGAAATACTTATATGTAACCTTGTATAATGATAGTCAGTCAGCGCAGAAAATTTGTAATAGTCAAATTAATAAAAGACTCAAGCGGCGCAAATATAACCTCATCGGTAGTTATATTTTCGAGCCGTTTGGGGTTGAAACTCTTGGTCCATGGGGTCCGAGTGCTCACGCTTTGTTTAAAGATCTTTCCAAACGCTTAGTTGACACTTCGCGTTACCCAAGGGCTGGCTTTTACCTTGATCAGAGAATAAGCATTGCAATACAACGTGGCAATGCTGCCAGTGTTTTGGGCACATTAGCAGTGGACAACGATGTGGAAGAGTTTTTCGACGCCATATTTTAGTTTAGTATATTTTTAGGTTTAGTTAGTGAATAGTTTTTGGTTTAAGTGTATATGTTTGTAGTCATAGTTAATTGTATTTTATACACTGTATTATTATTATATACTTTATTGTACATCACAAAAAAAACATACGGAACATACATTTACACACACTGTATATACTTTCTTAACCGATAATAAATGATTAAGTTGAGAGAATAATTGTAGTTAACGATCCTACACAACCAATCCTTGACGATATTAAAATTTATATCCCTATAAATATAAATCAGTAGGTACATCAATAATTTACGTTTTCTATCGTAAAGATGTTCGTTTTGCATTCGCTGCGGTAGAAGATCATGCCTCTAGTGATTAGTGGCACCATCTTGTTCCCTTTCTAAACGCATTAAACAGAACAAGTACTAAGTTACTGCATTCATATTATTTACTTCGCTGTTAACTATTACGTATTGTAGCAGTTGTATTATCTTCTTAGATTTTCTACAAGAATATATTTTCAAAAGGCGCTGAAAAGTTAGGTGATTTTGACACTAATTTCCGGTTTCTGGCTTGAGAGTATGATGTTTAAGATATGTCGTGGTGGCCCAGTGGCTTAAGACGTCGCCTCTTATGCTTAGGGTCATGGGTTCAAATCCGGGCACATGTGACTTGAAATTCATATGTACTTTCAAGTTTATCTTGGACATCGCTGAGAACGGTGAAGGAAAACGTCGTGACGAAACCTGGACTTATAGTGAATATGAGTCCGAAATCGCCAACCTGAATTGCGCAAGCGTGGTGATCAATGCTCGAACTTTCTCGATATTTTTACATTTTTAAACATTAATTTATAAAAAATAAAATAAAAAAAACATAAAAAAATTAAAAAAAATTGTAGCCCACCGGTATCGGGAACAGGGTCCAAGCTACCGGTGGCTCCTGAGAGAGGAACCTCCTGACTATATGCGCCGTTTCCAGCAGCCTAATTGCGTAAGTGAATTCTGCAAAGCAAACAAGTCGATTCCTTCAAAGAATTAGAATCATTTCTTTCAACTTTTTCGGTATTGTGAAACTAATTTGGAAAGAGTACAAACATCCTTCTATGAGTTGAAGTTCATCTACTGCGTTATGTTTCATCAAACTCGTTTAAATATTGGTAATGGAAAGGAGCATATCCTTTCCTTTTCAGAGTGTAATATTCAATACGTAAAGTCGTTTTTGGGAAGGTTCCGACTTGTTTGCTTTGCAGAATTCACTTACGCAATTAGGCTGCAGGAGTACCGCTTTCTGGATCAAGCACTTGATCCAGCTGCCCAGCGAGAGCCACTTCAGATGTTCGTCGAGGCTCTTGGCTATTATGCCATTTTCTGTCACTACTATCGCCACAATGACATATTGCTGTATTCACATCCCACATGTCAACAACCTCGCGAGCCAGATCAAGATACTTGCTTTTCTTATTTCTCTCAGCCTTCACGAGGTTCTCGTCATGGGCGACCTATATATAGCTATATCAACAATCATTGCGCGACGCTCTAGTCGGTCTATCACCACTATGTCAGACTTATTGGCAACAATAGTCCTGTCAGTGATGATAGACCGATCCCAATACAACGTGACATTGCTATTTTCGAGAACTGGGTCGGACTCATACTTATAGTAAGGCACTTCCGATTCCACAAGATTGTAATTAAGAGCAAGTTGCTGATGGATAATTTTGGCTACAAGGTTGTGTCTATGCAAATAGTCTCCATTAGCTAGACTAGAACAACCGGAAATAATGTGACGGATGGATTCCCCCGACCGGTGACATGCCCGATAGATGTCAACCGTGCCGTCTTTCACAATGTATTTTCGGTAGTTGTTCGTCATCATAACTTTGTCCATAATCGCAAAGACAAAACTTTCGGTTGCCCCCAAAAGGTCACCAAATCGCAGCCAGGCCACGGACGTTAAAAGATCTACATCGGGTCCATGTAGGACCTGGTAGAAGCGTCCGTGAAGCTCCTTGCTCTGCCATACTTCCTTGCGGTCATAAGTATCTAATACTATAGGTTTGTGCCAGTTCTCGTTAGCCAAGGAGAGCGGCGTAAGGCCATTGTCCACCGCTACCACATCTCGATGCATACCCACGTCAGCGGCCTGGAAGTTTTCCTTAAGAATACATACCTCGCGGTTGTGCAGGGTCTTAGCATTTAAAAAGCCACGACCCGCACTTTCGAGGGATATAGTCTCATGACCGATGACAGTGGGTGATGCATACGATTTGCGGTAAGCAGCGTGCGGGCTCTTCTATCCAGGGCGTCAAGTTCTGTCTGAGTCCATTTGAGTATGCTGTTGAAGGCGCGCACCTAGTACCCGCCTGATAAAAGACTATTTAGAACTTTTTTCAGACGGCAAAAAAAGCGTTTCTTCAACGACTATTGCTGATGCCTAGTGCTGCCGACATACCCAAATACTTGTAAGTTTCGGTTGAGAAAAGGGATCTAAGGTGTATGGAATCCGAGAGTTGTATTCCCACGGATTCCATAAACTCCCTTCGCTTTACATGCATGATTGCACATTATTATTATTATTACCTTTGCCCAGCAGTGGGAAAGATACAGGCTGGAATTATTATTATACTTCACCCTGAGAATCTGACACGTTCTTAGCTACAGATTTTGAATTCTCATTCTCAATCTCTAATACAAATCAACAGTCCAACAGTCCAACAGTCCAACAGTTTTTAAATATAAAGAATTCCTGATAAAAAAAACTTATTTAGAAAATAGCCTTCTCTTGGTCTGTATGTGACTCAAACTAATCATAAGTAACAAACTTATTTCATTGACATATAACTGATCGGGTCTCCTCCAAGACCCCGAGAACACAGTTATAGTCGTTTGATATCTACAAAGGACCACAGAGGTCAAGGAACCAAAACTAACCAAAAAGAAGTCGACAAAGGAACTTCCTTTTTCAAACTTCTTAAAGAAAAACGTATGACAAAAGCAAGTAAATATGCAGACAGTTGTCAAACCGAGGAGGACGGGCTACCGGATAAATGTGTTTAGATCTTTATCGTATCCTTATCCTATCGGGCAGACACATCTCTGTATTTATCTTAAGCTTGTCAGAGGTTCTCAACATTTTCTGGGTTTAGGGCGTCAGTTATACAAAGTATACCTATCCTAAAGTGGCCAATTGACCACACAATTATGTATATTGGAGTTCTGTATGAAAATGAAATGCAACGAAAGATAAAAAACACTGAACGAAATTAATGAAGCGTCCCAAATAAAACGCAAGTCTAGTGACTGATTGATATTGGCTTCAGAAATTTTATATTAGTTAGTAGTGTTGTATTTTTACCCGACTGCCGAAGGAGGGTAATGTGTTTATCAGTCTATGTATGTATTTATGTAAGTATGTATGTATGTATGTATGTATGTATGTATGTATGTATGTATGTATGTATATATGTATGTATGTATGTTTGTTCCTATGTGGCGTTCTAGAGACCAAACGCGTTGGCCGATTTTGATGATTCATACGTCAATCGATTGGTCTTAACCCCGCGAGTGTCACTGGCTACATTTAAATTGGAAAATAGTAAAATGGCGGATTTTGGGCGCCATATTGCGAAGGAAAAAAATATTTTTTTCTTCCAAACCCATCGTGTGGGGTATCAAAATAAAGGATTTTAAGAGGCAATTTCAAAAATATATAACACTTATATGTTTAAATGTACCTAATTCTAAAAAAAATAAATAAAATGTTGTAAATAAAAAAAGTTAATTAATAAAATCAAAAAACCCGACTGCTTAAAAAGCAAACTAAAAAGACGTAAACAAGAACAAAATCATGCTGTGCAGTCGGAGGATACATCTGGTTTTGGTCCGCCAGCTCGCGAATATGCACAGCATGATTTTCTTCTTGTTTACGTCTTTTTAGTTTGCTTTTTAAGCAGTCGGGTATTTTGATTTTTTTAATTAGTATCTACTAAGTATAACAATCTTTAAATACTTCCAACGTACCCTGCACTGACTCTCAGCTTAGATAACAGTTTTGCCGATTCTAATACGTTTTAAAAGTGTCCAAATGTAGGTTTGGGTAAAAAATAAATCAAGTGTGAATCGGACTGGCGCACGAAGAGTTCCGTACCATTATCTCAAAAATCGCCAAAAATATCTCGTTTGTTGTATGGGAGCCCCACTTAAATATTTATTTTATTCTGTTTATAGTATTTGTTGTTAAAGCGGCAACATAAATACTTCAAGTGACTCATATTGACTCTCTGTACGTTTTGGTTAACACTGTAAGTGCAGAGAGTAATTGTAATAATAAATAAATAAATAATGTGTGAAAATTTCAACTGTCTAGCTATCACGGTTCATGAGACAGATAGACAGAAAGACAGACATACAGACGGACCGTGGAGTCTTAGTAATAGGGTCCCTTTTGGGTACGGAACCCTAAAAATAACAATTAAAATCGGTTCACCTAGTAAAAAGTTCTGAGGTAAGAAATATATTTAAAATACAGTCGAACTGATAACCTCCTCCTTTTTGGGAAGTTGGTTAAAAATGGATTCTGATTGATTGGCCAATCTTTATATACCACGTCATGAATACGGGAAGTATAGTAAGTTATTGATTCATTAGATAAGTAATTTATTTTTTCAAAATTACTGTTTTTACTTCCATCTTTAACACCCACACGGCAAAAAAGGCTGCCAGTATCTCTAACTGTCAAAAGCATTTGAATTTATTGTCATCAGAAAACATTAAAACTGTGTTTCCAGTTCTTATCAAATAATGTGAGACTTCATAAATAATCTTGTGTGAAATTGTAATGGATTGGCGCCATTAACAGATGTTCTTTATTATTTTAAGACATTTGCTTGATAAGGTATTTATTATTATTATTTATTTAATACTTTATTGTACATCACTTAATAATTACAGGACAAAGATGCTCACACGAAGTCACAGTAGGAATGTCGTTGAGGAAATCTGGATAGCCACAGCGCAAATTCAATTATAAGAATTTGCACGTCGCTATATTTTTGGTCATATTGCACATATTTTCTGGTATTAAAATTACGTATTTATTTAAATTAAGCTGGTAAGTTAGCTAGGTAGCAACTGACTTTTAGAGGTGATAAAATTAAAGGAACCAAGTCGTCGGTTTTAGAAACTAGTTGCCTACAGCATCCAGCGCCAGACGACCCCGAGTATGGCACCCTTGATCCCCTTTTGATGGCTCAAGGACAATGGCCCCGCCACCTATCATTTTTCGGATAGGGAGAGAAGCCAACGCTATACCGACACTCCTTCTCCCCGATCAGACGGTGACAACACCGTCCAGGCCGCGAAAGGTAGGGAGAGCGGCGCACCGCAATATCAGCACTCCTCTCCGGCGGCACCGCAACCTACATGTTGTCCGCTACGTCGTCGGCTTATAGGCAAAAGCCCTGACGAGCGGCCTCTCCTCGGGTTCCTCTTCGATTCCCATGGGTAACCAAGCCACGGCTACTGAGCCCCCCCGCCTCGACAACCCGGTAACCACCGGGGAGGTTGTTGTCGCATCTACGGTCTGATTCAACATGTATTGACAAAAATAATTAACTAGCCCTTTGCCCAACTATGTTGGGGTCGGCTGCCAGTCTAACCAGATTCAACTGAGTACCAGTATTTTAAATGGAGAAACTACCTATCTGATCTCCACAACCCAGTAACTGAGTATCACGATACCCCTTGGCTTGGCAGGCTTCTGACTATCCGTAACGACTGTCAAAGATCTTCAAATGACAGCCGGAAGCAACGGCATAATGTGCTTTCCAAGGCACGGAAGAATCTCGCTATGTAAAGATGTGGATGGGTGACCAACCTATCCACAGACCGACCTCGGCAAGCGATGCTTAACCTTGAAGAACTACCCGTTCTTATTTGGCCACGCCTTCGCCAGTGTGTTGTCAGCCTTATAAAGGATTGGCGATTCTGCAGGACGGTCATTCCACTTATTTATTTTACTTAATAACTAACTTATTGTACGTCAAGTTGGAACCTTTGGCATACATCGTCTGGCAGCGTATGCTCGTCTGTAGGCGTCCTTAGTCACGACAAAATTTATATCCTCCAGTACTCGTGATTGTTGCTTCTTCGTTTATTTTTATTCACTATTTTACGTTGAGCAGGGTAGGTTCTTATTTTTGCTTGTGGTAGGGTTGCGCTATAATAAATACTTTCACATTGTTTTATTAGAGGTAATTACAGGAAACATATAGAAGTAGAGTTGGTGCAATAAATATAATTTTACACGACTTCTCGTTCTTTAATTTATCATTTGTGATAATTACCAATATCCCGGCAAAAAAGAAAAAGTTCTGCTTGTTCTCTTAATTTTTATTTAATCCTAAAAATCTAACTCTTGCCTTAATTAATACCTGCCTATTAACAGTTATGTAACTAATGGTAACTGCCGTGAATGGCTGATCGGAATTACAACGTTGACCACCATGGTAGCCGATGATGTGGTAGACGATGGAACACGCTTGCCTAGAAACAACTTATTCACTCTTGACTAATAGTCCCCTAGGAAACAGAAACAGACAAGGAGGAGACTTATTACTATGCTTGATAGATAGTATTATTGCAGAATAGCTATGAAAGGGAAACCTAATATTCTTTTTACAGCCACTAGGTTCTAGGGTAGGTACAATTATGACGTGTTGTAAGTCCTATGCCCATGTTACACCCACTCCTATTAAGGTCGAAGACTCTACACTGGAAGTTGTGAGTATGAGTTGAGACTATGTCTACCTGGGAAAAACGATTCAGTTGGGTAGGGCCAACTTCGAGAAAGAGATCGAATTCGACTCGGCTGGGCAGCGTTCGGGAAGTTGCGCAGTATCTTCTCGTCCAACTTACCACAGTATCTCAAGACGAAAGTCTATGACCAGTGTGTATTGCCAGTGATGACATATGGCTCTGAGACGTGGTCGCTTACAATGGGCCTCATCAGAAAGCTGACAGTCACCCAAAGGGCAATGGAGAGGGCTATGCTCGGCGTTTCCTTGCGTGATCGAATCAGAAATGTAGAGATCCGCAAGAGAACCAGGTTTACCGACATAGCCCGAAGAATTGCCAAACGTAAGTGGCAGTGGGCATTGCTCGCAGAAGGGATGGCCGATGGGGCAGAAAGGGTCTGGAGTAGCGACCGCGAACCGGAAGACATTGCGTTGGGAGGCCTCTCACTAAGTGTAACGATGACTTGGTGAAGGTTGCGGGATCCGCTGGATTCGGGACGCTAGGGACCGATCAATGTGGCGACGCTTGGGGGAGGCCTATGTGCAGCAGTGGACGTCTTTCGGCTGATATGATGATGATGATGAAGTCCTAGAAAATATTATTTATATGTATTATTCTTGCCATCGCCGTTGTGGTAGCCCTAACCTTGTAAACCATTCACTAATTTATGTCCCCGACGCTGAGTACTTTACATGCAAAACACATGAAGGCACCTATTCTCACAATTCTACTTTAATTTTTATCGTTTGCAGCAAAAATGAACGCATTCGTATAATGTACCAGCATGTTATGGTCCCACTGCGGTGCAAAGGCCTATTCTCATCGTAGAGAAGGAACGAACCTTAAGTGCAGCACCTGTAGCCAAGTTGACAATCTACAATCGATAACGCTAGTAGAAAACGAATCAATGTATGGAAATGACACATCTGGCCCCCTAGCCAAGTTACAAACGTTTCGTATCGAATCTCTTTCTACAATCGTTAAAGCCTACAATTTGTATGGTCTGATCACGTGACTTTATTGAAGTGAAACTTCTTTATCGACGTATGGGAGAAATTTTGTACGTATCGTCACGTTTTTCGGTTACGCGCCATGTTGCTTTTTTTATCAAAGTTTAGTAAAAAGACTTATTCAAATTTAAGTGAATTTACAAGAAAAGTGAGAGTGATTATATATTTCGTTTTATAAATTGAACACGTATGAGCATGATTTTAATATTTATAAATTAATTATTATTATAATTTTTTTTTATATATACTTTTTTTAATATTTATATATATATTTTTTTTTTACAACAATAGTAACAATGATGCAATCATTATTGATGAAATACAACAATAGCAATGATATTATAATAAGAACAATGATAAAATAAATTCCTCATTAATTGTATGCATGTCTATAATAATAAAATAGCTTTAATTTAATACGGAAAAAATTGTTTTTCTTAAGGCTTAAGCCTTATCTACCCCATTTTCGTGAAGTTGCAAATAGTAGAAAAATGATATGTCGTAAAGAAGTTTCACTTCTTACCTGTGTACTCTGGTACACACACACATTTTTTCGTTCTGATGTGTCATTCCCATACATCGATTCGTTTTCTACTAGCGTTATCGATTGTAGATTGTCAACTTGGCTACAGGTGCTGGACGTTAAGTCACGTGGTCAGACCAAACAAATAGAAGGCTTTAACGATTGTAGAAAGAGATTCGATAAGAAACGTTTGTAACTTGACTAGGGGGGGATTTGTCAGACGTTTTGAACGTCAAGAGGTGTTTTTCATGAGCTTTCTGACGTCAGTGAACTAGCGTCTAGGTAATTGAAATTCTATTATTGAAAGCTTCGCCATTGGAGCCATTGGAAAAGTGTCAAAAATCTATGAGAATGTCAAGCGCTATCGAAAAGTCACGTGATCAATCCCTTATTTATATTTTGCCATTTAGACTGCCGCCTTTGCATATAGACTGATATATTGTCTTGAGCTTTAGGCGGTCATAAAATTTATTTTCTATATTTAATTGTAGTCCATGCATTTTTTAAGGGTTCTGAGCAAGTATCCAATCTAAAAATAAAAAAGTTAATTTAAAAAATCAAAATACCCGACTGCTTAAAAAGCGAACTAAAAAGACGTAAACAAGAAGAAAATCATGCTGTGCAGTCGGAGGATACATATTCGCGAGCTGGCTGACCAAAACCTGATGTATCCTCCGACTGCACAGCATGATTTTCTTCTTGTTTACGTCTTTTTAGTTCGCTTTTTAAGCAGTCGGGTATTTTGATTTTTTTAATTAACTTTTTTATTTATAACTTTTTAGTTAACACTTTTTTCGAATTAGGTACATTTAAATATATAAGTGTTATATATTTTTGAAATCGCCTCTAAAAACCCTTTATTTTGATACCCCACACGATGGGTTTGGAAGAAAAAATAAAATTGGCCCCCCACAATATGGCGCCCAAAAGCCGCCATTTTTCTATTTTCCAATTTTAATGTAGCCTATGACACTCGCAAGGTTAAGACGAATCGATTGACGTATGAATCATCAAAATCGGTCAATGCGTTTGGTCTCTGGAACGCCACATAGGAACAAACATACATACATACATACATACATACATACATACATACATACATACATACATACATACATACATATATACATACATACATACATACATACATACATACATACATAGACTGATAAACATTACCCTCCTTCGGCAGTCGGGTAAAAAGCATGACAATCGTTATCTCTTTGTATATGATAGGTTCTGGAAAATAGAAAGCGTATATTTCTAAGTGTTTTAAATCAATAAATCATCACTCATTTATTCTGGCGCCTCATCATAAAATCTTCGTTAAAAATTTATTTACATTTTAATCACTACATTTAATTCCAAAACCCATTCACAAACATAATTAACCTTCTAGCTATCCTAACGTTATCCATTCAAATAAGGTGATTAATGTAAGAAGTATTCAAAATACTCATTTTATCTACATTAATTTCATTTTTAATGATCACAGTAAGGAGTATTCATTACAATATGTATTTTTACATTGCATTCGATGTTACAGTCTTTTGAAAGACCCCTTGTGGCTTCTTAATTTAAAAAGTCAATTTGTAAGAAGTTGAGAATGATGCGGGCCTAGTAAGTTGTCTCTCAAATTGCGGCCATTTTTATGACCATAGTCACGACGACGACGTTATGGGTTGTAAAGGTACGTTCGCATCAATGAAATCGTGGTTAGGTAGCTACTTTAGTAAGCTACGGTTAGTGGTTTCTGGTAACAAATTATCGTCGTGTCATAAATCAAGGCAAGTCAAGTGATGCGATAGTCTGTTGAATAGTTTATTCAACCAATCACAACAGCTTTTGACAATATTAGTCAAATTCATTCTGCGATATTTATGTTCCTGAAATTTAACCTATGCGATCGCGATACCCGGCTGCAAAGAAAGGGTTGTTTTTCGCGCGTATCTTGTATGTAATATTCTTTATTACCTCATATCTTTCAACCCGCTGAACGGATTTTTATAATTATGACATCGTTAGATAGATCTTTTACAAACCAATCACCCAAGTGTGTTCTTAGATAAGAGACGTAAAAAAAAAGAAATATGGCGGGTTTTGGGTGCCATATTGTGGGGGTTCCTACATTTTTTCTTCCAAAGCTATTTACTGAGGTACCTAACAAATAAAGGGTTTTAAGAGGTGATTAAAACATGTTTACCACTTATTATAATATGTTTAAAAGACATTAAAAAAAAATTGTAACCAAAAAGTTGTAAGTAAATAAAAAAGGTTTGTAAAATCAATGTATCCTGCGACTGATTTTCTTCTTGTTACATCTTTTTGCGATCTGACACAAGTCTTGCCAAGGGGTACCGCGTTATCCAGTTACTAGATTGTGGAGGTCAGATAGGCAGTCGCTCCATGTAAAACACTGGTATAGTACTAGCCAAACTTCTTGACCGCCCTGAATTGTTTTGTTTTGCTATAATGGCTGCGCAGTAGCACAGATCATATAATACGCAGTAGTAAATCTCATACAAAAACAGCACCGTTTCGTGTCTCGCGCATCCGGTAAACCAACTTCAGGGCGGCCAAGAAGTTTGGCGAGGAATATCTATCTTAGCTGAATCCGGTAAGACTGGAAGCCGACCCCAATATAGTTGGAAAAAGGCTAGGCAGATTGACTTTTTATTCACAAACAGAATTATTTATTCGAAATAGTTTGTCATCGTGAACACTGCATAGAATAAGCGAGATAGGACGATGCGACAAACGTAAGCGAGTGAAAGAGACAGTTATACAATGCTATCTTCACCTCCAAAATTGACACAAAAATAACTACTGCGCAGGGTCTTGCAGCCAATTCAGAGACACAAAGATCCGCTGCGATTATTATAGCATGTTTGACTTGCTTACAAAAGGACGCATGTTCGATGGGTTGAAAATATTTTTCATATTTTCACACTTTACAAAAATATCTCTCACGGAATGTAGTTTTGTTATTGTTATGAATATAATTAAAATAACATGGCGTAGCACCATTCTTCTAGTTTATAAACCATCATAAAAATAATACTTTAGAGTTGTCATCACCGGAGTATATATATTTATGGCTCTTCCGGGTTTCGTCAAGAATACAACATAATGTTGAACAGTTAACACATTAAATTAAACTGTAAAATACATCGTAAAGTTGACTTACTGTATTTAATTATCACAATAATAATGGCAGAATGAGTATTTTATCATAATTTAATTAATTTATCACTATTATGATACTCGATTTAGTTTGCTAGAAAGGCTAGACCAGTCATTCCCAAGGTTTTTTACATGAACCCCCAGGCGTCCACACAAATCTGTAAGAGCTCTTTGACCTCTGGGTCAGGTGATTAAAAACGAGTAATGGAGAAGAATTTTATGCATCAGCTGAAATAGACGATGGCTTAATGTTGCTCTGACTTTTGTCTCTTTGTTATCATCTCTCAGGTTTGGTTTTTTGGTACCTTCTCGAAATAATAGCGGACTAGCTTTGTCTCGTGGCTTCGCTCCTGTAGTCTATCCCATAGGGACTGCATTTTTTCAGGTGAATATTTAGCATATGGCAGCGATAGTGTGGCCATAGATATTATGGCCTGATTTAAGTGAAAGAATTTTCAAAATGGGAAAATGGCTTCTAGAGAAATCTACAAACAAACTATTTTACTGCTTTTCGATTTAGACAACACGGCTGACAATATGTTATAACTTTTTGGAGGTATACGGAACAGGGTGTAGTCCCACAAACCTCCATTGAAAAAGAGCATCCTCCGACCGGACGGTATAGTCCGGGCTACTGCCCAACGGTTTTTTTTTGTTTTTTTTAAATAAAACGTTGCCCCACACTAGGAATTTCTTCCTGTATCGTGGGTGCGTTTACAAACATATAAACTCACATACACAAACACCCAGAGCCGAAACAACTATCTGTAGGTCGTACAAATATTTGTTCCGTGCGGGAATCGAACCCGCGACACGCAGCGCAGCAGTCAATCGCTCAACCACTGCGCCAACCGTGCGCTCACGGTTGAAATCGGACTGTTGTACGTACAAATCTCGTTGAAAACTTCGTATGCTCGATGCTGGATGTGTGACGTCATGTCATTAGTTCGTAGGTGGCGGGATTGATGCCGCACAAAATAATATCGTTATTGCACAAATGTGAAAACTAGTTATGTCTAATCAGGAACTAGTTTTTAATGCTTACTAATGCCGAGCTAAGTTAGATACCTAGTAAATATGTTAATGGCAGGTATCTAAACGTTTTATATCAAGTATTAATTTACTATAAATATGCACATGTACCTAATGACTATTTAATATTATTTATTATTTTTAGGGTTCCGTACCCAAAGGGTAAAAACGGGACCCTATTACTAAGACTCCGCGATCCTTCTGTATGTATGTCTGTCTGTCTGTCACCAGGCTGTACCTCATGACACGTGGTAGCTAGACAGTTAAATTATTACAGATGATTTATTTCTGTTGCCGCTATAACAACAAATACTAAAAAAGAATAAAATAAAACAGAATAAAAATTCTACTTCTTAGCTGTACGCACAATGAAAGTATTCGCAAAACGCTTTGTGCGTATGGGTGGTGGGGGATGTCCACCATGTACCGATGGCGCATAGACTTACGTCTTATAGTCCGAAGATGGAAAGGGCTAGTCATAATCAAATTGTGCAGTTCCATCGCACACTCCCCGAAATGTAACCAATAAAAAACCGATAGGCTGGCAACTTGGCGTCGATTTTCAAGGCTCTGCAGCTTTGAGTCGACCAGTGCATCGTTACCGATCAGCGTCTTGTCCAGTCTTTCAATCGACTCAAGTGCATCAATAATGACTCAAGTGCAAAAATGTATTTGGCTGATCCGTCCCAGAGGTGAGAGCAGTACTCCATTCATGACCGAACTTGCGCTTTATACAAGTTGAGCTGCTGTTAAGGCATGAAGTACTTTTGGAAGGATCCCCAACTTTTTGGCAGCCAACTGAGTCTTGCTAAAGATTAATATCGATTTAGACGAGTTAGCCTGTTTCTGGGTTATGGAGGTATGATACGCATTGTTTCATAAAATATACTGGTATTCATCTGGTTAGATTGGAAGCCAGTCCCGACACGTTTAAGAAAAGTCAGATTGATATTAGAACAGGCTAACAATAAAAAACCGGCCAAGTGCGAGTCGGACTCGCGCACGAAGGGTTCCGTACCATTATCGCAAAAAACGGCAAAAAATCACGTTTCTTGTATGGGAGACCAACTTAAATATTTTTTTTATTGTATTCTGTTTTTAGTATTTGCTGTTATAGCAGCAACAGAAATACATCTTTTGTGAAAATTTCAACTGTCTAGCTATCACGGTTCATGAGATACAGCCTGGTGACAGACAGAGAGACAGACGGACCGCGGAGTCTTAGTAATAGGTTCCCGTTTTTACCCTTTGGGTACGGAACCCTATTATCCATCCAATCATAGTAAAACAAAGTTTTATTACGCTAAATTGAGCATGTACTCATTACCATGATCTAAGCAGCGTAATTGTTGGCTTGTAAAAAAGCTTTCCCTTTTACGGTTATCAGAAACAAACCAATCAGAGGTTTTATTAAACAACTACAACTTCTGATGTTATTTTTAAAAAGCGATAGAAACTTAATAAACCACTAGCTTCTGCCAGCGGCTTCGCCCGCGTGGAAGTCAAAATTATTCCGAGGGAACATAATTATTATCAGGATAAAAAGTATCCCATGTGCTATTCCAGATTATAATATATCTCTTTGGCAAATTTCATCCAGATCTGATCAGCCGTTCCGGCGTGACTGAGTAACAAACATACATCCATCCAAAGTTTCGCATTAATAATATTAGGTAAGATTTTAAAAGTAGTAGTTGATGGCTTGACTTTTTAAGTACAAGACTGATCCTACAGAATGAAAAATATAATTATTTGCTGGTGCCTACACTTATGTATTACTGCTTCAGTTTCAGGAATCTAGGGTTGTCGGGCAAGCGAGTGATTAGCCCACTGTGCCTTAATCCGATAGCGGGGCTGCCGCTTTTGAGCTGTACTGTGGAAGCCCTCTGCCCCAGCTAGGGGCCATAGGATCTTAAGTGTAAGTGGACACTTATGTATGGAAGTGAAGGTTAGGTATGGCAAAAAAGACATGAAAGTAGGATTAATGCAGTAGAAATGCGTTCCTTGCGAAGTATGTGTGGAGTAACTTTAAATGATAGATTGAGGAATGAGGTAATAAGACAACGTTGTGGTTTAAAAGAAGATGTAGTGACTAACATTGAAAAGAGTATGTTAAGATGGTTTGGCCATGTTGAGGGGATGAATGAAAGTCGCCAAACGAATGGTATCACAAGGCAGACGTGAATGTAAACGCCGTGAGAGGACGTCCTAGAAAGACATACATAGACCTTATAGGTGATGTTCTTCAGAAAGGCCAGGTGCGCAGTACTCATAACCGGCGTGTGTGTATGACTAGTTGTATGAATGTGAGTGAAGCAAAAGAAGTATGTAAGGATCGTAGCAGGTGGCGTTCTGTAGTTTCTGCCTCATGGCAAAAAGACGTGAATTTATGTATGTATGTAATTATTTGCTGTTAGTAGTTTCGTGCAAAAACTATCTCAATATATTGTCATTAGGTTGTTGCATTCTGGAAGAATTTTTGAACCTATGTAAATTCATAGGTTCAAAAATATCAATAATATATATTGAATCTTTTTACACGTGCAGTCTATGGGTCAACTATACGCAGAGGACGATCAACGCCCTGCGCGTTCAGTATAACAACGCTTTTAGGATGCTGATGCGGCTGCCACGGCACTGTAGTGCATCGGGCATGTTTGCAGGCGCACATGTCGATGGTTTTCATGCCATCCTTAGAAAAAGAGCCGCCTCACTGCTAAGTCGTGTCCGCGGCAGTAGCAACGGCATTCTCAGCGTTGTAGCGGGCCGAACAGACTGCCCAATATTGTGGCATTGTGTTCAATTACATGTCGAGAAGTAATAAATTTTGTAAAGTTGCAATTTGACCTCCATTGAACACAGACTTTTATTTTATAAATTTTAATGAATTTTATAGTATTTTAATTAATTTTAAATAAATCTAAATAAAAAAAATAATCTTAATGTATTTCAATTTGATTTTGTTTTTGATTTTTTTTGATTTTACAAGACATTTTATTTTATTGACATTAATTTTAAATGAGTAACATTGTACCAAAATGCATAAATTAATTATAGTTTTTAGATTTTAGTTAACTTAAATTTTGACATGATGTGTAGGTATGAATTGTATGTGTATCTAATTTTAAGTGACTAACATAGTATATAAGTGTTTGTACGTACTAACAAAACTATGGATTTCATATCTGAATTAAATAAATAATTTAAAATTTAATTTATATATCAAATAATAATCTTTTCTTATATATTTATATAGTACTAGCTGACCCGGCAAACTTTGTTTTGCCATAAAAACACCCTACCAACCCTACCCTACCCTACCCAACCTGCGAGAACTGCTACGCATGACATTCGCGACCCATCCAGCGTGGCCCACTTCTGGGCTCCTTCTCCTTTGCCCACCTCCGGGCTCCCTTCTCCTTCGGCGATGTCCGGGTGCACTGGGACGTCACCACAACTCCAGGGGCCGTGCAGCATGAACGATAGAGTCCCCGATCTATCGTCCGCTGACCCCTGTTATGGCGGCATCAGGTCGGCGTTTCGCCGCCTGCGCCGTCCTGCCCTTCTGCGACAAATCGGGTCAGCAAGAGAGTCTGCTTCCCTGACCCGCTCCGCCGCTTCTTTCTGCGAGATAACATCCTCGCAGAAAGACGCAACCACCTCCCATGCCCCTTTACTGCCAACCATTGCCCTAACAATGACCGGCAGTGACTGATCTTGCCCAATTTCTGCTGCCATAACACGACGCTGCACCTCCCAGGCAGGGCACTGCTCGATAGTGTGCATGGCCGTGTCCTGGTTGCAACCGCACTGGTGACACATGGGGGTCACCTCCCGTCTTGCCACTGTGTGCAGGTATTTGAAGGTGTGGGAAATGCAAAAATATATCGATATATCGATGTATCGATATTTATAAAAATATCAATATCGACCTCGATATATCGAGGGAAAAATATCGATATATCGGTCGAATTTTTAAAGATTTTCGGTTTTAAAAAATTAATGTATTTAGTTCAGTCTGGCTCAATAATAGGTATTACTATTTTTTATACAAAATGCACATTATTTCAATGTAGAGAATCTTAATAAAATCGAAGGTATTTTAATCGTTAATCCTTTATTTATTTATTTATTTATTAATCACAAAAAATAGGCAAAATTATAAAATTTCAAAAACTAAATAGCAATCTTTTAAAAATATTAGAAGATGACACGACCGACCACACACACACAACGCAAAAGAACTCACATTTGAAAGTAAGTGACGAGTGACGGATGATGGCCACCGCGGCCTGCGGCGGCCGCAACACGAAAAAAACATTCAAGTCATAGACAATACAGTAATTTGCCGTTCTTTCTTTTACAGCTTTGAAGTCAGTTAAATATTCTGCTAATAAATTAAATTTGAAAAAAAATATCGTTTTTGATACGTTTTTCGATATTGAATATTTTGTATCGATATATCGATGTATCGGATGAAAATATATCGGCTAAAAATATCGATATATCGAATCAGAAATATCGATATATCGATGTATCGATATTTTTTCGACAAGCCTAGTCCACGCGCGGCCCCCGCAACCGCCCGCGCCGTGCCGCCGTCGCGTCTGCTGCACCGCTCCTCATCGCTTTCTCCCCGCTTCCGTTCAGAGTTCTGTTATAAAGTTTGCGGAACCAGAAGCAGAAACGGAAGTGAAAAAACATGCGGAACTTCTGCAGTTGCGGAAGCGGAAGCAGAGTTCTGTTGCAACACTAATGTTTATATATATATAGATAGATGTATGCCTTTTACAGGTATACACGGTTTACATTATATGAATTCTCAGACTGATAAACAAAGGTCAAGAAAAAATCAAAAACGTTGAATTAAAATTGGTTTAATTTATTTTATACATGTTTGCATACAGACAGCCACAGTCACACTTCTATACCTTAAACATAATATTTACAATTTTCAGATAAAAAACTAAAAATAATAGTATACTAAATGCACAGGAATGTCAAATTCTTAAAAAAATACAGAAATAATTTTCATTTTAGAGAAAACTTAATGTATCTCTTCTAAAATAATTTTGATGTGACAAATAATTTTACCCGACTACGGTAAGAACAAAAAAGGGTTATAATGTGTTATTATTATTTATAAATACAGGTGGGTGGTTTCATGAAAAATGTTAGAAATAAATATATTTTTAATAACCTTACGACTAGACAGGTACTAAGCAGTGAATACTGTCAAATGTTGTTATTATTTAAAATGTATATTATTTAATACAATTAATTAATAAATTAGTAAGTAGAGTTACGCCGTGAAACCATGCTATTACGATATTAAACTGTTATAATGTCGCTTAGTTATTATAAAATTAAATAAATTAACTATAGATATTTTTTAACAAATTCGTGGTAGTTATTATGAAAAACAAACTACATCTTTCCCATATTAAAAATCCCATTGGATTTAAAGGACAGAAAGATGGTCTTTTATATTTGAATATTTGATCCGAAAAGTATAAAAAATATCCATAATTAATATCCATTTTAATCAGCACTACAATATCACTGGTCTCAATTATAATTAACTTATAATTAATTATAATGAAATTTACAACTACCAATGACTCATTGTGTTATTTATAATTATAAGGCGCAAAAAATCTATTAACTCCATTGATGTATTAAAAAGGGGAAGGTACGTTTACTCGGGCACCAGTTATCGGCAACCTACAGTTATTGATAGACAAGGACAGAGATAGGAGACGGCGCTGTAGTGCGAGCTAAAACGCCTGAGTGCCCGCTACGGGCATTCACTTAGTCTAGTAGGACCAAGCGCTGTGTTCAGTACCGTATCTTCCCCTTTTTAATACATCAATGATTAACTCCTACTAAATCCATACACAATTTACGTCGGTTATCGATTTTAAAAGCCGGCAATTTAAAAAGAAATATGAACCGGTATTTTCAGAATATTTAACAATTCATCAAAATAGCTTTTCACATCTTTAGTAAACCAATACTAAATTATCGTATCGGTTTCCGAAGCAAATATTTCAAATAAATGACAAAGTTTCTCAAAGTTTTATCTATAAAAATAACGTCCCTTTTTACGAGTAGGGTGTTGTTCAGAAGAATGATTGACTAATTCCATTTGTCATTGTAAACAAAGTTCTATACACAGATATCCCCTCTAAAATAGTAACATCAAAGAAAATATTGAACACCCGCTTTCTTTTAAAAGAAGGGGAATTAAGATGCAAGGAATCTCATGGGGTTTGTTGGTAAGTGCATTTCTATGTTACGAACTTGCATCACTTTGTACGTACACACTTTATTTTTATTTAATGAGAATTTATTTTTAATCGCAGTTATAAACATATGTCAAGTTTTGGAGCTGCCATTCTAACAAGCTTCTCGAGAATTCAAAGACGAAATAAAGCGCACGTATGTACTCTAAGAAACATACAAGCATTTTATTGTGAACAAGAAGATAGCTGTCAGTCTAACTAAAGAAATAATGACAATTTACTTCAACCTCTCTTCACCTAAATTTTGAAGGTAAGAAGTTTACAGAATAAACCGGCTAATATCATTTAGACTTCACTCGCTCAAAATACTTAATATCTAAAACTACTTTTATTATTTACAATTTCAACATAATTCATTTTCTAAAATTAAATGAATTTCGAATCACTATCAAATTAATTTGAACAATGCTCATAATCTAAGCTAACTGAATATTCTATCATTCCGTCACCTTATAATTCGTTAAAATTATTTTCTTAATCTTCTAAGATTCTTTTACTATGCATTACAAATTTTTGACTATTCTTCAAAATAAAGAATTATGTCTTCAGAATTTTGTGTTTCTATACTCTCCAATAGTGTCGTAAGGAACACTTGAATTGCAATTGCAAAATATCTACCAATACCAGTCATCGAACGATCTAACAAAATATTTGATCCTCAGTCAACAAAATAAAATACTTTTATTCAATATTCTATGTCATCCAACTTTAAAATCGAATAAGCTCTAGACTAATGCGTCAAATCCAGCTTTCTTCTACAAATCAACTGCTTACAAGAAAGAAACGATCACAAAATGAATAAATTCTCCATAATTTCAGTTCTTCCTCGATCGTCTTTCTTCATAATTGATAAAACAATTAGCATTTTTCACATATTATGTTCACTAATTAAAACACATATCATAACAACATAATAGAAAATGAGATTCAGACCTCTAAACCTTAGACTACATCTATGAAGTTCATAGATCCATACCCGGATTGACCACAGGACCACCTCACTTCACTTCAAGAGTTTGTACCACATAAGTAAGCGTTCGCTTACACTGCTTGGGGCTAGGGGACGACCACGTGGACATCGCTGGACAGCAACCGCCGGACTGACTGGTGGTTGTTGCCGTCACTGCTGGAGATGTCGCTTGTGCTGACCACGGCTGGCTGCGAGAAGTTCTTGCAGAGAACTAGAACCTGAAAGCGGAGAGGCTGTTGTAGTGATATGTGTGATCCGGTTAGTTGAAGTGATTGGCGATTATATACCTGATGGGATTCCTATCGACAAAAGTCACAAACTTTCATTCAAACTTTCACCCCCTATTTCAATTCTTTACCGCATACATTTTCAAAATACCTTCTTTAGGGTTCATGAACTCATCTTCGTTGTTTAATGATCTCTATTTCTAGTTTAAGGGATTAACATTGATAAATAGTCGCAAGTTACTAATTAAGCAGACACAAATGATTGTTTAGGCAATCACCAGAATTTTCTCTTTTCATGGCTGTCGTCCATATGGCCATTAACAATAGTATAATAAAGTAAATATTGAAAATACTCTGCAGACAAATTGCATTATACAACAAAGCACAGACCGTGTACACGTGACAGCTGAAGTAATACCTCTCTGCAATAAAACCATTTCATCATCGGTGCACCTTGCACACATTTACATAAAACGTAATGAGGTTTATTAGCCTTCTAAACATAAACCACTGGCGAGTGAATAATATAACGCCAGTGATGTCAACACAAATTGATTAAAATCTTTATTTAAATACAATTCGTTAGGACAAAACATGGCTTGTTATTTGAATGCAGTGAGTAGGTGTGGACATTGTCGGTGCGATGCAATTATTTTAAAGGTATTCTTGTACAAATATGGAAGGTAATGACCTTTTATAGCTGATGAGCTTAGTATGTCGGCTGTATTTCTCAAATTCTTACATTCCTAATCTGTCTCTATTTATTACTTAGTAGTTGGTAAAGTTTTGTCCAGAGCCTTGTCCACGACTGATAACGATGGGAGATATCAGATTATCTTATACAAAATTCAATAACTACCTACACTATAATTGTTATGTTAGGTTACATTTTTAGGGTTCCGTACCCAAAGGGTAAAAACGGGACCCTATTACTAAGACTTCGCGATCCGTCTGTCTGTCTGTCTGTCTGTCTGTCTGTCTGTCTGTCTGTCTGTCCGTCTGTCTCCAGGCTGTATCTCATGAACCGTGATAGCTAGACAGTTGAAATTTTCACAGATGATGTATTTCTGTTGCCGCTATAACAACAAATACTAAAAACAATATAAAGTAAATATTAAAGGGGGGCTCCCATACAACAAACGTGATATTTTTGCCGTTTTTTGCTCGAAATTTATAACCGCAACAGGTAGACGCTTGAAATATTCACAGAATGTTTAGTTGTATATTTACTTCAAAAAATAATAATTAATAAATTAAAATAAAATAAATTAAGGGGGGCTCCCATACAACAAACGTGATTTTTATGCAGTGTTTTGCGATAATGGTACGGAACCCTTCGTGTGCGTGTCCGACTCGCACTTGGCCGGTTTTTTGAAATTTCCTAGGCCTGTCTTCTATCCATCGAAATCAGTTCAGCAGTTGAGTAGTGAAATCATTATACACAGACAGATTTTTCATACATAAAGGGTAGTATTTGAAATATCTCAAAAACTAAACAACAGATAATATTCCTCTCGATCTGTTCATCCAAAGGTAGACAATCTTTGGATGAATTTATGATTGTCCTGTGCGATAACTCCGGGCCGCCCATTGTACTCTTGTTTTTATAAATGTTTGGCCTGTACTTATTAAGTGGTGTTTATAAAGTATATAATAAATAGATAATGGAAACTTACCGTGTACAGAACACTGAGCATCCCCATGATCCCGCCAACCAGCACGTCCCACCAGTGATGCCGGTGGTCGCTGAGCCGGCTCAACGAGCACACTGCAGCGTACACGATGCAGAGGACTTGCAGTAGAGGTACCAGCAGCACGGAGCGGTTGTGCCAGCTGAAAGCTCGCCTTTGGAGGTACCACTGTGAAGGAAGGATGGGTTAGTTGATAGTTTAAGAGGTGGAAGTATGGCTTCAAAATCAAATATAAATGGATTGAATTGAAAATAAAAATAAACTTCTAGGGGAAAAGTGGTTCATGGTGGACATCCCACCCATACGCACAAAGCTTTTTGCTAATTGTGCGCACAGCTAAGGAGTGGAATTCCCTTCCCGAGTCTTTGTTCCCTGATAGCTACAATCTTGGGGTCTTTAAGTCAAGAGTGAATAGGTTACTTCTAGGCAAGCGTGCTTCACTGTAGACCACATCATCGTTTACCATCAGGCGAGATAGAGGTCAAACGCGAGCCAATCGATAAAAAAAAGGTTATACGTAGTGAGATTACAATGACATGAACGTCTATTACTTAACAATTCTATTAGCAGGCTATCCTGTATGGTATTTTTTGCAGCCGTAATATAATTATGATGATGTAATTTACAAGATTATTTATTTCAGATTCTTTTATTATTAATATCAGATTCTTTCAAAAGGTGAAGCACCAAAAGTAACCTAACATTTAAAAATGTATACTATTTTATTTTAAACATTTTTTTTCTAATTTCAAACTACGTGTTGTCAATTTTGCAATTATGTGCAAACAATAAAAATATGTTTAGTATCAGCAATATGTTGTCAATTTTAATCAAAATCTACAAAAAAGATACTCACAGCTAGAAACAAGCCGCAGTAGACTGAGAGCGACGCGTGGGCTGAGGGGAAGCTGCGGCTGGAGTCGATCTGCAGGTACCGAGAGTACTTCATAGACGTGCAGCGGTAGTTGCTCACGTACTCTGAACTGTTGAGGAGTAGACACTGGTTATTTAAGGGATTGATCACTAAAGGTACTAAGACTGATCATCAGCATGTACAGTACGGTCGTATGGCTGTCAGAAGAACAACCACAGATATAAATTTAACAATGTCTGTGAGTACAACAATCTAGAGGCTTTAGACAAGGGCTATTGTATAGAGCGTCGTGATGGAAAATAAAATATTGTTTTAAAATAACTTTTTTTTGAGGACGATGACCAGAAGATAAATATTTACTATACTACGTATAGGTATAAAGTATTAAAAGCATTAACAGATAAATTCATTCATTTGATAAATAGGAACATGGTTCTCACAAACTTGCAAATATTGCAAACATAGATAAAATACCTAATTCAACAACAATGTCATCATCATCAAACATTGTCACACAAAACGGAAATGATGCTTTATATAGAATCATACTCACTCATTACAAGTGCTAGCCTTATCCGGCTGGCACAGATCAAAGAAGGTAGGCCTCGGAGACCCCACCACACACTTCACAACCTCCAATATGGTCAGGTTGACGACAGACCCGTAGATGTAGTCCCGGTATAAGAAGGCGGCTGTCTTGGCGCTGTCGAGGAGTTTACTCTTCTTTAGGTTGTATTCGTCTTCTCGTTGAAGAGTTGTTTCGACTGCCCATAGCTGGAAAGAAAGGTGGAGTTGAATATGGGGAGAGGTACACTAGTCTTATCAAAAAGTAATCGTACCCACCCTGTCCCCTGTCTATAGTCACTACAAGTAATTGTGAAATCAGGATGTTTTGATGTTTTTTAATCAATCAAGCATCAACGTTAACACATAATTTGGATGAAATTTTGCTTACTAGATAGACTATAACTTCTTCTCATAGCTCTAGGTATAGCTTGAGAAAATATGCAGAATTGGCGTGAACAAGTGTTTAATCTTAAATTGATTAGTTACACACACAAATGTCACAAAACTAAAACAGGATCTGTAGTGGGTCAAATCAATAGATAGTCAATGATAATTATAATGATGACACTAAAGTATAGTTTGTCACCTTTTTTACCCGACTGCCGAAGGAGGGTAATGTGTTTATCAGTCTATGTATGTATGTATGTTTGTTCCTATGTGGCGTTCCAGAGACCTAACGCATTGGCCGATTTTGATGATTCATACGTCAATCGATGCGTCTTAACCTTGCGAGTGTCATAGGCTACATTAAAATTGGAAAAATGGCGGCTTCTGGGCGCCATATTGTGGAGGGGCAATTTTCTTTTTTCTTCCAAACCCATCGTGTGGGGTATCAAAATAAAGGGTTTTAAGATGTGATTTCAAAAATATATAACACTTATATATTTAAATGTATCTAATTCGAAAAAATAAATAACTAAAAAGTTATAAATAAAGAAGTTAATTCAAAAAATCAAAAAACCCGACTGCTTAAAAAGCGAACTAAAAAGACGTAAACAAGAAGAAAATCATGCTGTGCAGTCGGAGGATACATCTGGTTTTTGGTCAGCCAGCTCGCGAATATGTTGTTTTTAATTAACTTCTTTATTAACTTGGAGAAATGCTCATGCATACTGCGCTACCACTGGGAGATAGCGCACTTATGTGGGACTTGAACCAACTAAAACTCCACGGTGTCCTCCTGTGCCGCTTATGGCGGGAACACGGGCACGCGTTAGCACTCACCGCGAACCCGCCGCGGCTGTCCGTCAACGGACCCTCCTCTGGGGAGTAACCCCCATCACTGGCGCACCAGAACACACTGTACGCCGTGACCACCCCAGGGACCAAACCAGCACATGTGCTCCAGACGACCCCGTGTATGCACCCTTGGTCCCCCTGTGACGGGTCAAGGTCAATGGCCCCGCCACCTACACCTGCTTATCTTCGATCTACAAGTACCTAATACATACATCATGTCCAATGTCAGCACAACACATTAAAATGGAAACAGTGATGGACAGACAGCGTCGTAAATTGTAATGGACATGCCATTTACTAATACAAATATAGAGTATATCACAGTGACAATTTCTTGTCAGTTGATTTCAAAAAGCTGGACTTTAAGACTGCTGGACATATTGCTTTTTTATTATTGAAATAACAGTGTCGGCTTTTGAGTGGCTGCCATTGTTTGAACAATAATGCAAGAATGACAGTTTTATAATGTTGATATTCATTTGTTTTTCTTGTTTTGTTTAGAGTATTCAAAGAGTTATTGAGTTGTTTATTTGTTTAACATTATGTTTGTGTGTCGCCAGCTGCTTCGTTGTTGAGGGGTTGAAAGGGCGACTACCGGCTCGGGATAAGTGTCATTTGGGCTTTGAATCTGGGATTTCTCAGTAACAACCGGCAGGCCTATTACGTAAGAAACAGCAATCAGAAATTATCGCGCGATCAAACGCTTTACACCATAAAAGTCGGCATTACCTGCAATGAAGTTATGGTAGATCTTACACAATCGTTTGCTAATCGCTCGCTATTTGACAATTGCACATATCTATATCTATACTAATATTATAAAGAGGAAAGACTTGTATTTTTGTATGTAACGAATAAACTTAAAAACTACTGGACCGATTTCTAAAATTCTTTCACCGTTAGGAAGCTACACTATGCCCGGGTGACATAGGCTCTAAAACTTTTGTATTGGAGAGCAATTATTGCGCAATAATCGCTAGTGTTTTGCTCTTGCAAGATGCGTAATAAGCCTGTATATAGGCTCGTTCCCTTTTACATAAAACTTAAAAATGACTGATAACAATAATGTGGGTGAAGATTAAGTACTACAGGTACGCCATTGTTTTACCCTTCGGAAAATGCCGACGTCATGCTACCGAGAAGTTTTACACTGACAGTTTTCTGTAGTTTTAATATTTAAAACGGTCAGTGGATCGTCTTAGAGGCGGAGGTATTTCAATATTTTCATGAAAATTTCTAGAAAGTTTTGCTACATTTGCATACACCTGCATTGTATGACGTTGGATTCATTGTCATAAACTGTGTGTCAACATTTGTGTGTACTGAACGCACCTGTGTAAATTACTACTGTGGCCACGACAATGGTGTCTAAACGACAATAGTTTCTGATATTGTATGCAGTAGCTGCCGTACTGACAAATGAGTAACTAAGGAAACAGGATATGTAGAATATAGAAAACTTGGAAGCTTAAAATTGAGTTCTTTGTTGACCATCGAAGCTTTAGTGTGAGTTTTTATACTTACTGGATCGCGTAAATGTAAACGTTCACTATGTCAATTTGTATAGAAAACGAGTTTTTGATCGCTGTCACCAGATGGCGCTTTTTTATTATGGATAGGCTCGCGCTTGACCACTATCTCACCTCGTGGTAAGGGATGATGTGGTCGACGGTGAAGCTTATTAAATTTTAATACAAATTGAAGTTTACGTTATCGCTATCGAGTGGGTACATTTAAATACTCTCGCCACAGATAATATAATACTAGCATACAGATGCCTCATCCCATACAAAGACACCGTGCCGACGTAGCTAGCGTTTTTCATCTGATTATACCGATTTTTTTTTTGTAAATCTTTCGCGTTCGGTTCCGTTCCACAGCGATAGATAGATCACCATATATATCCGTAGAACGGAACCGAACGCGATCGATCTATAAAAATAATCTTTGTATGGGATGAGACACCACTGCTAAGACCAAAGACCGGGGACAGATCACGTGAGACCTGAGACACTGGTATGTCACAAGCACAACACAAACTTCCAAACTCCGGGTTAAAAATACTAAGAAATTGTTTATTTAAAACCCAATAAGACCTGCGAATCGAACCCTGGCCCTCAAGCTCAAATTATTTTTAAATTATATGACACTTTGCAACCACGATACGAACAAAGTAATTGAAGCTGGGATCTCTCATGTGCCTTTAACTGTAGCATGTTCAACTAAATGCCACAAAGTACTCACCACTAAATAAGGCACGATGACTGTGATGGCCGCCACCAGTGATATGGAGAAAGTGTCCCCGGTGTGAGGGTACGACAGTGCTGGGTCGTTGCAGGTGAAGCCAGCTCGCCGGCTTGGCAGCGCACCCACTTCCAGCAGGATACATACTGCTGCCACTGTTGAAGAAGAGAAGAGAACGTTAGAATGTGGGGGAAGAAAGAAAACTTGATGTAAAGTATGTAGAATGGTAAGAGTCAGATGTTATTCAAATTATTTTATTTCACACACAGCTGGGCTATATGGAAACTTATAAAAACGGCAGAAACTAGTGCACGGTTCGATGTCGTTCCCTATTGAGAGGAACCGGCAAGAAACTCTTCTTAGCCCTCTGTTCTTCCCAAACAGAGAGAGATGAGAACAAAAGGGGCCCAACCAGCAGAATGGCCCAGTTGACGACGATCGACAGTTCTTAGTACACCCAAAGCCATCAACCGCCGTCGATCAATGTTATAGATCGACGACTGATCGATTGGATTGGTTTAATCGATCAAATTAGAAGCTCTAAGCTCCTTATCATCATTTAACTCAAATACGTCCACTGTTCAACGAAGGCCAATCCAAAGTAAAACCGTAACGACCAGTCCTGTGCTTCCCGTATCCATGACTTCCCCGCGACCTTCACCAGGTCATCGGTCTACCTTGTGAGGGGTCTATCAACGCTGCGTCGTTTCGTACGCGGAAATAGCGCAAATCTCACATATATTTATTGTATGAGCTCATAGAGCGCTTGGCAAACACATAAACCATTAAAAAGCAAATTTAGGAGGGAAGAGAAGAACTGATCAACCTAGCCGATGCAACTTTAGATCTCTATGATATAATGTACAGCAGGGCAGAACTCGCAGAATGGATGGCTGATGAGGCAGAAAAGTTCTGGAGTGGCGACCGCGAATCGGCAGACGTTGCGTTGAAAGGCCTCCTACAAGATGGATCGATGACCTGATGAAGGTTGCGGGGATCCACTGGATGCGAGACGCACGGGACCGGTAAATGTGGCCACGCTTGGGGTAGACCTATATCCAGCAGTGGACGTCTTTCGGCTGATATTATGATGATGATTCGTATTAAACAAATAAATCACTTATGTATCAACGATCTGAAATTTATTAAGAAGTCCTATGCAATTCTTCGGACTGCTGCATACATCTAATGCATATTTTATCATTTATATTACTGTGTTCCCCAGTTCATTCGATCTCTTACCGCAATTGCATGCAAAATCCAGCATAAAAGGCTACCCAACAAATTATAGCCTACCTAGAAATGATTAACTGCTTCTTATCATTCTGAGGCATTAATAATAGTCTAAGTACAGGTAGTTACAGCGTGCTAGGTAAAAGGTTAGTAACCTGTAATTACTTTTGCATTATTGCAATCCTTGCATCAGTGTTTTGCACAAAGTGCTGTAGGGTACAGTAATGGGTTACTTGCACGCTTCGAAATAGCCTTTATTATGTCGATTTTTCTTTGATAAGTTACTGTGTGTTTGTCTGTGTGAGTGTTAGGTTGCTGGTGGTAAATTTGATTTGTCGTTTATGGCAAATTGAATTGATGGCGACGAATTTATTTAGGTTACTAATGGTACGATTACTGTAAGTGCTCGGATCTCCGAGGCATCATATTTAACCACACCATAATAGCCAAGTTTTGCGCAGCTTATTTCCATTGTAGCTAAAAACTCTGAATCAGACCTGACATCACCGTTCTTCTTTTCCCATGAAAGGATAAACAAAGAAGTGATCTCAAAATAGTATATAACAAAGTCGCTGTCTGCCTTTGTATGTCTCTCTACTTATTTCTTCAGAACCAGGCGACGGATTTTAAGACGAGGAAGGATTATGTATATATTTGTCTCGTGTGAAGCCGGGACACGTCGCTAGTGCTTAAATAAAATGAAAGCCGGACAAAGCAGTCTGAAACGTGATTGGCAAAGTGAGAAGGTGCCTTAACTTACAATATTATTATTGAAAACTTCAAAAGATAGCCATAATGTCTAGAAATTTCTAGTACCTTAGGGACAGAGGTCAAGTTATTCAATTTTTGCCCAGCTTTTACCGGAAACTCATTAACGTGGGATGAATGGTTGCCGTTTGTAAGACACGACCAACATTCAATATTCAATATTGAAAATGAGGGATATGGCGATAATAAATCATTATTGCAAAGGCCGGGTTGAAAGATTATTGAAATTGGCGGAAAATCATTTGCTTTGGCACTAAGACCGCTGTAATTGTGCAGTGATTTCGTACTTTGAGCACAAATAAATAATTTCGACACTGAAACGTTCATACGCAGCAACAATATGGGTGCAAAGTAGGACCACTAAAACTTTTAATGAGATTTGTATTTAAATACTCCGAATACCGTTTGAATTTTTTAATTATAGTTGGAAGTTGGAAGAAAACAGTTAATCATGTTCTTATTCTTCCTCATTGTAAGGACCTAATCATCGAACTTCAAAAAATTAAAAATAATCACAAACTAAGTTAACAAACAATCCAACCGACAGTAGTTCAAACCACACAGCCGCTGCCGAGCCTGTCAACCGGGAGCAGAGCACGGGAATACCGGAGCGGTGTTTGAGTGCAGACCGAGGCACCGAGCTCGTCAACACACCGGCTGCGCTAGGGGATCGATGCTCTCATCGTGTTAGGAGGTGGGAAATGGGATGGCCCTTTTCCCACTTGGGCTCGTCTCTTCCCACTTATCTGTGTCAAGATTTTATTCTGGTTATAAGGTCTGCAAAAAGTTTCTCCCTTTTTATTTGACCACCAGCTTGAGAGTAAGTTATTTGAATTTTCAGAAATTGCATCCTTATTGATGTTGATCCAGAATAATTTCAGTTCGTACCTATCATCAGTGGCAATATGATTACTGACTAGAAAGACCCAAGAAACTCCCAAGGGGTAATAATGCAGCTCAAACAATACCACTGCAACTACTTTTCACAAGTGAAGTTACAAAATTTTCAAAAATCATCTACCATTTCTATGCTAATTCCGCAAAGGCGCGGCCACGGACAGTTCCTAGAGTTCACACTTTCTGGTCAGGCTGAGTTGAAGACCGTAATTATCGCCTCAATCTAATTTGTTGGTACCACCGACAAAACGTTTGTTCATAAGATTACTGAGCTTTAGTTAACTTGTAAAGGGTATTTAGCATGGCTTTTTTGGGCATAGTGTTTATGGCAGGGTATTAATATCAATTTAAAAGACATAGAAGAGAGATCTAGGTTCTTGTCACTCGGGCATGGGTTATTTTCGGAACAATACTATGAGTTGAAGAGAATAGACCAACTGTCTAATAGAGAGATGATCAGAGTTATTTGATCGATATCGCATTTCTGAAGGCTCGGTAATTAGGGCAGAAATTCGCTTAGATTTGATATATATACAAATAAATACAAAATGTATGCGTGCGCTCATCTGTGGCCGTATCAGATTTTGACGCCGGTTTAACTATTACTTTTAACTTATTGTTTTACTATTGTTTTTCTAATAACAACAGATGAAGTTCTTGTAATGTTCTTCCAAAATATCACGTAAGCAATCTGAAACATTTTGGACCTTTACGATCATTGAATGTCTCCTTACTTGGACTTGGACTTGGCCCTAAGTATCTGAGCATGAATGGTTCTAATTTGAATTTGGAATCACTTCTAGCCAACCAGTCAAAAGTAGGGTGGTATGTAACTTTGTGGTACACAAAGGGCAACCTGATATTCTGATTATGTAGCACAGGTATTAAGGCGTATACAGACAGAAGCAGGCACGCGACACAAATGCCGCACTGTGCGTGGCTTGGACGTGCTTGACATTGGCGATGACGAGAATTCGCGACGACATACCACTGTCAATGCACCCTTTAGATATTTTTTGCTTTGTTGAAATAGGGTCATATTCCAGGTCAGTTTATGTATTTAGAACTTCATGCACAACGGTACTATGGTGGACTGCCTCAGGCATTCTCTACTAGTCAAGCTAGGGTGGTGAAGAGTCATTTTTCTAAGCTAGAAAAAAATACACCGCTCGGCGCTTCCACAACCTAATTTAGTCAAAACGACCACGGAATAAACCCTTCGACTAAATAATTATCAAGGTATAACTGTCAAATTGATGTTTCGAGTCGATGGAATCGAGTTGGAGGATATAACTTGGAATGTAGGGGTTAGCCATAATATAGTTATCTAATTACTAGTTGCTGTAGGTAAAACACGGTATTTTGACATAATTTCGTAGTTCAACCATGAAGCGGACATGATAACTAGTTATTAATCAAACTCGTACGATTCGACCTGAATAGTTTAGTACTTTTGAGCTGCAGCAAAATGTACAAGCTGTTATAGCAAATTGCAAACAAATAAACGAACGGAACGAAAATTCAAGTTTACAAAAAACAATAAGTACAAGTTCACTCTGATTATCTAGTTACAGTAGTTAATATAAAAAATATAATAAAATTAATGAAAATAATACAAAAATCCTACTTGCTAAAATCAGCGTAGTAAATAATTAAATCAGTGTTTTAACTTAGCGAACTAATCAAAATAAATAGAAAGAGGTTGCCTGGCAGTGATCGTGGAGCGCGATATGGCTGCCTGTTGTATGTTTGTTTTTTGTTTTAAGATGTCTTTTTGTTTTGTTTTTATCTTAGTGTACAATAAAGTATATATAAATAAATAAAACAAAACAACCTTTATTTTACTTCTCTGTATAATGATAGGAAACAGTAAAAGATATAACAGAGCCTACTACATAATTTTGGAGTGGTCGATTCGCACACCAAAAAAATAACTTCGTGCGAATCGCCACAGAAAAATAATAATATTCAAAAGGGTCGATTCGCCCTTTTCGGGCCATAACCCACATATATTATAATGTCTTCTGATACGTACAGAGGGGTTATTGGATGACTCGCCCGAATCGGGCGAATTGTCCACTATTAAAAATATTCATTTTTCTGTGTCGATTCGCCCGAAGTTTATTTATCGGGGGGCGAATTGACCACTCCAAAATAACTTAGTAGGCGATTCGCCCGAACTTCATTTTAGAGAACAAAAAATATAAAAGTACAGTCGTGCTCACCCGTCTCGGAAATAATATGAAGAATTAATCGAAGTTTATAGATTTTTTTCTAGAAACTAGGAAAGCAATGCATTCATTAAGTAATTACCACTTAAAACGTGGAGATATGCCAGCCAGTTAGATAACATAGACAGGCGACAAAACAATAAGAGGGAGACAGCAATATTCGCTACAAAAAAATAAAGAAGAAGTTCTATACGCTATTAGGTCATTCCGGTACCGGTAAAGACAAACTTAAGTACCAGGAGATTATAACCATGAAGAAGATAGGCTGGAATCATGAGCGGTAAAAAGAGTACCGGGCGATTCGATAAATAAACTTCGGGCGAATCGACACAAAAATGAACATTTTTAATAGTGGACGATTCGCCCGATTCGGGCGAGTCGTCCAATAACCCGTACAGAGTCTGGTTGTCTGTGAATGTTATGTATACGATGTTTTATTTTCTCTCATCGAACGATGTTTTGAGAGCAGTGGTAACAGACGCGAATTACAAGTTGTGTTCGTGGATTCGAACCCAGAAAGGCGCTTTACTTTGTGTAAATTATGTCATCACCACTGCTATTAAAATGGTGAAGGAAAATATTCTTTGGAAACTGGCATGTCCTAGAACCAAAAATTCAAAGTCGTGATGACATCCAACAACCCGCACTGGGCCCGCGTGGTGAATCATAACTTGTTATTTAAACCAACACCCATAAAAGAGCCGTAACAATAATATTATCAAGTATAATCGTTGACATGATAATCAGGCTTTATTTTATGTCCTATAAACTTTTTAACAATGGAGAACAATTATTTCGTTCAACAGAACGTTAAGTTTATAGGTTATCGAAACACATCTTTTGGTTATAATATTTTATTGATGGTAATAAAATTAAGGCTTTTCTTGAGAAGGTGTTAATAAATTAGACTGATATATTGTTTTTGGTTGAAAGTTTAAGATATTCTGGCATTTGGTAATTTCCGGGGTATCAAAAAAAAAAGTATTCTCTCAGTAACAAAAAATATGATGAATGGCCAATAACTTTTGTGTTACAATATAAACAAATATTTAAATTATAAATTTTCATTGGGACATAAATTAATATACAGTATATTAGGTATTATTTTAGATAATATTCCACTGGCATGATTGATTTATTAAAGAACCTGAACAGATGAAAATTAAATGAGTTTAAATTATAAAAGTATTGTACGATCTATGGCAGAAAATAAAAATAAGGAGTTCTACTTTTGCCCTTATTAAATTAATTAATCATTATGCCATTTAGCTTTATGTTTACAATCATACCATTCACAATTGATCACTGTCTAAATCAAATCCATTACCGCAAACTACCAACACCATATAAGGCAGATAATACACTTCCGACCGTATAAAGCTTGGTATGCACGTCACATAATTTTGACAGCAACTGTCACGACTCATGAGTCATATCCAGGTGGGCAACTTATCATCTACTAAGTACGACCGATACAAATCTCTAATTTGACAGCTAGTAGCTCGAGGCATAGTGATGTATCGTTCTGCGCGGGCGATAAATGCATGCCCATATTATTATTGTTAAGTCATAAATGTCATTTGAACATGCGAAGCGGACTTGTCATCAAAGGTGCGTAGTAAAGTTTAGAAAATTATGAGACGTGTCTGTGGAACTTGGGCTTTTTAATGGATGGGTTATTAAATTAATAAGAATTAATCGTTTATTTCTCTTCCAGTAATTAATGGCTGTTGGTAATTTGCTATTAATAGCAGACATAAATAATTTAAACATCAAATACCCAACTACTTAAGAAAAGATAGTAAACAAGAACAAAATCATGCTGTGCAGTAGGAGGATCAGGTGGTCAGCCAGCTCGCGAATATGTATCCTCCAACTGCACAGCATGATGTTCTTTTCATTTACCATTTTTTTAGTTCGTTTCTTAAGCAGTCGGGTTTTTGACTTTAAATTAGCTTTTATTAATTACAACTTTTTAGTTATATTTTTTTTTGGAATAACTTTTTAATATATTCGTGGTTTATATTTTTGTGACCACCTCTTAAAACCCTTTATTACCCTTTATTATATACTCGATGGGTTTGGCAGAAAAATAAAATTGGGACTCGCACAATATGGCTCCATGTTTCTTTTTTAATGTCACCTTTTTGAGAATACTTGGGCGATCAAGACGCATCTAACGTTGTCTTAATTAAATAAATCCGTCAAACGGTTTGAAAGATATGAGGTAATAAAGAATATTACATACATACAAGATACGCGGGAAGAACATTACTCTTTCCTTTCAGCCGGTAATAACGGTTTAGTTGAAATCTCTGGTTGGTGCATCAAGCAAATAATATCTAAGACTTAGATGACTTACTCGAAAAAAATTAAAAATCAATGTGAGCATGAGAAAAACAGTAAAACTGCGATATTACTTGATCGCATCAAATATTCGCCAGTCTCAATGTTTGTTACTTTGCGAAGAGCCTAAATATAGTTATGTATGGGATTGACATGTAGTACTACCGAAATGTCGCATGGTCCCTTAAATTTGTACACTGGAAAGCATTCGATGACTAATAAAGTGGAAATTGCAAATATAAGCACACTTTGTCTAGCCTTCTATTTAGTTATTTATTTGGAAACTCAACAGCTTATTACTAATTTACATGAGTAAATGTTCTCCAGTGTCACACTGTCAATGAACAGCCCAGTGAAGTTGCACATCAACCCTTTCGATGGCATTATAATTAAATCCATAAGGATACTAATTTGGGTATTTGGAACGGCTAAAACTAATGCATTGACATTTCGAGACATTGACAGTGATATTATTTTGTTGATAATACCTGAATAGTGCACCAAGATGACGCTGTATCAGTTCACAATCAAGTCTGGATTTTACACACATGTATATTTTCATGTCATCGGCGTACATGAGATGTTTCGCGGATTTGAAACACGACCGATCGTCATACAAATATGCGCAGTAAAAAATAGGACCCAATAAAGATCCCTGGGGAACACTGGAGGGAATTTTTACGAAGTCAGATTTGAATCCTCCCATAACCACAGCTTGCGATCGGTTCGATAAGTATGACTTAACCCATCTCAGTAAATCTCCATGGATCCCTAGTTTTTGTAGCTTTGCCAGTAAGATCACGTGGTCCACACGATCGAATGCTTTTCTAGAGCCTCAATCAATACCAATACCAGAATCAATTTCTAAAGTAATAAAATGTTAACGTTAACTTATGTATTAGCAATTTCCTTTAGCAATCAATAAATTTACGAATGTTTTAACACAATGCTGTAATAACCATATTCTTGTAATAAATGTTTGTTGAGAGTGATTGTAAGTTTAGTTCTGCAGCGTCGTTGTAAACAATGTACAAAATGTGTTATTTTATGACTGCATTTGTGTGGACTAGCCTTTATTGTCTTTCGACCTATTCCCATTTTGACTACAATTTCAATAATAATGATAAATTATTTTGTATATTCTTGAGAAAGTCTGTAATTTCGACAAGTTTACTGCATTTGTCTATTTGTCTGGACCCACATATAAAGTCTTTCCCCATTTCGTCTATAATTTAAATAATAATGATAAGTTTTGCACATTCTTGCGAGAGCCTGTCAAACTTGACAGGTGAACGATGATGTCGCCTAACCTTAATAATTTAAAGTTAGTGATCGAAGCTTTTAAAGTCTTATTTAGTTTGTCTGTATTTTGCGAACAAATTCCACTGTCTTGAAAAGCCTAATAAATAAACACATAACTTAGTCTGTTAAACGAAATTAATGTACCATTTTACCTTTTAAGGATGGGCAGAGATCTAAGCGGTGCCGTACTCAGTGATATTGTGTAGAACGAAGCGGTGATAAAATACTTCAGTCGTGCCGACTAGAAATCAATTTCCCTGAGAAGGTTTACAAGTCATGCATGCTGCTGTTTATTGGCTACTAACTTTTGTCCGTGGCTTCGCCCGACTGTAAAGTGTTTTATTATCGCAAGGGTACTTTAGATACTAACGGCACGTTAGGTATTCTAAGTCATAATCCAGGGCCTTATTTATGTATACTGACAGTGAGACATATTTAGCAAAATATGACATCATTTTCACATGACGTTTTTGTGACAAAGATACATTTTCTAAGTTTTTAAGCTGACATGGTCACAATCATTAGAATTAATATTTGTTTCGGGATATTTACCATGTATATTCTGATCAGTTCTCGTGATCATGGCGCTTGTAACGGTGCCGAAATATCGAGCTCTCAACAAAATACAAAATATACATGGTAAATAATATCCCGAAACAAATATTAATTCTAATACATTTTCTACTTTAGTAAGCGGCACCCGTTTATTAAATCGGATAATGAATGAGAAGTTGAAACGCACAAAACTGTTATATTATCAGTTTATCATATTTGGCCCAATGGCTTTATTAAATAACAATGAAAACGTAACAGACAGACAGACACACTATGGCATCTACAATATTAGTATGGATGTGAGTGAGTCATGATCGAATGGCATCTGTTTTACTGCATGCACTTCAGTTACAGGTTTAAGACCGTGTGTGCCGATGTCGTTTATCTAGGTAATAATGTTCAGAGAAATTGATTGAGTCAGGAAATTCAGCTGAAGATTTGTGAATCAACTTAACTTATTTATTTATTATATGCTTTATTGTACACCTTAAAATACAATTATAAAAAGAAACTTAAAATTAATACAAATACAATGGGCGGCCTTATCGCATTCCGCGATCTCTTCCAGGCAACCTGGTATGGACAGTAATTGTCTGGACATGAAGTGGGGTTGTCATTGGTGTGACAATAACATTTACGACAATATTGACAATAACTTACTACGAAGTTTCAGTGTCAAACTTGGAGACATTACAGGGGGAGACCAGGGTTATTTTGAGTGTGTGTAAGGGACAGATGTGTATGACTTGTATATATCTGATCTTTACGCACACTCAAAATAACCTTACTCTAAGAGCTTATGGTCATCTTCCTGGACTTTTTAACTAGGTCAATTCTTAAGAGACACAATGTCAACAATATTTTGTCTTATTGCGCCAATCAACCCTTTTTTCATCTTAATAATAATAATTGCTTATTCTTAATGTGTAGGCAATAAATAAATCCACCATTGCACCTTTGTGCATGACGTTTTAAATAAATGAATTTAGCAGGCCTAGTTCCTAGAACAAAAAATATCTCATGATGGAAATATTATTAAACGCGCGTTAGCAGCTGTTACTGGTTGAATGCATTATCACCAGCCATTTGCAACACTCCATTTAAGTACCTACGTTGAATTTCGAACGCTACGTTGTACTTTCCAGACCAGAATACGGTTCTCAGTCTCAAGAAAAGAGTAAAACGATTTGAAATTACAATGCTTATGCTTAATTTCACAGGTACCTCACTCAATCGCACCTCTAGCTTAGTAGTTACTCGTGAAAGTCTCATAAAATGTGACTGCATAATTAAACAACTAATCTGGCAACAAGTACATTGTTGCCAGATTAGTTGATTAAGTATGCACTCACATTGTACGTACGAAGTTTATTGTTCGACCGCCGTGATGGTGAGAGTTGTTGAGGATGTGATATTGAGATGTTGACTAATTATCGTGGTCATTACTCATTTTCATTGTAAGGGTATAGTGCTTTATTAAGTGCCTAGATCTTAGTTTTTTCGGATATAAACTTTGGATTTCACCGGTTGTTGTTATAGTGTAAGATGATTTAATGGAAACTAAATGACCTTACCAGTGGTGTCTCATACAAAGAAACCGAGCTGACGTTCTATACTGATTATTCTGATTATTTTTTGTACATCGATCGCGTTCGGTTTCGTTCCATTCCGTTCCATGGATATAGATGGTGATCTATCTATCGCCGTGGAACGGAACCAAACGCGATCGATTTACAAAAAATAATCGGTATAATCAGATAAAAAACGCAATTTTCGTCGGCACGGTTTCTTTGTATGGGATGAGGCATCTGTATGCTAGTATTATATTATCTGTGACCTTACTGACAGCCATATCGGTTGGATATTTCGTATTTATCAAGAAAATTTCAATTGCAAATCGGTCGAAATCTATCGCATTGCGTCCATCATAATCATTATCATCATCACATCATCCGAAAGACGTCCATTGCTGGACATAATTCTCCCCTAAGTGTCGCCATTTACCGGTCCCGTGCGTCCCGCATCAGCGGAACCCCGCAACCTTCACCAGGTCATCGGTCCACCTGGTGGGAGGCCTTCCAACGCAACATCTTCCGGTTCGCGGTCAGCACTCCAGAACCTTTCTTCCCCATCGGCCATCCGTTCTGCGAGCAATGTGTCCTTCCCACTGCCACTTAAGTTTGGCAATTCTTCGCTATGTCGGTAACCCTGGTTCTCTTGCGGATCTCTACATTTCTGATTCGATCACGCAAGGAAAGTCCGAGCATTGCGTCCATGTGAACGTAATTGAACTCATCAGGAAAATGGCTCGAAGCCCATATAAGGCATTGACACGCATAGCGTGAAATAGTTATGAAAACCATGACAAAAGGTGTTTTATATTCGAAAAATGATTTAGTTGAAGGTAGTTAATGCAGTTAGAATGACACTTTTTGTGTGAAGTGCACACAAAAAGTGTAAAGTTCAGTACCTAGTCCTCGGCTTTCGGCTGAAATAATGCTGATGATGAATCTTATAGACTTCGATTCAGATTTTGAATTGAAGTTTTGCTTCATCTTGCAATGAGTTTTCAAAACCGAATTCATCGGTTCTGGTTTCATTGATTAGGTAATTAATCACCAAGTCTTTCCACAGTATCAATGAATCATTAGCCCATAGGTATTCCTTACTTGATCCAGTTGTGGTCTTCTGATTACTAACGCAGGTGTGAAACCGCTGCGTGCAACTCAATATTACGATTATTGTATTTCATTACAATGTAATTAGAACAATGGTTGTATTTGTCATAACTTACATACTGTTTGAGGATAAGCAAATATTGTAGAAAAATAGATTATTGACACCAGCGGCGAGGAGACCGTAGCTAGCCTTCATCTGTCATAATTAGCGAAACAATCGTAAAACATACGACGCCTTTTAAAGCGATTCCAACAGTTGAGGGGAAATTCATAGAATTGATTGCAAACTCTTTAGTTTTGAAAATTCAACATTATTCATTGCTTGTTTTACGCTGTCGAGTATACGGATTTATAAACTTATGAAGCAATGGATTGGGAACTCCTTTCGGTTGTTATGGATTCTGTGATATAGTGTATTACGCAATTAGGGAGCCGGTTTGTGGAACGGAAATATCGGCGTGTCAAAAAATTAAACGCAAGTCAAGTGAATTTATCGGTATTGATCAATGACAACAAAAAAAATGTAAATAAAAAAAGTTAATAAAATCAAAAAACCCGACTGCTTAAAAAGCGAACTAAAATCTTGCTGTGCAGTCGGAGGATACATATTCGTGAGCTGGCTGACCAAATCAGATGTATCCTCCGACTGCACAGCAAGATTTTCTTCTTGTTTACATATTTTTAGTTCGCTTTTTAAGCAGTCGGGTTTTTTGATTTTATTAAAAAAAAATAATTGTCATATTAGTTTGACGATAATTTTCGTTTAGTTCTAGGTGTTACAGCAGTTTTATTGTTTATAGTCATAAGGAATTAAGACGAAAAACAATTAGAAATTATTTCCTTATGATTTCTTAACTAGGTTAATCGTTGCCTGGCAGAAAATATTCCCTATTAATTTTATAGCCTAGCTCTTTCAATGCATCCCCGTCAAAAGAGCTAGGCTAATCATTTTATGCTTCAAGTTTAGAAAGGCTAATATAACTCATGACTCTCACTCAGAGTAGGTAGAATAATGAGTATTAAAAATATTTATAATAATATAATAATAAGTTCATTTATTTTCTCTCACAATGGTTTTAGCACTAATCTGTTTACAAATGCATAAATTCACATTGCGAGAGCTGGTGCCTGATGTAGGTTTAGTTAAAACCTGTGTTACAAGTCACCATGCCCCACTTAGTGGCCTCATGCAAATTAACAGGCAGGTAACATGTAAATCCAAAAAAAAAAAAAAAAAAAATAATAAAACAAAAAATTAATAATTGAAAATGAAAATAAAAGTAAACAATAAAAGCTGTCAAAAGGTGTGAATGTGTATGTGAATTGTGGTAAATTTGTAGGTGAATTATGGTGAATATGTGGGTGAATGGTGATGAATGTGCAAGTGGAAGGTGGTAAACGTGTAGCTGAATTGTGGCGAATGAGTGGTGTATTGTGGTTAAGGTGTAGTGGCATATGCGCTTAAAAAATTAAATCAGAAATTATGGAACCATAAGAGCATACAATACCGAATTTCGCAAAAAGGACGCAGAACGGTGACGGCATTTATTTAATTATGTGAAACAGTTTCTCCGTGTCATCATAGCAAAGAGTTTTCAGGTATTCAGTCACTTTTTGCTTACAACTGGGCTTAGGTAAAGAATAAATATTTTGACTGCTGTTAATAATATTATAAAGATAATCCCCCAGGTAACCGGAAAACTTGCAGGCCAGACTCGAACGGAAAGATTCTGTTCTGCACACAGTACCCTTTCTTCGTTTGACTTATTATCAATGAGTTATCTGTCTATTGTATATGTGTCATGGACCAAGTGATTAATCAGGGCACTATGTATAACGCCCGGGCATTATCTAGTCAAGTCAAATCGGGCAATGTAATGAATACCGATTTAAACTACTTTATTCTATCACATTGTCTGGTCATTATGAATATTGCTACGTAACGGTTAGGCAATTAGATAATTATGGTCAATTAATTAGTTAGGAGCTTAGGACACAGTGTTTAGGTTTAGGTTAGGTTCGAAGGAGATGACGGGAGCTCGTTCAATTCAGCTCCCGTCATCTCCATCATTTTAGGTTACTTTAGACCCTACAGACAGAAATATCATGTACACGCGGCGGGGCTTGTTTAAGAAAATCGATAAAATATTAAAACATTTTATAACAAAAAAATAAAACAATAGTCTATTATTTTATAATTATAATCTGTCAAACTATAGGTTGAAAATTAAAGACATCTTGAAAGATACTGTAGTGTCGTATTCAAGAACCTAAATAAATCAAGAAACAAATGAATGCGCCCTTCTGAAGCTAGGTTCAAGATTGAGGAAACTTACGGTTGTAGGACTACTGCCAGCGCCATTTTTTAAAATGATAAGATATCATGACATTTCCTACCAAACAGCCTTGCGTAAAACATGCGAATAATAAATAACTGTCTTATATAAACATTGCTATGTACTAAGACTAGGCAGGGCCCTTATCACTAGGGCTGCCAATAAAAATTGGACTGATTTTTTTTAAATAATCTTTTTGCGAATTTCTAAGTGACTGGAATAACGCAAATCTCACTTAATTAACAGCAAGAGATAGACTGAGTGTTACAAAATACCTTCACATGAAATTTAGTATTTTGGCGAACCTACTATAAATTTCTTCAACAATTTAAATTAAATTAAATTTTATTCAAATTCAGACAGGAGTCCATTCTTTGTTATGAATTTGTAATAATTATCTACTGGGATCCAAATATAAATTAAATAAGTAAGACACAATTTTTAATTACAATTAAAGTTGTCAAAAAGTAAAAATGTCACAGAATTAAATTGTCAAATAATTAAATTAAATTTATAAAACTAGAATGACATAAAATTAAAATGTCAGAAATTTGAAAATTAAAATGTTCAATTATAAAATTTCATAAAACTAAAACTACACAAAATTTAAATGTCCGAATATTTAAAAAAACAACTATAAAATAAAAATAAACAATCTAATAATTACATTAAATACAGGCAAACTAAAGTTATTATAACTTATAACTATTTATATTCGTACGCTCCACTGGCATGTAGGCGCATCCAATGTCCCAGTATGCGGCTGTCCCACCTGTCTGCTAGAGATTTCTTAAACGTACCTCTTTTATTTAACGTACCAATGTAGGGCCAAAATACAATAGAAACAAGCAATACTTCCATACTCATTTATATAATAAATGATAAAAAAAAATGCGAAATTTACTCATCTGTTTTTCTGTCCGTTAGTTACGTTTCACGGCTAGACCACTGAAATAATGTTGGTTAATTTTAGTATAGAGACAGATTAGACATTTAAGCAGGATATAGGAGGCTTTTTATCCTGGGAAATACGTTACCTTGGGATAATTTTCAATTCTTATGCAGGTGAAGCCACTGTTGGCAACCCTACTTATCACTACTTCAGCCGACCAATCTCTTGCACTCTCTGACCGGTTTCCTACGAGATCTCCAATAGAGATGGGCTGCTTATCTCATAAATCGACTAATAATGCGATAATTAATTGACAACTGTAGGAAAAGTCGATTTCGATTTTATGTAGATGACTCTATTAGTAGAGGAAACTTTCGATGCGATTGTGGAAATATATTGGTTGAGATACTGTTTAAGAAAGCTTGTTAAAAGAAACTTACAAAATTGTCACCTGTCTAACCTGTGATTGGCACCATGGTGTCAGTTGTAAGACACGGGTACCTACATACACTAGCATTCTCAACTCAACTAGCTCATGGTAATAAAACCTCGCCAAGAAAAGATGATGTTGTGTGGCTCCACAGTTGCATCGGTCTATCATCACTGACAGGACTATTGTTGCCAATAAGCCTGACATAGTGGTGATAGACCGACTAGAGCGTCGCGCAATGATTGTTGATATAGCGGTCCCCCATGACGAGAACCTCGTGAAGGCTGAGAGATATAAGAAAAGCAAGTATCTTGATCTGGCTCGCGAGGTTGTCGACATGTGGGATGTGAATACAGCAATCATTGTGCCGATAGTCGTGACGGCCAATGGCATAATAGCCAAGAGCCTCGACGAACATCTGAGGAGGCTCTCCACAGCCAAAGCTCATTGGAGTAACCCCATCTCAATATATCCCTCAGGATTTTGACTCAAATCACAGGTCCAATAGCCAGTCGCATCATCAAACCACTAGATAACTAACTGCCTTTGTTCACAACCCAACAGAAGCAGTATAGAAGGCGCCAGCCAGACGATTAGTTCCTCATTTAAAGACTATGGAAACATCACAAATGCATTCTTAATAGCAAAGTAATTAGCAATCGTTCCGCAATCAACGGCCATCGACTTGTACCACATAATGAGGCGCTTTAACAAATCAGTGTGGTATGTGAAGAGGCTGGTAATTGCGACGATTTATGAGGCCTAAGCTTTGCAGATAGATTGCTGCTTGAAGCTATAGAAACACTTTTTCTAGACGGCTAGATGGGGGAGATATATTTACTGGAATGTACTTGGCTGTAATAAAACTAGACGGATCTGGATTTAGAAGAAGCAGTCTCTTATCCTAACAATCAAATTATAGGCATAGGTTACAAGCAAATTGAAGATGATGATATATTTAGAAATGATTGGTTAAAAGACTAACCATTTTGCGATGCCTACAGCGCATTTATAAGACAAAAATTACGACGGGGCTGACATGCCTTAAAGACAGAAAAGAAAGAAAAAATAATATTTGTGACCCGCACAGGAGGCACGAGAAATAAGCATAAAAATTAAACAATAGTAAAAATAAAAAACCCCATGCGAGACCAAAAAGGCTCCTATCTCAGCATGTGCAGCGATATCCAAAAAGGAAATAACGCTGCGCTGATATTCTGATAGGGCCCACAGTTGATGCCACGGACACACTTACGGAAACGGAAAATACTTAAATAATAAAAAATAAAATAGAATATATAAAAAAAGGAAAAAAGTTCCTAAAAAATAAAGACAAAAAGAAGACCAAATGCAAAATTGATTTCCCCTGGAATAAACTGAACCCTAACTCATCAGCCATTAAGCATAAAGTAGAGAACAAAATCACTTAAACATTATGACGACGTCCAAAAAAGTACTTCAGAAACTCAAAACTAGTTGGTGCAAGTAGTACGACTTGCGCATCACTAATCTCCTCAAGATTTCCATGTTAATTGACACACGGAAAACGTCAGTCGATAACGAAAGTGTCATGGCGCCTTGAAATTAATTAGTGAGACAGTAGCCACGTAATGATTGGGTAATCATAATTATGAGTTATTTATAGACCGTGGTTTGGGAGGTGTAGTTTTGAACAAATGTTGGAGTAATTGAGGGTTATGTAAGACATGGTGGCATGTTTGTATTTGGCTATTAGAAGGCACAGAAATCTGTGTGAACAGTTCAATGGACTTCACAATGCTGGAGTAATCTGAGCAATGGCTGCAGTTACAATCTTGGAGAAACAAAAATAAGCGTGAGCTTACAGTTTGGTGAACCTTGAATTTCTGTATCGAAGTAAATATTATACGGTATAAGACTTTGTACTTAAGCGTATAGTAAAGCTGTAGCGGCACCAACGCTGCCATTTACGAGCTAATGTCATGACGTCACACAAATCCTGCATCTCGCAAGCAAAGTTTTCGGCGCGATTTGAACACATAGAACAGTCCGACAATAACCGTCGGGCAGTTGCCCGGACCAGACACAACATCCGTCTGGTCGGAGGATCCTCCCTTTTCTTTGGAGGTTTGCGGGACTTTACACCCTGTTCCACTTTTGTTCCGTATACCTCAAAGCAAAGCATAAGTAAGTACTTATGCGTACAAAATAGTTAGTTCCTTTATAAATGTAACTTATGGTGTATAATAAAGTATATAATAAATAAATATTTACTGTAGTTATTAATAGCAAAGCAAACTCATATTGAGCAGAGTTTATGGGGAAATATGAACAATGGCTAAAAAAGCCTTTAGATTAAATTATAGATGACTGTGTTAGTGAATAAGCAAATAAAGAAAATGATAAACGCATTAGCGATAAAAAAACTCGCTAAGTGCGAGTCGGGCTCGCGCACGAAGGTGTTCGTACCACTATCGCAAAAAACGGCAAAATAGTCACGTTTGTTGTTTGGATATTTATTTTATTTTGTTTTTATTATTTGATATAGCGGCAACAAAAATACATCATCTGTGAAAATTTAAACTGTCTAGCTATCTCGATTCATGAGATACAGCCTGGTGACAGACAGACGGGCCGTGGAGTCTTAGTAATAGGGTCCCGTTTTTACCCTTTGGGTACGGAACACGAAAAATTAATAATTTGTCATTTGATTAAATTATAGATCATTGTGTTAGTGAAAAAGAAAATAAAGAAAATGATAAACGCACTAGCAATAAAAAAGATGATTTGTTAAGCATTTCCATTTTAACAAGAAAATTTACTCTGACCCTGATATTAATGCTAATGCTGAAACGCGTGTAGAAGCTTGAGCATCTGATGGATTACTTCCGACTGCCCTTGGAGAAAGCCTAGCCGGCCCTGAAACTGAAAGGTCCTTGACGCAATCGCGTGTTTCGGTAACGGAGACCTTGAAGTCTTTCAAGGGCAGGTAAGGGATAAACAACCTTGGGAAGTTGACGGTCAAATGTGGGGTAGAAGGAAAGTGCCTAATGGCCAGTTATTAAGAAAGTTCAAAGACTTCAGTTTGCTTTTGTTTGTTATACTTTAAATGCGAGCATTTTTAGGTGTGAGGCTCCTTTAATAGTTTCAAGGGCAGGTTAACAAATCATTGGTAGTTTATTAAAGGTCGATGGTAGGAAAGTTCAAAGACGTTTGTTAAGTTTTGTTTGGGACTGTTGTTATAGTTGTGGGTACTTCCAGGTGTGGTATTAACAGAATTTTAGAGTAGATTGGGTTGGTTGTTAAATATTCACTGGCGCTTTGAAGTTATTTTTGGATTCTTATATAAAATTTAAACGGGTGGAGTTCAAGCTGCTAGTCTTTTTTTTATTCCTTCTTTGTTTAAAGATTGTAAAAGGTATAAAGATTTGTAATATTTGTAAGTGTACCTAAATGCAGTAGGGGCAAACTAATAATATTTTTTTGGAAAGGCATACGTACTCTAAAAAAAATCAACTACGTACGTACGTACTCTAATTGATTAAGTAATCTCGTATTCAAGAATATTTTTGAATTTGTTAGGTTCCTATTAGTATATATGCTATATAATACTAATCAGGAAGGCCTAAGAATCAGTAGTATCTCACAAATAAGGTAATAACTTCCAATACAATTATTTTCAGGGCGTGAGAATCCAAAGATCATTAAGTTCACTTTTAATTAAAGTTCTTTAGTTATAATAGAAATCGATTGTGACGTAATAGGACCAGTAATCATAGTGTGCCACTTTCGATTTCCGTATAGAGAGAAACCAGGCTTTGGGGACAATTACATGTGCGGTGTTAGCATTATCTTTTTGTCAATCTTTCTTTTATGATGCCATTCTATGTACTGTTCTTACCCCAATTGTTGGGGTTACAACATAACTTCTTGTTTCATACTTCTCTATTAGCCGTTTTAATAGTAGTTGATGAAGATAATGTGACTATAAAGCTTCCTAATTTTACTGGAACGGAGTTCCTTATCGCACCTTATAGTTCTGATCTGTTTGCGGGTCGAGGGGCTAGACCGAAAAAAGTGACACAACAAAAACCGACACCTTTTTGCAGTGATTTTTGAGGCACTTCCCGATCACCTAGGAAACAAAAACTTTTTTTTTTTTTTTATTCGACCGAACCAATTTTGATAAATTTTTGTATAGACATAAATTGTATCTTTGAGAAGGACATAGGATATTTTTTGCCCGGGAGTACTTTTTCTTGGGATGATTGTCGACTTTCAAGCGAGCAAAGCTGCTACCATGAATCTAGTATTCAAAAATAATTATTTATTTATTTATTTAAACTTCATGTACAATAGTGGTACATAGATGGACTTAATGCCACAAGGCATTCTTTACCAGTCAACCTTTGGGTTAAAAAGGACAACGTTGTGAACGGGTACAAAATAATATCGAAAAATAACAACTTGTATACGAAAATGTATAAACTTACTTATATATTAATGAAACTTACATATACATAAATATTAATGATACACATATACCAACTAATACTAATACTTCAACATATAACAAATGAAAAAAAAAGAATATAAAAAAAATGAGAAACCTATTAATAATCACTATGACTAGACTCCTGTCTCTAGATGAATTATATTACTTAACAAGCGACCCAATGGTCTTCATGCAACATCAATTCGATACTAACCACAGAATCTACAGTATAAGCACTCTCAACATCACCTCTCGACATATTACAACAATAAACGAAAAAATCTCCTCGTAATATAATAACAAACAGTAGGTGGCCCTTCACACGTGGTGCCATAACTTATAAACAAATCATAAATCCCAGCTGTGGACAACAAATAGGCATAATTACCAGCTGTTAATTTATTCATGTTAAGGTGGTCACTCACCAGAAGCATTCGCATGTAATGAACCTAAGTGAATGCGTTCGTTGCGCATTCCGTGCGCATAATTAAGGATACAATTAGTACCATTGCACTATTTATACTGTGTCTATATTCTGTCCTTTAACCTGGGTCAAATTTATATTTCTTTTTCTTGTCGTTACAATGCGCATCGCTTATAACACGACTGTCACTGCATTTAGCATCACCGCTCCCGTGTTACAGCCGTCTATTTTGTAAAAATCTAACGTTGAAAACTAAGGTGGAGTGAGCTTGAAAGGAACTGTCACCCCTCACAGTTCTATGGATTGATAGCTTAATTCACTTTAATTATTACAGTGAGACTTTTACAGAATAGAACTACAGGTTTTAAAGCTCACAGTTCAGTCAGTGTGTGCGTCGAGCTGGCGCAGTATTTTAACGGCTCAGAGGCCTTAGTGCGAGTTTTTACTCACGCTCAATCGCGTTAATGTAAACGTCAATTTGTATTGAAACTGGATGAGCGCCATCTGGTGACGGTAAGGAGAAACCTCTTTTGTTGTATACATTTTGTCATAAGAGATCATTTACGTTAACGCGATTGAGCGTGAGTATAAACTCGCACTAAGGGCTCAGAATCGAATCTTGCATTGCCGAATGCTCTCAGTGAATGACCACCTTAAAACATCGGTCAGTTAATTCGGAAGAGAAAGCCTGCGTAGGTGACGCGTGGACATTGAGTTGTCCAGTGTAGGAGGTTTATCGCTTTGTGTAGCATTCCTCGTTTAATGATTGCTAGTTTAGCGGTGTTGGCTGGGCATTTTGTAGCATTTATAGGCATTAGACGGGTCTGGTGAATTTTGATGTTATGTTTGTGTTTGATGATCACGTCTTTCTCAAATGCTTTCTAGAACAATATATTGCAAAGATATTGATTGAGTTCTAAAGATGTTATAACATAGCAATCAGCTCTATTATATTTCTAAACGTTTAATTTACAGGTTTGGTAATTATTATCATAAGATCAACTTCAATTATATTTATGAACGTAAATGAAATAAAAAAAGAGTATGTAAGGATCGTAGAAGGTGGCGTTTTGTAGTTTTTATGTATATGGGAAAAAGGCGTAATTTTATGTAAGCATGTAGATCAACTTCCATGGAATGCCCAGTAAATTCGTTGATATCCATAAATTATCAGATTCTACCATAATTTAGCAAATTACTATGCTTAGGATCAATGCCTTCATTCAACTATACGATTATAACTTTCCAGTTCTTCAGAAAGCCAGTCTGTCTGACCATACCAAGGCTTAGGGGAAACCAGACTTCCAGTTGAAATGCCCGCAATAAGATATAGAATTGAGACTTCATGATTATGCACGGAACTCTAATCAACATAGACAACCGGTCGCTTTTGACAGATACATCTTGTCTATGATAAGAAGCTGGTACTTATTTAATTCATAGATTAACATGGAAAATTATAGGTACTTTATCTTTTAATCTACGGAACTGGATATTTTTATCTGTTAAGTCCAGAATTAGTAGTTGATCAGAAATAGAATGTGACGTTTCCGTTTTGAACACCATCTGCAGAAACTACACGGCTAAGTAAGCAAACTGTATAGTGTAAAATTAATAATAATATTATTAGACTAGGTGAAGCCCTTTTCGGACATTGATAAGTAGCATCCTTGAAGAGGCCCTTCAGAAAAGTCATCATCATTTTGCTGCCCTTATCCCATGTAACTTGATCGCAAAACGTTTTCTTCTTAAATTCTCCTCTGTCATTCGTCACGCACAAGCTGTAGGTCATGAGTTCGAACCCAAGCAGGCGCTTTACTTTGTGTAAATTATTTCATTACCACTGCTCTCAAAACGGTGAAGGAAAACATCGTGAGGAAACTGGCATGTCCTAGAACCAAAAATTCGAAGACAAGTGACATCCACCAACTCGCACTGGGCCCGCGTGGTGAATTACGGCCCATTCCTTCTCACAGAGAGGGGGCCTGTGTCCCAGCAGTGGGAACATTAATAGGCTGATGATGTGATGTGATGTAATTCGTCACGCTATCGTTCACTCCCTTTTCATTCATATTATTCCTCACACTATCCACCCATCTTTTCTTTGCCTGTTTCTCTTAGAAAAGTTATGGTCAGTGATGGGCATTTTTGAATGTAGATAATAGTCGATGCCGTGAAAGAAGTATTAGGCAAATAACAATTAAATTTACTATTGATACGAAGAAGAAAAAAATTGAAGACAGGTTAAGATAAATAGTTATTGTTAGTTATAAGAGAGTGCCTCCCCTAACTTCGTATTCAAATGCCCAGAAAATCATATTGAAATGCACTAGCATACAAAAATTATAATGACATCGAAGGAATTATTCCAATCTTTACGTTAAGAGTTGTTTCATCCAGTGAAATAGTAATTATAGATATATTTTCACTGAATTATAAAAAAGCCTATTACTGTCATGGACATACCAACATTGCGTAATCTATAACTGGAGGGGTGCCAGCGATAGGGTGGTTATTATTGTTATTATTGGTTATTTCTTTACGCTATGGAATGTGCAATTAGCTTCAACTTTCTTACTGACCAACTCCTTGACAATTCAAATGTTCCTGTAAATATTTATATACATTTAATTGAATAAATGATTTGAGCTTGAATTTCAATAATTATATATTAATATTAATCTTACACGTGTGAAGCTTCTCGTTAGTAGTTATAAGTTAAGTAAATAATATCACAATGCCTGGAATCTTGTTCAAGGTAACTCGGTGGTTTTCAATTGACCTGGGCTGAAGCCACAAGTTGTTTAGAAATACTTTGTAGTGTGGTGGTTACACACATTTGTTTGTAAGTTTAAGATTATTTAGTGCTTGCAGTACACTTTGGATTGTAGAAATGATTTGTAACTTTCTACGTCACCTATTCTTTAAAAATTAATTATGTTTATAATCTATATTAAACCCATTCATGAATTCTATACGGACGGATCGAAATATACGATACACTTCATTTTTCCAATTCCAATCGAAACAGTGTTGTTGACTGGCAAAGTTCCTATAGACTTAAAAGAAAATTTCTCCTTTCAAATGGTGAAAATCAAATCAGAATTAACGTAGTTGTGTTAGAGATAATATTTTCAAATGTGGAGATCGCAGAATACAAGAATAAATATGTTTTGGTAGTACCTATGGTAATGTCAATAAATAGAGTGGCATTAGTATTTTGTTATATTAAAAAGGATGCATTATGGCTTTATTTTAACGTATATCGCTATCTTTACAGTGTAGCATCATCTTTACGACCTCATTGCTAACAATACATAATAAGAAGGTTTACAATAACATATCCGCTAGATATTGGCTGTATTAACATTTTTCAGATAAAAAAACGGAATGTGGGCGTTTTTAATAAGCGATGTTCAACAGTTTTACAATCTGTCAATTTCTACGTTGGTTTTTTGGCCAAGCATTCTCTACTGTGTGATATTTATTATCTTAGAAGGCGGAGAGTTATAAACAATATTTTTACTGAAATTCATCACAAATTTCAACAAAGGTTGTGATATAGGTAAATTGCATCTATAAGCGTAAAAATGCAAATATGCTGATTCAGATTCGTCCTTTACAAATGCGGATACTGGCACTTAGCCATTAAACTTCATTATAGTGGAAGAAGTATAAACGCAAATAAAATTAATTATGAGAAATATGAACCGAATTTACCACTTACCATAGCTAGCAGAGGTAGAAAGCTGAAGTGGCCCTGAAGGCGAGTTGGAGAAGACAAATCCGGGAGTGAAGACACCGAAACGGGAAATTTAGCATGGGACCAGAGGTAGACGGGCGACAGTTGGGACAAACTGGATGCAGAAGGCATAAAAAGGCGTGGGACCAGAGGTAGACGGGGGACAGCTGGGAAAAACTGGATGCAGAAGACATAAAAAGAGTGTAGGAGAACCAAGGAGGACTTATCCAAACGAAAACTGCAATAGGCCAATGCAAAGACAAGGCACCTTCCAAAAAGATCATCTTCCGCCCGCTTTCATCTATATTGTGCGTATTTTTTAGCAACTCTCACTAACTTAATCAAGTCAATGTTTCTTGGTCACACCAACCAACAATCATATTATCTTTATAATTGGTGTCATCATATCAGAAGAGTTGCTTGCAAACACATAACATAAAATCAGGCCCATTCCTCGAAGGAATATGAAGAGATGCATTTATAGTACCTAAGCCTAAAAGTAGCCTTTAAAGTAAATTACCAACTGTTAATTTCTGCAAACTTTTAGCATGTACCATATTCTAAAATTATCTAAATAGTTCACTCCACGTCGGAGTAAGCCTAGATAGCTCGATAGCAGAATGTCACTCGTATAAACTGACAGTGCGTCTATAAATCACTGTAATTGCGGACATTATAGCTAAATTTAATTCTTGTACTTGTATTGTTATATTAGAACAAGAACTGTTTACCATTTTAGAAGCGTGAAGTGAAACTTCTTTGAAATAACCTCTACAAGTGGTCAGACAACAATCTTGTTGACTAAATTGTATTTTACTGATGGTTGAGCTAGTCTCATAACATAATATATCCAGCTAGCAGACTAAGCAGACATAGGTTGCGATAGAGAAAGAAAAAAAGAGTTAATTTGTAATAAAACTTCCTCCAACGAGGCGAAGATAAGAAACCAAGACAAAATAAGCACATGGCAATTAGGCTAAAAATAATTGTGCTATCAATATTAGTCCACCTCTCATTGAAAGTTTCGGAAATGAAGTCTGAGATACCTGGATCGAGGAAGAAACCTGCTGGTTAAACCCTAAAGAAATTGTAACAATCGTCTTTTCAAAGATACTCCAAGAACGCTGAAAGGCATATATTGCTATGTGGGGCCTACATGTTTTCCTCAACAAAACCCACTTCTGACATAATTTAGCTAAACAAGTTTGTAATATATAGTTTGGTTCACAACATCAGTGTAACGGTCTGGGTTCAAAACTTCAACCCACGACCTCTCTCGCCTGTCTACCTCATCATATTTTAATTGATGTCATTATAAAAAACCTGTTAAACCATTTTCTAAGAATAGTGAATGCACGATACAGAAGCATTTCCGAAGTATCTTTCATTCATAAAAGCTTAACAGATATAAAGATAAACTTTATAGGTTTGAGACATCAGATGTTTTTTTATAGGAACTTAAATAATCTTGCTTATAAAGTGTTTAATTTTAAAGTGAACGACAAATGATCTGCTGCTACCACACTTTTATGAAGTGTAAGCAAGAGATGACGCTATATCATGTTGGATACATCCATCTCTGTCTTACAAATAAGTTAAGAAGCAAAGAAAATTCGGTATATATTATGTTAATTGTCATTAAATTTTATGGTTAATTGATTTTATCGGTATATTAATTTAACGTAGAAGTTTCACTAAGGGATTTGCATACAAGTTGATAATTCTTCGGATTAGTTGATGCATTTTCGTGTCAAGGGTTTATGTTGGAATGTGGGGAAAGGCCATTGAAGGCTTGTTAGAGGCAAGTACTTAAACCGGTGAGAAAATTCTGTGAATCAAATTGTTGTGATGTTTATTAGATCTACGGAGGCCTTTGACAAGTGTCATTCGACCAGTGATGACGATAGCCGATGTTTTCTTTGATAAAATGTCACTTGTCTAGTCTATGGCTTGACGTCTATCTCCACAGAAAAAAAATTAAACTGACTTTTTTTACCTATTGTGGTTTTTCTTATCATCATCATGATTTCAGCCGAAAGACGTCCACTGCTGGACATAGGCCTCCCCCAGGCGTCGCAACATTGACCGATCCCGTGCGTCTCGCATCCAGCGCCTTCCGTTAAGTTCCTTTCCCTTCCTTCATTCCTTTCGTTATTCTTATAATTTTTGTAATTTTATCTATATTGTCCCACAGCTAGGCAAAGGTCTATCTCACAACATTCCTCTCTTCCTGATGTTTTGCCTTCTCCGGCCAGTCTTTCGTAAAATTCTTTTAAGTGGTGTTTAATTTTAAGAGTGCAAGAGTGGACTGTTTCTGAGGAGCTCGTGGCTAAATAATAACAGCCGCACGGGTCGATCTTCAAGGTTAAGCAACGCTTCACGAGGTCGGTCCGTGGATGGGTGACCATTTAAACATACCGAGTTTCCTCCGTGCCTCGGAAAGCACGTTAAGCCGTTGGTCCCTGCTGTAATTTGAAGATCTTTGACAGTCGTTACGAGTAGTCAGAAGATTGAGATCTGACACCAGTCTAGCGAAAGGGTTCCGTGTTACCCATTACTGGGTTGTGGAGGTCAGATAGGCAGTCGCTCCATGTAAAACACTGGTACTCAGCTGAATCCGGTAAGACTGGAAGCCGACCCCAATATAGTTGGGAAAACACTAGGCAGATTGATTGAAGAGTGGACTGTTTCGGCCAGGCTTGTTACGTAAAAAACAGCTATCAGCAATCACCGCGCGATCATACGCTTTACGTCGTAAAAGTCGGAATAACCTACAGTGTAGGTATGGCAGGTCCTACACAATCGTTTGCTAATCGCTCGCTGTTTATCAAATGCACTTATTTAAAAAAAACCGCCAAAATCTCTAAAACTTACAGAAGTTTTAGAGATTTTTGTGTTTTTAATTTTATTTTGAAGAGCATCGTTTTTAGGGTTCCGTACCCAAAGGGTAAAAACGGGACCCTATTACTGAGACTCCGCGGTGCGTCTGTCTTTTTTTTTTTATTATAGATAGGCTCGCACTTGACCACTATGTCACCTGATGGTAAGCGATGATGTGGTCGATGGTGTCACACGCTTGCCTAGAAGTAACCTATTCACTCTTGACTTAAAGACCCCGAGGTTGTAGCTATCTGGAAACACAGACTCCGGCAGGGAATTCCACTCTGTCTGTCTGTCACCAGGCTGTATCTCTTGAACCGCGATAGCTAGACAGTTGAAATTTTCACAGATGATGTATATATGTTGCCGCTATAATAATAAATTCTAAAAAGAGAATAAAATAAATATTTAAGTGGGGCTCCCATACAACAAACGTGATTTTTGAGCCGTTTTTTGTAATAATGGTACGGAACCCTTAGCGCGCGAGTCCGACTCGCACTTGGCCGGTTTTTCTCTTACAAGATAGGTAATAAGCCTAATATAAGCAATTTTCTCAGAGAAATCAGAATATGAAAACGGCGTGCCTACTCGTAATACTTACAATGAAAACACGTCAAAATCTTAATAATTAATCTGCCGGAAATGGTATTATGTTTTAGATATCTAGACCATTTTCCCGTAGAATGCAAATGATACTAAAGTAGGCCAGCAATTGTAACTGCAATTGCATTGGTCTGGCCAATTGTCGTCGCGGGTTGAAAAATACGGGGGCGGAACATGGTCGGGCCCGTGAGAATATTATATTACAACTTTATGAGAAATGTATTAATACTGTGATTGGTTTTAAGCTTTACAAGACAACCTAAAATATCTTACTCGTTTATTGAATAAATTGATGTTGCTCAGCTTCCTAAGCGACTGTCCTAATGGATTGAGTATGCCGCTAGGGGCATTGGTGTAGAGTGAGGTCTTCAAAATGTCGTACTACTTATTTTATTTACTCCTTTTTTATTGTTGTGAATATTTTGCAAATATGACAGATTAAGATGTGTACGGGTTTTACTAATCACTGTTAATAGAGTTTATATTTCGGAAAATGTTATTCTCCTTGTTTTTGATAAAAAAAAAGGTGGGAAACTGCAGCATACTCGATTTTATATTTAATCGCACTTCTACGGCGTTAGAGATGATTTTAATTCAAACTTTGCTTCCGTGCGCGTAATTCGCCAGTGGCGCCAACTGGTGAGCAAAAACGGAAGCCCTCATTATAAGCGATTTTTACTAAGCGAAATTGCAAGTACGTTCACATGGACGCCAAGATGCAATTCGACCAATATGCACGTGAAATTTTCTTAGAAAATATATGCGCGATATAGGGTATCGACGTCATTTAAATTGAGTTCCGCCATCGGTAGATCCCTAAGACATGGTTACCAGCTACCAAAAATATCTTAGTCGTTTATAGAAAAATTATTGAAGTTGCTAAGCCACCTTATAGCTTAATTTAAACATGAAGTTTTAACATAAGAATAGAGATTCCTAACAGGATTTATTCTATTAACAACACAGAAAAAAGGCACAATGTAAATTTTAATATTTAATCAACATCTCAGCCAATTTTATGACTTATTTATAGCACAGCCGATCGCATTGCATTCACTGGTCTATTACGAAAATACCGGACCAGTGCGAGAGACTTCCATGAAATAAATGCCGTTCTATAAATGTCAAAAAGTATAAATAAACGCAGTTATAAACATGATTGCTAAACAGCATAAAAGTCCCATAAATAAGCAACTTGTCATTCCATATACAGTGTGAAACAAGAGCCGTTGATGGCGCTTTGCTCATTGTCTATGCAAATAAAACCCAAACTTGGTGATAGATGACTCAAGATCCAGAGAAAGTTTATCTGATTCTGACAAATATTTCATGTTTTCTTTGACAAAACATAATTTATCATAGAAATAATTAAATGAGAACCTTTTCAGATAAATTATTTATTAGTCCACAATATTTTTGTTAAATTCTGTTGTAAATAATAAAGAAACAGATTTGGGTCGGTTTTAAATTAATAAAAGGTAACCATTTGGAAAATTTATGTGGACATAACTATATTTTATTTTATTTTTTACTATAATTTTTGACAGATGCCAAATCTTTTTCTTGGTTTAGTTGTAAATTAATCTATACTAACATTATAAAGAGGACAGATCTTTTTGTTTGTTTGTTTGTTTGTATCGTATAGGCTCCGAAACTACTGGACCGATTTAAAAAAATCTTTCACCAATAGAAACATAGCATAGCTACATTATTCCTGAGTGACATATGCTATTTTTTTATCCCGAAAACGGGTCCTGTGGGGTGGTCCACGGGAGCGAAGCCGCGCGGAACAGCTAGTAATGTAATAAAACAAAGAAAAGAAAATCTAATAAAACAAATTGAACTAAACTTTTTTCGTGCAATAAAACAGACGAAGATCCTACAAGTGACACGTAGTAATCAAGATCATAAAATGTATATGTAAATGTAACAGTTTGATTGTATTATTTAAATTTGAGTTTGTTTTTAGGCCCCATTTTTCAATAGTCTGATAACTTTTAACTAAGAAATAAAGATGGCGGTTTGACAGCTTTTGTATAGAAAATATGTCAAACAGCCATTTTTATTGATCAGTTATAAGTTATCAGACTATTGAAAAATTGGCTCTAAATCGGTTGAATAAAATAACTACACGTTACAGGATGACCTTCAGTATTTTGTATAATTTTCAGGTGGTGAGAGTATTAATGAACTACTAATGGATTAAATGTCACCCTGTAAACGTCACCTGTTACAGAAACGCAGCGTTTTTGTCTTAACCGCTGCGTAACCTTTATATCTTCTCTATTATTTTTTACGTTGTATCTTCCCTATTAAGAAATTGGTGGTTATCTAGTGATAATTCTTTGACCTCTAGGCTGGTTAAACTCGCCTTTCTGGGTCGCGGATTTATTTGAAAGAGAGTTACCGCGGCCCTGGCATAAGCAACTGAAGGAACACGGGTGGGTTTTAGTCAGTAAAAGTCTGACACGCCCGTCCGCTTCAACCAGAGCGGGAGAAGTCATTGGATAATTTCTCAACAAAAAAAAACGGCTGGTTAAACTCGGTTACCGTAAGCCACATTCTATCAATGAAGAATGAGAATAAAGGTTAGCCGAGAGGGAGCGGGACCTTACAGGACTTGACATTCATAAAATCAAAACTGACAAATTGTTGACTGAGAAACTCATTTTGGACCGAATTGATAAGAAAAGTGAGTGATTGATAGTATGACGGTGAACGGGAATGGAAGAAGAAAACGTCTTGCCGACCTTAAGTAACATGGGACAAGGGAAAGTAGATGAGTATATGGTATGTAGGTACCGAGTGAGTTTTCTATAAACCACAAAACAACTATTTCAAACATTCGTAGGCGTTGGGTATGCAAGGAAACCGAATAATTTTGTAACAAATGTGTTTCTAGTTCCAGTATTCAAGTGTTGGCGACACGAATAAAGTTCCTTACGATAATGGCACACTATAAATTCCCTTCCATAGACAGCGTAAAATTAGCAGGCCCTTTTTATCTTAACGCCATACTTAACATATTAAATTACTTATATATTAATGCTTGAAAGGTGAAAGTTGTCGTGATAACTGGCAGTATCAGCGATCAAGATCTAAACGGCTATATAAATTGATATAAATTGTGTACCTACGGGTACAGTTAAACTGTTTGATTCATGACCTATGCAGCTGATAATTCGTTTGAAAACTTCAAAACATAAAAGGTTTCTTGTTATTTCACTCATGGTGTACTTAAAACCTTCAAATAATATAAAGTTTATTTTTAGGTTTAAAAAAATGCCAAATAATAAAACGTCAAGTGGATATTAAAGTGGTGTCATTGTATTAACAGCTAGATGGTAAACTAATTGTCACTGTCTTATTAAAAAGATAACTTTGTTGCCAAGGAAATATTATATATGAATCAAAATTCGATGGGTCATGAATCAAGCTTGCCGATAGTACAGGGTATATCAAATTGTCATTTATAGATACTGTCACATAAAACACTTTAGTTAATACATTTGCATTAGTATTGTATCTCTGTCTGATAAATTTATCGGATATTTATGATAAATAGCGACATTTGTCACTTTCTGTAAGCTAACATGGGGGCTAGGTGCGGTTTTCTAACTGGACTGCAGGTGGCGTTGATTTTTTACATTGAAAATGTTTAAAGTCGTGGTGGCTTAGCTTTTTTTTTCTGTACTTTTGTTATGAAAACTTTTCGGTTTCGATTCGTAGGATGACACTGGATGTTGCTAATATCCTACTAGTTATAAATATGATAGTAAGTTGGGCTATTTGTTAATCAATCACGCCTAGGGTTACCGTTTCAAAAAATGGAAATACCTGACAAAAGACGGAATTTAAAAAAAATCCGGACACAAATAAAAAGTATTAAAACTGATACTCGACTAGATACAAAAAAGTATGAAACAAGAAATTGTTCTTAGAGGATAGCCGTGATCGTAAGAAAAAAACAAAAAGATCAAGGCATCTCCGGACAAATCCGGACGGAATCCGTCCGGCGGATGGTAACCCTAATCACGCCTCAAAGAATCGGCTAAACAGATTTGAATAAAATAGAACACGGGTAACCATACCCTAAATTAGGATATTATTATACGATATTTTTTAGCCCAGTAGTTGTGGGCCAAGTCTCTGTCCAAATCTAGTGCCTACCTACTTACCTAAAATCTAATAACGGAAATGGCGACTTTAAAACTGACCTGGCCATAGCCGTTGACCATTTTAATTCTAGGTTAAGAACTTTGACCTGGCTGAAAACTATACCTTTACATTTTAAGAAAACATTAACTTATAAGTATGTATTTTCTTTTCTTAAACAGTTTCTTTTTCATTTTTATTTAACGGTCACATCGCGTGTTGCGCGGTGTTGCATGCAGAGATATACACATATTGTTGCAATAAGTATTATTGTAAGGGTTGCCAGAGTGAAAAACTGCCGGCCATTAGCAGTTTCCTGTGAATTGACAGGTTGATGTCCCGTTGTATTTATTACTCGTTTGTAATTTGCATATTGTTTTTATAATAGGTAGCTTCGTTATAAGTACCTACCTAGTAATTCCTCTACCTTGAGGGATAGTAACAACGGCTTAGTAATCGAATCTTATGATATTGGTGGGCTAAAAATATACAATGGATAAAAATTATATTTTTAAACTTTCTGTGTAAAATACTGACGGTAGTATCCATCCGTGAGTTCAGTATCAGCAGGTAACTAATTACTTACCTATTACGTTGCATAAATTGAGAATTAGAAGTAAAGTGCATCCCAAACTCAACTATACTTCATAAAGATAGCTTGATCTCTGCGACATATGTCAAACTGACGTATACGTTATTATTAGCCTGTCAAGCGCTATTGTTACTGTATTGATACTGACAGCTGTCGCAGAGATCAAGCTATCTTTTATGAAGTATAGAGTGTTAAAGTAGGAGTTAGAAAACTTAATATTGAATAAATTTTCTTATAAAACGCTATCCATAAAATCACACAACAAACATCACAACTCAACATTACAGACTCCATAAAATTATTAGACCGCAATACTAATTTTGGGCTGCACAAAGACCATTCACACGTACAAACATACACACCTACATACAAACAAACATAAAACAACACCGTTTTTATTAAATTAGCATACTGCATCCACTGACCTTATTCTGGTGCACCAACTTATATTCGCCCTCTCCAGCACATAAACCAACCTTATTGTGAAGGAATAAGGTGTGTGTGACGGTATAGTTATGTTGGTAGTCTGTCGTTCAGTGTAATTAGCGACTTTGGGGTCATTGCACATAGACAGCTAGGGCTAGAAATATTTGAGATGGATTTAGAACTACGGCTTTGTACTTGAAATTAATTCTAGAAGGTTCTTGGTCATGCGTCTTTAGGTAGTAAAGATATTTGGTGGTTTTGGTTTTTAAATGTAATCTCGATAATAATATGAAAGGTAAATTTGTTTGTTCGTCTGTATCTTTGAAATTAAAACTGATTATTTACGATTTTTATTACTGTTAGACAGCTACACTATTGCTGAGTGGTTGCTATTAATTCCTGAGAAATGTACGGTTCCTGTAGGATTAGGGTTACCATCCAGCCGGATTTATCCGGACATTTGGCCCCCTTATCACACCCATCTTTCTGCTTTTTACCCGACTGCCGAAGGAGGGTAATGTGTTTATCAGTCTATGTATGTATGTATGTATGTATGTATGTATGTATGTATGTATGTATGTATATATGTATGTATGTATGTATGTATGTATGTATGTTTGTTCCTATGTGGCGTTCTAGAGACCAAACGCGTCGGCCGATTTTGATGGTTCTTACGTCAATCGATTCGTCTTAACCCTGCGAGTGTCACTGGCTACATTAAAATTGGAAAAAAGAAAAATGGCGGATTTTGGGCGCCATATTGTGGGGTACCAAAATTTTTTTTTCTTCCAAACCTATCGAGTGGGGTATCAAAATAAAGGGCTTTAAGAGCTGATTTCAAAAATATATAACACTTATATGTTAAAATGTACCTAATTCTAAAAAAAGTTAACTAAAAAGTTATAAATAAAAAAAGTTAATTCAAAAATTCAAAAAACCCGACTGCTTAAAAAGCGAACTAAAAAGATGTAAACAAGAAGAAAATCATGCTGTGCAGTCGGAGGATACATCTGGTTTTGGTCAGCCAGCTCGCGAACATGTATCCTCCGACTGCACAGCATGATTTTCTTCTTGTTTACATCTTTTTAGTTCGCTTTTTAAGCAGTCGGGTTTTTTGAATTTTTGAATTAACTTTTTTTTTACTCAACTGACCAAAAAGGAGGGTAATGCTTTCGACTAAGTTTCGGAAGTGTCATCAGTTTCCGTACCAGACTGGATTTAGTAAAATGCATTGCGTGTTAGTTTCTTACATAATACAACATTAAATTTGCGAAAGTGATATAAATTATATATTATGTTCTAAACGATGACAGGAGACCAATTAAAAACTTGTCACTCATTAAAAATGTCGGCGCGATCAAACAACTTTACGTTATCACATACATTTTATTACAACACTGATCTATGGTTATCTAATTTTCTTAAATAGTTTTAAGAAGGTTAAGTTACATAGCGGAACCGCTATTTTTCAACTGGACAGCAGTACTAAGGTACCGGTACTGAAAATATCACGCCTAGTTCTATGAGGCTGAATATCACGGAACAGAAAAACAGGTTCCGTGCTGAATATGATATTTCAACTAAGCATAACCTGTTCACCAAACGGTGCAGGAAAACATCATGAGAAAACGTTTTACTATACTTCATAAAAGATAGCTTGATCTCTGCGACAGCTGTCAGTATCAATACAGTAACAATAGCGCTTGATAGGCTAACAATAACGTATACGTCAGCTTGACATATGTCGCAGAGATCAAGCTATCTTTAATGAAGTATAGAACCAACAATTCGGATACATGTGTCATCTATCAACCCGCACTGGGCCAGCATGTGGATGGCCAGCTCCCTCTCAAAGGAGGCCTGTGTCCCAACAGTGTGAACTTATGCATCTTATTAAGTCCTTCAGATCAGGCTGAGTATGTAAGATTTGATTTTAAAATCTTTGCCATCATTCTGTTACTTTATAGGTACCTATTTGCTTTATTTTTAGTTTTTCAGCTTACCGCAGTAAACCGCGCTATATTTTAAATATCCTCAATATAATGTTATAGGAAGACAATATTGTTTATGGATATCCACTGTCAGTACTGTCACTTCCTGTATTTGAAGGATGTAGGCAGATTTTATCGATATTAATATTGCGTCAATTTCAAAATTCGTGATAAAGTCGCAGTCGCAGTCTTGTTACATTTGAAATAAACGCCTTTGTTGTCCAATCTGTTTGATTGTTGCGATGTTTCGAGCCTTTATCTCATCTTGTAGCTTGTAGAGAATCCATCTTTGGTCAATCTAATAATCTTGATTTCAATATGAACAATACGATTTACAGTTAGCTCAATTCATATTATGAAGAGGTTAAATGTTTGTTTGTTTGTAAATGATTATCTGTGTAAGCAGTTAGGTGCCGTAGTATGGATCCAAACAACATTTTTTGATCTGATGACGAAGTCTCACTGGTAGAATGCCACAGTATCGCTATATTTTTTACTCTGGTAAAATGGTCACTTCGTGTAGGATAGATCACTGGAACAAATCCGCGAGAAAAGTGTTCACTATGAACAATAGTTTCATTATAAATCTATACTTACAATATTATAAAGAGGAAAGATTTTTTTGTTTGTTTGCTTGTACCGAATAGGCTCCGAAACTAATGGACCGATTTAAAAACATTCCGTCACCAATAAAAGAAAGCTACATTATTCCTGAGTGACATAGGCTATTTTTTAATCCCGAAAACGGGTCCTGTGGGGTGGTCCACGGGAGCGAAGCCGCGGGGAACAGCTAGTTCTTAATATTAATAGAAGGATTAACGTTGAACAAAATTATTATAATTATGAATCTAGTTAGCAACATCGCTCCGAGCTCTGAAGTTATCTTTAGATATAAGTCAACAATACTTGTCTCGCTCCAGGCTAGCCCTTTCAACAGTGAAGGAGGACCTAACAAAAGACAGGTGGAGTTCGATGTTACTGATTTTAAAGTAAAATTAAGGTTCTTGAAATCGAGCTCAACTGATCAAGACGGAGTCCTAAATCAACTTATAATAAAATAAAATAAATTATTTTATTATAAGCATCAATAATATGCTTTATTATTTGTTAAATATATTAATTTTAATTTTGTGCTCATATGGCAAAGGCAATGGACACGAAATAAAAGAAGTATCTAAGATATGGAACGCAGTCAGCGATTCTAGATAGCATATTGAAAGAGTACCTACCGTCTGGATTTAGACTTAGGTTTCTCCTAGTAATAGCATCTAGATTTGTAATTCCTACTTTATTATCTAACATTTTTTTAAATTCCATGTTTAAGATATATTTATAGTAGCGTAGTCAGAAGCCTGAGATCTGACACCAGTCCTGCCAAGGGGTATCGTGTTAGGTACCCAGTTACTGGCTTCAAGTTTCTTCTGGAGGTCAGATAGGCAGTCTCGCCATGTGAAACACTGGTACCTACTCATTGTCTGTTACAGCCGGTTAGACTGGAAGCTGACCCCAACACAGTATGGCAAAGACTAAGCAGATTGATTATCTATCTATATATATAAAAGGCAAAAGTGATTGACTGATGTATCAACGCACAGGCCAAACCCTTAGGGCTATTAACTTAAAATTTCGCACACGTATTCCTCTTATGACGTAAGCATCCACTAAGGAAGGATTTTTCAAAATTCAACCCCTAAGGGGGTGAAATAGGGGATAAAAGTTTGTATGAAACTTTTTATTAAAAAGTCATCTGTAGGATAAAACACGGATCACGCGAACGAAGTCGCGGGCGAAGTGCTAGTCCAAGATATATCATGTTAACGCATTGTAATTAAATAGTTATGACTCGGCACGCTAGGTTTTGATAGATTCGCTTCCATTTTTGAAAGCCTACCCAATGTAGGCTACCGCGCTTAAATTTGCCGCCAGAGGCTCTGGTGTAGAGTGAGGTCTTCAAAATGTCAAATTTCATAGTACTTTGGCTTTTGGCGCGAGTTTATTTACTTCTTTTTCATTGTTGTGAATATTTTCAAAATATGGCAGATTAAGATGGGTACGGGTTTTACCAACCACTATTTTAATAGAGTTTTATGTTTCGGAAAATTTTAATAAATATATCAGACGAGGCTTTCCTGTCTGAATCTCAAGTTTTTAGCGCGCTGAACTATAAAGTTATAGCCAAAACTGTTACCCTGGTCTACTATAGAAGGCCGCGCGTGTACTCAATTATTAATAGCTATATTAAATTATTTCCTTAATAATTATTAAATTATTTCCTTACTGCACAACTGGTGAGCACAAAAACGGAAGCCCTCATTACAAATCTTTATGTCTATTACTGTACAATCTTATATCGTCTGAACGAATGTAGTAATTTCGTTTAGCCATTAATATAAGCTTACACGTAGATTTAAATCAAAGCCTTGTTAAATCATTGCAAAACTGGGAGTTCTTGCAAATCACAAGCTACTAGATTTATTACAGAAGCTGAATTATACAGGTACAGCAATAATTTCCATCTTTATAATAAATAATATTAACTTTGACATATAATTTATAAGTCTTGTCCAGTTACGTTTTGCAACATGCAGTGTTCTTGTCTTATTTCCCGTCTTAAGTAAGCGTAGTATGGTAATGCCATGCCTTTGGTAACGTTTTGACATAGCAGACCAATCTGACCGGAGTTCCTGAACGAATATTTTGATTATTTTATTACTGTTTAATACCGTAAACATAGAGAAAAGAAACTCTAGAGAAGTGGCATTCTGTCAACGTTAATACATTCAGAAAAGTGTGTGTGAGTGGCAACGGGATTGTACGGACAGTTGTTGACTTTTTCAGTTCTTGTATTTTTTTAGTATGTCCTATGCTGTCAGTGAAACTTTCATCAATAAAACTTACAGAAAAAACCGGCCAAGTGCGAGTCGGACTCGCGCAGGATGGGTTTCGTACCATTGTCACAAAAAAAACAATAAAATCACGTTTGTTGTATGGGAGCCCAACTAAAATATTTATTGTATTCTGTTTTTAGTATTTGTTGTTATAGCGGCAACAGAAATAAATCATCTGTGAAATTCCAACTGTCTAGCTATCACGGTTCTTGAGATACAGCCTGGTGACAGACAGACAGACGGACCGCGGAGTCTTAGTAATAGTTTCCCGTTTTCCCTAAAAAAGAGACCAGTCTTGCCCGCACATTCGCTTTTTCTTTTTCTTAAGATAAGTTTTGTTATGGTAATACTCAGTCCAGTTCTTTATGCATAAGACCATTTGTAAACGTTCTAAATTGCCTTTAACGTGATACCGAATTATGTTGTTCTGTTTCATTCAATTCCATTCCTGTTTGTTGAAGGACAATAAAATTAACTTGATGCAAGTTAAGGCTGCTTTTCCACTAAAATGTATGAGGAAACTAGGCGGTGTGCTAGGAAAAATGCTACCCACCCACCAATGGGATCAATTAATTTTCCTAGCCGGGCTTAGCGCCGAGCTGGTGAAAAAGCAGAGCTAGGTATTTGTACTTACATACAAAATAACCAGAGATTTGTTAGAGGGATGCGAGCGAGGAACCTTTTCAGGAGATGTTGAGAACAGCAAAGGAGTGGAATTCCCTGCCGGAATCTGTATTTCCTGATAGCTACAACTTGGGAGTCTTCAAGTCAAGAGTGAATAGGTTTCTTCTAGGCACGCGTGTAAACCTATCAAAAATAATTTTAAAAAAAGTTTGCGAGTCACCTGAGCGAGGAATGTGTGCGCAAGTAGCTGCACTCAGCAAAACATTTCACAGCTTCGCTACTAATCCTCGAACAGCGCAAGCTTCTTAAACAGCTTTCGTAGAAACAATCACACATTTTTACAGAGTCGCTAACGCGCTACACATCCTCGCACCGCCTAGCTTCCAGGTAAAAGCATCCGAATACTCCTACACAGTACATTACCCACCTTCCACCTCCATAATCAGTAAAATCACATGCTTACAGTTAACAAGATCACTAAACTTCATACTGTAAATAGGTTCTAGAACCGGTTTCAGCAATAAAATCTAAATGCACTTAGCCTTCTTTTCCCGGAAATATAATAACGGGAATGTATTGTGAGAACTGTATTGGATAAAAGCGAGTATGCATGCACTGCAACGGTTATAGTGACCATTTTTTTTGCAATATGGTGTAAAAGGGTTGACGACCTACGCATCGAGTTCGATAGTCCTAATTATAATTGCAATAATTTAGACACAAATATATTTCTGTGGTACTATAACTTTTATTTGTAAAACTTGTGTTTTAGTCTGGTACTATAAGATAGCAGATCGAATTTCAAAAAAAAAACCACTGGATGGAGGCTTAGTTAAGTCTCCACAGGATAGTCGAGTTAAGCAGTAACCAATCACTTTGATTGAACTGTGAGACGTCAAACAATAAAAAAAAACCTCACTTAATAAGCTAGATATTAAGGATATCTAATCATCTTCAAAGATTAACATAGTCCTTTTAAAAATCAATTTAATTAACGGTCCAAAATGTCTCAATTTTCTCTACATATTTTTTGGTATTTTTTTTTCGAAAGATTCACATTATTGAGTTTGGTGTCTCTGTGGAGGTCTGTGTCCCAGAAGTCGGAACAATAAGCCTGATGACGTTATTGGGTAAGGTCCTATCAACGGAAGAATCCTTCTAAGGTAGAAGGGAATGCAGTTATTGCATCACAATTCACAAAGGCTCGTTCCACACTTGAATAGACTGGGCCGGATATCGCGTCAGAGCCGACGACAGGAATCGCTCACTCTGCGATAAAATGTTCTTAAAAAGAGAGTGAATAACGTATGTCTCGCTTCAAATGTACCAAGTGCATCAGTGCTGACGTCATTTAAAAGTAAGAAAAAAATATGGTATTGTTCTCTACCAAGTGCATCGATGTTGAATTGCTGATCTGACAGAAAAGTTTAAAGGTGTTGTCTAAACACGCACGGTAAATGAAAACGCTGTATTTTTTTTTTTGTTGACATTATTAAAATAAATGCGTTGCTCGAATTTTCTGTAAATTGCGTATATAAGTTATCTAAATAGTATAAAACAAAGACGCTGTCCGCGTCTATCAATGTCACTTCAGTTCTGCGCTAACTTCCTCTAAACCACGCAACAAGATTTTGGGATTTTGATAAGGTTTTAACTAAACGAAAATAGTGAAAAATGAGGCAAGGTTTATGTATTACAATTGTTCCGTCCGAAGCCGGGGCGGGTCTCTAGTGTCTAATAAATAAAGACTTAGAATTATCTGCGTAAACAGATTATAACTACGTATATGGAATCTAATAGCTCTTGTATTTTCCCATATTCTATTAACGTAAGATTATGAGATATGCGTATCTTTAGGTACCTATATAAGGACAACAAGTTACAAGATGATACAAAGTAATAATGTGATTAATTACTGTTTTGATTCTTAATTACTGCGCATAGAAATTATTTTATTTTATTTAAAACTCACTATCGAGCTCACTTCTGTGTCACCAATTATAAAAAATAAAAAACCCGTCTTCCTTGTCAAAAAGTGAATAAAAAAAAAATACTAATATATTTAAAACAAGCTAAATGACTGAAAAACAAACTTTTCGTTGAAGTCGGGGGACCTGCAAAAACTGTTCCAGAGATCCGTCCGCCGACTGCAACATTGATATCAGTTAAGCCGTTTAAAAGTTATGGTGGAATAAAGAAACTCACAAACATACATGAACCCTGAAAACATAACACTCCATTTTTGGGCAGTCGTGTAAAAATGGCGTGAGACCTCCTTAAAATTAGGTCTGACCTTAGAGGGGAGCAAGTTATTTTTTTTTCACAATGTCCGGCTTTATGGGGTAAAAAGTATGAGTAAATATCGCTTGCGGTGGTTCCCATCACAGTAGTATTTTTTTTATTCGGCATTTTTCTTTTAAATTTCTCTCACTTGTTTTGACGCGGCGCGAAAATTAAAGATATTTTTCATTCAAGAAAACACGGAATCACCCGGTCCATTCTATTTTCAGACAGTGAGGAGACAATTGTTCGAAAAATCTCAATGGATATTTTTATGAAACGTCATTTTCAGTTTCTTAAATCATGATATCATTATGATACCTACAGTCCCACATACAACTTTTCTATCATACGTATCTATCTACCACAGTTTTCCCTGCCTATAAGCAGTGCTACCCATCCCTTTTGCTCAATGGCATACCGTTTAGGCGCGCATACGATTAGCAAGCGCAAACGCAGGCGCACATTCATTCATGTTATGGACAATTTCCGGTGGAACACCTAGCAACTGTCACTCGATGAGTAGCGAAGCCTATTGGCTACTGGTATAGTGGTTTTATCAGAGTCGATTTTAATTATTGTTTAAAATGTTGGAGACACATGAAATGGTCACGAAAGACAAAATGTTAGTAGACTACTTATATAAACACTAATTCCTCATTAAAAATCTCGACACTGTCCAGCCATTGCTCCAATATTTAAAAAAAAAAACCAGCCAAGTGCGAGTCGGACTCGCGCAAGAAGGATTCCGTATCACTATCGCAAAAAACGGCAAAAAAATCACGCTTGTTGTATGGGAGCCCCACTTAAATATTAATTTTATTCTGTTTTTAGTATTTGTTGTTATAGCGGCAACAGAAATAGATCATCTGTGAAAATTTCAACTGCCTAGCTATCTCGGTTCATGAGATACAGCCTGGTGACAGACAGACAGACCGCGAAGTCTTAGTAATAATAGGGTCCCGTTTTTACCCTTTGGTTACGGAACCCTAAAACATGAGAATTGGAATAAAGAATTTGCTAATCAGTGGCAGTGAATCCCATAGAGTTTTTTTTTGTCTTTTTCTAAGGGTACTGGTCTTCACATAAACAAGTGTTTTTATTATGAAAGGAGCAATGAAATTATCTGAAGGTCAGATGTTTCGATAGTGTATAGAACTTGTATCGAACATGTTGCTGTTTCGAAAGCAAAACCACAAAATAGATCAAATTGGCAGATAAACGTACACTGATCCAATTCTATTGTCATCGTTCTGTTCAAATAAATTGATGATCGCACCACGAGTCCTAATAGCGCCATTTTATTGTCAACAATTCCTTTACAAAAACCCATTCAATGAAGAAATCATTAGAAGATTGCCAGGCCAACAACAAAATCGAAAGTTATTTCTTCAGATTAGGCTGAGAATGAGCAAATTTTCTAACGTCGAAAACGAGAAAATACTGTACCCAAAAAAGTTAACTAAAATAATCAAAAAACCACCATTAATGTTCGCGAGCTGGCTGACCAAAACCAGATGTATCCTCCAACTGCACAGCATGATTTTCTTCTTGTTTACATCTTTTTAGTTCGCTTTTTAAGCAGTCGGGTAGTTTTTAAATGAACTTTTTAGTTATTTTTTTTAGTATTAGTTACATTTAAACATATAAGTGTTATATATTTTTAAATCACCTCTTAAATCCGTTTATTTTGAAACCCCTCACGATGGGTTTGAATGAAAAAATTTTTTTTACAATATGGCGCCCAAAAGCCGCCATTTTTTATTTTCCAATTTTAATGTGGCCAGTGACATTCGCACGGTTATGACAAATCGATTGATGTAAGAATCATCAAAATCAGCCAATGCGTTTGGTCTCTAGAACGCCTCATAGGAACAAACATACATACATACATAGACTGAGAAACACATTACCCTACTTCGGCAGTCGGGTAAAAGCCTACCCGTCACCACTTCCTAGTGATTGAGTATCCCTACTTTCAAGACCCAATAACTCGTTTCTCACCAGCCCTCTTAGAACACATTCAAACACGTCAGTCCAATCAACATACATCATAAAAGGGTTAATAAATAAGGCCCAGACTGCACTGTCGCAATTCAGCCATAAAACCGGGCGCCCGGTAATAAAATTGTACTCCTGTACTATCGTTTACGTGGATGTAGCCTACTCCGGTTTTGTTCATATAAATGGGTTAGTATGACTCCGTGTTTGGAGGAAACGGATGCATGTTGCACGTGTGTCGTGTTACGGCTTTGTTGGTAGTATCTTTTACAAGGGGTATTGTCTAAAGAAAACAATTTTAAAGTTTTAGGATACTGGTAGTAATATCCGATGACGGTTTTTGTGTTGACAACTGGATAGCGTTGAATATTAATATTTATATAGCACTAGGTTCTGCCAGTGGCTTCGCCCGCGTAAAAGGCACACAATCGAAAAAGACCCAAGGAAACGTACTCTCGGGAAAAATATATCCAATTTCCTTCTACAAGATCCAATCTATACCGCAATTGGTTAGACAGTTTAGGCGTGAAAACCTAGCAGCCTAACACATTAATTCGCATTTATAATATTATTTTAACTATTTATATTTATCTAGATTACTGCAGTTCAAAACTGCTACGTAACTGTTAGCTCCAATTTCATTAATATGGCTGACTGAAACTGTATGAGAGAAGTTTACAATATTGTCGGCATATACCCTTGTAGTTTTTCATGTATTCCTTAAATTCCAGTAAAAAAATATTTTATTTTATTTTATTTTCTACTAGCAGACGCCTCGCAGTTTCACCCGCGTATTTCCCTTACCCGTGGGAATACAGGGATAAAAAGTAGCCTATGTCACACGCGAATAGTGTAGCTTCCCAACTGTGAAAGTATTTTTGAAATTGGTCCAGTTGTTTGTAAGTTTATTCGTTACATACAAACATACAAAAATACAAATCTGTCCTCTTTATTATATTAGTATAGATAGGCGTGCGCTTAACCACTATCTATCTTATATTGGACCTATATTCAATGAAAGAAAGAACATCTTGTTCCCAGAAGATCTCAACAAAACATTATTACTCTACTATCATAACATGACACAACATAACATGCCTTAACAAGAAGTGAGTTAAAAATGTACACGCACTGATACCAATCTTCCACAATATTTTTCTCAAGCCAACTCGTAGATATCGTTATCATTGACATTGTAAGTTCAAGAGAAAAAAAAAATTGACTTTATTGTAGATCGGCTATCGGATGCTACGTGTCCGATAAAGTGGCCGATAGCATTGTGTACGCGTATGTACACGGAGCTTTTATGCGTGAGTAGCTTCGCTGTACAGTCAAAGACAAAGGCGCTCATTTTTTTTTTTTTTTTAAATTAAGTACATGGTATGGTGCTGTTGATGCTTATACTAAAAAGGTATTTAAAATAAATACACAAAACTGCACTCACCGCATAAAAAGAAGAATTTTTGAGAAAAAATAAACGAAAAATGAAACACAATTCAAAATTAAATACACAATGCAAGATGAATTTAAAAGTTGCTTTTAAAAGTGAAATGCCTTCCCACAAACTTGTAAATTAATTCAAAAACATTTTCGGACTTTTTGACAACACCAACCCAAGACGTATCGTGTCGCCATTTAGATCTACCCACACCGTAACGGGAAACAGCATGAATATACTACTAGAGGCAGGTATCTACCTATCATGTGAAGAACTAGGCCAATAACACTTTAACCCCGTGAGTGCCTAAAACGTGGATCCACGCGAGACACAATGGTTTTTTAATTGCTTCAGTAATTACAGCATTCAACCGGTTAAAGGTAAACAAAGTTCTTTTAAGTATTCCTTACATTTTTTTTTTATGAAAAATAGCTTTTTTTTACACCCCTGAGTAAGCTGCTTTTAAAATGAAAATCACATCTAAACGGCTAGTCGTAAATTTTTAGGAAAAAAATATATGTTACATTAGACAATTTTCTTAATAATTTGATCTAAGAAAATTATGAGTTTTATTCGTATAACATGGTGTAATTTATTTTGTAAAGTTTTGTCTAAAACGGACAAAAACACGACAGTCACATAAAAACTGCTGGGCGTATTTTAATAAAATCGACACCATCTCAAAGACAATTTAATTATCTACATTTTGATCTGAGGTTTTTTTTTAAGTCTTAGAATAATAAGTAAAGTACAAAAACTACAAATTTTGGGTCGCGTGGGTGTGAAACGAGTGCGCGTTTTGTTCCCTCAAGGTCGTTGGCGTTAGTCGTCGTCTTAAACAAGCATTTTAGCTTACCGTGCATTGACATCTAAATCCAAATTATACCTACCTATGCAAAATCTCAGCTCAATCGGTTGCGGATAACAGTTTTAAAATTCAGTTGCAAGACTTGTCCCACACAAGAACTATCAAGGCAAATAAAATAGAAAAAAAAACTTGTTAAAACATCGAAAAAGGGCTTCTAAAGCAAATCCTTGAACAAAATGCATAAAAATTTATCATTTAACACCGGTCTGGCCAAGTATGGTTCTTTATAGTTTTAGAGAATTTTCTTGACATATTTTATTTATGTTATGTTGGTATGTATACCAGCATAAGTTTTAACAGAATGAGGTCGAACCGTTAATTAAAGTTGAATCGAAAGGAATTTATAAATTGCTACGGAGTTAGCGTTAATTAATTTATTGTATTGCAAGTTCAATATGTTTTCTGTTAACTGCGGAACTAATAAGTTTAGTTCATTTGAGAATATTGTGGACCAGTGGTCAGTCAGAGTCTCGACAATTTGTGGTCAGTGATGGTCTCGACAGTTTGTGGTCAGTCAGTGTCTTGACAATTTGTGGTCAGTCAGTGTCTCGACAGATTTTTTATTAATTTTACGTTTTCTTATATTATTGACTTTCCTATTTCTATCTATCCTCGATCCACGGTCTGCCTTCGTAGGATTCTGGAGTTTTTGGCCACATAGCCAGGATGGATAGACACTGATGGTCAGACCAAATCCGTATATTGTTGAACACCAAACTGCATGATGATCTACACGACGCAAAAGACAGACATAGATGGCGCAAATTGGTGAAGGTAAACTTGTTTCGGCGACGTCGGGAAATTGAGCCTCAGTAATGAAGATCATAACGTGAGGAGGAGAAGGATTTCTGCCGATCACCCCAAAAACAATCGACAAAAAAATATATAAGCAATCTATATCGATCGCCATGTTTACCTGACCGTTGAAACAAGGCACAAAAGTCAGTCAGTTATCAAAGCCGTAAAAAAATTGTTCAGTTATCTACTTAAAGTTAATTAGTCTTACGTAAGAACTTATAAAACCGAGTTATTATAAAATCATTATTTTCAGATAACGATTTATGATGATTTATTTTATAGGTTATTCAGAATAAATTAATTCGCAAATAGGCGACAGCATTTTGAAATTATTATGGATATTAATTAATATTTAAATCTGTATTCAAACGCAATTATTTTAAGTACAGCAATTAACCAATTTAAATCAAAATATTTATGGACAATTTACAATTCATTTTGTCGACGTGACTGAATTCTAGTCAAAACACATTAATTTAATTTGGCATCATCGATGCGACCAAGATGAATTCATTTTTCAAAATGCAACAACAATTTGTTCAGTATTTTATTTCTAAAAAAAAATGTCTCACCATCAATGAACCTACTTTGTCGTGAACCTAAATGCACTTGTGTGGGCGACGATACCTCGTGACTGGTGTCAAGGTAATGTCACATGTGTCAACAGTGTCATGTATCGCATGTCAGTACTGACCACCCAACAAGCCAGTGACTTTAGAAAAAATAGAAATAGCGTGAATATACTCGTTAGATGCCAAGACAAATAGGTTGTGACGTGTGAATAGAGTTGAACAAATATGGTAGTTGTGTGAGAAATGATCGAAACAATTGGGGTGATTATGAGGAATTTACCGGCCTACAGAAGCTTGTTTGTAAAGATATAAAAATATTCAACAAGTATTTGGAACTGTTTTTCTATTGTATCATTAATGCAACAAGAGACTTACAAGTTGACACATAATTTTCTATCGGCGATTGACAAAAATCGCTCATGGCTAAATAATAACAGCCGCACGGGTCGATCTTCAAGGTTAAGCAAAGCTTGATGAGGTCGGTCCGTGGATGGGTGACCATTTCAACATACCGAGATTCCTCCGTACCTCGGAAAGCACGTTAAGCTGTTGCCGTTAAGCTGTCATTTGAAGATCTTTGACAGTCGTTACGGGTAGTCAGAAGCCTGAGATCGGACACCAGTCTTGCCAACTGGTTCCGTGTTACCCAGTTACTGGGTTGTAGAGGTCAGATAGGCAGTCGCTCCATGTAAAACACTAGTACTCAGCTGAATCCGGTTAGACTGGAAGCCGACCCCAATATAATTGGAAAAAAGGCTAGGCAGATAGATAGATTGACAAAAATTCCAAAACGTATTGATTAGATATGTGCTATTGAAATGTCACATGGTCCATTCCAAACATTCTAGACTTTTGGCGATCGTTGTTGATAATTGAACGCGACTTTGTCCAGAGTCTTAGATATGTCAGTGTCCACAGAAGAGACCCATCTCGAGTGTAAGTTATTACGGCAATAATGTCTTTTATACCATTCCCCCTCTAAAAAGCTTATTTTATTCACTGAAAACAGTGAATAAAATAAGTTAATCATTTTGGTGTTTGAATTTAGAACACACCAATATATTCTACCTCCATATGGCTCAATGCTATACAACCTCCTTGCGCAAAAAATACTCGATACAAACTCCTTGTAAAAGAATACTCGACATTCAAACTCCTTGTGCTTTCTACTTAAATCTTTCTTTTTCTCGTAGTCATGGGTATAAAGTATAGTATGCAACTCTTGAATAAAACGGATTTATATCGAGGGTCATGAATCATTCGCTATGCTCAGGGTTCACCTATGGCCCTCGCTTTAAATCCGTCCTTTATTCACTAGTTGCATATTATACCATTCTCAAACGTCACAAACCCTAAGGGACCTTACTGATGGCGATGGCGCGACGTTATGGTCGAATTGCATTGCATTGCGTCCATGTGAACGTACTTGTAATTTCGTTTAGTAAAAATCGCTCATAGGTGTATCTAATCGCGTCGAGGTCGAATACCATCTTGGTAACACCAACATACCAAAACCACTACACGCACTATTCCCAAACCACTGCAACTACTGAAAGCCAGAATCAACAGTGGCGACCACCAGAAAAGCGCCTAGCACTACGGATAAAAATTAGCAGTAATAAACATATTTGATTCCAAGTATGGCAAAAACGCTTGAACGCACGAAAATTTGTTAGAGTTTCCACAAGGTCCGTATCGTAAACAACTCCTGATGCAGTCTGTACATTATTCAACATAATATTGCGTACCATTTTGGTTTTTGGATATATTTTTTGGTATTATATATTTGGTGGTAAGCGATATTTCACGTGACTTTTCGATACTAGACTTCCCATTCATTATTGACATTTACCTAAACGCTATCGCCACGCTTCTGTTGATAAAATGTCACTTGGCCAGGGCCTCAGGAAAGTCGCTAAGTTGACATTCAGTACAACATAACTTCGCTGCAACTTAAACTTTCTTCCGTGCTTGTAAACTAAACTTCTTGTAAACAAAGCCCCCGGTGGTCTTCAAAGAATCCTATTACAAGTAGATCACGAGGACTTAGACCTACAATGATGTTGACATTCTTTCCCGGTGATGGAGTAAAAACAATGCTCTCTCATTACACATACGCGTGTAACACACACACACATACATGTGTAACGTAATGTGTGTTCACACTGTAATGTTGTAGTTTTAGTACAGAGGTTCTGAAACTTTTTGTTGCACCCCATTTTTAGTTGCGCAAGCTCAAAAGTAATTTTTTTGTAAAGAAATTGCGCATTTTGAGAATTAAGTTGTTGGTGTTATGAGGCAGTGATTTTTCATGTAAAAACACAAAAAAGTCGGTAATCATTAAAGCTATCGAATTCTAGGCAATCACTTTTAAGGAGCATCTACAAATTTGTTCATTTCTTTTATTTAACTCTGACAGATTATACAGTCACGCACAAGCATGTCATTCATTGATACCTGCCATCTATCATAGATGCAGATGCTTAAAAAGGAACAAAGTAAAAAGAATATAAATTTTAAATTAAACAAATTGAGATTGCATTGTTTGTTTGAATTTTTTACACTATATCTTAGTATCATAGGCTTTTGAAAATGCAAGATTTTTTAGGATAGGCCACAGGAGTGAAGCCCCTGAAAAAAAATCAAGAACGAAAAATAGTCAAACGGTCAACAGGTTGAGATCCACTGGTGCAGACTGCACTGGAGTTCTCACAGAGCGTGTTTACTAAACCACTTCGATGACTCCAAGTAATTTGATTCAGCTCGATTGATGATGAAACACATTGTTTTAAAAATTGTGCGTAGTTTATTAACCTCGTTGTCACAAAAAAAAAGTATCGTGTTACATATCAATAGCTCTTGTTATTATTTTAATATTCATGTGTTCTCTTTGGTTCTCCAAAGAAATTTAAAGTCGAGAAAAATAGAGACATTTTAAATGGTTTTCCACAATTTTTTACCGCGGCTTGCTCAAGTGGCCTATCCTTATAATATGGCATAGGAACCGTACACGTTATTCTGAATAAAAAGTAGCTTATGAAACTTAGCAATAGTGTAGTTTTCTTTCAGTACAGTCATCATCATCATCAGCCTCTTAATGTCCCCACTGCTGGGACACAGGCATCCTCTCTGTGAGAGGGAAAGGGCTGTAATCCACCATGCGGGCCCAGTGCGGATAGGTTTCAGTACAGTACTTTTAGAGATATTAGAAATAATTATAAAGTAACATACATACTAATAAAAAAATATATAAATAAAATATATTAATGATGTGTGTGTGTGTGTGATGTGTGTGTGTGTGTGTGTGTGTGTGATGTGTGTGTGTGTGATGTGTGTGTGTGTGTGTTATGTGTGTGTGATGTGTGTATATTATTGATTATGTTTTATGTTATATATTAATATTAATATTATTATATTAATTATATTAATTATTATTAATTTTATATATATATTTTTTTTTTTTATTTACATATATTGTCAGCCAAAGTATAATTGTCTGGCGCTTTCGAGGCAGCCCCCTATACCAGCTTGCTGGCTGCCTAATTTTGGCTAATACTGCCATGACTTGAACTAGATCTTCATAAAACCCTTAAACATTGGACTGATAAAGTGACTAATGACAATTGCATTAAGTCACACTCATATTTTTATATCCTGACCTTTTTGTCATAATAAACAGCACAAATTTGTTTACGTTTACATCTCAAAGGGCAGCAACGCACTAGGGCCTTATCCAAGAAACCTTGCAAGTCATTCTGATGATTGATAATTATCAAGTATCAAATGACAGGGCAGTGCCCACGTGACTTGTCAGTGTCAATAGCTGACTGCACCCAAATCGGTCGGATAAGCATAGAGTTACAGCTTTGTTTCATTTGAGCCCTTTCGAAATAGGTAAGCAATAAAGGGTTATCTGAGAAATCAATGAAGCAGATAGATTTCAATTTTTTTTTTTATATTCATTTCCAAATAAAGGTTTAAGTAGATTTTTCGCTTGATTTGTTTGTCACACTCTTGCGGAGGAGGTTCTTAGTTCGACTGTATTTTTTATGTTTGTTACCTCAGAAGCTTTTTGTAGGTCAACCGATTTCTGATGATTATTTTTTTATTTTAAAATGCTGCTGCTTCTCATGTGGTGGGACCACATGATTTTAATTTCATTGATCAAGATCTGATGAAGAACTTCGGAGAACAGAACAGAACTCTTCAATAAATGACGGCAAATCTCTCGGGAATAATGCAATCGCATGTCTGTTTATTGTTTCCACTATTTCATAACATAACATCACGCCGGTACGCTCTAAAGAGGGGTACGAAAATGTGTACAGTTAACCCTGGTACACTCTAATTTCACCGGTTGTGTTCAACTTATATTTTATTCCGGTAATCTATTCTGGCATAATTGTGAGCAATGTGGGCATTATAGATAGTATGTACCACAACTAAAAAGTGAATAATAAAAACCTTTTCCAAAAAATACAACTGGCTTCCAAATAAAACCACTACAAAGTGAAAAATAACTTCAATTTCTTTTTACCCGACTGCCGAAGGAGGGTAATTTGTTTATCAGTCTATGTATGTATGTATGTATGTTTGTTCCTATATGGCGTTCCAGAGAACTAACGCGTTGGCCGATTTTGATGATTAATACGTCAATCGATTTGTCTTAACCTTGCGAGTGTCATAGGCTGCATTCAAATTGGAAAATAGAAAAATTGCGGCTTTTAGACGCCATATTTCTATTGTTGTGGGGAGCCAATTTTCTTTTTTCTTCCAAACCCATCGTGTGGGGTATCAAAATAAAGGGTTTTAAGAGGTGATTTCAAAAATATATAACACTTATATATTTAAATGTACCTAATTCGAAAAAAATGTTAACTAATAAGTTATAATAGTTTTTTTTCTTTGTTTTTTGTCACCGACTGCCGAAATTGACATTATTTTGGACTCTGTAATTTTCTCCCCCACCAGGTGGACCGATGACCTGGTGAAGGTTGCGGGGATCCGCTGGATGCGAGATATACGGTACCGATCATTGTGGCGACGCTTGGGGGAGGCCTATGTCCAGCAGTGGACGTCATTCAGCTGTTGTGATGATGATGATGATGATGAAAGTTTTTATTTGGAAGTCGGTTATATTTTTTTTTTTATTATTGATAGGCTCGTGTTTAACTTTCTCACCAGATGGTAAGTGATGATGTGGTCGACGATGTAGCACGCTTGCCTAGAAGTAACCTATTCTATAGTCATCGCGAAATTTCGCTTTCATTTTTTAGAAGACGAAGGTAGATTTGATACTTGCTTCAGTTTAGGATATCTGATTAAAGGTGCGCTTTGTAATCCGAACACAGCAGTAGACAACAACATAGTTTGGGAAAAGGTTCTTCAGAGTTGAGGTAAATAATCGATGTTGCAGTGCGATAAAGAAACGTTTTCTATGCTAATCACTGGAACTAAACACATATAAGACTAATCTGTTCAAAAACGACCCGTAACAGCTTCAAAGTCACCAGTTCGAAACCACTTTGAAAACCCATAACTCTTTCGCTACACCATAACTCTTTTATAGCACCATTAGATACCCCACGAGTATTTATATCGTATTAATCGGCAATTATCGGTCTACCACGTCCAATAATCCGAATTCTGAGCCAGTTAAGGCCGTGGTCTGACAGTCGGACTAAAAGCGGTTCCCACAACACGCTGACCCGTTATTCCGAACTCTGACGTTGTAATCGAGACGTGAGAACTAGGCTTTATAAATTGAAAATGTATGCTTGTGAACTAGGCTTTAGATTTAAATTGAAAGTTTGCGAAGCTATAATTTTCGCTACAGTGTATAATTTTGTAATGATTGAATTTTATTTACATGTAAAGCGTGTCAAAAATTTACGATAAATTAAAGTAAATTGAAATTGGTTTTGTGGGACATTCAGAAGTATTTTTACCCGACTGCCGAAGGTGGGTAATGTATTTAAAAGTCTATGTATCTAGGTTTGTTCCTAAGTGGCGTTAAATAGGCCAAACACGTTGGCTGATTTTGACGATTCTTACGTCAATCCAAAATAGTAAAATGGCGGATTTTGGGCGCCATATTGTGGGGGCCCAATTTTTTTTTCCTTTCACTTCGTGTAGGTTATCAAAATAAACGGTTTTAAGAGTTGATTTCAAAAATATATAACACTTATATGTATAAATGTACCTGTTCCAAAAAAAGTTTTGGTTTTGGTCAGCCCGCTCGCGAAAACAAGAAGAAAATCATGCTCTGCAGTCGGAGGATACTATTTTCTTCTTGTTTACGTCTTTTTATTTCGCTTTTTAAGCAGTCGGGTTTTTTACTTTTATAATTAACTTTTTATAAGACAGAAAATCCATCTCAGAGTATCCTAAGGAACACTCTTACATGACCATTCAACATGTCTTTTAGAAACTATATTTTGACTTCTTGGCAGCATCCTTAAAAACCGATAAATCTGCCGGCTTTAGGTACTATAAATCTTGACTAATGGTGTTATGTCATGGACTCACAACTGACTTTAATGGAATCGTAAAAGGTGTCTTACCAGTCAATGTAGATTTCTGACCAAACGAACATGAAAGAAAACATGAATTACATCCGAGTAACTTTCGCCTGCTCCTTTCAATATTAGAGTCGGTGGCGTATCCAAGAAAGTAAGCACTTGAAAGAAGAAACTTTGCAATTTTTCGGGGCTTATCGCACTTTTTACTTCTATATAAATTTTATTTATTTCTTTAAGATTAGTTGGTAAACATACGCACCGACGAGACCATTCGGGCACTTCTGCGGTGCTGTCAGTACTGAGCTCCGCGACAAGACGAGTGGTCACGTATGTTTGTGTGAGTGTGCCGTTTCGAGCGTTTGTAGGTAGTTTCCATACTGTTTGTATATTTTTACTGTGCTCGTGTGCACCAGAATTTAATCAATGTATCGCAACTTGATAAAAAAAGTGGCATTATTCAAAAAAATGCAATATTGAGTTACACCGACATCTAGGTTTCTTGTAAGAAAGCACTTTTAATGCAAAGACTGACATTATAATAGCTTCAATACTTTTCCCTAGAGGTCGCTAGTGTCAGTTTATACTTTTGGGTAAAGTAACAAAGTAGCAACTCATAAAGTGACACTATATTAGTTAAAGATAAGCATTCAGAGTGAACTCACTCTGCGGTGAGTAAAAAAGTGGCATTTTCTGTTTAGTGTCGTTTTAAACGTAATTCACGCTAATAATCTGCGGTAGTAATAACTACATAAATGTCATCTACATTAGTATAGTGTCACTTATTTGGCTTATAGTTAAAATAGTGTATCTTGATTGTACTGACTATAACTTAATTGTTTTCGCCAAATAAAATAATGTTTCTTCTTTATAAGACACGAGCAGTTGCCCGCGGCTTCGCTCCCGTGGGCCACCCCACAGGACCCGTTTTCGGGATTAAAAAATAGCCTATGTTACTCAGGAATAACGTAGCTTTCTATTGGTGAAAGAATTTTTTAAATCGGTCCAGTAGTTTCGGAGCCTATTCGGTACAAACAAACAAACAAACAAACAAAAAAATCTTTCCTCTTTATAATATTAGTATAGATTATTTCGATTTTGCTGATTTTTTCCTTACTAAAATTATTAATTTTTGCGTAATTATTCAAAAAACGGGCAGGTTTATATAAAACAAAAGTGGCACTATGCAAAACCTTTTTTAAAACCATGTTTTTTAAATAACTCCATAATTGACTGGCATGTTTTTAGTACAATATTTAAAGTAAGATAGTCGAACTGATAAATGAAACTAATTGCATTCTTTTATTTCAGTTATTTGCTAAGATATTGACCAAAATGCTGCATCAAACACTTTAAATGGTCATACAGAAAAATTTTTTTTTTGGTTAATGCCACTTTTGTTTTCAATGTGCGGTATCATTAACCTGCGTTTAAACTTTGGTGCACTTGGACCTTTCAATTTCTTCTTCCAGCTGCTTTACCAATTCTATTTTCAGTAAACAAACCATCGGACATGCACCTCAATTGACAACAGACGTAACAGGTTAAGTATCCATTATGTGTATAATCTGTGGTATTATCATCAGCTGGGTGGCCTAATGTGTTCACCCGTTAACTCCGATAAGCCTGGAGATATCTCCTAACGTTTTAAGAGTATAATTAGTTTCAAGGCAGTTAAAGTGTCATTTGCTTGACATAAATAACAGGAGACGTCCATTAGGTACTAGGCAAGTGAGCATGGAACACCGATATGGCTGCTGTTCTACCATAGAGCAACTAGACGCCACGGTGATTCTTCATAACATCATCAGCCTATTAATGTGCCCACTGCTGGGACACAGGCCTCCTCTCTGTGAGAGGAAATGGGCCGTAATCCACCACGCGGGCCCAGTGCGGGTTGGTGGATGTCACATGTCTTCGAATTTTTTGGTTCTAGGACATGCCGGTTTCCTCACGATGTTTTTCTTCACCGTTTTGATAGCAGTAGTGATGAAATAATTTACACAAAGTAAAGCGCCTGCCTGGGCTCGAACCCACGACCTACAACTTGTATGTCGCGGCCGATACCACTGGGCCACCACTGCTCCACGGCGATTACTTCTAGGAAAGCATATCAAGCGTATCAGTGGGCATCGCCGCTCACTCGAGAGAAATTGACGGCCCGTGACAATTCTAACTACGGCTATTACATCCGAAACTTGTGGTTATTGAGAAGCCACAAATATTATTGCCAATAGCCGGTCGCTACTCGCTGCCAATCCTTAAGATGTTTCGACATATCATCCGCAACGAAATATCATTGGAACGATTCGTGGTACAAGCAAGAATAGAAATCCAACGTCCTCGCGGCCGATCATCCACAGACCGATGGCCAGGCCTGATTAAACCCTCTACGATGTGTTCCCTTACTAAATGTACACGCAGTGCCAAAAATAGAGAAAGATGGAGAAGTTTTCTTAAAGCCGCAACCAATCTACCAGACCATCCATGGCCACAACCACACCGCCAGGAGTGTACGACTAAGAAGAAGAAGAACTGCCGGTTCTGTGAATACTACAGGCTTGGTTAGTACACAGAAAGGAGATTGTTATCTATTTATAGAACCTATGAATTATTTGAACAGGTGTTGAAGCAGATCTAAGGATTAATGAATTCATAGAGAACCTTGGGGCATCCCTTCGATGGTAAATTAAACCAATTTGAATGGCGTTAACGACTTATATAGAAGTGTTTTGTATAAATAAGAACAAAGTATGTGTGGGCAATGCATCTGCTTACCCAGATCACCAGAGATAAAAATAAAGGCTTTACTAACACGCTCATCAGGCTTTCTGTCTCAAACGAAAGATTTATAAGTACATACCTAATCCATTGGATCATTTTAATTGAAAATTCGTGTGCTCTGATAAGAACACAGTGAAAGTTTTTGAACTGTCAAAGTGTAAACAATACTACAGTAGTACTGTTGATTGTGAATTACGAAGATACTCCTCAGAACGCCTCTAGCCTGCTTGTTTATCCAGCAATACTTATGAAAGTAATTCTGATTTTGCCAGTCTAAACACAATCTACAGATAACATAGGGGATATTAGATAACGCCTCATCCAACGCCAATGGCTGGTATGGGCGTTGCGATCGGACACACAGTTCTCAAGAGTGGTCCATGTTTGGTACTAGCCACAGGCTATACTTGCCATTGGCCATACATATTGTTTATTATCCTCAAGCGGTAACTTGAATACCGCTAGACACCAGGATCGAAGGAGTCGTAATATAATAAAATCGCCATGATAAGGAAACCGTCCTAATCAGCTCAAACTGCACGTTATGCAAGCTGGTATTAAATAATTTACATTATGGCGGTGATAGTTTTAAACTCATAAAGATTAACTGAGCATTATGCTCTGTTAGGCCTTCTAGATTTCTAGACGCTCGTTAACATTTGTTAACTCTCTCGTTTATACAATTTTTTTTAGTTTCTTACGACTTATTGTCGGGCCTACGTTGTCCCCCCATATCTAAGCACTAATACTGTAACGTGGAAATATTGTAAAAACAAACCAATTTTTTTAAAAGAGTAACCGTGGAGTTTCTTGCCGGTTCTTCTCCACAGGAAACGACTAACCCGAACCGTGCACCTTTTGTCGACGTTTTATAAGTGCCCATGTAGGCCTATGTAAAATAAAAAACATTTGATTTGATTTGATTTGATTTGTTAAGTTATCTGATGTGTCATATAAAATTCATTTTTGACATAAACTTAATCACAATCTCACCCACTCACTCACAAGTGAGTGAGTGAGTGGGTGAGATTGTGCTGTCTCTTTTTCTTTCTTATCTTAACTATGTTTTTGTTTTCCTACTTCTCCTTTATTCTTTTCTGATTAATTTCGTTACGGGACTCAAGACAGTTAAATTCATTCTCCGGGACTTCGTCGAGCTTCATGGCCTTGTTGCTTTTCGGTGGTCACCACTGTTGATTCTGGCTTTCAGGAGTTGCAGTGGTTTGGGAATTTTATAAATTTTATTTGTATGTGTATTGATAGGTTCACGTTTGATCATACCTCATCTGATGATAAGCGATGATTCGGTTGACGATGGAGCACAGTTGGCTAGAATTAACTTTTTCACTATTGACTTGAAGACCCACTGATGGTTATACTTATCAGGAACCAGAGACCTTACCACCATATGACAAATACCAAGCGAGGCATCTCAGTGTATTACAAAACCAATCGATCTATCGTTGATTAATGCCATCGATCTATGGTATGGACCTCGGTATATAGTATGGACCAGTCGGCGTTCATCGACAACTACCCACACCAAATCAAAGACAAAGCTACCATAGACATAGATTGGCGTAGTAACACCCTAACATGTCATAAAACCTTCCATAAATTAAGTTATATTGTATAAAGTCAAATGCAAGGAGAGGAAAAGTATAAAAAAGAAATGGTCGTTGATAGTTTTAAAGACTGTTGAAAAACTACAAATCATGTTCTACAATCAAATCTAGTAAATATATATATCATTACGTCATTGCGATTCAAAGTTCCAAACTTCATATCATTAGGTCGTTGCATTAGGTCAAGGAACAAATCGAAATAGTTATCTAGACAAAATGATAAACGCGTAAATAAAATAATTATAATCTGCAATGAGCCGTCTCTGATGCTCAGTAATAATTTAATCGTATTCAATGGAGCGTTTGTTTGCAATTATTATTTTGATTAACGCTTATTGCAATTTATAGACCTAAGCATGACTTTGAAAAGAAAGACGTTCAACTCATGTATACTCCCATGTTTAACATATGGGTGTGAGACATGGGCACTCACCAAATCGCTCAGAGAAAAGCTTGCCAAGTGTCAAAGAGCAATGGAGAGAAGTATGGTAGGCTCAAAGAGACAGGATAGAATAAGAAACACAGATCTCCGGGCCAAAACAAAGCTGACCGACATTCTAACAAGAATAGACCAACAAAAGTGGAGGTGGACAGGCCACATGATGCGAGACACTAAAGGCAAGTGGAGTAAGGTAGTGACAGAGTGGTATCCAAGGGACGGCAAAAGAAATCGGGGAAGACAGCTTACCCGATGGGAGGAGGAAATAAAGCTGACAGCAGGTCCAAACTGGAAGAGGGTACCCCAAGACAGACGACAATGGAAACTGTTAGAGGAGGCCTATGCCATGAGGCACACCGAAATTCGAGACATTTTGTGATTTTTGTTTTAACTATTTTTGTAAATTTGCTTTGTCTAGTTTCGGAATAAAAGGCTTTATTATTATTATTCCATTTATTTATTTTATTTACATATCTTTACATTTTTAAATATTATTCTATAAAAAAATTAAATAAAAAAACATTTAAAAATACAAAAATAGTAGCCCACCGGTATCGGGAACAGGGTCCAAGCTACCGGTGGTCAGGGCTCCTGAGAGAGGAACCTCCTAACGATACGCGCCGTGTCCAGGAGTACCGCTTTCTGGATCAAGCCCTTGATCCAGCTGCCCAACGAGAGCCTCCTCAGATGTTCGTCGAGGCTCTTGGCTATTATTATTATTATTATTATTATATTGCAATTTATCTGATGATGCATAACATACTGTTGAGTTCATGTTTATTTAGCTACAGCACAGGGCTAGTCGTTGTGGTAATACTCGGGGAAAGCCTACTTAATATACAGCAAAGAACAACTTAACAGAGATGATAATTACAATATAATTTGCTCAACAGAATCGTTGTTTTGACTGTTATAAACCTCAAATAGTTGTTACCCTAAGGAGAAATTCCTAGCATAGGGCGAACTATAACAATATGCAGATAGATACTATTGCTTGCTATGAATAGTTACAGCACTGATAACAACATTTGTGCCACATTTTAAATTTAGTCTTGTTATATATTTTTATTTATTTTTTCCTTTGTATAGATTCTTTTACTGATTGTTTTGTGAATGTGTGAACATTGTAGGCCTTCTAGATTTCTAGACGCTTGTTAACATTTGTTAACTGCGTTTGTTAACTGCGTTTATACATATTTTTTTTAGTTTCTTACGACTTATTGTCGGGCCTACGTTGTCCCCCCATATCTAAGCACTAATACTGTAACATGGAAATATTGTAAAAACAAACCAATTTTTTTAAAAGAGTAACCGTGGGGTTTCTTGCCTGTTCTTCTCCACAGGAAACGACTAACCCGAACCGTGCACCTTTTGTCGACGTTTTATAAGTGCCCATGTAGGCCTATGTGAAATAAAAAACATTTGATTTGATTTGATATTTCCAGGCAACCCTGCAGCAACGATGCATTGATTTTTTAATTGATGTTGGGTTGGATTGTTGGGTATAATTATAACTATATTAAGACTAATAATGTTGGGACAAATGTGAAACGTAGTGTTTGTTTTTTTTTCCTGGCTTTATGGTGATTGTTTAATTGTTGTGTTATTTCTATTGTTAAAACCACTGTTCGAAACAAATGTAAACTTGTTGAAGAATAAATAAATAAATCATTCTACCATCAAGTATTCATGAAAGTTAAGATTTATAAATACTGCAGGGTTTTGCAGTGGGATGATAAGCTATTAATTGCTAATTGCATTATCTTCAATACTGCCTAATTCGATTAAGCACTGAATAATTCTAGCCTTTCGTTTTATTAAATCTACAATAAACAGCAGTAAATTATAGTTAAGAAACTTTATTACGCTTTCAAAAACCATGCAAATAATTTATGAAATTAAAACCGAGTCAAGTACAGTCACAGCGAACAAACGAACCGACGGACTTTGTCTGCTTTCAGTTGTATTTCTTTATAATTTAAATTGAAATACGTCCATTGTTGGAGATATAGTTCCAAGCTTCGCCAGTGTCCACCGTTTCAGAAGCATATAATTAATTCATCATCATTAACATCAGCCTATTAATGTTCCCACTGCTGGGATACAGGCCTCCTCTCTGAGAGAAGGAATGGGCCGTAATTCACCAAGCGGGCCAGTGTGGGTTGGTGGATGTCACATGTCTTCGAATTTTTGGTTCTAGGACAAGCCGGTTTCCTCACGATGTTTTCCTGCACCGGTTTGAAAGCAGTAGTGATGAAATAATTTACACAAAGTAAAGCGCCTGCCTGGGCTCGAAACCACGACCTGCAACTTGTAAGTCGCGGCCGATACTACTGGCACTGTTAATATAATCTAGCATACAGATACCTCATCCCATACAAAGAAACCGTGCCGACGTAACTAGCGTTTTTCGTCTGCTTAATCTGGCAATTTTTTGTACATTCGGTTCTGTTTCACGGTGATAGATAGATGGTGTTAGCAGCGACTTGCAAGTAAAAGGGTTTACTAGGTTCGTGAATATTTTTTTCTTTAAATACAGTGAAGGTCTGTTTTCTAGTATTTATTTGCACGTTTTTACAGTATTTTTCGCACCAAAATGTGTTAAAATGCAAACTTTAACAATCGAGTGGAATGCCTCAGAAATTTAAAAATGCGCCATCTATTGGCATCAATTTTAAATGATCTGTCTAATAATCTTTGAAATGTGAATTAAGAGCCCAATATTCCATAATTTTGTACTTAAGAGAGTTGATTAAACAAGAACATACAATTTTTGTGTTCAACTCCAGAAAATGTTAATTTTACACACATTCAATAACAGATGGAGGTGCATATCGCGCCATCTAGTGAGATTTATTTGAACCAAATTTTCTTTCTTAGCAATGAGACCCCGTGCTACTGGGCCACCACTGCTCTATAATTAGTTATTTAAATTTAATATTAAACCTGTATATTACTCGTAGTATACAGGTGTAATATTAAATGTATTAATTGATTCATGGACACCTCATCAGTCAACAGGGAGAAGTAGCGAATGATCGTGAAGGGTAGGTACCATAGGAACCTTAACCTTACCATAGGAACCAAATCTGCCCCTTCGGATTTCCAGGCGTCGGTCGCTTCGTGATGATCACGACCTTTCATGAGTATCAAGACGAAGAGGAAAATTATGAACACTTACCTAACAACAATATAGGCAGATCAATAAGCAGGTGCCACAGTATGCTGTGTCGCGCCTGCATCTCCTCGGGGGCGGACGCTCGCTGCTCCGATGCTGTCTGTAACAAGGATGATGATATCATTAAAAGATATAAAGATAACAATCAATATTGGATATCAGATATGGAGAAGGAAAATTATGCTGATAAGGATAATAGCAGTGCCCTGCGGTTTCATCCGCAGGGATATTGCCACTCGTGTATTTTTATGGCATATATATGGATCGTAGCAGTATCGTAGCGTTCTGCAAATTTCTGCCTACCACCGTGGTAAAAAAGCGTAAGTTCTTGACTATGCTTGGATCTTTTGACACTTCGGCAATAGCTTTTTATAAAGAGTATGTTCCAAAATTGGACCCATTTTTACCCGACTGCCGAAGGAGGGTAATGTGTTTATCAGTCTATGTATGTATGTATGTGTGTATGTATGTATGTATGTATGTATGTATGTTTGTTCCTATGTGGCGTTCCAGAGACCAAACGCGTTGACCGATTTTTTTGATTCATACGTCAATCGATTCGTCTTAATCTTGCAAGTGTCATAGGCTACATTAAAATTGGAAAATAGAAAAATGGCGGCTTTTGGGCGCCATATTGTGGGGGGGCAATTTTATTTTTTCTTCCAAACCCATCGTGTGGGGTATCAAAATAAAGGGTTTCAAGAGGTGATTTCAAAAATATATAACACTTATATATTTAAATGTACCTAATTCGAAAAAAATGTTAACTAAAAAGATATAAATAAAAAAGTTAATTAAAAAAATCAAAATACCCGACTGCTTAAAAAGTGAACTAAAAAGACATCTGGTTTTGGTCAGCCAGCTCGAGAATATGTATCCTCCGACTGCACAGCATGATTTTCTTCTTGTTTACGTCTTTTTAGTTCGCTTTTTAAGCAGTCGGGTATTTTGATTTTTATATATTTGGTGAAGATCTGATGAAGAACTTCGGAGATATACAACAGAATTCTTCAATAAATTACGACAAATCTCTCGGGATTGCTGCAATCGCATGTCTGTTTATTGTTTATACCATTTCATAACATAACATCACGCTAGTACGCGCTAATGGGGTACGTAGATGTGTTCAGTTCACCTTGGTACACTTTCATTTCACCCATAATGTTCAAGTTTCATGATATTCGGGTAATTTATTATGGCATTATAGGTAGATACTTACTAAACATTTTGCCTATTATGTAGGTACAACTAAAAAGTGAAAATTACAAAAACTTTTTTGCCGAAATATACTACCGACTTCCAAATAAGAAAACTACAACGTGAAAAATAACTTTACTTTTGGAAGTTTTCTTATTTGGAAGTCGGTAGTATTTTTTTGCAAAAAAGTTTTTTACTATATATTGAGATAGACGTCAGACCAGAGGCTCTAGATATTGACAGTATATCAACGAAAGCGTCGCCTTAACGATTGGCTAAAGGTCAAAAATTTATGGGATCGTCAAGCGCCATCGAAATGATCGTGCCTTAAATTGTGGCATTTCGACCATATCGCCATCACTTATGGATTGAAGCGTTGAAAGAGAGAGATAGAACTAGAGCCTCAGTTGCAGCAAAAAAATACATGCATGTATTGAAAACTAGCCAATTCAATTGAACAAACATAGCCTGAAGCATGTCTAAACGGAATACTATAGAGCAAATAGTCAATTCATTTGGTATAACAACAGATTTTATGAATAGTAAGTATCTAACCGTATTTGCTATTAGGAGTTTTGACAGCTTTTAAGTGTCTATTGTAGTCCCATAAGATCTCAGACAATGAAACAGTTTCCCTCGTTATAATTGGAAGAAAACAGTTAACATTAAGAGACCCATTTCGCCTAGGAATCTACTGTTAGTTCGAAGCTTTAAAGCTAGTAAAAAGTAGTTTGTGACAATATTAAGTGCCGGCAACAATGGGTGGGTTGCACTATAACAAATGAATTAGACACGGCCCATCGTAAACCCATATTAACTCTTCAAACGTTAAACTCCAGTTAACACAAATAGGTAAACTTTAAAAGTTGAGGCGGACGTGTCTAAATATATGGTTGGTATGCAATATTCTGGGTTTAAAGCTAGAACTTTACCTAAGTATTTAAATATTTATAAGCCATTAAAATTCCGATTCTAGATTGACCGTACTTTGGTATTTTGATTAAAACACAAGCTAGTAAATTATATGATTTGATATTAAATGCGCAGCAATAGAACGCTTGATCTCTCCGTATTGGGCCTAATAATAGGTACTAACAACCAAAGGATCCGTTGCAAACCTGAACGGCACTAAACTACTGAAGTGGTCATAATAAAGGCAACAAATCACTTAGACATAAATAAATCAAGTTACAGTACAAAATAGACTGCCTTCTAGTGTCAATAACCTAGTTCATAACGTTTAAGTTTCTTGTTGACGCTAATCAAAAACGGCAGATTAAATCATTGTTAAACTCTATATGGTGCACTCAGCCTTATTTATGGATTCGTATCCTTCTATTTCTGTACCGAGTCTATTAAATAAAATTGATATGTCTATTTTCGGCTAACTTTTTTATTAAATGACGCACAGTGTCCTGCGATGCTATAAATACATCCTAGGTAAATAGGTTCTTATAGGCCTATTGATATAAGCAGACCACGTAATTCTTGGAGCCACTATCTACCCCATAAACAAAGACACCGTGTTGTATCTAATCTGCATAGCCTTTTCCCAATTATGGTCACCGATTCACGGACCGTTTTATAAAACCATGATTAACGGGGTATTAGCGTACGTGGTTAGACTTAGAATTAACCATCGTTTAACCAGACCAATTATAACGGGGGCTCAAGATAATAGTTTAATGACTCAGGAGCTATTGTCTAGATGTAATGTCCATTAAAAATATTTATTCTAAGCCCATCGTTGTGAGGTCATTATAGAATAACAATCGGCAGGTGGATTGATTTTGCGATTCGCTGACATGTTTGGTCGTAACGGTAGGGTTGGCGGACTCGTAATCTAATTTGTGATTGACGTCGTTGTAAATCAACATCCGTCACTTCAAAGTGGTTAATCCTTTGTTTAATGGTGATGGAATAAGGTCAAGTTAAGCCTGTTTATGGGGATGAGGGCTGATGACAGGCTAACCAATCAATTTACTTTCATTGTGCGTAAAGCTAAGGGGTGGTATTCCCTGACGGAGTCTTTGTTTCCTAATAGTTACAACCTAGTTTTCTTTAAGTCAAGAGTGAATAGGTTACTTCTAGGCAAGCGTGCTTCACCGTCGACCACATCATCACTTAAAATCAGGCGAGATAGTGGTTAAACGTGAGCCAAAAAGAAACAAAAAAAAAATTGGCTAGCGTTTTTCCAACTGTGTTGGGGTCGGTTTCCAGTCTAACCGCATGTATCTGAGTACCAGTTTTTTTAATGGAACGACTTCCCATCTAACGTGTTGTTAAGATATGATGATGACTGTCAAAAATTTACAATAACAGGCGGAACCATTTCGGGGCAAGGAGGAATCTCGCCAGGTAAAGATGGTCAACCATCCACGGACCCACCTCCGTAAGCGTTGCTCATCATCAGCCTTTTAATGTTCCCACTGCTGGGACATGCCTCCTCTCTGTGAGAGGGAATGGACCGTAATCCACCACGCGGGCCCAGTCCGGGTTGGTGGATGTCACATGTCTTCGAATTTTTGGTTCTACGTTTCCTCACGATGTTTTCCTTCATAGTTTTGAGAACAATGGTGATGAAATAATTTACACAAAGTAAAGCGCCTGCCTGGGTTCGAACCCACGACCTACAACTTGTAAGTCGCTGCCCTTACCACTGTACCACCACTGCTCAACCTTAAAGAATGATCGGTGCAGTTGCTATTAAGTTGCTATTATTTAGCGACGAGTTCCACAAAAATAACGACACAAGTTTGTTCAATACCCAGAACAATTAGAACGAATCTTCTCAATTCAATAAATAATATTATTTTTTGCATCGAATTGTGGACCTTGATCGTGTTACTCGGAAGAACCTAAACCTAGTAGGTAATTAAAGGGTTTTCTAAATTAGGAACCAACAATTAGTTAGATATTAAGGAAAACCGCAAGCAATAATAATCTTTCAATTAAAATCCAGGAATTTCCTTATGTGCAGGGAAAATTTGTATAATTCACAATAGGTAGGTAACAATGTTTTTCGATAATGTATATATCTACTATGTTAAAGTAATTCTATCATGCAGAAAATAATTTCGAGAACTTGCCTAAAGTGTAAATTGGACTGATATGGTACATTTAGGTTTCATTCCTAAATCTAAATATGGAACAAAAAAACTTAGAATTAGGTTTTTTATTTTGTCTAGTTATTTTATGGCAAACCCTAAGTAGGTATACGCACTGAACAATGAGATTGAAGTTGATATTAGTCACCATAAACTATTCCTCTGTAGGTACTACATAGTTAACATTTTAGCCAAAAGACCTTCAATAGGCCTCCCCCAAGAATAGCCACATACACCGGTCCTATGCTTGTCAAATGTTTCTAACTAAAGTAACGAAGGAACAACCAGTAGTTAATAAAAAACCTACTTATAAACAGGAGTATAAAATAATAGGAATTTTAACTTAACCAGAAGTTATTTCACCAAATCATCACACAATTCTCAACATTTATCTGTCGCCAAGCACCTTCCGGTGTGTTCCGACAGCAGCACTTGAGAGCCAGTTCCCTTCTAGGCTTTGTGTGCTTACCACCATCGGCCACATCATCACTGACCACGGTGAGATTGTGGTCAAACACAAGCCTATACATAGTAAAAAAAAAAAAAAAAAAAAATTAAAAATAACTTTTAAATTTTCAACAAAATAACACATCTGATTTTTGTTTTTCTTTTAAAATAACATCAAAATGCCGTAAAGGAAACATTTTGCTCATCATCTTGTCAGTGCCACAAAAACGAACGCTTATTTTAAATTTGACAGCCCTATAGCCGGGGATCGGTTGACAGTAGCCGTCAGTGCCATATTTGGTCCGCTGTCAAACTGTCATAGACTAGAGCTACGCTAACGCCAACCATAATTACGATTGTCAGATGAATAATAAAAGATATTCTAACTGTTCTGTACTAGGTAGATAATAATTATTTTATGATCTGTCGATTTTTTATTGGTTATTGATTACACTTTGAAGAGAGCCGATCGATGAGAAAAAATGGAAGATGTAGATAGATACTTTGGCGGATACTTCAAATAAATATTTTGTAACATTAAAATTCGATTAATTGGTAATCAAATTGTAATGTGTAAATCACTCAGACATCAATTTTATTGTTGTCTTCGCGTCATACAAGTTAGGAGTCAGACAGAAATGAGTTAAATTGATGTTAGAGCCATATTGACTGAAGTTTTATGTAGACTGGAATAAACAGTTTCTAAAGTAGGGTTTGAAACGTTCTCAAATCCAAATACTCAATTCAGAAATCGACCCTTAAACAGTATTTCCTTTACTTCCTTAGTAATATCTTTATTTTAGTAAAATCACGGAACTCTATAATATAAATCTTTGATTTCATCCTTTTCCGGTTATAGAGGAAGTAGAGTTATAAAATATTATTAACGGCTTCTGATCACGCGCAGCGTCAAATCGACGGTTAAAGTAAAATCGATAAATTAGATGACGAACAAGTAGGTAGCCTATGCTACCTACTTGTTCGTCATCTATACTAATATATATATATATATATATATCTATACTAATATTATAAAGAGGAAAGATTTTTTTGTTTGTTTGTTTGTACCGAATAGGCTCCGAAACTACTGGACCGATTTAAAAAATTCTTTCACCAATAGAAAGCTACGTTATTCCTGAGTAACATAGGCCATTTTTTAATCCCGAAAACGGGTCCTGTGGGGTGACCCACGGGAGCGAAGCCGCGGGCAACTGCTCGTAATATTATAAAGAGGAAAGATTTGTTTGTTTGTTTGTACCGAATAGGCTCCGAAACTACTGGACTGATTTAAAAAATTCTTTCACCAATAGAAAGCTACTTTATTCCTGAGTGACATAGGCTATTTTTTTGTCCCAATAACGGGTCCTGTGGGGTGGCCCACGGGAGCGAAGACGCGGGGAACAGCTAGTATTATATAAAGTTATTTAAGTCCATTTCCAGAATGAAAATTACCGCCAAATGAATGTGACGAATTGTCAATCACGCGTTACATCCTGTGATTGGATTAATGAACTTTAAAGAGCCAATCGAATAACTTTACTTGCGAAAGTAACGCGTTGGTCATTTATTTCAAGAAATGGGTCGTAAGTTAAAAAAAATAAACTCCATCTTGGTCATTGCTTTTCAACGCTGGGCTCAACTGCAACTTTGCAAAACATGTAAGTTACTTGTAATTCATCAATAACAGTATGTAGTTTCGATATAATTATGTTTTTTATGTATGTTGTAAATAAATAGTACTCATTGAGGATTTTATAATGACAGAAAATCAATTTAAATGAAATACCTATCTAGCTTTCCCAGAGATGTCAACAGGTGTCTGGCAAGCACAGGTGTCTTTGACATAATATATAGGTACTTTGTACATATTACAAATAAATAAAATCTTTTAGGCGATGATAGCTCAGTGGTAGTGACGTCGGATACCGAGACGAAGGTCGCGGGTTCGAATCCTACAATGAGCTTGAGCTTTCGGTGAAGGAAAACATCTTGAGAAAACCATAGCACGGTGGTAGGGTACTTTGTAGTACCCGCCTGGCTGGCAACCACCCTCAAGTTGAAAATCTGTCGCCAAGCACCTTCCGGTGTGTTCCGACAGCAGCACTTGAGAGCCAGTTCCCTTCTAGGCTTTGTGTGCTTACCACCATCGGCCACATCATCACTGACCACGGTGAGATTGTGGTCAAACACAGGCCTATACATAGTACAAAAAAAAAAAAAACAAATGTCTAAAATAATAGCTTTTTAGTAAATGCATAAGAATACTTATACTATACTTATACGGTACTTACAATAACAAAAATAAACTTAATATTTTTGGCTGTCTGTCTGTTCTGGGATATCTCCGAAAGGTAACTTAGGCTACTTTAATTTAAGAAAAATAATTAAGGATCAGTGAAAAAAAAATTAAACTTTTTTACGTTTTAAGAGTTTGACGCGGAAGAAGTCTCGGACATCAGCTATTCTGCTATAAAACGAAGAATGCTAGCCAATACAAATTACAATTCAAATGGCAAACTGTCGCAAATTTTCCCAGACAAACAGACTAGTGTTTTATTACCTTGTTATCGAGCCAATCTTTGTATTGAGCTTTTAATATTAATTCTTGTAATAACTCGTGTAACTGTCAGTTGGCCCAACATTTGATCAAACTTGGCAGAGTAATTATGGGATGGCCATAGGAATGTGTTTCTGCTAGTCTGGCTATGCTCGAAAAATACCTACTTAAAAATAAGTGCCGCTATGCACTTTTTAGTAGGAATTTTTCGAGTCGAGCATTGCGGGACTAACCGATGTCTTTAAAGTAAGTGACCAGGGTTTTATTGTTTAGAGAAGTTGACGATATTCTTCTAATTTATGACTAGTTTTGCCCCGTTGCTTCGCTTCCATGGCTTAACCCGCAGAAACCATGCATCTTTTTTCTGTATAACTTATGTGTATAACTTATGGTGCCATAAGTTACTTTTATACAGAAAAAAAATCATCTACAGTGTAGATTTGTAACTGAAAACGTTTTCGTAATCCGATTCGAATTTCAGAGACTACCTCCGATAAATCAACAAAGCATTTTGCCACTATTGGTTCAGAGTGATAATATTTCTTAATTTGTTCTCCCTTTGCCCATAGTAAGTAGGTATATTTACATTTCATACTTACCTTGCAGCTTGATAATATCTCAAATTAGTTAATTAAACGTAACCACTATCTCTGTACGTGTTTGTTGGTATTATTTTTCTTTCATTGTGCCAGCTCAATTTATTCTAGACATTAAGATAAAAACATAAACTACGCATTACCGAACTCATAATTAATTGTAAGCAATAAAATTAATTCAAATCCTCATTAAATACCTAATCACATATACTCAAAGTTACCAGTGGTGTCTAATCCCATACAAAGAAACCGTGCCGACGTACTGTACTGATTATACTGATTATTTTTTGTACATCGATCGCGTTCGGTTCCATTCCACGGGTATAGATGGTGATCTATCTATCGCCGTGGAACGGAACCGAACGCGTTCGATTTACAAAAAATAATCAGTATAATCAGTACAGTACGTCGGCACGGTTTCTTGCCAAATACACCTGTGCTTGCCAAATACACCTGTTGACATCTCTGGGAACGCTAGATAGGTATTTCATTTAAATTGATTTTCTCTGCCATATTAAAATCCTCAATGAGTACTATTTCTTAGGTCATCAGACAACTTACGACTTCAAATTCCAAAACAACTTTTTTGGATAAATCTTTTACTGGCCAGGCTACTCGTCTGTAGAATGCATTGCCAGATCCAAACAAACGTAACCACTATCTCTGTACGTGTTTGTTGGTATTATTTTTCTTTCATTGTGCCAGCTCAATTTATTCTAGACATTAAGATAAAAACATAAACTACGCATTACCGAACTCATAATTAATTGTAAGCAATAAAATTAAATCACTTAGCAATAAACTATTGCTGGAGTAATTTAATTATTTAACGAATCATGTTGGCAATTAATTATAAATGAGTAGAGTAGGTATTGTTTATGATGATATTATTTATTGAAATATAATAAAGTACTGTAGGCAGATTAATAATCTATTTTTAGTTTATCTTAAAACTTATGCATGTTGTAATATGTTATATAATTATAAATGTTTAAATTCATTCTGCCGAAGCCGGCCCAGAAAGAGGTGGCGAGACAACCTGGACGCCCACTGCTTTGGCTGGTTCGATGTGGCTCAGGTAAAGATTATTTGGAAGGATTTGGGGGAGACATTTTGCCCAGCAGTGGGACAGTATCACATCATCAACCTATGAATGTTCCCACTGCTGGGACACAGGCCTCCTCTCTGTGGGAGGGAATGGGCCGTAATCCACCACGCGGGCGCAGTGCGGGTTGGTGGATGTCACATGTCTTCGAATATTTTGTAGGACATGCCGGTTTCCTCACGATGTTTTCCTTCATCGATTTGAGAGCAGTGGTGATGAAATAATTTACACAAAGTAAAGCGCCTGCCTGGGCTCGAACCCACGACCTACAACTTGTAAGTCGCGGCCGATACCACTGGGCCACCACTGCTCATTGGGTCTGTATAGGGTAAGATAAAAAGAAAAAACCTGCATTCAAATCCTCATTAAATACTCACATATACTCAGGGGCGCCGACTCCGTGGGTGCTCGGGGGCTCGAGCACTCATGAGAAATAAAGAGTGGCCGGCGAGCACCACTGAGAATAGACATCAAGAAACAGATCTGTAATCGCCTTTTAGCGATGGGCGTTTTTTCATTACCCGACGACCCGTTTAGCGCAGTGGTTGAGACGCAAGGGTCGCGAGTTCGATTCCCGCACCAACACAAATATTTGTTGAGGTAACAGATATTTGTGTTGGGTCTGGGTGTTTGTGGTACCTTCTTTGTTCCTGGTTTCCATAGTACAAGGGAAAACCTAAGTTTGGGACCAGGAGAATGTATTTGATGTTGTCTCAATATATTATTTTTATTATTTATTTACGATGCGGGCAATGGATGTCAGTTCTGATGCCTATGCCTCTGAACATAATTAGTAATTAAGTACGCAGTATGTAATTAGGACATTTATTTATTTGTCGGTCGATCAGTGTGCATTTCTCTTTTCACACTTCGCCACTTTTTCGAGTCATCAAATGAGCATGAGCCCCCATGAGGTTTTCTAAAAGCCGGCGCCCCTGCATATACTTAACGTTACTATGACGTTACGCATGTCTGCCACTATTCCACGAAGAGTTGGGCAGTAATGTGCCTTTATTACACTCATGTGTCGCCAGTTAGGTACCTATGCTTAATAGGTTGGGCGATTCTTTTCGAAATAGATCGATTCGAATCGAAATCTGAAAAGTCTGTCGACAAAAAAACCAAAGTCTATAAAATCGTTTTTCCATGAATCCATATTTTTTTAGATTTGCTTTTTGCGTTTGTATTTTTAATGCAAATAGAAATCCAATTACGGAAATCAATAGGTTATAATAACCGATCTTTCAAAATTTTTAACTAATTTAAGTTGTTTTTACAAATACCTAAATGCATATCGGGTATAAAAATAGAGATTTATTTTGGTTACATTAAAAAGTTTTCAAGAAAACTGAAAACTACTGAATGTTTTTACATTTCTTTACATGTGTTTACATTCAACTAATTTTAAATAATATTTTGGTTCATATCAAAACAGAAAAATCGAATCTCGATTTTTTAGGTTGAAATATCGATGCACTGGATCGATTCAGTAGTAGATATCGAATAAAAAAAAAAAAATTTGGTCCTAAAAGCGCCATCCCTAATGCTAAGGGTGGAGCTATTGCCACTAAACGGACATAAATTCAGACTCCAAAAACCTCGACTTCAAATGTCTTATGATATAATTATTAATTTTACTAAACACAATCATCCATTTATATTCCACACCAAACTTATCTCTCAAGTTTCTTTGACAGCTTACAACGTTTGAATACCACAACATCATGTATAATTCTACTACTCATTTGAAACAGAATGGCCACTTAAAACCCAATGATTGCAATGGAACAATTTGCACACTTTCCTATGTAAATACTTGTCTAATCTTCAATCCTGGCATGCATTGAAACATTGGCCCTAATGCCCAATGTTGGCGCCAGGTGTGGGCTCGACATTCCTATGTTAATACTTAGGTATCAGGGCCATTCTACTTTTCGAGGAACAATTTGCAAGTAGTGAAAAACCACTGCTTTACTAAATTAGAACATTTTAGTTACCATAAATAGCTAGCTTAAATTAATTAATTAGTGGTTACTTTGTACTGCCACAGGCTGATCAAATAAATGACTTAACGTATTATGCATCTCATCCATCGGATCACCAATCCAATGTGAATACTGTGCCCCTTTTCAGATCATGACCATAGTAGTGTCCCGAAGGCCCATACACCGCCACTTTGGAGGACTTATGCTGCAAGTAACGTGGCCACCTAGTGCCACAACTGTCTAAAGAGTGAACTATCGACCCGAAAAGAAGAAGACTTGTTAAGAAAAAAAAGAAAAAAAAATTGTTCCCAGATTTTTTTTCCGTACAATATTTTTAGTCTTGATAAAAATACTCATGGATACTTTATTATAAGAGCATGAGATGGCGAAAATAGAGGCGACAAAGCGACAGGTAAGAATTAAGTATTTTATAGGTTTGATAAAAGATAAAATATTTCAGGAATGTAAAAAGAACAATGGCAATGTTACTCAAACGGAGACAAGGTTTTATCATAGAACTTGCTGTCCCATTCGCTCCCGTCAACTGGCTACCTACCTACCCTACATCCAAAATTTTGCATAACTCAGGGCACGCAACGGAAGCTCTCAAAAAGGAATATTTTTTACCGTTTTTGCAACATTTTTCATTTATTCTCCGCTCCTATTGGTCATAGCGTGATGTTATATAGCCTTTAACCTTCCTCGATAAATGGACTATCCAACACAAAAATAATTTTTCAATTCCAAGCAGTAGTTCCTGAGATTAGCGCGTTCTAACAAACAAACTCTTCAGCTTTATAATATTAGTATAGATAGTAGAATCACCCACCAGCAGTGACATAGCAAGCGTCGTTGCTCCTATGGTACTTTTGTCCTACTTGTTTCTAATTCGTGTTTTCAAGGATTACTGGATGTCCTACGCAAATAAGCTGGCGTTAAATGTGAATACATTTCAATGACCTGGAAGGATCAATGAATTATTTGTATGACGAATTAATTTTGTAGTTGAAGTTTATCAAGTTATTGATGAATCTACAGATAAGCATAATTATGATAATCCTACAACTCTGAGGTACCATTGCATTGTCAAGAATGGATAAGGTTATTGTTAAAATAGCAGGGTCAACCTAGGTCTCTTTTAAAATGAAACTGTTTTTCCCTGCCTTACTATACCGAAAATGCGACATATTTGTAAAAGGACTTATAATAATTGTCGCACTGATACCATGGTGCTGTAAAACAACCTAAAAAATTTTCGAATTGTCAGATTGTCGCTTATCACCTGTCGTCTCTCGGTATTTTTACCCGACTGCCGAAGGAGGGTAATGTGTTTATCAGTCTATGTATGTATGTATGTAAGTATATATGTAAGTATGTATGTATGTATGTATGTATGTATGTATGTATGTAAGTATGTATGTAAGTATGTATGTATGTATGTATGTATGTTTGTTCCTATGTGGCGTTCTAGAGACCAAACGCGTTGGCCGATTTTGATGATTCTTACGTCAATCGATTCGTCTTAATCTTGCGATTGTCACTGGCTACATTAAAATTAGAAAATAGCGGATTTTGGGCGCCATTTTATTATTTTTATTATTATTATTTTTTCTTCCAAACCCATCGTGTGGGGTATCAAAATAAAGGATTTTAAGAGGCGATTTCAAAAATATATAACACTTATATGTTTGTACCTAATTCTAAAAAAAAATAACTAAAAAGATGTAAATAAAAAATGTTAATTAAAAAAATCAAAAAACCCGACTGCTTAAAAAGCAAACTAAAAAGACGTAAACAAGAAGAAAATCATGCTGTGCAGTCGGAGGATACATCTGGTTTTGGTCCGCCAGCTCGCGAATATGTATCCTCCGACTGCACAGCATGATTTTATTCTTGTTTACGTCTTTTTAGTTTGCTTTTTAAGCAGTCGGGTTTTTTGATTTTTTTAATTAACTTTTTAAGGTTACTAGACAAAAGAGACTTTAGACCGAGTCAAAGGATCTAACAGCATCTAAAGGTACGAAACGTTTGAAAGGGATGTTGATTACTAAAGATGATAAACAAACAAACAAACCCACAAACACAGCTAGTACAAAGAGATCAAGAGATGACTCGGTTAAATAAGTGGGCAATGTTATTGTAACACAGTATGATGAATAGATAAGTTGTATGAACCGTTACAACAAATAATGTCTGCCATTCAATGTTAATGTAATCCTGCACAGTTTTTGCAAGCGATTTGTTTAACGGTAACGCTCGATGGTGTGCTTATTTTAGTTTGGTCAATGTAATGGTTGTTATAATGTGGGTCCTAGTTACAGTGGCCGTAAGATGTTTTAAAATGTCTCTAAACAAAATAAATAAAATAAAGGAGACCAATCCAAAAACGAAAGGAATGCAGTGGGCCAACAAAAAAGAAAATATAATTTCAACTGTTAACAATAAAATTGTTTGATTGTTCTAGATAATGTTTTTATCAGTAGTGATTGAAGAGATAATATCTGGAATATCGGAAATCTTTAACAAGATAAATACAAAGGCACATAAAATACAAACGGGAGGGAAGCTGAAGGCAGATAGTGGTTTTAATAATATGGGTCCTGTTAATAAATAGTAATGTGTGTAAGATGTTTTAGAATGTTAGAGACCAAAAGAAGTAGAATAAAATGAGAAAAAAGACATCAGTTGTATCGAAAAGGATGTCTTGCAATGGGTTTACAAAAAGGCAAAGAAATAGTATATTTTTTTTTATCCTTGGTCTGTCCTATTATTGATATCTTCGTTGTAAAAAAGGAAATAATAGTAACAGATTTATAGTATCTATGTAAGTAAAGTTTCTATGAATGAGAATGATATTTTTAGAGTTCTTGGAATATAATAAAACTTCCTTTTTATACGGAATACGTGAAATATATTTTTACTTTTATACTCGTTTTGGATGATGTTAGGATTGGTTCAAAAGAAGGGTGATTTATCTTCATTAGTAGGTAGAATAAGGCTGAAAAAAGAAAGATCTACATTAAGCAGACAACAAACCGCAGTTACTGGGTCGAGGAGGTTAGATAGTGGCTCCACGTAAAATACAGATAAACAGCTAAAGCCGGGGTCGGCTTCCAGTCTAAATGGATGTGGCTGGACCCCGGCTGCAAACAAAATTACAGCTGATTATCCTCTAATGTTCATTTAAATCACAATCACATCACAAAACCAACTGTAAAGCCTCATGATTATCTAATAAATAACAATCCGAGAAGCTATCAAATCGTTAAAATTTACTGTCTCCCTGAAATGGCGCCAGTACCTTAGTAGATACTAGCATTCAATATTGACCAGATATGATTGGAAAGCGCAAATCTTAGCTATAATGGCCTGCCATGATCTTGCACGTGCCAAATGCCCTAATACACCATAAAAAACGATCGAAAGCTGCTGTGGACAGGGCACCGTGAAAGAGAGGAGCAGAAGACCAACTTTGTCGAATGATGAATCTGACGGTGGATTCCAAAATTATTCTCATTGACGATGGTTTCTAACGAGGCAATATAAATAGGCATCTCATGACGGAAGGAAGAAGGATTTTTGTAGATGGCGTTCTGTAGGTAAAGTATGAATCTATATTATATATATCATGAAATAGTTTTAGAATGAAGAAACATGAAGATGACGACAAATTTGTGAATCAGAAAATAAAAGCTATGGTTTGATCTGAATGATGCAGTAAATGATCGATCGATCAAACCGATCGAGCGAGAACAGAGGTTGCTGATTTCAGAGTAGCTGTTGTCTTTCGATGGCAATCTTTCGTGAAGTATTGTTCAAAGTGGAACTTTTACATTATCTTATGCTTTATGCTGTTACATTTATTGCAATTTCTCTATAACAATACCACAGCAGCTCGAAAGTTTCTCCGTTTACTCACAACTGCGACTTTAATGTTCATCCTATGTCATTTTGTTATTACCTAAAGCTTTCGCTACTCGGGTGAATATATTAAGACTCTTGAACCAATGATCATGGAAAAAATTTTGTACTGAATATATGACAAGTATTTATTGAGCAAATGGGCTTCGACCAGGAAGGAGTCGAAGTGCTGTGTAACTGTTCTATCACATAAAAGTTGATAGCTTTCAGTTACTTAGTTGAGATTCTAAAAGAAGAAGAAGCAGACAACTTTTCTGTCAATTTGAAAGAAAGAAAGAAAAGAAGAAAGCAGAAACAAAGCTATAAAGAAAAAAACCTTTATTTTCACCAGCACCAATAAAACCAGCAAACCATAAATTAAAAACAAAAAAAAACTTAAATACAAAGTATGCGTCACAAAACTCATAAATCACAAATTCTCAACCACGCAAAACGGTCATCGCTCAGAATAATGCTGGGACTCGCCTGCGAGACAGCCACAGCGCTGGTTTTCAGCGATAGCCAGTGTCGACTGAGTGACGCTGAACCAATGAAGCCTTAAGAGCAACTGACGGAGACAGGACAGGACACTCTTGAGACAAGAGACAATACAGTCGTAGGAATAATTAATTATTATCTTCCTGTCTTTATCCTTATGTATTTGAGGTAAGCGCAATAATATCATTTAATACCTTCTTAGGCCTTACCAGAATATCAGTGAAGCGTTATTTTCTTTTGCATATCGCTCGGGGTTTCTTTCTTTTTTATTGTTTTATTTTTTGTTTTTGCTTATTTCTCGGGTATCTTGTGCGGAGATTTCTTCCTTATTTTCTTATTTTAGCCACATCATCTTTCACACAGCCCATCCATCGATTTTCTGGTACATCAATCGTATGACTACCGGAGATCGTTGGATGTAGTTCAATAATTCATTCTGCCATTCCGCATCTACTATTGAACCAACTTCTTCACAGGTAACCTTCCAAATCGGGACCTGGTACTATGCAGCAGAAACTCAGGAATAAACCACTCACTAGTAGGCCAATGATCCTATTAGCGATACAGTTTCAAACAGTCGTCGTCGTCGCAGGCACCGGCTGCTTAGCTGTATTTAGGTTAGACATTGTCATAGAATGCTGAACTTATTTATATGGACGATTGACGTTTGAATAGCTGGCACGTGTGAGCTGTCACTCTGTAACGGGTAGGCCATGGTGATAGGTCATCGAGGTGTTCAGTGTTTATGAGTTGAGTAGAGAAGTTATGGCCGATTGTGGTCGCAAGTCGACCGTCGACCACATCGTCAGTTACTACAGTTAACCTTCACGTCAAACGCGCCTCAATATCAATAACTAGCTGTTGCCCGCGGCTTCGCTCCCGTGGACCACTCCACAGGACCCGTTTTCGGGATAAAAAAATAGCTTATGTCACTCAGGAATAATGTAGCTTTCTATTGGTGAAAGAATTTTTCAAATCGATCCAGTAGTTTCGGAGCCTATTCGGTACAAACAAACAAACATACAAACAAACAAAATAATCTTTCCTCTTTATAATATTATTATTAGTATAGACTAGCTGTTCCCCGCGGCTTCGCTCCCGTGGGCCACCCCACAGGACCCGTTTTCGGGATTAAAAAATAGCCTATGTCACTCAGGAATAATGTAGCTTTCTATTGGTGAAAGAATTTTTCAAATCGATCCAGTAGTTTCGGAGCCTATTCGGTACAAACATACAAACAAACAAAATAATCTTTCCTCTTTATAATATTATTATTAGTATAGACTAGCTGTTCCCCGCGGCTTCGCTCCCGTGGGCCACCCCACAGGACCCGTTTTCGGGATTAAAAAATAGCCTATGTTACTCAAGAATAACGTAGCTTTCTATTGGTGAAAGAATTTTTTAAAACGGTCCAGTAGTTTCAGAGCCTATTCGGTACAAACAAATAATCAAACAAACAAACAAAAAAATCTTTCCTCTTTATAATATTAGTATAGATAATATAATATACTATATTATATTATCTATGTAAGAAGAAGAAGTATAGATAAAAAAAAAGTTTAAGATTCAATATTCATTTTACAACTTTATTTAGCCTTAACCCGAAAGCTACCACTCGTTCCCGTTAACACTGGAGCAACATTTAAAATTTTTGGTCATTCAGAATTCAGAATGTACTTCCTAATAAAACAATATTGTAATAATAATCATCGTAGAATAATCTTCTTCTCAAAGATGGTGCCATCCAAACTTTGTAATCCCACAGGGTCCCACTCTCCTTATAAAGTCAACAACAAAATGGGATCCAGCAATCTCATTCATCATTACAAAGTTACGAATTACGTAAAATATTCTTTTATCAAAACCGGCTCTAAGATATTACTTAACAGTCAGTTGTGTAATGGAGTAATGTAAGTTCAAGTCCGTTCAAAGCTATAAAAAACAAAGTACAGTCGCATTCCAAACTGTTTGCTTTTCGTTGCGCGGTAATAGATGTCAAACAGGCAGACGGCCCACCTGATCGCTGTCATGTAGTAACCAATGAACATCTGTCGTACCGAGGCTTCACAGATTCACTGGCAAACCAGAAAGAAAGCTGAAACTACTCATGTGGCTGTAATTACACTTGTATTATACCACAGAGCTTCAATACGTCACTGTTAGAGACGGTATTGTAAAAAAAATAATAATAACAACCTTGCTACTCATACAAATTAAAGAACTGAGCGAATTCGAACTATGTTTTTGACATCCAAAGTCTATATTTAGCGCACTTTGCGCAGGCGCCAGTATCAGCAATGGCATATCTAGTCGCTACCAGCGAGGCGATTTCGTTCACTATATCCTTGAAACTAGAAAACAAAAGGCTTCGACGGTAGAAATAGCTACGCATGATATAGTAGTGCCTCCTTGGATGAGCATGATGGAAGTTTATCAGATAGGATTTTGATAGGGGTTTCACTAAAATAGAAAGAGTGATAAACGAGGAAGGATTTTGTGTATAATTCCTGTGCGAAGTCGAGGCGGCTCGCTAGTTTCTACTAAAAAGCTTGTATGCTACAAAATCAAACTTACAAGTACAGTCGTACAGAACGAAGTCTCGTTCACCTTCCGACCTCTGTTATTTATGGTCTCGTGAATAACCGATAACAAACACTTTGAAGTTGTAATGACCGTTATTATATTGTTATTGGACAATTATGAGCGCGAATGTACTTTGGTTTATATTTTGAAGTTTATTTGTGGTCGATTTTATGCTTTCTTGTTTCTTTGAAGCTTACGATCTTAATTAAATAGGTACTAGTTTGTATTCCCAGACCATACTTTTGCAAAAAGACATGAAGGTTTTACCTTCTTTTACAGTTTTACACTCAAATTTATTATAAAAAGTCTTCTCGTTATTAATAATAATAATTAAAAGCCTAATTTAAAGCAATATTCGTGATACATGTCATCTAAATTGTTTCAGTATTTCATTTAATCGTCAACTATTGATGAAAAAACAAACAGATGGACAGATAAACACTCAACATTTTTATTTTTGGTTTTTGTATATCTTCATTTTCTTTTCGAGTTGATGACTTATTTATCTAGTTGCCGTTTTTCATTGTGGCTAAATAAAGCTAAAATGATGTTATGTCCAACCATGGCTCTTCTGTTAGCCTCATTATAGTCCTAAAGGGATTATTATCATTTGTGATTAATGAGCTATTTACAACTAGAACTTTTTAATTAAAGCCCCCAAGGAATACAGAGCTTTTAATTTGTAGAAGTCTTACAGCACCCTCACGGTAGGTTGACAAGGGGGCTAAGTCGTAAGTCTGGTTAACAAAACCGATGTTGCAAAGCCCCCTTCTACCAGTAGTCAAGTAAGCTGGTATTAGGCACAAGTAGGGCTTCCTTGCCACATAATTGAATAACGTATATTAATGCCTTGTCCTGGTCCTGTTGTGTTGTAACACTAGGGTGTTAAAGCTGTTGGTATTTCGAAGTAGTATTCAGAAGTTTTAAAGACACTAAATAGATGAGTAATATTATAAATGCAAAAGTTTGTGAGGATGGATGTATGTTTGTTACTCTTTTACTCAAAAACTACTGCACGGATCTGGATGAAATCTGGCACAAAGATAGATTATACTCTGGAATAGCACATAGGATACTTTTTATCCCGGGATTATGTTCCTTTGGGATAATTTTCGACATTCACGCGGGCGAAGCCGCTGGCAGAAGCTCGTAGGACATAATTGTGATGCCCAAATCGAACGCCAAAAACCAATAAAACTGCAGCAAACAATGAAATTATTTGCTGCAGTTTTTTCGAAATCAGTATTTGCGCGTTAGACGTTTTAAGAGATTCTGGAGCCTTTAAAACGATGAATATGAGAGGCGGTAGTTAGATACTTAGACGACAGTCTTAAACTAATTTTATATTTCTATGTATATCCAGAGTAACAATTATGCATTTTCACCCAGCAAGGCAAATGCCTTACCCTCCTACTCAGAAAAGGTGTATAAGATCTATGTCAAGTCTTAAATCCACAGACAGCTGTGAACCTGTGTTTCGGTCTCTGAATTTGCTGACTTTTCCATGTTTGTACATATTGGAGGTTGTAATTTTTGTAAAAACTAATTTAAACTTGTTTCCGTCACTCGCTGATAAAAGAACACGTCCAGGCCCTTTGAGATCCCAATATAAAAACTTGTTATACTCAGGGAATTACAAAACAGCACTTTTAAGAAAAAGTATTATGAAAATGGGACCTGTTATTTATAATAAAATACCTCATAGTTTTAAGGAATATTCCGTTCACATTTTTAAATCTAAGGTAACTGCACTACTTTTAAGAACATGTTATTACTCAGTAAAGGACTTTTTAAATGATGTGACTATATAGAAAATGACTAAATATAATTACGTAGTACAAATTGTTATTGAGCATTTATTAGCTATTGGACATGCAATAAATTGTTTTTGTTTCATAATTGTAATTCCCTGACTATCTATTGTTTTATCACATTATTAATTCTATTTGTATTGTTGACATTTTTTTTTATTTGTTTTTTATTAATGTAATGATTTGCATGCCGTAAGGTAAAATGTAGCTGATCTCATTTTTTTATGTTATTTATCTTATACTGTACCTACATTTAGAGCAAATAAAATTCTGATTCTGATTCTACTCTTCTTCCATTTCACTTTGTTTAAACGTTTTGACTTTGACTCTATATAGGGCTGCAGGGACCCGTCTCTTTATAGTAGACTAGCTGTCCCACGCGGCTTCGCTCCCGTCAACTGGCTACCTACCTACCCATCTACCCTACCTACCCTACCCTACTTACCCTACATACATGATTGTTGCGTAAATTTAACCGTTTACGCAGCGCACGCAACGGAAGCTCACAAAATGGTTTTTTTTTTCCCGTTTTTGCAACATTTATCATTTATGCTCCAACCCTATTGGTCGTAGCGTAATGTTATATAGCCTATAACCTTCCTCGATAAATGGAATATCCAACACAATTTTTTTTTTTCAATTCCAACCAGTTCCTGAGATTATGAGATTAGCGCGTTCAAACAAACAAACAATCTCTTCAGCTTTATAATATTAGTATAGACTAGGACATCCCGCCACCTCCTTCAGAGTCCGCTTTAGTGTCGCTTGCCATGCAAAGGGATTAACACCAAGTTGTTAACAGAGCTGACTGCCCAAGTCGCGGTGCTTATAATGCGCCACAAGCATTACTTCAGAAATACACAGTAAACGTCGACTATTACACAGTATGTCACAACCGAACTCCCATCACGTCTAATCAATTAATAGACGCTAAACTCTGCCCTAAATTCTTCATTTACTGCATTTTGCATTCAAACGACAGACCACCTGACAACTGATTGCCTAAGCGACACACGTACTGAAGTACCTACAACAAATTGTTTATAAGCCGCTTTGGTAGTTTTACTAAACTGTGGCGTTGAGTGTGAGGTAGGTAGCTGTGAAGCAAGTAAGTTGGGTCTGATAGAAGATCCACTTGAGACTGTGCTTGAAAAAAATCGGGCTGATTATGAACCAACACTATCTACACATTAGTTTTGAAACAAAGAATTAAGATATTTTTGGACATAATTGGTATTGGAGCTATCCTATATTTGGTATTACGGTAGAATAATTTTTTATTACTTGTTAATTTTAATTATAAATTGTTTGTTGTTTGACGTTCAAAAGTGCCGCTTATTGGCCTAGTGGAAATAAATATATTTGACTTTGACTTTTGGTTGTGACATAAGAAAACTTTTACTGTCTACAGCTTTAAAAAGTGGAGAATTTAATACCTGTGATTATGCACTACCACACTGTAAAAGTGTCATTAAGTTCTGGAGAAACATATTTTGTTCTCCCTGCTTTCCTGCTAACAATTGACGACTTACCGGTCCCGATTTTTGAATTGAGAACATGGTCTTAAATTAGATGGTTAGACACAGATTAGAGCTGTTGATCAATTGACACTGAACCTTCGTTCTGTCTCCACTTTTATGCGGCTACATTATATTGGTTTTGTAATTTAGTTGCAGGCGCCAGTTAGTAGTGAACTCACTTTGAAGTTTAATGCGTGGAAACCATTTCTGTACGGGCAATATACCTATGATACTTTACTACTGATGTTTACGTTTCTCTTGACATTATTAGAACATTGAAACGAGGTAGGAAGGTAGTTATTTTAGCGGCTCAGCCTTTCGGTTGAGCTTTGACAATGCGTAAACTAAGTATGAATACAAGTATTAAGGATTGCTACGTTAACTTCTAATAATTTCGATTTGGATACTATCCACACTATTTTCTTTTTTTTATCTCTTTGCCCCACACTAGGAATTTCTTCCTGTATCGTGGGTGCCTTTACAAACATATAAACTTACATACACAAACACCCAGGGCCGGAACAACTATCTATAGGTCATACAAATATTTGGTCCGTGCGGGAATCGAACCCGCGACATGCAGCGCAGCAGTCAATCGCTCAACCACTGCGCCAACCGTGCGCCCAGTTATATATATAGTTTCGGTTTAGTCAGTATTCTGCTTACAATATTACAAAATCATGAGTGACCAAAATTGCCTCCTTCTCTAGAAACCAACTTAGCTGTCTACGAACATCATTGGATCAATCCAATCACTGGGATAATACCATACATATGTCCAGTCTTATTATCTGTTCACCACCCTTGGTGGACTGGTAGAAAATTCCTAAGCCCTACGGCATTAAATCCACCATTGTACCTTTGTCCATGAAGCTTAAATAAATATTGTCAAATTCTCAGTGGTCTTCTCCAGACTATCCGCATTTGCACATTCTTAATAACCCCTTCATGCTAATTGCTTTGCACCGACCTTGGAAAGACATCTGCCCATCATCGTTAATTCCTCGCGTCTGCAGACGCCTGAACTGCCCACATCAAGCCATAAATACTTACCACTAATTTGGCATTTCCTGAGACCTATAAAGGGTTAAGCTATTTTAAGGATCGCAAGAATGTAGTTGAGAGAGTGGGATCTCGGGTAAGTGTGTCGGTCTTCAACCTTTGATTTTGTAAGAAAGTGTACACGCAACTAACAGGAGAAAGAAATAAAAAGAAAAAAAGTTAATTCTAAAAATCAAAAAACCCGACTGCTTAAAAAGCGAACTAAATAGAGAGGATACATATTCGCGAGCTGGCTCACCAAAACTAGATGTATCCTCCGCCTGCACAGCACGTTTACTTCTTTTTAGTTCGCTTTTTAAGCAGTCGGGTTTTTTGATTTTTTGAATTTCCTTTCTTTGTTAATAACTTTTTAGTTAACTTTTTTTCCGAATTAGGTACATTTAAACATACTTATAAGTGTTATATATTTTTGAAATCACTTCTTAAAATTGTGGGCTCCCCCAATATGGCACCCAAAATCCGCCATTTTTCTATTTTCCAATTATAGTAGCCAGTGACACTCGCAGAGTTAAGACGAATCGATTGATGTAAGAACCATCAAAATCGGCCAACGCTTTTGGTCTCTAGAATGCCACATAGGAACAAACATACATACATACATGATAAACACATTACCCTCCTTCGCAGTCGGGTAAAAATAATGAAGACAATAAAGGAAAAAAAACAATTAAGTAACTGTTTAAATTAGAAATACGTATTAAAATCATTAACAGTCAATTAACGCCTATCCTTGGATCTGCTGCCAAAAACTCTGCAGGGAATTGCCCATAGAATATTGTAAGCTGCCAAAGAGACTGATGGCCTACCTAATGCAAAGTGGTTGGACTGGTTACCATTGCTATTGGCAATAGCTTTGGTTATGCAGGTGTCCAGGAAGCAGCCTGTAGACACCTGCATCATCAAGGCAATTGGCAATACACTGCTGTTTTAAAGGACCAGTCTCGTGTTTCTAGTTTAGGTTTATAGGTAGGTTTTCTATTACCTCAAGTTACCAAAAAAAAAATAACTAAGGACTCAGTCCAATTGAGACCTATTAACTATTATTTTTGTAATTTGAGAAGATCTACACTGCAGTTCGATCTCAAAAGTAAGACAGAAATGGCTATATCACTAGTTTGGAAGTATAGACCAAATTAGCAACTAGCTGTCGACGGAACCGCGTCTTGACGACCCAAAAAATAATAACTCAAAAATATTCAATGACGAATTTGCTACTCCGTTCATTCTTTATGGATAACGTTTCTTCACAAAACCCAAGGGATGTATCTGTTTGGCATAAAAATAAGCCTATATGCAATTTTGTGACGTAACTTCCTCTGTGAGTCCATCCTTTACCGTTGGGACAATATTAAGTAACTGCTAGGATTTATTTATAGACTAACGAGATTCATTATATAATTAAATGTTGAAAGTAAGTAGGTAATACTTTCAGGGGCATTGGGTTTTGTCGACGTAATATATTTTCCGGGATAAAGCAATTTAAAGACCAATATAACGCACTATCAAAATCACAATATTATTCATCCTCGTGATTTTTAACCCCCGACGGAAAAATGAGGAGTGTTACAAGTTTGACGTGTGTTGTTGTGTATCTGTGTATTTGTGTGTCTGTCTGTGGCATCATAGCGCCTAAACGGCTGAACGGATTTAGTTTTTTTTGTTTGAAAGGTGACTTTGTCGAGAGTGTTCTTAAATGAATAATCGTCGAGTCGTAAGCGTTCAAAAGTTATTCGAATTTTACTCTTTTTCCGAATTGAATTTTTTTCGCAAGATATCGTGTCATTATAGCTGAAAGATATCCACTGCTGGACTTAGCGTCGCTACAAAGGCCGGTTCTGTGCTTTTTGAATCTCCCGTGGCCTTCATCATTATGAAAATTGAGAAAAAGTGTCACAATATTATAGTCTTATGAAATAAAAACCAGCCAGTCAAATCTTTAGTGATTTGACAACATATGATATAGCCTATTGGAAACTGGAGGTCTCTAGATCTCTCGACCGAAAATCATAAATACATTTCGAATTTTTTTGGGTACCCTGTTGCCCTATATTTTCAGAGAAAACTAGTTTAAATCTCGAATTTTCGTCGGAAGCCGTTCACAGGACCAGTTCAATCTCAAGTTATAGCCGGGTTATCCATTTACCTACTTTTGCGTAACAGCCTTTTAAAGTTTGGATAAAAGTTACCCCAGAAACCTTGTAAAGCGGAAACTAACGAATATTGTTACTAGGCGACCAATTTAAGTAGGTCTTCACAAAAAAAAACGGTACGGTTTAAAAAATGCTCTTAATTTATTTATTTATTCATTTATCCTCACACTGGAACGTCTTGCAGCAATTACACCAATGGAGCACAATCTTATAATAAACTCACTATAAGTCCAGGTTTCCTCACGATGTTTTCCTTCATCGTTGTCGGCGATGTCCAAGACAAACTTAGAAAGTACATATGAATTAAAAAAAGTCACATTGGTACTTGCCCGGATTCGAACCCACGACCTTGAGGTCTCAGGATATGTCGTAGGAGCTCAATGGCTACTACGACATATCATCATCTGCCTAGCCTTTTTCCCAATTATTGTTGGGGTCGGCTTCCAGTCTTACCGGATTCAGCTGAGTATCAGTGTTTTACATGGAGCGACTGCCTATCAGACCTCCACAACCCAGTAACTGGATAACACGATACCCCTTGGCAAGACTGGTGTCAGATCTCAGACTTCTGACTAACCGTAACGACTGTCAAAGATCTTCAAATGACAGCCGGGACCAAAGGCTTAACGTGCTTTCTGAGGCACGGAGGAAACTCGGTATGTTGAAATGGTCACCCATCCACGGACCGACCTCGTCAAGCGTTGCTTAACCTTGAAGGCCGACCCGTGCGGCTGTTATTATTTAGCCACGAGCTACCACGACATATATGGTACTTAATTAATACCAGCGGATTTTTTTCCTCTGCCTACTCCTTGAGCAATACAGCATCATGAAGCTTGTAATTCCCGAAGGCTTAGGTAGAGTCCTACCTTTATAACACGAACATACCGCCGGTTATGTTTAAATTTCATGTAATAGGTGACACGTGCTTATAGCTTACAACCGGACACAGAGTGAGAAGAAATTCCAGACTGGGACCTTTGTAGGGTTCCGTACCCAAAGGATCCGAGAACGAGATCCTATTACTAAGACTCCGCGGTCCGTCTGTCTGTCTGTCACCAGGCTGTATCTCATGAACCGTGATAGCCAGACAGTTACAATTTTCACAGATATATTTCTATTGCCGCTATAATAACAAATACTATAAACAGAATAAAATAAATATTTAAGTGAGGCTCCCATACAACAAACGTGTTTCTTTTGCCGTTTTTTGCGATATTGGTACACAACCCTTCGTGCGCGAGTCCGACTCGCACTTGGCAGGTTTTTATTTTTATTTGAAATGGGTTTACTCTTGACTCTAGTCTAGGTCAAATGTGACAGAGACAGAGTCGACGATGGAGTGAGCTTACCCAGAAGAAGCCTGTTCACTCTAACTTTGAAGAGATTCGGGTTGAATGCGTTCGGAAACACAGACGCAGGTAGTGAGTTCCACTCATTCGATGTGCCCGGATTTGAATCCATAGTGGGTTCAAATCCGGGCCCGAGAGACGAGGTCTTAACCGCTAGGCCACCACACCACGACATTCTACGACTTTTAATTATAGCCTGAGCGATTTATTTTTAGCTCAGTGAATAAGCTGGATAGGTATGTTGGCTGTGAAGCGCCATTTAATTAGGATGTGAGTGCATGAGTGATGAGAATGGCTGGAATTGGGTGACTGGGTGCCTAGTCGCGACAGTCTTGAATTACAATATTTAATTTACAATGAGCTTTAGGAAATGCCTATGTCTGGGAAGCGACTTGATTATATTAACATAGTCATTTATACCTACATGTCAATCTGCCTAGCCTTTTCCCAACTATATTTTGGTCGGCTTCCAGTCTAAAAGGATTTTGCTGAGCACCAGTGTTTTACTTGAAGCGACTGCCTATCTGACCTCCACAACCCAGTAACTGAGTAACACGGTATCCCTTGGTAAGACTGGTGTCAGATCTCAAGAGTCTGACTACCCGTAACGACTGTCAAAGATCTTCAAATGACAGCCGGGACCAACGGTTTAACGTGCTTTCCGAGGCACGGAGGAAACTCGGTATGTTGATATGTTCACCCATCCACGGACCGACCTCGTCAAGCGTTGCTTTACCTTGATGATCGACCCGTGCGGCTGTTATTATTTAACACGAGTCATTTATAGCTACATGCAGAATGCAATTTAAGTATATTGACGAATACGTCATACTGTAAGTAATTGTTGCACTTATAAACGTAATATTATGCAAGTATAATTTTAAATGTTTTGTGTAAATAATTGTTGGCTAACCTAAATAAATAAATATTATTATGACGTGATAACAAATGGGATGTCATACACCCATCGCGTACACAATGCCAGTGTGGATTGGATAAGCTTACGAAAGCATCTCATGTCAGATCTCTTGATGACACAAAACAGGAACGGCAATTTTAAATACCTATTGGTTTTTTTTTACTGGCTTTTTCATTCACATTCACAAAACATTATAATTATAATAATACTAGCACTTCGCCCGCGACTTCGTTCGCGTGCTCCGTATTTTATCCTACAGATGACTTTTTAGTTTCGCTCTCTTAAAGGTTGAATTTCCAAAAATCCCGTCTTAGTGCTCCCTTACATCATAAAAAGAAGCCCTGTGTTGCTGGATTAAGGAGCTTAGACCTCCTTAATCCTGTCACAAAATCCGTTCTTAGCGTGATATTAGATGTGAATCAACTAACTATAAACTACTTCCATGCCAAATTTCTAGTTTGTAGCACAAAAAATTAAGGATTTTCTTACAAACTTGCGAGAACCCTTAAACCCCTAAATCTGGACCTGACGCAAAATCCGTTCTTAGCGGACGTCTACTAACTATAAACGACCACCCTGCCAAATTTCATCTTTATACGTCAAGCGGTTTTCGTTATTTCGTGATAGGTGAGTGCGTGAAATTTCGCTTTTATATATATACCTAGATTCTTTTGAAGTAACCGAATTACCGAACACGTCCTTAGTTCTAATTCCCACACACCTGCCCCCAGACGAATCAACTCTCAATCAAAAATTGATTCATCACAATTCACATTTACACGCTCAAGATTGATTACAACCAGTTTTTACCCAAAATATTTATCTTCCACACCTTAAAAGCTTGGGAATCAGAGGTGTATTCAAATGCCATCATTCCACAGACATCGTAATGAGACAGGGCTTCTTGAACATCTTAAGACATGCTGATGTTTTGATCAGAAACGTCAGGTTATTTGTTGTTTTGTCAAACCAAATGGTCAGGTTGTTTATTTGGTTTGATATGTATTTGTATAACATTATGTTTTATTATTGTATGAGATGTATGGCAGAGGCGCTGCAGAAGTCCAAGTCAGACATATTTTTTTATATTAGACAGTGAGATGGAGTCAGGGCTGGCCACGAAGGAGATGGCCGAACGAACTAGACTAGATTTTACCAGCATTGGAAGGACGAAGCGCAGTTTCGCGGAAGGTGGAAGGAGAGGACGGAGGCCAATGCCCAGAAAAGAGTGCATTAGGTATAACTCTTCCTCTGCCCTGTCCCTTCGGCGAATGCATAATGACCTCATTCTTATTGTGTACCTATGCAAGCCTTAGTGATGTCATTCAATCGGGAATGTGCATACTAAATCTAGAATTCCAGAAAACCCTCAGTAGATATTAGGTAAACAATAGCTTACCTAATTACTACTACAGAAAATGCTGTGCTGACCAAGGAGTGCATTACAATAGCTTCCACACAAAAGGACACGCATTTAATTTTAAGACACCATCGGCTGATAGATTTGGTGCCATTATGCTAACTGGCTAAATAAATTACTATTATTTTTAAATTAAAAGATATTTTTTTACCACAGGAAGTGCAGGTTAACATTTGAAACTGTTCTCATACAGTTCATACCTACAAAACAAATAAAGGGTCCACTTATATAGCTTAAACATCTTCAATTCAGAGTACAATCATAACTGATCCTTAACTTCATCAATGTAGGATGCAACCATGACTGATCCTACAAAAAACCTGCAATCATCCAAACACCAGAACTTCAGGTGACCTTTTCGAACTAATCCGGTAGCTTTAATACCTCTAAATATACATAAACGTATCGTAAATACAAATAAGTCTGTATCTAATAACATGATTAGTATGTGTTAGCGAACACTTTATGCTAAACTACGCTAATTATTAGGTAATATGTAACTCCTGTGCAAATAGCACATTATTTGAGCATGTAAATCGGTAATCCATAGTTTTATGAGATACTTTGTATGAAAATACGATTGGAACTGGTTTGAGATCTATAGACTGGAAATTTAAAAAGGTATTTGATATTTTAGGTTGGTAATTGAAGTATTCCTATTTAAAATGTACAGATTTTGAATTTCAAAGGCGATTGATATTTTAGGTTGGCAATTCAAAAGATTCCTATTTATCATTTGTCGGAAAACATTTCGTGAATTTGTGAAGATGGGGCAGAGGAAAACATGGAGAGAAGAGGAGCATAAGGAGAAGTAATAGGTTTGTTGAAAAGCCCTTGTTTAGGAGTGGAACAACATAGGTCAAAGTCGAGGTCGCTACTCCATAACCTTTCGATCCCATCGGTCATCCGTTCAGCAAGTAAGTTTGGCAATTCTTCGGGCTACTTAAATATTTGTCAGTTATCCTGGCTGTTATACTAGTGCATTTGAATATAGGGATGCTGCAGGATAAACCCCTATATATTCTAAGTAATTTCTTACACTTGACTCAACCTCGATTCACTCAACAGATTGACAATTATAGCTTGTTTTATCGCCATTAAATGAGAGTTATTTTTCCGTTGTTAGGACGTTGAGTGGAGGAATGTTCCTCCAAAAGGACATACACTTCACACACTAGACACATACTAAGTATAAGTTGGTAGGTACTTATATTCCACAAGATATAATTTCCACTTTATTTTGTACGATCTTATACTTCGGTCCAGTCTCTACAGAGTGTACTCCGACTAACTGCGATGAATAAACCATAAATAACTGTAGCTCCTTATTGTTGCGGACGCGGCCTGAGCTGATAGCAATAATATAAATAAATGAAAAGTATGACTGACAGCAGATTGATGTGGCCGTTATGGTCTTTGTCGCCCATCGACTTGAAAAGAGCGATATCAAAATAGTTTTGACCTAGAAATTTAAAAAAACACTAATCATCAAACCTATTAATATAAAAAGTAAAATTTAAAATTTAGAAAACTCCCGACATATTTATAATTCATACTACAAAATGTATCTAGTACTAGACACGCTTCGATTAACAATCTATTGAACACGTAATTCTAACACGATATCTTGCGAAAACACCCCGATTCAAACAGTAAAACGCCAATAATTTTTAAACGGCCCATGTTCATTAAACATGTTCATTAAACATAGCTAAGAACACTCCCGATAAAGGCACCTTTCAAACAAAAAAAAACAAATTATCATAAAAACAAAAAACCCGACTGCTACAAATTAATTAACCGAAAAGAGTAAAACAAATACTAGATATGCCAAATATGGCCAAGGCGATGAAAACTGAAATAAAATAGACCATAATGATGTCACACAATATTGAGCCTAGCTTCTTCTTGTACCAAAAAAAGTGAGCACTTAAAAAGAAGTGTCACATAAAAAGTTTTTCATACAAAGCGGCGAGCGCGGGCGCAGTGGGAGATAAAACGGTTGACCGTTACGTTTAAATTAAAAACGTGTGCACCTCACTATTTATTTTATGGTCTCGTAAAAATGTTTCAATTTGTATCTATCAATCACTTTGTAGCAAATTGGGTATAATATTGATTTGTGACTGTTTGGTGAACTACCTAAATATCATAATAAAATGTAGAGTAGTGTAGTTTTCGTATTTTAGATAGCTAGTTTTGTAAATTATGATTGATGAGGGGTGCCAATTTACTGAAGTGCATTGATGCAATGAATGATGGCCTGATTGATGACCAGGGGTGTGCATCTAGTCATCACTTATATCCATAGTTTTGTACAAGCTGTATTTAATGTAGTTTTGTACATTCTGTATGTAATTGCAGTATAAAATATTTCTCGTGCGTAAAGGAGTTTCAGCAATAGATGTTCCGTAAAAGAAATAGAGTTGTTCTTTCAGAAAATAGCAGGGTGAAGGATATTTTTTGAAAATGTTCGTGTCGTTTGTTATTTTTTTTTACATCCCAACAATAAAGTGTTACTTCCCCCTTAATATTACATTGAGATAGATATCTCGCCATAAGACCACCTATTTTATTTCTTAGTTTGGGCAGCTGCAAGGTTCAATATCAGATTTTTATGAAAAATGTGTGTTTAGCAAAAAGTTATTATTTATATAAGTTTTATTTGAATGTGTATTTCCGGATATATAAATTTTTCATTCATCGCTCGCACGAAATTTTAAAACACGTGTCGGAAAAATAGGTGAATGAAAACTTTATGGTCATTTTAAATTGATTTTTATCCAAATACTACAAACATTTGCAAGTATTCGTTTTGGTATTTCCTCTTTGCCATATAGCGATAAAAGTCACGTGTTTTTCAAATACATACAATGCTGAAAAATGGCGTTTGATTCAAATATTTTACCCACTGTTCATTCATTGGTTTAAATAAAATCTTAACTTTGCCAGAGTTTTCAAACACCATTTGTATTTAAGGTTACACTAGTCGAAAATTCTTCGATACAAACGTAATCTAGGGATCACTCCACTGTTTGACGATGTAAATACGTTCAAAATGAAAAATTATATCAATTTGTCTCATCATTATCTAGCCCTATATGGAAACAAAAAAGTATAAAAAAATATATAAATTGAAAGTTATGAGCGTCGAAAATTCCACATTTCAACACTAATTTTAACGCATCTTTGGGCGGAAATAAATACCATAAGAAAAAGGAAAATTGCAAAACGGCCACCATACAGGGATAGATTAGTAGTCCAAGAATTCTAAAAAAAATATTTTGAAAATATACATTTAGTCGTTTTTTCATGATACCTAGACTCCCAAAGGTCTGTTTATAAAATTTCGCGCGCTCGTTTTCATCCTAAATCATCATCCATTTTGCTACAAACTTGCAAAAGTGCTAATTCGTACACGAACTAGCTTCTTACTGCTCATCACAGCATCTGTCTCTTTCGCACGTGTTGTCGGATGATATAGCATGCACTTTAACCCCGCGCACAAAATAGTTCATGCCGTCGACTAGGGTATCAGAGGCTCTAGAAAAGTGTCACTGTCATCAACGAAAACGTCCCGAAAACGCTATCGAAATGTCAAGTAATCAATCCATTTTGGCATATCGACCATAGCAGACAGAAGAGAATTTCACTTTATCCAGACCCTTAGATTCGTGAATGTAAAACCATAAACTAGACTGCACTAGCTAACAACTACCAACAACTCGTTACCTTCACTTCGATTTCCATCTCAAACCGACAATTTTGAAATCGAATCATTGAAAACGAGAACCAAACCCTTCATCTGTCAGCTGATTATGTCGGCTAACCCTGGCAGGCTGCCCTTTACCTGCCAAGAACCACTTTCGAAGACCGTTTAACTTTGTCTAGACTTCTAGGTGCTACGTTGATGAGGTGAGAAATATAGAAGAGTTTCTTGAATCATTAAAAGATATAATATTTTTAAAACAAGCTTTTAAAGAACTACAATATAAAATTACAAATTTATAACGGCTAGACATAGCGTTCTTCAATAACGACAACATCTGTATCTAACCTACCTATGTTCGACAAATAAAGATATTTGTATTTGTATTTTTGTAAGAAAAATCCACCGACTTTAATTTTTATTTAATGCTTTTTAAACTACATATAATATACCTAGTAGCAGACACGCTTCAATCGACCATCTATCGAAAGACGTAATAATGACACGATGTCATGCGAAAAAATCCAGATTCAAAGAGTAAAATGCGAATAACTTTTGAACGGCTAAACCGATTTTATTCAAACTTAGCTAAGAGCACTCTCGACAAAGTCACCTTTCAAACAAACAAAACGAACTATCGAACGGCTATGATGCCACAGCTAGACACACAGATACACAGCAACACACGTCAAACTTATAACACCCCTCTTTTTCCGTATGGGGTTAAAAAAGAGAGAACAAAATATAACAATATATGTAATGAGCCCAAACACGATGGTGCTATCTTGTTGGTAGTATCAATAGGATACTATGAATTGCTTGAAAAATGCATTACTTATTTGCAACCGGACATAAATACGGACGAAACAAGTTAATATAAACTTAGTAAAAAGTGACAATATATCAGCGATAATTTAATCATTGAATATGGCATCGACATGGACTATCAAAATGTAACCACGTTTAATCTCAAACATTTTGGCATTTCTACAAAACCTGTTGTAGATAGAATGTCATTTTATCTAGAACCCCAAAAAGACTTTCGAAGGTTTCACTTATGTCAACTTCCAGGTGATAATTTGATGAGGTGAAAAGTATAGAAGATAACCTGGTCTGGAGGCTTGTTAAAATTTTTATGAGGGCACACCTAAGTGTCGGGGGAAAAAGTTGCTATTTAGAAACTCGAGAATGATGGACAGTTTCCGTGATTTCTATTGGTTTTTTCTAGAAAATTTCTTGAAATTATTTATTAATTGTGTCACATTATACCTGACATACCTCTTTTAATTATAATTTAAGCAATTTTCTAGTGTCGATTTCTTCTGCTGGAATTAAATATAAGTCTACCCGGGCCTTCTATCAAACATAGTGGTTAAGAAACAACAACAACATTAAGATTGTAATTTGTAAGTCTTATTGCAAAAATTTCTGAGTGTGATTTCTACGAACTTTGATATAAATTTATCTTGGAAACCACATTCTGCTGTAAGCATATATTCATCTCATCTTACAATAACAAACTAGAGGGGTGGTCTCACTGTCTCACACATCCTCACATTTACAAACAGTAGATTGTTCACACTATATCAGTCAAAAGAAAAAAAATATTTACAAGTTACAGAGGCCATAGAAGATCAGTCATGGTATGCATAATGTATGATACATACATGTGTACAATTTAATGTAAATGTCACTTTACAAATAACGCTAACGCGCGATCGGTGGGCGAGAGAAGTGATTAAGATGTGGCCATAGAGAAAGGGTGAGACAGAAGACCAACAGCATCAATTTAAAGGCAAGAAGTAACCGAACAAGCTGTGAGACAAAAGCAGAAACAAAACGAAAAAATCTACATTAAAGCGATTTTTCAAAATTATATATATCTAATATATATAAATCTCCTGTCACGATGTTTGTCCGCGATGGGTTCCTAAACCACTTAACCGATTATAATAAAATTCGCACACCATGTGCAGTTCGATCCAACTTGAGAGATAGGGTAGGGTAGGGTAGGGTAGGTAGGGTAGGTAGGGTAGGGTAGGTAGGGTAGGGTAGGGTAGGTAGGGTAGGTAGGGTAGGGTAGGTAGGGTAGGTTGGGTAGGGTAGGTAGGGTAAGTAGGGTAGGGCAGGGTAGGGTAGGGTAGGTAGGGTAGGTAGGGTAGGGTAGGGTAGGTAGTTAGGGTAGGTAGAGTAGGTAGGGTAGGTAGGGTAGGGTAGGGTAGGGTAGGGTAGGGTAGGTAGGGTAGGGTAGGGTAGGTAGTTAGGGTAGGTTAGGTAGGGTAGATGAATGTTTGGTGTTTTTATGGCAAAACAAAGTTTGCCGGGTCAGCTAGTAATTATATAATTATTATTTTATTTATTATATATTATTTTATATTATTATTTTTTAGTTAATGTTTTAGGAAAGAGGCTACTTTATACTATGGCTCATTTACACGTAATCGAAGTCGTCCATCAACCTATAGTGAAAACGATTAGTCGTCCGGCGACTCAATTCGCAGCCAAAGTCGGCCAAGTTCAGCTTCGATTACGACTGTTTTGGTTGAAGGGGACAGTTGGCAGGCCGAAAACGGCAACCGCCGGTGTTTAGTCCACACTTCGAACGAGCCATTTACGTCACGGCAAAATAGGCGACGCAGTGTCATTACACACACTATTTCTACCTGTCAAAAATAAGTTATCCGCGTTATTTATTCATCACCAATTTCATCATTGCCATTTCAAAGTGCATCTTTTGATATCAAAATCCTAATTTAGTGATGTGCAGTGAATTTTGAGGTCCTTATTATGTGTTGGCAAAGAAAGCCATTTCTATTTATGTCTGGGTCTTTAATCGGTCAATGTGTGGAGTGGAATTTCTGTATCTATTTTAGTGTTACTAGCGTAGAGATGCGCAAGAGCAAGTGGGCGTTCTAGTAGTGATGTACTAACTGATTTATTTGTGTAATAAAATGTTTGTATGTACGTACTTTTAGGATTCACGGTTTATTTTTAGACGTAAATACTCCGAGTGCAGTATAAGTGATTTATTTTTAGAAATAACTGACAGTTGAAGCTGTTTTAAGAGTTGAGGTAGAAAGTCTTTGTTTTGACAATTGGCGACTAAGTAATTGCTTTGCAATTAATTGTTTTGATTTCACTGTTCAACCAGACATATTTATAGTCTTCCACAAACTTGTGATTTTAATGTTGGTATGAATATTTAATGTAGCTCAAAGATGACATTGGTCAGAGGACTCAAAACCAATATTTGGTTGTCACCTAAGTATATACAATGAGAGCAGAAACTCTTGGACCTAAACAAAGCCAAATCTTTGAGACCCAGACTAAAAAAAACATACTTTTATACAAAAAAGAGAAATGTGAAATATTACCCTTACAGCCCTTGAATAAGGAGTGCGTGGCTTGGTCAAAGGTCATAGCATGCCATGAAAAGGTTGTACTAAACTATACAGGTTAAAAATAAAGGGTCTTCAAACTCACAAGCCCTTCACTAACGAAGGACAAACCTTTCAACACGATTCTACCTTGGGAGGTACACAAGCACTTGTAGCCTAAGTTGAAGAAACTTACACACGCAAAACATCATAAAACTACAAGGGTCAAAGTTAGAAATTAAAAGAACTGGTCGCCATGGTAACGAGTAACAATGCTCAAGCTTTATTACAAAGTCATTATTACGACTGCAATTAACCCAAGACTACATTACTGAGAAGATCCCAATGAATATTGAGCCATATCTCAAAAAGAATAAAGTCGTCGAATACTGCATAATGCAGTTTGTAAGTCAATTGAATAGGCCAACGAAATGACGCAATCGAGAAATGCTATTTTAAGTCTTACTACAACAAAGATAAGGTTGTTTGTAAACGTAAATGTAACATTGACAAATTCCATTGGCGCCAAGTGTGTAGCTTCGAAGTGTGGGCCTATGAATAGCTCATAAGTTCATTACATTGATTTATATGCACAGATTTGAAAAGACTATTAAAGCAATCAACGAGTAATGTTGGAAACTAAATCTTTTGGTGATAACAACCTGTTATTATCTTTCATAAATTGTGCTGATCAGAGAGTAGATATTATTAGAACTAAGAAAGTTATAAATGGAAGCAGTCTACCTACATTCTCTATGGTTAGGAGGTGTGAAGAAAATTATTTATGGCGTTTGTAAGTGCGTTTAGTTCTTGAATTATAGTGTTTTGAACAATTTCTCTGCCTTCTGAGTACCATCTTGACGTTGTATCATAGTTAGCTTGAGGCAAACTGCAGTTGATGGTGCTTATGATTGTCTCAATAAAATGTTTGTTTATATTATTCCGATAATCATTAAGAATGCATATTTCTGATGTTTGTGCACGTATATTATTCCAATTATCATTGACAATCTCTGCGACTATTCTCATCATTCCTCATCATCAATTACTTTCTGCTATTGTATATCAGGGCTGATACAAAAATTGCATATTTGAATTTCAAATTTTAATACGCTGTTGTAGGAGTTATTTTTAAATATACACAGTTTCCTTGATCAGTCAGTGTACGTAGCTATTTCACCACTATGATCTGCATCTAATGGTGGCTGATTAATGTTTTGTCCATGATTTTGCACTTTACCTGAAAAACAAATGTCTTCTTATCATAATTGAATCAACCATATCACATGATTGATTCAATTATGATAAGAAGACATTTGTTATGTCCACTGCTATGATCCGCAGTAGACGTCTATCGACTGAAATGATGAAGAATACCTACATTTATGTTAATTTTTCTAGGTACCGCTGTAGTTCTTGGTTCTTAAGCATTGCATTGATCAAAGCAACTTTGCGTGACATTGAAGATTATTTTTAATGGAATCACATGCATTTTACCGACTATAATAAATCAATTATAGTGTGACGTCAATCTTGCACAGTCATGAAAGGGAGTTGGAGACAATTGTGGGAAATTGTACAGGTTTGAGTTAAAAAATATAACCTTGTATATGGTGGATAATCAATAGATAAATAAAGTTTGCATCTATATTCTGTATCTACGTATTAGTTCATTTATTGATCATGTGAAAGATAATGACACACACTTAACCAATGAAGATAAATAAGTCTGGAATTTGGAAGAAGACTGTAATGTGTCCAAAGAAAAATATGTAGAAACTTAACCCGCCATCAAGAGTGTGAAGTTCGTATCAGAACAAGGTCTTGAGGTAAAGACGATGCAAAAAATATTCACACACTATTGAATTTCTGAAAATTTTGAGTTTCAGAAAAACTGCTTGAAACAGCATGCAAATCCTGGAAGTCAATAATGGTGGAACTTGATAGTAAGATTGCACATCCATTGTGTTTATGATACATCGTTTCGTGCTTCAGTTCTAAAGAAAAATTGTTAACTCAGTTCATTAGAAGAGGTAACAAACAACTCAACGATAATGGTATTAATGTCACTAACTAGCAAGAAAAAGATCTTGAGTAAGACCACAGATAATATAATACTAGCATAGTATGACCACAGGTAATATAATACGCAGTATGACATACGAATATTTCCGATAAACTTTTGACATGAGGTGACTCAAATGAACGCTTTTTTTTACATATATAAATACCAAACACAACAAAAGGATAATCTTAAGCTGCCGGGCGAGCACCGCCTCCGTGACAGGCTTGAGTCAAGGTTTTTGCTCCCAAACTGTGATAAAAATGTGACTCAAGCCTGTCACAGTAGGCCGTGCTTGCCCGGCTGGTCCTTTCTTTAGCGTCGTTTTATACCAATACAAAAAGAATTAAACACTCCATGTACAATTAAACTGTTTAAATAATAGTTTCTTAATGATGTTTGAACAACTGGACTTATATTGACAATTAACTTGTCTATTTATAAACTACTGTGGCAAGAAATGTTCCTCATTTTTTTTATCAATAATTTAAAAGTAATACTTGAAACTTAGAACGATTCTTCTTGTTATGAAAATCTAGGTGTATTTTGATCAATTACATCTCAACGGCTGAATGGATTTGGATAAAACTTGGCACATGAGTGGAATATGGATTAGGTTTAGGACATAGGATCTTTGTTATACCAGGCTAGAATTTAGATACCAGTTGGCGAACAGCGAGAAGCGTGTGTGTAGTTCTGATAGTTATGTCGCTCGGCTATAAGCGAGTGTTCTTGTGCGACGGGCAACCACCATTCGCACCATTCGCACGGGGCTGGATGCCGCCGGCTGCCGGGCGAGCACGGCCTCTGTAGTCACGGATTTTATCACGGTTTTTGCTACCAAACTGTGATAAAATGTGTGACTCAAGCCTTTCACAGTAGGCCGTGCTCGCCCGGCTGCTTGAGATTGTCCTTTTGTTGTGTTTGGTATTTATTTATGTCAAAAAAAGCGTTCATTGGAGTCACCTCACGTCAAAAGTTCATCGGAAATATTCGTATGCCATACTGCGTATTATATTCCCTGTGGCCCGGCCGTCCGGTAGTATCACCCAGAATTACCACATAGCACTGTATTTTGAGAGATAAGAGGGTTTTTTTTTTATTCCCTTTCCTGCGTGGTAGCCGTGCCCCAAAACTCCGTTTCACTCCGTTCCTTTGGGATAACTGCTTTCTTGGGCAAAGCCGCGGGCAGAAGCTATACTTTAGTATAAGTATTTGTGGTCAAAGCCGAGCTAAAGTTTGGTTCACACGCTACGACCGAAAAAAAAAACAAATGAATGCCTTTACGGGTATAGTTTAAACTTGGAACATAGTTACAATACCAACGTAACGATCGCATTGTTTTTTAAAGTAACAATGAATGCTTTAATCGAGTCATATAAGAATCATTAAGCGTCTGTCAGTCAAGCCTTTTATTGAATAATTATTACGATTGAATGAAGTTCAAGTTCATTGCTTTGATTGGAGACTATTTTTAGAATTGAAGAGATAATGATAGGGGTGAACGATTTTATAATAGAACTAGCTGTTCCTCGCGGCTTCGCTCTCGTGGACCACCCCAGAAGACTCGTTTTCGGGATTAAACAATAGCCTATATCACTCAGGAATAATGTAGCTTTCTATTGGTGAATTTCTTTTTTAATCGGTGCAGTAGTTTCGGAGCGGTACAAACAAACAAACAAAAAAATCTTTCCTCTTTATAATATCAGTATAGATTTAGTTTTTATAGTATAGATGTATTTTCGTGACGATGTAGGTACTCTTTAAGTATTTTGATTACAGTAGGTGGCCACGTCAGTGGCGTTTATTAGGTACTCTGCCCTCATGCTGTTCGTTAAGCATTTATAACACTATTCAATTGGTAGAAAACCTAATTACGAAATCGGAAGATATACTCGGAGTTAGAACAGATTGGATCCGATTTAGTCTAAATCGGCGGTTTCGACCGCTCTACTTACTAAGTTGTCTACGATTTAGAACAGTGTAATCGCGACGCTGCCTTTTATAACGATTAGTCATAACAGTGATAAAATTTATTTAATTAAGATGTTGTTTGAAATAAATAAAAATTGTAACAAAAATGCCACTGTGAAAACCTTAAGTATAAAAAAACAAAGCTTTTTATATTCATACATTTAAAAAAAACATTCCCACTGCCACAGCTAGGGCAAGTCTAATCTTCTGTTTTCTTGATATACGGCGCCATTGATCGAAATGTGCAATCCAATACTTTCACTTCATCACATCAGCAGCCAATTAATGTTACCACTGCTGGGACACAGGCCTCCTCTCCTGTGAGAGGGAATGGGCCTTAATCCACCACGCGGGCCCAGTGCGGGTTGGTGGATGTCATATGTCTTCGAATTTTTGGTTCTAGGACATGCCGGTTTCCTCACGATGTTTTCCTTCACTGTTTTGTGAGCAGTGGTGATGAAATAATTTACACAAAGTAAAGCGCCTACCTGGACTCGAACTCACGACCTACAAATTGTAAATCGCGGCCGATACCTCTGGGCTACCACTGCTCCACTGATCCAATACTTTACTACTGCTTAAATTCGTGGTCTGTGCGATTTACAATCCAATTTAGTGTAATTTAGGTTCCTAACTAGATTTTCTAAAAATTTTATAGTGTAATAACTGGATAGCGGCTGGACAGATTTGGCTAATTTATATTTTAAAATACATATTCGTAACTGTCCAACTAAGGTTTTTAGGCAAGAGAAATTCGGAATAAACTGGAAATGCTCTTTACCCAAATGCGCGACAGCAAAGACAGGATTTTGTTGAGAGTGTTATAAGACATATTGACAGTAGGACAACGCCTGTCAGGTCACCTCGTAGTAGATAGGAATGTAACTTTTGTAAAATTATATGATGAATGGTTGATTGTTGATTCAATATAAGTAAAGGAATATTTCTTCAAGCAGTGTTTAATGGAATAATCACAGAAACAAGTAAAGAATTTAAACGAACACGTAAAACAAATAATAAACATATAAATGACGGGTGCCATTACATAGACAAACAGATTGATTACTTTACTAGTAATATTTCTAAGGCCAGACTAATATTTGACTGGCACGGGCATCGAACTTTAGACCCTAGGGCTTTGAAGGCGGAAGCTTACCTACCACAGCGTCATTTGGATCTACAAATACTCTTTGGTCAAGAACTAGAATTTTGGTTTGCTTGTAAACATAAAGCTTTTAAATAAAATAACAATATTAGATCGAGTTACATAGGAAGAAATATTTACTTAAAGGAAAGCAAACGTGTATTTGAATAATTTTTTACAAGTCAAAGAAACCGTCGAACCCTCGGGTTCAAGGCAGAAATCACTCTAATATAAAGGCGAAAGTCTGTGATTGTGTTTGTATATTTGTAACTTTTTCACGCTCAAACGGCTGGACGGATCTGGATGAAATTTAGCACAGAGATAGATTATAGTCTTGAATAGCACATAGGATACTTTTTATCCTGGGAATATGTTCCCTTAGGACAATTTTCTACATTCAGGCGGGCGAAACCGCTGCCAGAAGCTAGTTATTGATAAGTTACAAATTGTTATTGATAGTCAAAAACCAAAAGCAAGTCAAGTGATGCGATCGGTTGTTGATAATTCATTCAACCAATCACAGCAGTTAAGAAGCGTTTGATATTTTGTCACATTAATCTTGCTATAAATAAATGCCAGAAACAGCGCCTAAGACTACAGGCCAAAGACACTGCAAATCGAGAAAATTATTATAACTAAGGGCCGATTTCACCAATGACACTAATCGCGATTAGTTCAACTAAACTCAGTTTATTCGAATACAGCGTTCGGATTGGTAGTTTATCACCGGTCTCAACTAATCAGAACGCTGAATTTGCATAAACTGAGTTTAGTTGAACTAATCGCGTTTAGTTTCATTGGTGAAATCGGCCCTAATATAACCAGTTGTGGACCTCTTTCGACTGAAATGATGATGATGATGAATGATGAGTATGTAATAGGTAGGTTCACTAATAATTCAATACTCGGTTCCGCACTGGAGTTTCTTAACAGCACCTAAGTAACTCTGTAACTGTGACCTATCTACTTCTCCTTTCGAAACCATGGCTTGTCTGACATTTAAACAAATGATCCTTGCATGGCGCCGATAAATCAATAATCTAAATTGTAAGCCATTATTTGACGGCGTCAGTCGCGGTCGTGCGCTGCAGCTGAACAAACCATTATGTGGTATAAAGTTGTTAGATGGCGCAGGGACGGATTTGGGGAGTCAGGGTTTGTTGCATTTTATTGACGATGCTAATTATCGTTTTTGCCTATGCAATTTAATTACGTTTGATATAAATCGAAATTTACTAAAGTGCGCCGTAATTAATTTAATTTAATTTTAATTATTTATCATATATCTACTTACCTGAATCAAGATTCGTTTTTTATTCAACCTATATTGTGCCAATGCCTAGAAAAACCTACCTCTCTTCATAAAAATCGTTTATTTGCAGACAATGCAGGTGTTGCCAGGTATAAAAGAGCTTAGGTTAAATGACAAACTCGCTCAAATGCATAGTCTAAAAATAGACACACTGAGCCAATGATTTCGAAAGTAAGGATACGCCCATCTGAACATTTTATAGAAACCTTCTTATGACAAGCAAATACTCGCTCACTCCCGCCACAGATAACTATATACTAGTCAGAGACACGCAAACGGACCACTGTCAACTCGTCGCGTTGGTCCTAAACTGCAATTTTAGGACCAGCGCGCTGGTACCATTTAGTCGAGCGGTTGGCCTGGTCTTTACGCAAGTAGCTATTAACTCAGCTAGTTAAAAAATCCATAATACGTAAATCGTTTCGGACTAATATACTATTCTCACTATATTGATAAATTCTTCCTATAGAAAGGCATTAATGAAAAACTTTCCATTCTACAACTGGAACAAAGAGCATTTGTTAACGTCATTCATAAACAAACGCATTGTCAAATCTTTATTTATTGTGATTAGATAGTTTACCAAACCTGTAAAGCGGCCGCATAAAAACAAATCCATGTTCAAGATAAAATTGTTTGACAACAGAAGACAACTTGTCTGCGCCGTTCAAAGAATTTAGGGCGACATAAATATTTACTCGTTTTAAATTTCGTGATATCCGGGAATAGAAGTAAAAATGTAGGTTCGTATCATATTGTTATCATGTTGTTATGTTTTATTTTCTTAATAATTTATTATTAAGTAAGAATCGTACCAGGTGTCGTTTGTGGTAGGTAACTCCATGGAAAATAAACCGGCCAAGTGCGAGTCGGACTCGCGAACAATGGTTCCGTACCAATATCGCAAAACACGGCAAAAAATCACGTTTGTTGTATGGGAGCCCAACTTAAATATTTATTGTATTCTGTTTTTAATACTTGTTGTGATAGCGACAATAGCAATGCATCATCTGTGAAAATTTCAACTGTCTAGCTATCAAGGTTCATGAGATACAGCCTGGTGTCAGACAGACAGACAGACAGACAGACGGATCGCGGAGTCTTAGTAATAGGGCCCCGTTTTTACCCTTTGGGTACGGGACCCTAAAAAGGCTACAGTTTATTTTATTTTTTTCATCATTGGCTCAACGGCTGAACGGTTTTGATTGAATCCGTTTATCAGGTTAACCATGACTTGGATTTGGACAAAGGATACTTTTATCCCAGTAGTAGTCTTGAGAAAAACACGCGTGGGCGAAGCCGCGGGCAAAAGCTAGTTACAAAAAATTAAAGGGCTGTTTTGACTTTGTGGCCTTAGTAAACAAATCAATGCACTTGTCGTTTGCCTTCAGAAAAAGAATGTTAAAAGTAAAATATTTACATTGGAACAGGACATTAGATAATTCTTCTACAAATATCGTTGATGTTATATTGTTTATTTCTAATTAGGTAGAATCAACAGAGATTATTGTCCTATTTTAAGTAAGAAAAATAAAAGATATATTTAATCTATTTATTTAGAATAGCTTTTCCTATCAAAAATAAATAAATGTCGAGAGAAACACTTTTAAGTTTTTAACCGTCTTTAACAAAAATACAATTGGCCTCTTAAGTAATCAATGCAGTGTACAAGTATCTAATTTAAACACTGAGATATAACATGAAACAGTTGGAAGTTCTCGTTACCTTGTAACATGGAACAAACGTGAAGAAAATAGTTATCTCCTTGAAACGACTAAATATCACTATTTTCCTAATAGAAGTAAATTTTGAGCTGTGAGTTACGGAACTCCGCTGCCATTTTGTTAGATTGCTTTGCCCTGTGATATTTTGTGCGCGAGCACATCTTGTTAGAATGTATGGGATAAAATTATGAGATTTGTTGAATTCCTACGTATTACCTAACGAGGTGGTAATTTTATAAACGTACTAGGATTTCATTAAGAAAATTGTTAAATATTAGTAAGATTCAACTTAATAATATCTCACGAGCTACACAAATCAAAACCAATAACAATAAAAAATAAGTTGAATAAAAACCAACAAAATGAATATTACTTAATAAATTTACACAATGTGTAAAGACAGACACAAAAAAAAAACATTATTAGGTAAGTACGGCACAAGAGAATCCATCTTTTTTTGCTATCTACTTGTTTTATTCAACCCATATTGTCCCACTGCTGGAAAAACGTCTCTCCCATAGCCTTCCATTCTCGCTGGTGGAAGAAGCATTATTATTAGGTATATTATTTGTTTTACTTTATTATATTAGATAAATCTAACTCACCTAGTCCGGCTCTGTACACAAGTGCACTCAGAAGCAGCACGGAATTAAAGGCAGAGTTGATGGACGTTAAACAGCATTATTATTTATTACACAAATGCGATGATGCCAGCCTTAGTAAGGAAAACGTATAAAGGTACAGTTCCAATTGAAGCTATCTACTCCATCATTGCATAGAAATTATCACAGAGCACGGAACCAGTGCACCGGTAGCACAGCGATAGTACTGGATACAGCCAGCGGCTTCGCCCGCTTCAATGTCGAAAATTATTCTTAGGGACAGTATCCTACGTCTTTCTCCTAGCTATTTATATACTTAAACTGAATCAGAATTGGTTCAGCGGTTAAGACGTAACAAACAGATTGCAAAACAGAGTTACTTTCGCATTTACAATATTAGCATGGAAAGTATGCAGTAATCTTTGGATACCTGGATCTTTTTTTTGTGCCCTCGCGCAGTTTAACCAAATGATGACTACAGCTTAACCGGACTTTTCCTGTGGAGACTAAACTAGAGCCTCCAGTCAGGTAAAAAAACTAAACCTTAGCGACCACGCTGAGGGCTATTGTGGGATAAGAACCTCGGCTCAGGACGTCGCTGAAGGAACAACTAGGGCTAGATCTTGATTAAGTGATTCTACCATCCGTTCGGCAAATACCTACATGGAAAAGAACGGAAAAGAATATCCGCTGGTCACAATATATGGTAGTTGTAGCCATAGTTAGAATTTAGATGCACATTCAATTTCTATGAGTAAACGGACTGACACTCACTGTGACACACTCATTAATGTGAATGTGAAGACTATGTGGATCATACTTTTTTTTTGTTTATAATTTTAATTTTTAGTTAGTTGTTAATCATGGTCTGGCAGTTTGAGTAGTTTATGCGGCCTACCCGAATGTCCTTTCTTTGGTATTGTTCGTCGAATCGTTGAGCTCATTAATTTCTGAGTTGAGCTGCACGGTTATTGACAAATGCGTGCACTAACTGGATAGGTGCACTCTATCTGGCTGGTTCTTTCCTCAAAAGACTATTTTAGACATCAGTCTACATGGTCTTCACATGATCTAACCAAGATTTTGTCTGGACTTTAAAAGAGAGTGTGACCTCTGTGTTTGTTTCGGCCTTTCTTCTCAGAGTAGTCAGATAGGAAACGCCGACCTCATCTAGTTTTATAAAATATGATCGACATGTAAAAGAGTTTGTACAAATCAACTTACAGAAATAAAATATATATATATATATATTTTTTTTTTTTTTTTTTTTAAAACGTTGCCCCACACTAGGAATTTCTTCCTGTATCGTGGGTGCGTTTACAAACATATAAACTCACATACACAAACACCCAGAGCCGGAACACAATTATCTGTAGGTCATACAAATTTTTGTTCCGTGCGGGAATCGAACCCGCGACACGCAGCGCAGCAGTCAATTGCTCAACCACTGCGCCAACCGTGCGCCATTTACTGATACTTTTTTTGTACGGCTACTGATGACAATATTGTCTCTATGCCTACGTAAATAATTGGTGTAACTATTAACAATGCCGACTCTAGCATTGGCAGATAAGTCGTGTCGGTAATCTATGGAAATGGTAGAGCAACTAAACATTAGATAGAAGCTGTATCGTAGATCTTAAGCATAGATAATATTCATCTTTAGAGGCAGCACAATCTTAGATATAGCGGAACTTTAGCACCTTCAGGTCAAATGCATAGACTAAGATCTGACACTAAGATTAAGCGTGTACATATTTTAGTTGTGAGGATAATTGAATTGGAAACCAGCTTCAAGTCGGATTATAGCTTGTAATAAGAGATATTATGGCTTATACACTTGGAAGAGCATGTGAGGGTCTACACTAAACGTCAAAATGTTTGTGATTGACCAAGTGACAGTTTGGTAGTGACAATCCCATACATTGCGATCTTTGACAATCTTTGTCGGTGATAGAATGTTATTTAAAACTAGCCCCTAAGACTAACGTTCGAATCTTCTTCAGATTTGAATAAGCACCAGATAAGATCAGCTATAGTTAAATAATCGCCCAAATTGAGATGACGTACGCAATTTGTCACAGTCAAATTGCCCCCATGAACGATGTTGAGGCAACCTCTAAATTAGAGTAGAAAGAATATTCAAAACATTCACAACAGTGAAAAATGAATGTAATATTCAATGCAATATTCTTGCACTTTTAAAAGAAGTTATTAATCATTTCTTGAAGACAGATGGACATGTGGCAATAAATCATTGTATTCTATAAAATGGAAACTGTCTTCAAAACAAAGACCTCAACACGTGTAAATTTTCATGCATTTGTGGGAATGCCGCATGTTCAAGTGCTAACATATTCTTTAAAAACAAAAGAAAGTTTATAAAATATTGGCTCTTGTTTGATGACATTTGAATGTGACATCTGGCTTTATAATTCTTTGATTTATGCCTAATATATTGCGTTGCTGCGTCGGCAACAAAGAAGTCATTATTATAATGTTCTTATCCGATTCTATGCAAGTTGCGCTTCTTTCACGTCTATAGGTGGTTATAATTGACACGGGCCTTGATAAGTTTCTATGGGTTTCATACTTAAATCGGTGACACACACTAACACGTTAATATACATGGAAAGGTTGAAAGCTCTGTGCTCTGTGGGTTGCATGCTTAGATAAAGTACCTATAGAAATGAGCTTGATTGAAAGAGCGAGATGGCTAATTGGCAGCTCCATGTAAATAATAAGGACAAAAGATTATTTTTTGTCTTTGTCACCATGTCCGGTTTCTGTTGTTTATCAAACTCTAATATAATGGCAGGTTTGACAAACAAACTCGGTTTTGTTTGATTTTCTGTGATTTCGTGGTATTATGTGTTAATTGAGACAAGGAATTTGGGTTATTTATAGATAATAAGTGTCAGTGCGATGGTGGGTTGTAGTGTTCTTGTTGTAACACCAGAACTAACTATTGCTGTCTCATGTGCGGCCACGCCAGGACTTCATCTATAGGTACTTTATCTAAGGTTGCATGGTTGTCGGATTTAGTTCCCAATTTTTCATAGCATGATCAAAAGTCATTACCCTGCCCATATCCCATTGCCATCATCTCAACAATCAGACTTTCTCGTCTCATAATTTTTTTTAATTAAGATTATATTAAAAATTTATTTGACTGAAGTCTACTGAATGCATTAGATTTTCCGTTGGATATTCTCATTTCTTCCAGATTACTTTTGCGGTAAGTAACCGCTGAACTAATTACATACAAGTCTTACAACCGGGGTTTTACCGCATAATCGTCACTTTCCAGGATAATTCATCGACTAATGACGATGATTCGCAACTGCGTGAACTAGATGTATGTCAGTAGTAGTCATTTGATCTAGTTATGTCTTCATTGTGTAGAAAATTACTTGAAAATACAAAGGAAATTATTTGCAGATATAACTATTTTAATATGGAATTGGTACACTTTAAAACCTACGACAAAACTGTGTGAACGAATAAAAAAAAAAGAAAAGCCGGCCAAGTGCGTGTCGGACTCGCGCACGAAGGGTTCCGTACCATTATCGCAAAAAACGGCAAAAAAATCACGTTTGTTATATGGGAGCCCTACTTAAATATTTATTTTATTTTGTTTTTAGTATTTGTTGTTATAGCGGCAACAGAAATACATCATCTGTGAAAATTGCAACTGTGTAGCTATCACGGTTCATGAGATACAGCCTGGTGATAGACAGACAGACGGACCGCGAAGTCTCAGTAATAGGGTCCCTTTTTTACCCTTTGGGTACGGAACCCTAAAAATGAATGTTTGTTATTTAATAGAATCTTCACCGTTTCATCTGAAAGATGGCCACAGTTGGACATAGACCTCATCTAAGTGTCCCCACATCACCATCTACCGGTTCTGGATCTTGCTACAAAAAAATATCCCGGTGTCTTTACGGCCCCAATCATCATGATATTTATAGGGGTATATACCCTACTAAATATCAAATGCAATAAACGTCAGAATAAGTGTCAATCAATTGCCTAATAAACTCGTCAGCTTCCCTTCTCAAACATCTGTCAAGTTCAACGCCCCTTCGACAGGGGGCGCCACCATACCTCGTCTTTCTCAATTGATTGTTACGACTCCCCCTAAAACTTACAAGTCAATGTGGTTCTCGACTGGTATTTATCTTTCGTTAAGACCAGAATAAGAATGCTTAACAGGTAATTGTTTAAATTAAAAATAAACAGGAACAGTTAGTAATAATAGTTTTAGACAAGAGAGCAGTGAGAGCAGTGGTGGCCCAGTGGTATCGGCCGCGACTTACAAGTTGTAGGTCGTGGGTTCGAACCCAGGCGGGCGCTTTACTTTGTGTAAATTATTTCATCACCACTGCTCTCAAAACGGTGAAGGAAAACATCGTGAGGAAACCAGCATGTCCTAGAACCAAAAATTCGAAGACATGTGACATCCACCAACCCGCACTGGCCCGCGTGGTGGAGGAGGCCTGTGTCCCAGCAGTGGGAACATTAATAGGTTGATGATGTTTGTGTGATGTGAAGACAAGAGAAGGATACAACACAACTAATCGGCTTTAAATCCAAACTTCAAGAGTGATTTTAAATGCACAGCAGTTTAATATTATGGCTGTAGTTGATGATGAATTTAAAGGAAAACACATTATAGTATCAACTAATCTAGAATTAGATGATAAACAGCATGAGAATATGATACTTATAAATTATGAAGACACTAATTTGAGCAATTACACTTGTACAGCTCTTACTAATAATGACCATGCACTAGCTAAACAGGAGATCGTAACACGAACCATAAAACATCCACATGATAAACCACAGCTTCCGTGGAACGCGGCCGTTGAAAAGATTAAAGTGTAAAGACAAACAGACAATGCCCTTTCGTAAGAACCACTGACCTGTGAGATAGTTATTCATTTTTAGTTTTATTTCTTTTAGTTGCGAAATATGCGGATGGACTGTTTTATTGCAAGCAAATAAAACAATCTTTTACACCCATTACATAATTGTAATGGATGTAAAAGATTTTTTTTTATTCTCATTGCTATAGCAGACGCGTTAATATGGATAGGAGCTGATTGTAAAGGCATTTCAAAGAGAGTTTGTTATTCAGGAATATCTGTTTAAAAGTGTTTTGACGTCAGAACTAGCTTCTGCAAGTTGTGTTATTATATTAACTGTAAAGAACTATATGATATGACACTAAAATATATAAGTGTGTAACGAGACGTTGAGTTATATACGATTAAATTAAGAATAACGTATAGATAGCATTACCATGATGACGTGATTTCTTTAGATGGACGTTGAGAATCTCACATTGACTGTCATTATCATTTAGAAGTAGGTAGTTAAAAGGAACTAAATACAACTAAAATAAATGGTAATGAATAGGGTATTTCCTGTTAGAAGGGAAGAGATGAAGAAATCAATACAGTTATCGTAAAAGTTGGTCAAGCAAAAATAATTATAGGAGTTCATTACCCATTGGAATCGAATTACGTCCGACTCGATGGAATCGACTTATACAATCAATATGGAAATGTCGTAACGCTATTGTACTTTTTTATAATCCAAAACCTAATGTGTTATGTTGCAGTTCAATTTAACAAGTGTATCAAATAGGCCGATCCATTGAATGCAACAAAAACACGGAAGTCTGTATATTAAATAGTCAAAGAAAATAAGGAATAAAATACATATATTTGCCACAAACTTAAAAGCACGCTACAACAACAAGCTTAGACAAGAAGTTACATGGAATGATAATTAAGTAATAATAAATTATTTATTCTTTTCAAAATAAAATAAACAGTTACTTAATTTAATAAAATGCGAATCCTATATGGAGGAGGGTCTCTGGAACAGGTTGTCCCTATGTTCCCCTACTTTACGTGGTGGCAAGTCCGCGCTGCGACCCTCGGCACCCTCGCTCACCACCATCACAGAGAAACCACCCAGTTCGCACTCCGCCGCGCCCTCCGTACAGTCCTCGATGCACTCCATCGTCGAGCAGCCAGGAGTTGTCACCACTTATAATGGCAGTGATTCTGCCTCAGGACGATCGACGCCTACTTCAAAAAACCTCATCCGGGTGCTATTACTACTTTTAGTATCCGACTGGTAATTTTCCATTAACACGACTTTATACATTTACATTTAATAAAATAAACTATTAATTTCCATTAAAAGATGAAGAGAGAGCTGTCAGATTTGCCTTTAGCATTTTAAGTAAGGATATTATAATTAGTGCCTTTAGATTCATTAACTCAGCCATATTTGGAAATGTAGATAATACAATCTCTTGACCCAGACATTAATTTTGGGTCGCCTTTAATTTTGCCGCAAATCATAAAAAGTTATACATTTTATTTTTATTCTCTATTGATGTGTCTAGTTACTTAGAGTTAGTTTTTTACTCGATTATTTTAGAGTTTTTTACAATTGATTGATCGATTTCTTATTGGTATGTAGACGTACTATTTATTCTATTCTTTAACTTGTACAATACAAGTGGATTCGTTTAGATTAGTTTATCTAGCTATATTTGCTTATATTCTGCAGCTACACGACTATTGCCTATGCTAAATACTGTTGCAGAATCTATGACTTCCTTTTCGAGTAATATTATAATTTGTTTCTCCTAATGCTATGATTACGTAGTTTAACTCATGAGCGAATTACAAACGGAATAACATAAAGATATATTCAAAGCCATCAAATCCGAGTGTTACAACTGACCCCAGTGGCAGTTAAAATGCCAGTGCGATACTTGACACATTATCGAGACGATGAAATTAACAGTAATTAGGTCGCAGCTTGGGTTACATGCAACTTTATGACGAATGTTCATACACGGTTTAGACTTATTCAAATGGTCGGATCAGTTGTATTAGTAGCACTCTTTAAAACATGGTGTGCGGAATTAGAAAAATTTATGAAGTGATCTTGATTACAAGATTGGTTTTGCGGAGTCAGGCATCCGTACTGAGTCCGCTGACAGAATTTGTATATGTATATTTGGGTCTTTAACCAATTTTATATCTTTATTGAAGTTTGTAATATCTTGTATTTGATTGCTACCTGCAGATCATTTTAAATTAGGAACCTTTATCATTTTAAATATCCACAGCTTTATTAGCTGAATCAAAAACTACCTTGAGTTGCATTTTCAAGAAGCTTGCTCGTTAGTTTCCCGATTATTAGAGTACCTTCACCTACTGAGAATTTTTTGGATAACAACTGACCTTGATACTTCGATAGTTTACAAATATATCAGCTATCGTATCAACACGAAGCCGATACAATTGATTGGTATTTACAAAATACCTAGCACATGGACTTCCGCGTGATCATTTTCTTCGCATTTTATTCCAGTGAATGTTTTATGAAATTATTTATCAAGGCAATATAATGCTACTTTATGCGTATGCTTTTGTTAATTAAAAGTGTTCAAGAATTTGTTTTATTAAAGCAATGTAAATTATTTTAGATATGTATTTTTCTCGTGACTAAGAAAATTATTATAGTTTCTTCTGCTGACACGATTACATTACAACTTTGCAAGTCTAGAGGTGAGTCCAAGTTACAAGTTAGTGACTACTAGTACTGACTCTAAAGATTAAAAGTCTTTAAATGACTGATGGATGACAATACTAAGAGTGTCATGGTTAAAATCTATTATATTCTACAAACTGTCGTCGGCTTCTAAAGTATATAAACAAAGGGTTATCTATTACGATAATTAGTCATATAAATTGTCTTATAATTACATATTGTTTATAGCTATGCCGCAGCAAAAATCAACTAGAAACAAACAGTTCAGAAGTCAAGTGCGATAAAGGTTTCATAACAAAATCGTTTCCTGAGGTTTCTTTAGTAAAAGTGGAATTCAGGGCTACTAGTTGCTTGGTAATATTTGTGGCATAAAACAATAACGCATTAAGGCTTGTTGCTACTTCCGCGCCAGTTTTATTGTGCATGAGAAATGGTTCCTTACTTGAGAATTTAAACATGTTTTGTAACTGAAACCATGTACTCGTTTGTTTAAATAAGTTATATTAGATGTAGATTTGTCGATATATGTTTGAGCATCTAAGGTATACATTCCTAGTACACTTTTTACAGTCATATCATCAACATCATCAGTATTTTATTGTTGCCATTGCTGGGACACAGGCCTCCTCTCTGTGAGAGGGAATGGAACGTATACGTAATCCACCACGCAGGCCCAGTGCGGGTTGGTGGATGTCACATGTCTTCGAATGTTTGGTTCTTGGACATTCCTCACGACGTTTTCCTTCACCGTTCTGAGAGCAGTGGTGATGAAATAATTTACACAAAGTAAAGCGCCTGCCTGGGTTCGGGCCCACGACCTACAACTTGTAAGTCGCGGCCGGTACCACTGGGCCATTACTGCTACAGTGCGTATAGTAGGTACTAAATAATAGCGTGACTTTTGACAAGGGTAATAGAAGAAGAAAACATGATGCAATGACCCCAGATAATATGGTAGGAATCTTTTTTTGAGAAACCCTATTTGCTAACTCCATAGCGTCCAGAGGTTTAAACTAAGAGTTTAAGATGTTATCAAGAGAGCCATTATTGATGATAATGATGTTACCATTGATTTAGTGTTGTGTTTTGAACACGTTTCAGTATTGCTTTTGCATTTCTTGGAAAATGCTTAGACCCGGTTTAAATGATCATTTGAAACGCAAGTCTAGAGCTGCGATTGACTGTTGAAAATTCATTCAACCAGCGGCAGCTAACGCGCGTTTGTTAAATTTGTCAAATTGATTTTGCAATATTGTTTTCCGGAATCTGGGCTTATCCCCCGATGTCTGAGTTAAGATTTAAAAGTTGAGTATTAGTCAAACTCTACTTAAACCTGAAAACACGTTCTTGACTCCTAATAAGTACTCAATTCAGATGGATCTCCAAAAAAGACAGGTATATTAAAAATCAAATGTGATTGAAAGATTTTAGTAGCATAGATGTTATCTTGATGAACTCCATATTTTAATGCGAATTACATCTGAATGTTCTTGAACTGCAATTAATTTTCCACGTCCTCTTAGATTGATAGATGACATTCAAGAGCTTATCATTTCGAGTAGTAAGAGTCAATGAAACTGATTATTACATAGTAATGTGCATTGCACATGATTGTGTCTTGTTAAATGTGCTACCGCAATCCGATGTCAGGAAAAATTCAAATAATGAATGATTTTATTTCTGTAAGTTGGTTTGTACAAACACTTTTACATGTCGATCATATTTTTATAACTAGATGAGGTCGGCGTTTCCTGTCTGATTACTGTGGGAAGAAAGGCCGAAACAAACTCAGAGGTCACAGTCTCTTTTAAAGTCCAGACAAAATCTTGGCTAGATCATGTGAAGACTATGTAGATTAATGTCTGAAATGGTCTTTTGAGGAAAGAGCCAGCCAGATTGAGTGGACCTGTCCAGTCATTGCACGCATTTGTCAGTAACCGTGCAGCTCAACTCAGAATTTAAGGAGATTCAAGTTGGTACATTGAACTTATAAAGATTTATTTATTGTTTTTAATGCAGGTTTGGTATTTTAATTAGACTTTACGTAAACACTGATAAAACGGCAATGAATTCTGACTTCAAAATAATGTCGTACTTTGGTAAAATTTTCCTTCTGACGATTGACTCATTCCTGAATTTAAAGTTTTTCAGATTTGGATGTCGGAATTCAAACAGAACTATGATTTACTTAAGTAATTGTGTTTAACCCAAATACCTACCTACTGCTGTGACGGAAAACGGTGTCACACGTGAGTTCAAAGGCTTTTTATGACGTATTAACCGTTTTATGATAAGTTTAAAATAGCAAAATACGTTGTATATTACTGTTTGTGCACGGAATTATATAATTATCGGGCCATATATAATTAAAGTATTTTAATGATTAGGTAGGTATGTAGATTTTTTTAAGAAAACTTCCAACACCATAGACTATTTTTAGGGACTTGTCAAACTCAAGAAACGCGAAGATTGACAATTGTTTCCACAAATACTGTTTTATTTTTTAACAAAAATCAAGATTGCGTTTGTGACATTTTGAGTAGTGATTCTGGCGCTAAAACACATGTGCTACGGAACTGTTTGTATCTATATCAGTCAAATGACAGTCAACGTGTGAGGGGTCAAGGCGGAGATAACATTAGTGTTGTGCCCCTATCGGGAAGAAATGTGCGGTCATTATGATACGAACAATTTTTGTGGGAAACGAGTGTTAAGTTTTAACTTTGTTAGTGATGTTATCAATGATAAGACTTGGCTATATGTGATTGAACAAATAGTTTTTTTATCTAACATTAGTTTCGATTGTTTGGGCCATGTTTTAATACAATTCGATTTGATTCGGAATCGAGTTCTCATATAAACAAAAAAAGGTTTTATTTTTCTGATTGCGTATTTGTATGCAGTTTGTATGACTACTGGTTGGAAAGGTCTAGGTGCCTATCTCGATAAAATTATGAATTTATGAACTCTTAATGAGACAGGACCCCCCAGAACTCGAAGTCGTTTTTAAAGTAGAAATCCAGTTTTTAATTAACAAGTAACAAATTGTACTATTGCAAGATTTTATCATTTTTATGTTAATTGAAGAATGCTACTAAAAGAATACGAAACGCATTTGCATCTTTTATTTTTTATGTTGATGCACATTGAAAGATTTTGTTTGCAAATTGCTTTGATTTTTCTTTAAGAACAAAGATAATGTTTAAAAAGTGAGGACAATAGCAAAATGAATTGAATAGCTGAAACACTCGCCGGATTCATAATCTCATTCTTTTTTTTTAAGTCGTTTTAGAATTTTAAGAGTAGAATTGTATTCACCTAATGTACAAAAAGTGCTGTGTTCGTTGGTTAGTGCAAAACTGATTACTGCAAATTGTGTTGTTTTTCTCTTTTTCTTACTAAGAACGAATTACTTAAACGATATTGAGCTACAAATTAAATTGTTCACGGTTGAATTATTTGCTTCTGTTTTCTTGTTAATGATTGATTACTTGTTGTTTTCTTATTGGAATTAATTTTCTTGTTGGTTTCATTGTAGCATGTTATTTTATTTTTTTGTAGGTTGTTTGCGCATATCCTAAGTAACAAGGGATGAGGGCAAAATGATGATAAATAATTAGTACTGAAGTTGGTACTAAATAGATATCTAATACTAAATGAGTTCTTTACGGTTATGTGAAGCAACTATTAATTAAGTAACTAACGCGTGTACCTTATTACCCGGCAACAGTCTAGTTCAATTATGCAACTTATTAAATAATTACAATCATGTGTAGACATTAGGTAAGATAATAATTATATTGTTGGTATTAAACTGTCGTTTACAAACATGTCGATAAAATTACTAAGTGCAATTTCTTAGAAATCATGCTTAAGAAAGTAATAATACATTAATTGTTAATGTCTGGAATAATATAAAAAGTGTTATCACTTACCAAAAAAATATTCTGTCCGGCTAACTAGCCAATAATACTGCAAAGAGTATCCGCAAACATTTTCGAAAATAACAATTTATGTCAAAAATAAAAAGCACCTCACTAAACACTGTCACTATCCAAAAAGAATCGTTTAAAAATAAAACAATATTAAAAAAGGTAGAATTCAGAAAAAACTCAAAATTATCGTGTCTATGTTCGATCGCGTTCGGAATTTGAAAGTGCGCGGGAAATTGTCGTGCGTTCGTGGAGCGCGCTGGGCAATCGCTGACTGACGCGATGTTACGTTTCGATAGCGGCCTGAACCCGTGGTTCACTGTGTGGGATTAAAAATTGGAGTTGGAGGGATCGGTGCACACACACTTGACAGTACCTACCTAGAACGGATGCTCGCTGTTTATAATTCGGTCGTTGACAAAAAACTTTGCAGAACTAAAAAATGTAAACACATTCTTGAATTTGACGGTTGAGAACATCCTGTATATAAAGTAAACAATGCACGATGGCATTTGAAAACTGGGCATTTAACCTTACTTTTAATTAAATTTTAAATCCCAAGGCTTTATTAACAACAATATAAATTATTAAAACAATGAAAATATAAATTCCAGTCAGTACGAGAAAGTAGTGAAAGTAAGTTTAAATCCGCTGCATACTAGATGGCGCGAGCGTAGCCAACTAGATTGTTTACAAGTTTAGTTACACTACTCACCGCTAGATGGCGCTGTAGGCATAAGATCAACCAGAGTCAAGATCGTCCTCCAACTTGATGAATTTGATAAGCATTATTTTATTATGCAATTTAACAACTATAAAAATAAACTCAATAGCGTGTTTTATATAACTACGACACCCTATCATGTGATTTGCGTCATCGCTTTGCTTACTAACGAGTAACATTATTAACGTTCATAGGTATTCATAAATATTTATCTTACCAATGAGTTAATTACCCATTAAAGATAGTAACAGAAAAGTCTAGTAGCTACTCAGCTAGACCAATGGGAGCCATACAAATTATCTAGCTCATGAGATTATTAAGAGTAAATCGTCTACTCAATTGAACCGAGTTTTTTCTGCAAGATTAGTCTGGCCTTGAGCTAAGAGCTTATGAATTTTGATTAGGATATAACATTGAGTTGGTATAATTTATGGAAATAAGGTTGAGAATGCGAGTTATGTCTCACTTGATGTAGCTAGATCACAAAAACGCTTTAATTAGTGGTTTGGAGACCTATGGGTAATTGAAAACCAATACTTTTTAGGGTTCCGTACCCAAAGGGTAAAAACAGGAAAAAGGGTAAAACCCTATTACCTACTAAGACTCCGCGGTCCGTCTGTCACCAGGCTGTATCTCATGAACCGCGATAGCTAGACAGTTGAAATTTCACAGATGATGTATTTCTGTTGCCTCTATAACAACAAATACTAAAAACAGAATAAAATAAATATTTAAGTGGGGCTCCCATACAACAAACGTGTTTTTTTTGCCGTTTTTTGCGATAATGGTACGGAACCCTTCGTGCGCGAGTCCGACTCGCACTTGGCAGGTTTTTTTACTTTGAATATCAACAGGTAACTGGCAATTGGTACCGATATCTTCGCTACTTATAATTCAATGTATAACCCTATACCGGGAAGTTATCTTCGGGGTAGTCAGACGTTATGTTAATCAGTCGAACGATGTCATCATTGAATATATCCCGCGTTGATGACGAGCAGCAACGTCACCGATGAGATTTTGTGACGTCATTAGTTCACAACTCACATCCTTGCCCTGCGAATGCTAATTTAACACTAGCGGATACCCGGCGTGAGCTACTACGCTAAAAAAAGAAATAGGTACTTACATTTTGTTTATTTACTGTTTTTTTTTGTGGTCTTACACGATCTTCGCAATATTGCCTTTCAAATGGAACTGGTTTGGGGCACATCGATTGAATGGTTTCAAAGTCTATAACGGAAATAAATAGAAACAATTTTTGTGTTTTATATATTAGTATTATGTGTTTGAGTTGTGTTGCGCGAGATACAATGGCTTTTCTATTGTTCGACCGGTTAATTGACTGAGTGCATTTACTTGTAACTGTGTTTTCAAACACGAAGGCCGAAGAAGTAATGGACCCAGAACGCTACCCCGTAGAACTCACCAGTTACACACACTTCTAAAGCTCATACAAATTACGAAAAATAAATATGTATGTTTTAAACATTAACTTAATACCGTTCTAAGTCTTTTAGGTAATATAGATAGATTTAGAAAAACTACCCCTCCTCCTACCTACTACTATGGATGTGGCAGTAAATCAAACGCTTTACATGATGCAAACAGACCGTATAACACTAATTGTCTACGTTAGCAAATGATTATTATATGCCCATATTCTTTTTACCTTATAAAACGGACAAGCCGGAACATGACAAATTCTACTTAGCTACCCTACAAGGGAGTCATGAAAATGCCATTGCAACCATATCCTAGATCTCTTCATAAGGTAATCATTATTAATAGTCAAACGATGACTTAATAGGTAACCAGAAGTCTTTGTGCACTCATCGCTTCATTTGTCCAAGTTATTAAGTTGCGTTAAGTTATAACTTTACCTAGCAGGTAGCTTTGTTTAAAGATTTGCTAAGTTGCAACCTAATTATAAGCATATTGTCTCATTATGATATACTTACTTAATTTAAAATAAGCTTTTCCTTTGTGTCAGTACGAGAACAATAGACTTAAGTCATTTACAAACTTTGTATTGCACTGCGACAATACAAAGTTTGTAAAAGACCTATCATTTACCTATTTTGTATTGTATAATATCTTTATTATAATGGCTAATGATGAAGGTAATTTGCTGTTTCGCTGGTTTGACTAACAGGTGCTGATTAATCCTATTTGAGCTGGTTAAACGGCTCTTTGTATAATAATTAGGTACTTAATTAATGATCATTGAATAAAACCATTATCAATGAATTAAGGATTATTTTTGTAACCCACGCCTCCAACCATCTTTTCGAAGACTACTAAATGACGTCACGGTTAAGAATATCATTAAGCTGGTCCCCAGAAAAGATAACGGGAAGGTGCGATTTTAACATGATAGTAATTTTTAAGAAGCAAAAGATGAAGAACACCAAACAAAATAAACAGACTCAATTAAAAAGGCTGTTGGAGGCAGTATATACAGTGCGGTCCACACTGCAGAAGACCGCATAAATTGGAGACGAGTCGTATGTGGTCGTGATCATCAGCAGTGAGGGGACGACGTAGAAGAAGAAGATAAAGTACAAGCAAAGCCAAATGTACAAACAGAAATATATTCTCTCAATTTCGACATCCACAAGATAGCCTGTATTATTCCCGGACCCACATGCTGCTCGAACAATTTTATAGTGCTCTAAACACAATCAACACGCAACTAGGTTATCGGCGTACTATAACAACGAGAAACATTGCCTACTCATAAATAAGTTAAATATATCCAGCCAGTTAACATTTACGATCTTTAAACCTAATTCTTAATTGCTTTCGTGACGAAAACTGTATTTACTAGATTCGAATTAGTGGGTTTTGTTGGTGCTCGGTTGTGTGGAATTGCGTCAACTATAATAACCTATTTCAAATGAAAGGTCATATTTGTAATCACTTCTGCTCGTGGTTTCGCCCACGTGATAAGTGTTTTCCAAACTATAATCAATCTCTGTACCAAATTTCATCTAGATCCGTACACCCGTTCTGGCGTGATTGAGTAATAAACTATCCATGCAAACTTTCGCCTTTATAATATTACCAGCTTCTGCCAGCGACTTCGCCCGCATGATATTATCCCGAGGGAACATATTACCTGTGCTATCTATATCTGTGCGAAATTTCATCCATATCCGTCCAGCCTTTTGATCGTGAAGAAGTAACAAACACACACTCACAAACTTTTGCCTTTATAATATTAGTGTGACTTATTGTTGGGCAGTAAGATTAGTAGGATGACTTTAGAAATCATACCAACTAGTAGGTATAAATAGCACAATTTAAAAAAATCACATCTGTCTGAATTTTAGGAGGTTTAAACGCAGAGAACGCAGCGCGGTGAGTGGTGCATTTGATAATAATCAAAACGAAACTACCGCACTGAGAAGAGCCGTCATAAAATAACTTTATGGGTTATCCAGATAACCCAAGTGTCGTCATCATTTCAGAAGACAGACTTTCACTAGATATAGGCATCTTCGCCAAATCAACCGTCCTGTGCTTCTTGCATCCAGCGAAGCAGAGAGCTGATGCAGGTATAGATACTCTTTGAAAAAAAAAGCTAAAAGCTCGGATCAAAAACTATCAATTTGTTAGGACAACCTACCTGGTCTAGTCCTTACCTAGACTAGTGTAAAGGTAGAGGCCAAGGACAAAATAATAAACATAATTTTCATGCTGTAACAAGAAAATTAAAGTAGGAAGAAATCATGAGAGAATAGCAATGTGGGCGGATAATATTTAGAAGGATAAGAACTGGATATAACAGGCGCGGGGGAGTCAGTTGATGTTAATACAAGAAGGAATGAATTTTTTCATCTTTTAGAGTAACTGTAAGAAGACATCGCGATGATACATCTAAAATTGTCACTAGACAATAGGTAGGTTAACTAAAACGAAGTCATCCTTTTCCCAGAAAACCTCTTCCTTATCTCGAGAAACAATCTATTCAAAATTAAATTAACAACCTTAGCTAATCAAAATATATTCTATCTGTTTGGTTGTCGTTTCCACGAAATATATGAATAATCACCAATGTAAAATACCTTTAGAACAAGATGTTTTACGAGGTTGAGCAAACTGGTTTTTGCCTCAGCTTCTACTGACCTTCGACATTGGACCAATTTTAATTATCTACCTCTCTACCAAAGCCGGTATTAAAATCGTTGAAACTAAAATAAAATAACAACTTTAAAAATAGTCAGGTAGAAGTTTTTTGTAGCATTATTCTTTGACTTCTCAGGTGACGACTAAAAGAGAAATATGGAAGCAGAAGAGATGTTGCACCAACATAAATAAATTGAGATAAGGTTGGAGATAATGATGATAATGATTCTGATTGTCTCATGACTAGATAATAAAGAAATATGGAAAAGACTTGTTGCGCCGACGCCAAATAAATCGAGAAAATGGGGCAGAATATGTTGAAAATCACAGGCAATCGTTAAATGAACGAATCCAATTTACTACAATTATAATAATAGCTATTACCTACTGGAGATTGACCGTGAATTCATTTTAGATTAGGCAAAGTCATCATAGTCTGAAGAATCAAAAGGTTGCAGTAAAGGCTCTTACAGACAAGCGCGACGCGATAATGCGAAAGCTTCCTTGATAGAAATGTTGCTTGCTACGGATATTACCCGTAGAACAATATCTGTGAAAAAAGCCATCACATTGTTTTCGCAATATTGCGTCGTGCGTTTTTGCTATTGACACCCTTGAACTCTGCAAATTAGAATAGAATAGTAAACATTTATTCGACATAGATACAACACAAAAGCAACAAACATAAAATAAAAGACCACCCAGTATAAACTGGGCGTCAGACACGCTAGCACTGATTTTGCTCGCCAAGATTTATTTTTCTATTGACGCACCGTTTCTCCAATTTGGTCGAGCCTTAGTACGTAGCCTTTAAATGTTAAGGTCAAATATAACACGACATACATTACTACTTCAATAAATCTAATCATGATATGCATGAAATTATGATTGAATCATAGAGATTCAATCATAATTTCATCATATTAAATAACAGGAAGAAACTAATATCCTTTGACGTGGCATCAGGTTTTTAAAAGGGGAATGACTGATTTCACGAAACTATTATTCAATGGGTCTTTTTATGATGCTGCATTGTTAAAATGATAAAGCTAATCCGGCTTATTGTGATACTAGTCACACGTGTGTTAAGAGTGTGAGTACCTGTCGTAACTGGGTATTATATAGGTACATTCATAGATGACATAACTCATCATCATCATCATATCAGCCGAAAGACGTCGACTACTGGACATAGGCCTCCCCCAAGCATCGCCACATTGACTGGTCCCATGCGTCCCGCATCCAGCGGATCCCAGCAAACTTCACCAAGTCATCCGTCCACCTGGTGGGAGGCCTTCCAACGCAACGTCTTCTGGTTCGGGGTCCCCATTCACGAACTTTTCTGCCTCATCGGCTATCCGTTCTGCGAGCTATGTGCCATGCCCACTGCCACTTATGTTTGCCAGTTCATTGGGCTAAGGGTAACCCTGGATCTTTAAATTTCTGATTCGATCACGCAATGATACTCCGAACATAGCCCTCTCCATTGCCTTTTGGGTGACTATAAGCTTTCTGATGAGGCCCATTGTGAGCAACCACGTCTCAGAGTCATAGGCCATCACTGGCAACACACACTGGTCATAGACTTTCGTCTTGAAACACTGTGGTAAGTTGGACGAGAAGATACCGCGCAACTTCCCGAACGCTGCCCAGCCGAGTCGGATTCGACGGTTGACCTCTTTCTCGAAGTGGGCCTTCCCAACTGGATCGTTTGTCTCAGGTAGACATAGTCGTCCACTTCGAGTACAGAGTCTCCGACCTTGATAAGAGTGGGTGTAACATGGGCATTCAACATCACCTTGGTTTTGTCCATGTTAATTTTAAGACCCACTCTTTCGGAAGCTCTACTGACTTACTGAGGTCATCGAGCATTATACTGAGACCCTCCATGGTCTCAGCCATTACCACTACATCGTCGGCAAACCGAATGTGAGTGATGTACTCGCCCTAGCCCTCTCCAGTCCAGAACCTTGAAGACATCCTCCAGCGCAACGGTGAATAGTTTCGGAGATATGACGTCTGCCTGTCTCACACCTCGCTGCAGAAGTATAGGTTTCAAGTTTTATGACAATTTGTAGTTTAGATGACATACCTACCATGTAATAAAAATTACATTGGCTCTGGTCACTGGTGGGCACCAACTAATCTAAAGCACTACTTATTGCAGAAACTTTCCTTGTAGCAGTTACTTCATTATATTTTGTTCAACCTTTGAATCCCACCTCTATATTAACTGAAACTCGCCTGGATCTCCAGTTTCGTATACACCACAAATTATACTCCCAATCCAAAACTATTTTTTCGAAATGATTCTTAAGTTTACCATGACCATGACTTTAAAGTTATGATATGAAATCTATTTAAACTCACATTTTCTAAGCGCATCGAATATCAAATGACTAATCATTTACTTCTAAATCATGAGGCTAATTTACCTTAAACACTCATCCGTGACAAAATATTGGCTCAATCAAGCTAATCCCCAGCTATTCAAGAACATTTGCTACGCATCAACCACTGATATTGGTTGGCAATGATGGGATGACCGGTTTCAGCAACCAGTTCTGTCAGCAGTGAACAGCAAAATGATCGAGATAGATGATAAAATATTAGAAAGCAAGCTCATTTCTGAGAAAATAATCTTTCTATACTTCTTGGTACAATACAATCCATTGTGGACAGTCATCCATGACTGGACCTGATTTGGTGAATCAAATTATATTGACGAAATCTAGTTCTGAGCTGATTTTATTATTGAGTCACATAAAAGATGAAACTCCCAAGATGCAAGATACTAATGTATTCATATTAAGAGGGTAAACTGAAATGACAAAACTTCAGGAAGTCGCAACCTGAGTGGTTCGATCTGCTACTGAAGTAGCTGGAATGGCTACCCTTTCCACTACGGCAAGTGGAACTTGTCTACCTAATAAAGCCATATGGTAGCAGCCAGCCGATACAGAACAAGCTATACTGTAAAACTAATTATGCTGTCAGCGTGGGAAATTATCTTATCCCAAACAATTTTATTGGAAAAATCATCCAACGAATTGTTTGAAAACCAAACCTGAATGGAAAACGAAACCCGTCACCGTTAGTTAATTGCTAAACAACTTGAAGATTTTATATGTCTGCAAAGTATGTACAGTAAACCTACATTATAGTGAAACCTAATAATACAAAGTAGCGTTTCAACAACAATCTCATTTTCTCTGTTCATCTCCCGTAAAAATAAAGAAAGCCAAACGACTTCATAAAACCTAAGGCCGTAAACAACGGTCTTTTAGCATGTCTATCAAACGAAATCATCTTGGCTATCTATCTAGAAACTAACATAGATTGTAAAATCGCTCCATTAGCGTAATAAACATAACTTAGTCGTAAACTACAGACAATTAACACCTTGTTTACGTTCACGCCTCTTCAATTTTGACGGCTGAGATATAGACATCAGAGATTGCGAAGCTTGAAAGAAAAAAATATGAATATGTAGTTAGAGGTTGGTGTATAAAGCCGAGTATATACTTTGATTACCGGGTACATAATATTATAGAAAAAAACGGCCATGTGCGAGTCGGACTCGCGCACGAAGGGTTCCGTACCATTAACGCAAAAAAACGACAAAAAATACCTTACTTGTATGGGAGCCCCAATTGAATATTTATTTCATTATGTTTTTAGTATTTGTTGTTATAAAGGCAATAGAAATACACCATCTGTGAAAATTTCTACTGTCTAGCTATCACGGTTCATGAGATACAGCCTGGTGATAGACAGACAGACGGACAGTGGAATCTTAGTAATAGGGTCCCGTTTTTACCCTTTCGGTACGGAACCCTTAAAAGAATCGTACACATTGATTTAAAAAGAAGTTAGATGAAGACTACGGTAAAGTTACAATAGTTAAAAAAGATTTAGAAGAAAGATAAGACTGTCTAAAACCATAAACAGGTCAATGCTGTCAATACAGATACCAAAAATGTGTTACGACAAAAAAAGCAGAGCGGCATTCCTAATAAATTAGAAGAAGACCATTTGACTTTGTTATTAATTATCTTCTCAACCATCTAAATTAGCATGTTTTGTGGCCATTTAAAACGATATTCTAATATATCTGTCTAGAAAATTCCATAAAATAAAATTCAATATTGTATGATAATTAGATGGGTATCAATTTGTCTACGATACGAGACAACATTAGGCGTTTCATTGGATTTACAAATTAACATATTAGTGTCAATTCGTGTAATTTATCTTTTGCGAACATTTAAGTAATGATAAATGTACTCTTAGATAATGATGAAAAATAAGTAGCGAGTGAGGATAAAATCGAGACCGAAAATAATATTGGGTGAATGATAACGATAAACGATTATTATAATACAATAAAAAAACCCCGTTCGTTCTTATATTTACCTCCTAAAAGGTTAGAAAAATATATTACTAAAAACCATACAATCCGTACGACGAGCAACATGTAAATCAAGAAAGTGGCTTAAGTTATTTTTGTTAAACGTCACCACGATATAGTTATTCCAACCAAACATTAATAAAAAAAAAAAACAAGTCTAATGATAACGCCAGGTTAAACACACACCGCTACCGGCCAGAGGCTCGTATTCCGATGACTCATTCTACATTCAACCATATCGGTACCCTTACACGCTGTTTCCGTAAACGAACGCTTTTACTTGGAAACTATTTGTGTTTTGGTGAAAATTTATTACCATTTATAGTGAATGATGGTGTTTTAAACGAAGATGCTTTTAAGGTAAGGGTATGTGATGATGTTGTTAAAAAATCGGATGATGACGATGAGTCTAAGGCAGATAGTCTATATGATAGTAATGGATTGGTGGTTGACACTGTGGTAAAAGTCTTGGACAAGCTAAACGTACGAGTAGCAATCTGATAAGATTACATTACCGATGTTGATTCCATTTGAAGTACTAATGCTACGCAGATGAAGTCGCGAGTAACAGCTAGAATTCTATGACTTGTCTAGAAAGAGGGTGACGAAGTATGGAAGAAGAAGACATTTTGTGCCGGTCGAACAATGATGATAGTATCCAATGACTTATACACCTATCAAGTTGGGACTAAAACGGAAGAGCCTCATAAATAAAATATGATAATAATTTGCCAAGTAAGTTTAAATGCCAGTGATGCATGATGAATTGGAAAATCGCCAATATAATATGTTTGTCAAATATGTGTGGTGTCATTTTCATTGGCATAAGGTGAGGTTGTTGTAGTAAACAAATGAGTCTGACATACTCCATTGTGAAATTATTGAAAAAACGGTTTCGTTTCATTCAATAACTTCAACGAAAGTTTCCACCACATCATCGATTAGTCTACCCTTTGTTTCAAAAGTAACATAACGAATGACGAAGTGGCAGTAAATAATAACAAATATATAAATCCTAAAATGCCGAATATTAACATATATCAGAGAGCAGTTTACTAAGGCAAATAAATAATTTTGAATTTGAATTTAAAGTTTTAGCTTAAAGATTTGGTTTAGTCAAAAAATAGACCTTCATATTTTCAGACCTGATGTGATTAAAACGCTATGAAATCCGATAAAAGTTTTCTCGCAAAAAGTTTTATCTTACTACAAAATGTTTACATAGCATCATCCTTATGTTCTAACTGTGTACTAGGTACTAGGCATGCCTGCCCCCAGTAAGAGAGTGCGGACCATAATCCACCACCCAGGTCCATTGCGGGTTGGAAGATGTCATCATCGCTTACCATCAGGCGACATGGTTATATAAACAATAATAATGAAAAAGTCCTAAGTCTTCGAATTTTCTTTTCTAGACGTGGAACCGCTTACCTCACGAAGTTTTCTTTCACGATTCTGAGAGCAGTAGTAACGAAATAAATTTTATTGAGTAAAGTGCCTATCTCGACTAACTGTTTATTTTCCTCCGTACCCAGCAAACTGTTACAATATCGGTTTAAAGAATTTATACTCATAAGAACAATACATAGGTTCACTTACAATGAGATACAAAGTAATTGTTTATATCTAAATAAATACATTTTGCCTCCGACGCGTTTTGGTGAAGTTATACAATACAAATATATAGGAAGTATGTAATTGCTAACATTTAATATGCGGTATGACTACATTTCATAAGCGTAATTTCTCAGTTTTAGTCAATATTGACAATCGTAAACTCTCAACACGATACAACTGAATAGATAAGCACCTTGACTTTGTTTAAACTATGAGCTACCTAAATACAATGGCATGTTTATATTGGCAGTTGCTCGTTATTCAATGGTAGTAATATCGTTATGCTATTTTGTTAGTGTCCGACCTTACCATCAGCTTAGCATCGGCTTCGGCTTCGGCCAAAATGGGCCGAAGTTGCGAGTAGCGTGAAGGAAGAGATAAACACGCGGCCATACTCCGTTTGAATTTACACACATCAAAAATTATTAGGGTTATTCCAGCTTCGGCTATGGCTTTGGCCGAAGGTTGTGGCGATAGCTGATTAATTGGCATCAGCTTGGACACTATATTCTACTTACTACCTATATCTGTGTGTATAATCGCGGTTTCATGACCAACGTTTGGAGTCACGTTCCGTATTCTCCAAGTTCATATACCTAGAATGTCGTGATGAGTGTTGTGCTATCACTCACGATTTTGTGGTGACTAATGGCTTGATCAATATTTAAAACAAAACGAAAAATAATTGGATATACTGAGGAGCTCGCGGGTAAATAATAACAGCCGCACTGGTCGGGTTAAGCAACGCTTGACGAGGTCGGTCCGTGGACGGGTGATCATTTCAACATACCGAGTTTCCTCCGTGCCTCGGCAAGCATATTAAGTCGTTGGTCCCGGCTGTCATTTGAAGATCTTTGACAGCCTAAGATCTGACACCAGTCTTGCCAAGGGGTACCGTGTTACCTAGTTACTGGGTTGTGGAGTTCAGATAGGCAGTCGCTCCATGTAAAACACTTGTACTCAGCTGAATCCGGTAAGAATGGAAGTAAATTCATTCCAGTATCCAATATAGTTGGATAAACAGGCTAGGCAGATTGACTATAGTACCATACGTAACTGCATATATATCGGTTATTATGCGGGTGATACAAATATACGTACATTATTACGAAGTTTCATATCTACAAATCAAGCGGTGAACCACAATTCCTCTAGATCCTCCATAAGTTCCATTGCCACCGGTCAATGACCTTGAAGACGGCAGTTTTTCTTTGAAGCGGAACCAGAGAATTTCAAGTAAATTATCGCTTGACTTATGGTGTTTTTAGTGACGCAATTTTTCTTTAATGTTGCAAATTAAAACCACGACAATTTGGGTAAGTAATAGCCTTAATTTGGGAGCTCAAGTTTTCATGTCACTGACCGCTTCCTAAACCTTTGCTAAAACGCCATATTTTGGCAGAACAGTAGCTTACCGATTGTAAAATCTATCTGCCTAGTCTTTTCCCATTTTTTTTATGATCAGATGTAGCTGATCTCCATTATTTTACACGAAGCCACTGCCTATCTGAACTCCACGTTCTATAACCCAGTAACTGAAGAAAAAGTGCTTTGAGAGGCTGGTGACTTACCGAAAGCAAAAAGATTTAAAAATATATCTCCATTTATCTATCTTATGAACACTGCCTATCTGAGCTCCACGTTCTATAACCCAGTAACTGAAGAAAAAGTGCTTTGAGAGGCTGGTGACTTACCGATAGCAAAAAGATTTAAAAATATATCTCCATTTATCTCTCTTACGAACCTTGAACCTGCGACTCGCGGACATCAACTGTTCCATTTAACAAAACATTGTTCACGTCAGATAGTGCATTAGTATCGTAATTATTTAAATGACCTTTGAATTTATTATAGTGAAACACATCTGGTGCAGAGCAAAGCACGACGAGACCATTTGTGTTAGAAATGAATGGCAGGAAACGATGACCCACTGCATGGTCTTTTGTGCTATTGTTGTTGTTATTTAGGATTTGATGCAACTCCTCAGCATTGTGGTTTAATGGGATAATCACTTCGCAGTAACACGTTTTTATTTTTTGTTCATTCATCATTAGCACAATGTTTTTAATTCAGTATTTTGCCTGTTTAGAAACCGAATTGGACTCCTACTTAATATAGGTATATATAAGAGGCTGACACACTAAGAGTTTTTCGTCCATCTAGGCACCTGATTTTTGTCTGGAATTCAGGATCCACTCTTGTTCCAAGTTTAAGCATCTTCCTGTTTCTTGTTTGTTTTTTTTTAATTAACTACATATGTCGTCAATTGTCTCTTCGTGCGTCCGAGTGATGTACTCTGACTCCATACATACGATACGTCAAATACGGACACGGAATTTGGGCTTTCCCTAACTGTAGCTAGAGGCAAAATGAGGCTGTTCGATGTCCATTTCTTCAATTATAAATTAATCCCATTTTGTGCGTACTTGCGTACGAGTCTGACGTCTATACGGAAATGGTAGTTATCCTGTAGGCTATTTTCCCACTATATCCTTATAATTAAATGTGTGCGTAATATTTCCTGCCGCATTGAATAAATTAGTCTGTGTTTAATAAAATATCATTTGTAAATACCTAACCATCCTTGTTGCTTTGAAAATAGTACTTACTGGTAACCATCAGCGGGCATTGTTCTACTACTTAGCAAAGGCTTCTATTAGTACGGACATCGTATACTTAACTTAATTTAAAATGTTTAGTTCACTAAAGTCTTAAGATCCCTCATCGATTTTCTTTCCCATAATCAAAGAGGCGACTTCAAAAGCGCCATTTGCCTCGTCGTCTGTCATTAGCTTACCGATACCGCTAACATAGGCGCCAGTCGAACCTAGCTACTGATAATCTAGGCTTAAAGGTAGACTTCCGAGCAAAGCGGCTCCGGCGTCACTAATGCAGCGAGGCAGCGACACTGAAAATCGCGGTCAGAAGGTCCTGATGTTTTTTACACGTGCGCGATCACTTTAAAATACAGGTCAATTTGCATTTAAACCGGATAAGCGCCATCTGGTGACAGTAAAGGGAAACTATTTTTTTTACAAACTGACTAAGAGATCGTTTATGCTTATGTGATCAAGTACGTTAAAAACTCGCACTATGCATATGAGCGCCGTCTGACACGGGTTCGAGTCAAACTACTGTTATAGACAGCTCGAATGATGCCCCATACACTTCCAGTATAAGCCGCTTTGCTCGGAAGTCTGCCTACCTTTAAGATGATTGCCGAGCGTGAGCAGACTGCTGGATCATCGCTTACTATGCTGAGCGGTTTCCTTTTAGTAATAACTTGCGTGTATAATGATATGGACTTTGATCTTTAATAAATTGTAAGAAAACTATATAAAAGATTCCATTAGTGGCACCTTGGGTTAGTAATAATAATGCCGGATATTAACTCGATGCGTGTAATTGCCAGCAAAGATATAATATACGATTATAGGTAAAGGTTTATACGATTTTAGACCTACTGAAATATGTTACCTACTTCCCATTTTCTGAAGACCCATATTCAGAAAATGTGAAGAAGCGCCTTTAATATTGCTGCAACTGGGATTGGGATCTCCGCATTATTGAAGGAATACAGATTCCAGATACTTATGTAAGTAGTTACAGTATTCACCGAACAGTGCTAGTAACTATTCTTACTCTTGACCTTTCCTTTCAAGATCATTGGTTTTTCTCTGGCTTTGTACGTAGAAGGGAAATACCGCAGTATGTATGATGGTTGCCTACCGGTTGTTTTGTGTGACAAACCGACGACCTCCTCAGCTGACTGAAACCTGAACAGAATTTTAACAAGCGCAGAAATTCCCCGTTTATATTTTTTACAGCAGTTTGTTGTAAACTTTTTCCTAAAGAAAATTCGTCATTCTCTGAATCAATTAGGTACGTTGTGTAGCCAACTATTTATATTCTTGTACGTGACTATTTTATTAAAATAACCACTGGTCTACCACAAAGCTTCTACCTTCATAATAATACCTCAGGCTATGAAACATCCACAAAGGAATGCCCAATACCAACCGTTCGAGAAATTTCTTACTAAACTTATCTAAACCTTATCCCAATCAAGTTAAGACTTAACATAGAACAGCAGATAATAGACCATTTAACTCCCAGGTAAGTATAACACGACTTATTTCAAAAGTCCTATGACTTTAGAAAAGGATTCTGATAAGTCAATTTTTAATTTTGCCGGTTAATTTTCAAACATGCAATGGTCGAAGCAATACTTTTTTTTCTTTTAATGCATTTGCGTGGACCAGACTCGACATCGTAATTATCAAACATTTACTGACGATATAAATTATTTTCTAATCGGATTTTTCGTGGTTCAAAAATGTGTCAGGAGAATCGGTATCCTGGCGGTTACCTTTCTTCGGCATTATAATTTGCCTACCTTCTTTGATATTACTGTCGTAAGAGGAAGATAGAATGCTCTTTATAGAACACCATGACAAAGCAAATATATAAATTAAAGAGTAACAATCAGTTCTTATCGCTATAGCCAATTTTATTCATAAAAACAATATTTGGTTGGACTTGACCGAAACAGAAGTAGCAGTATATCCTCAACACTTATTAATTTATGAGCCTGGTGTCACATGTCAAATAGTACATTATTTCAACAACAAGCAATAAGATATCGCACAAAAATGCAAAAGACTACCATTGCCACACAAAATTATCGGTGTAAAAAAAAACGCAATGCAATTTTTTGTTAGATCACTACGAGTATCCCATTAAATCAGTTCCATAATTCTCTTACAGAAAATAATCTTTGTCTATTACGAGTACGTTATCATTTATTATCAGTTAACCATTTTTTACAAGATGTTATATATTACACACATCTCGCATCAGTCCACTATTTGTCAGTTAAGTGCACCCCAAACAGAAGATAAGATAAAATGAATTACGACTAAGAGCTGCTTTTAGAAACTTAATAATCGAAGATATACTTCACTCCTTAGGCCTGGTGCCTAAGTTTGGATTGAGTCAGAAAAAGAGCAGTGATAAATGACGACCAGGATAGGAAAATGACCCATAAAAAGTCGATAGAATGCAGGTGCCTTGACCTATTACATCACTGACCGACCGTCTTGATGCAGGTAATGTATAATACATTACCTGCATCAAGACGGTCAAAATAAGCAAGTAAATAAAATAATGATTGTAAAAACTTTTAAACATACAAAATAAACCGACTTCTAAAGCCATAGACTAAAAAGCGAAAAATAGCTTGGTTTTCCAGATTCGGTGTCTTTGGTATCTATTGTTTTTCGTTTTTTGTCACCGACTTTGGAAAACAAAGATATTTTTCGCTTTATGTTTTGCGATAGAAGTCGGTTAAGGCATTTTTCTTTTTTTTAATCTTTTTATTTTTGGTACCTCATTTTATCCTTCATATATAAAAACATCCGAATTGAGAACCTCCTCCTTTTTGAGAAGTCGGTTAATAATATAGTGTCATAATCGAAAGACAGAGTATGCTCCGGATTGCTTTCATCAAGTCAAAGTTGGAAAAAAGTGAATTTTCATACTATACAACCAAGCTAATAGTTCAACTAATAAGTTGCAGTGAGTTTCTGCGTAAAATGTACGCAGTGACTGGTATCTAATCTCACTAAGGAAATTCCGATATGCATTTAGACCGTTAGTTAGAATTTTGGGCTTCGTGAAGACACCCATAACAAAAAAAATATGAATTAGTTGTTTAAAAGGTCCGTGTTAAGCAGACACTCCAGACATATTATACACAATCACTTATGAAGGTCAACACAGACCTGATTACAGACCTACAGCTGTGTGCAATAATCACATATTAACATGAACATATCGATCACAACAGCTCATTACAAACGACAGCTCACTTCCTCAGAACATTAACATTGCTTTCACCCTCACTCGCTCCAATATAGACTTGGATTTCTAAGAAGAAAATAATAGAATATGCAGCTCTGGCGTACATAAAATCAATCATAGTTCACACGTTGTGATTGGTTCTTTCACTAAAGACATTAGTTACATCGCATCGCTTGCTTCTTCGATATTGTTAATGCTAATGCTAACTATCGTATCTGCGAGATTGTAAAGTTTCTAAACGAATTCACCTTTTTAGTTTTTCCTAATCAGACATGTCCAAATAGAGCATTGGTAAAAGGTAAGGTAAGCTAACAGCTATGTATATTGAAAGAGGACATACAATGTAAGAACAGGAAATATCTACATGACCTGCATAACAACAATGCACCTAAGAAATGAGACTGGTTTGAAAATACCAACTGTCTTCTAGATAAAGCGAAAGCAAATGCATTTGGGGACGCAATAATGCCACTTGAAAAGTAGAACAGTGGTCTTATTCAAAGCCCAGACGAAACGGCAAGCATACACGCAGATAATTATTCAGTTGCATGATATATGGAGTCTCCGTGTGCATATAGTTTGCAGCAACCGAATCAATTAGTGCTATATAAGTTCGCGTGTTATCAGTTAAACTCAATAAGTCTGTCATACAAATGAGATTTGTCGATTTGTATTGTTATTATAAATTAGCGCGAAACTCGCGAGACGTGTCTTCTAAAGAAGATAAAGCTCTATATTTAGGTTGTAGTAAACAATATTATTTAAGGAGATAGTTCTGTGAATGAGAATTTTGATAACATAGACGAATAACAAGAATTTTATATTTTGGATGATCAGTAAGTAAATGAAAAGGTTAATGTCCCATTTCCTGATAGTGTACTAACGCTAGATGATGCGGTTATAGTCTGCAACAAAGCGAGGCAATGAACAGAGTTGAAATAAAATTAATACGTTTTGGACGCTATTACTCATAGACTAATTTACACTACCGTCTAAAATCTAGAACAGGCCAATTGTTGAATCCAAAACGAGAAATTGCTAGACCACATCACAATACCTTTATGTTAGCCATTCTTAACACAAAATGTTGCTTAGCGATAGCCAAGTTGCAAATTGGTCTTGAGTTTAAGAGGTAAATAATTGTAAACCTGATTTGTAATAGCCAAAGGCAGTAAGTGCAGGTAATCTAAACAGTCTCTTAACAGTCAGCATTAAACTATATCTAGTTAAGATGCAATTGATCACTATCTCAATGACGCTTGCTTTGTAACACACAAGGATTGAAGTATAAGACGAATTTGATTAGCATAATGTGTCCACCTGTGTCTTCTACGTGTCTTGTTACAATTAGCTAATCATTAAAGCTGCTATGATCTGAAATACTAATACTTGGGCTTAAGCTGTTGAACGATCCTGTAGATTAATACTCCTTCCTTCAACTTTCGTATTTGATCTTTGATAGATCCATATGTTTTTATCCGTACCACGATTTTTTGAGAAGTAATTAATCATTACCCAGATGACATCAAATCTGTTATGTTGGTATTTTTTTATGGAGTACATAGAAATTAGAAGACTTAAGACACAAGGCTGAAGCACTTAGATGAGGTTGGTGCAGAGAGACTGGGGATTGCCAAAAGAAAAAAGGGGTCTTTGCTCAATAGTAATAATGAAGATGAGGATGTCTTGCAGATTTAGTGCTGAGCCCATTTGTAATTTAAAAACACCTCCAAGACATTTTCTGATTTAGTGTTTTAGCCTTTAAGTAGTAACAAAGAAACAACTTTCTCTTACGACTGAATAGTAAATGCAAAAATTTAAAGCTGCCACTGAATAGTTACGAAAAGAGAAACCATTCGTTGTAAATGAGAAACGTTAAATTAATTACAGATTAGAAACTGGTCTAAGGATTACATGTTGGTGTAGTTTCTGTTATAGAACCACACTGTCATAAATCTAGTCAGATCTTTATGATTCCTCTGGATATAGATATTGAGGATTGATGTACTGTATTAATACTTCAGGAAATTGCCATACCTGAACCTATTTTTACTAGCTGTCTAAAGTGTGTCCGACAACTAGTACCTACTCCATTTTTCAGGCATTTCAAAAACAAATTTGGCGTACTTATAATATGTACCTTTGGAAACATTGAAATAATATAAGTATTATGGAGCTAGTCTCATGAAGGTGCAGGAAGGTGGCCATACCAACTCCTCAACCGGACATGATAGCATCGTGTTTAAAAAAAAACTTAATTCTTATTAGACTGTCTCTCTCTTTTCCTCTTTGCCTGGCTCTTTCTCCTTTTCTCTCTCATGTCTAGATGTGACGTATATTATTATTTACTCAGACCTAACCCATGTTCCAACAGTTTAACAATTTTTATCATACGACACAATGAGTCTTCAGACTTCTGTCACAAAACTAGGACTCAAGTCTTAAGAATGCAAAATTGTAGGTGTCTGCCGTGCCTTACATGAGGAAAAAATACCAAGTAAAATTAAGTAGCTGTCTGACTGGATAGGTACCGGTATATAAGGTGGAATGACTACTTTAACCACCTGTCAAGTTATCCAGGCCAGCAAGCTCGCACTCACTACCACGTCAAGACGACATGAATCGAGAATTTTGTCACATTGGTCATACTAATAAGTATAGCATAATCGGATGCGCGCGAGTTTCTGGCGCAAACATGTCGTAGGGCGGTTCCGCGGAGACATATCTCCCAAGCACAGCGTGTGCTTTGTCTGCCGTACCACGTACTAATACCGAGCCAATACGTTGCTGTGAAATATTCCCACTGCCGGGAAACAGAGGATCTACAACGTTATCAATTTTGAAATGACAAACATGTATGGCATTGCAAAGCCCTATCAAAATGTTACCGGACCAATCCCTTACATATTGACATTTCAAAATTGACAAATTGTCTAGCTAGATCCTCAGACTCCTTTCTGTGAGAGAGAGTGGCCCGTAAACCACCACGCGGGCCCAGGTGCAGGTTGGTGAATGGTTTTACAAATATTATGACAAAATTCGTGAGACTATTCTTGTAGTGCCTTCAGGCCTCTAGCTGATGGACAACTAGTCACATGATTCGGTAATTTTATTGTCGATGTCATGACATGCTGTAACGATTAAAGTGTTAATTATTTCAGCATCATCTTGACATGCTAGCAGCCGAATAAAACCAGACGTTGTTTGTTAGGAGGCTTAGAATCGGTCGATAAGACTAGTAGATAAATTTCATCAATAATAACTTGTTTGTTAGGATTTAAAGGAAGATTTATAGTTCACTTTCCTTACCAAAAAAAGTTAGTAACTTAGATAAAACTTGGATAACTCTCCTGAAGCCGTGGCCAATAGCACGTTAGCGTATCAAATTAACTTTATTAGTCATACCTCATTGCTTAATTACCGGTGAAAAGCCAAATTACCTATCACAAACTTCCAATCAAGTTACATTCAAATGACGTCACATCAAAACAGCTGTTAGTTGACACAACACTATCGAAAAGTCATAACAAACCGGTCGTTTGGCTTCATGAGCTCAACCATATAATTTAGCCTACTAATAGTTCATTATTTTGCAATTAACTTACGACAACATCCAATGTGGAGGTAGATGACATATCGATTGTGAAAATCCCGTCGCCACTCGAAGCTGGTACCACTTTACCGCCTCGTTTGGGCACTTTGAAGCACCCCACTAGTTTGAAAGTACGCACCATTTTCACTATTTGCACAAAACGCACTTTTTAATTCAAAAACGGTTGTGTTTACACTTCGAATAAATCAAAAATGGCGGCAAAACACGACGGCCGTGCGAACGCGGCGCGCATGCGCGGTTGAATGACAGTTTGGGTCATTATGGCGCGAAGCCGGTGCGCTGGCCAGGTAGATTTTGTCTAGTTTATCAGGAACTTGAAGGTTAGAGATAAACCTTTTTGCATTGTCTCTTAGCTGAGTTCGAGAAGAATGGAGATTATTTTCAAACCTGTTTTTTATTCCCACGTTGTTATGAATGGGTAAGGAAGGATTCTATTTTTATTATCAGGTTAAATATACTCTTTTGCAAAAAAAACGGGTACCTAAGGAAATTTACATTCTAAGGTCGATTTGATTTAATTAAATTAAATTTAATTGTTTGACGTAGTCTGTATACATATAACCGTGTAAATTAATACTCGTGAAGTGAATTCTGGCAATTTTTTTTTCTCAATTTTTTCTTTAAAACCGATGTACGCGGCCAAACAATAAGAAGTGGTCTGCAATAAAGACCAGAAGAATTTTTTACTGTTTTTAATTAAATAAAGTAACAAATGTAAAAACTTAATAACGAGTGTGACCTCCTGTTGCCAAAATCACAGCTTGAATCCTTCTGGGCATGCTACCCACGATGTTTGAATAACGTTTTGAGGAATACGTTCCCACTCTTCTGCAATTACTCTTTTTAGCTCCTATGTTTTGTGGAGCAGGTTGCACTGATCTTACCCGTCTCTTTGGAACATCCCAGACATATTCAATTGGATTGAGGTCAGGACTTCGGGCTGGCCAATCTAAACAACGGATTCCAACTTCTTGCATGTACGCTTCCACGTCGCCAGAACGGTGCCGTCGAGCATTTTCGTCCATAAAAATGGAATCTTCCCCAAGTGCAGTCAATGCGGGTTGTGAATATGGAATTAGGACTTCCATTATATACCGGTGTGCATTTAATGTTCCATTTTCTGTGAAAACTAACTCCGTACGCTCCGTCGAATTAATTGCTGCCCAAAACATAACGGAGCGCCATAAGGAGTGATTTCTTCGAAACACACTTCCGCATAGCGTTCCCGTGGTCTTCGCAGCACTCGCTTCATCAGAAAACAATACTTTATTTCAGTCCACCAGAGTCCATGAATGATTTTTTACGAGTTTTTCAAATTGGCAAGTCTTCCAAATATAGAATAAGAAGGTGCAAGTTAATTGTGAATAATCTAACTTTCTTAATCTTATCAAGAAGCATAAAACAATATCCAAAAAAACAATCGTAAGTGTTTACCCATGTTATCAATAAACAAAAAGTGTTGAAAGCAGGTAAACCCATTACCTATTAACCTCACACCACAGAATAAATAATAGTAAAACTCTCACTTAGTAATCTGTTTCATTCAAACACATTTTATTCACTGGCAACACAACATTGTTCGACTGAAAGTCGATTTCTGTTCGAAGCCAAAGCTGAAGCCGATTAATCAATCCGTTGTCGCCACAAACTTCAGCCGAGGCCGAAACCGAAGCCGAAGGTTGAATAGCCCTAAAAAAAACAGTTCGAGATTAACAACTTATTGTTTCGGTTTTAATTTGGTTATTTTCTGACGACGACAACGGCGAATGGCGCGGCGGCGGCGTAGCGAAATATGACCCCTGCCTTCCGAACGTTGCCTCTCATCGCGGTCTCGCACATTCATAACAAATCGTTCATCATCATCATCGTTTCAGCCGAAAGACGTCCACTGTTGGACATAGGCCTCCCGCAAGCGTCGCCACACTGATCGCTCCTGTGCGTTTGGCAAACCGATCAATTTCGAAAATTGCTAGACACTTTCGGCTTCGGCCAAAACTTGGGCCCGTTTTGGACGAAGTTGAAAGATGGCGGAAGCCGAAGCCAAGCCGAAGATTCGATCGGACACTACAACTTGTGCTACAACCTACAACACAGTTAATAGTCGCGTGCAAGTCTTGCCATTTGCATATAAATCTCAGTGTTGCCAAGTGAAAGTAGTCGTTGTGCAAGGACATTGATCGCGACCGGTGAATGAATCATAGAGTAAACAATGAACTGGTGGCTCGATACTTAGAAACCCCACCATTTCGAACTAAGAAATGGTGAGAATAGAAGTAGTTATTTAGCAAAAAGGTGTGAGATAACTTGGTTGATTTTTGGCACGGTTGATTGAAATGCGACTTTGCAGCGTTGGAGGGACGATCTTCGGGGAAGATGGCAATCTTAGCAGAGTTCGTGGTAGCAGATGAATAAGAGGATCATTATATACGACTTGGGAGGACTTTTGAGTTCGTAACAAAGTGTCACTACGGAGTGTGGGTCTTAGATTCGATTCCCTTTTCGGGCGAAGTTTATTTGGTTTTTCTAACAGGTATTTTTCAGCAGCAGCAGCCTGGAAAGAAAATAGAAGAAAAACTACAAATTGAAAACATAGGAGATCATCATCATCTCCTGCTTTTATCCCATGTTACTCGGGGTCGGAGCAACACGTTTTCTTCTTCCATACCCGCCGGCCTGTCCCCCGTCACGCTATCACTGACTCCCTTTTCTTTCATATCACTCGTCACACAGTCCATCCATCTTTTCTTTACCCGTCCCCTCCCTCTCCATACATCCACATTTATGTTCATAACTCTTTTAGTAACATGCGTTTCATCCCTCTTCATCAAATGACCATATTAGGACAAACGGTTCCCTTTCAACTTTTCTGTCACTGGCGCCACTTTCAAACTTCCTATACTCATTTCTCACTTTATACATTCTCGTCACTCCGCACATCTATCTCAACATTCTCATCTCTGCCACATGCTCTTCTCTTTTCATCCATCTTTTGCACAGACCAACATTCTGATCCATACAGTACGAAAGGTCTAATCACGGACTTGTAAATTGTAAAATGAAAACACAGGAGATAATAAAGCTTAATAAAAAAGAAAATCTATAAACCATTTGCTAAGTTCAAGTGAGATTAGGCAGGCCAAGTATATATAGAATCAAGACAGATGAGCCAGAGTCGTCACGCAGTGGAAGACAGAAGACGGGGATAATTACCGAAGGAGACCTAGGAAACGCTGGCGTAACGACTTATAGTAGATATCCACGCAGCTGGATTAGCATGTTTCATCCGAGCAAGGCTATCTAGAAACATGCTCGACCTTGCGTCTACTCGTATATTTATGCTGACATTTACGGGTTTTGACCGGCGTCGACCAGAGAGGACAACACAATGGAAAACGTGGACCCTTCCATGGGAAGATCTTAGCCCAGCAGTAGGGGTATATCTTCTTCTTATATATAAAATTCTCGTGTCACAATGTTCGTTCCCGTACTCCTCCGAAACGGCTTGACCGATTCTCATGAAATTCTGTGAGCATATTGAGTAGGTCTGAGAATCGGCTAACATCTATTTTTTTTTTAATTTTTAGGGTAGGTAGGGTAGGTAGGGTAGGTAGGGTAGGGTAGGTAGGGTAGGGTAGGGTAGGTAGGGTAGGGTAGGGTAGGTAGGGTAGGGTAGGGTAGGTAGGGTAGGGTAGGTAGGGTAGGGTAGGTAGGGTAGGGTAGGTAGGGTAGGGTAGGTAGGGTATGTAGGGTAGGTAGGGTAGGTAGGGTAGGTAGGGTAGGTAGGGTAGGTAGGGTAGATAGGGTAGGTAGGGTAGGTAGGGTAGGTAGGGTAGGTAGGGTAGGTAGGGTAGGTATTTTTTTTTTTTTTTTTTTTTTTTTTTTTTTTTTTTTTTTTTTTTTAATAATACTAATCCCACTCAACGAAGTTGGCGCCTATTCTGTGCAAAATCTTTCATTCCATTCCTCTTTCATGCCTCTCGTACTTTCATTCTTCATACCATGGTTCTTCTTGCATACGTCTTCTTGTATACAGTGGGTGGGACTCCCACTTTGTATAAATACTTAAAGGCAACTTTATTTATTTGGTGTAAGGTTAAAAGAAAAAATGCTACATATACAAGAATACAAAAAAAAAGTGCTGTTGATCACAGTAAAATATGCAAAAAGTGCTGCAGATCACAGGTAAGGTACAGAAGTGCTGTTTATCACAGGGAATATCACAATATAAATAATGCCTTACATTTAGGGATGAGAAGCACAACAGTGCTTTTCACCATACAGACAATCTGTTTTCTTAGGTACTACCCCAGTGCAGGGTTCGTCATTGCAGTTTTGTGCGTGCTATTCTATGCTTCTTACAAATATTCTTATAATACTAGTGAAGCATAGTGCTGCTTCAACTTCGGTTTCGTGCAATGACGGTGGAGGCCACATTAACACAGTACACCAGGAACTTTTCCCTGTGTTGCTTACTCATGAGCCCATGCAGGCTCTCCTTCGTCAATCTCCTGTCCAGCTCACATTCGAGTTGGTAGCGTTCCCTGATAAATAACGGGCAATCTACAAGTATGTGCTGGACAGTCTCTGCCACGCCTGGATCGCAGACGCACGATGGGTTATCCTTACACTTGAAACGATTCAAGTATTCAGAGAACCCGCCGTGCCCCGTCAAAACCTGCGTGAGAACGCCTGTGGGCCGCACCTGTTTTATAATACGGAAAGCCGCTATGGCATCCGGAAGAAACATTTTCGTCACAGAAGCTGTCTCGCCCGACACATATCTTCGGTTCCATTCATCAAGCGATTCCAAACGGATCTGTCGCTTGATAAATGATACCGGACACTGGTCGTAGTCCGGCTTCCTCCGTAACGACAATGCTGCCTTCTTTGCCAACTCGTCCGCTCGCTCATTCCCCGGCAGGCCCGCGTGGGCCTTGATCCAGAACAAAGAAACAGCTTTGCTCTGGCCCAGGGCTTGAGCCAAATTGGCGCGCGCGCGAACTGCCAGGGGATGGAGAGAGCCATGGCTTGCAAGCGTCTGCAATGCTGACATTGAGTCACTGTACAAACCATAGCTCGTCTCTTGCCGCGTAAGGATCACGTCCGTCGCTTTGCAGATGGCCAGGAGTTCCGCCTGGTAGACTGTGCAGTACGCGGCTAAGCTAAGTTTGAGGTTCCGGACTTCGCCTTCATTATCCCAAATGGATAATGCGGCCCCGACCTTCCCCTCAATCTTGCTGCCGTCGGTGAAGATTCGCACCGCCTGCACATTGTTGCCGTCTAGCAACTGTTGATCTGTCAGGCACATGAACTCCAGGGGCATCTGTGTAGCTGGATGAGGAGCCTCTGCAAACCTTACCGCACCTTCGATCTCCCTATCTCCTGGCACAAACCGGGATGGCCCTCTCCTCGCTTCATACAGGGCGGCTGCCTCCTGTATGCGCAGATCTAGAGGTAGTATTCCGGAAAGTACCAGTGCCGAGTTCAGGGAGACAGTACGGTAAGATTTACAGATCTTCTGGACGAATCCTCTTTGGACCGAGCCTAGCTTCTTCCGTATTCCCAGCTTCTTCGTAGCGGGAGCCCAGGCTGCGGCCGCGTACGTTATTATGGGCTCAATCATAGCAGTGTAGATTGTGTGTATGATCTGTGCGTCCAATCCCCAACTCACTTTAGCGGCGCGGGACAGCTGCTTATAAATGTTAACTGCCCTCCTGCAGACGTTCGCGGTGTGCTCGTTGAAGGTGAGCTTCTCGTCTATGGTTAGACCCAACAACTTCATCTTCTTAACCATACAAATGTCGACCCCGGCCATGCTCAACCTTGGGGTATCATACTTGCGCTTGTTGGTTACGACCATCGCACAGGTTTTGTGCGGAGCGAACCTCAGCTTGTTTCTGACGCCCCAACTCTGAACATGGGCGAGGGCTGCATTGCAGGTAGGGTAGGTAGGGTAGGTAGGGTAGGTAGGGTAGGTAGGGTAGGTAGGGTAGGTAGGGTAGGTAGGGTAGGTAGGGTAGGTAGGGTAGGTAGGGTAGGTAGGGTAGGTAGGGTAGGTAGGGTAGGTAGGGTAGGTAGGGTAGGTAGGGTAGGTAGGGTAGGTAGGGTAGGTAGGGTAGGTAGGGTAGGTAGGGTAGGTAGGGTAGGTAGGGTAGGTAGGGTAGGTAGGGTAGGTAGGGTAGGTAGGGTAGGTAGGGTAGGTAGGGTAGGTAGGGTAGGTAGGGTAGGTAGGGTAGGTAGGGTAGGTAGGGTAGGTAGGGTAGGTAGGGTAGGTAGGGTAGGTAGGGTAGGTAGGGTAGGTAGGGTAGGTAGGGTAGGTAGGGTAGGTAGGGTAGGTAGGGTAGGTAGGGTAGGTAGGGTAGGTAGGGTAGGTAGGGTAGGTAGGGTAGGTAGGGTAGGTAGGGTAGGTAGGGTAGGTAGGGTAGGTAGGGTAGGTAGGGTAGGTAGGGTAGGTAGGGTAGGTAGGGTAGGTAGGGTAGGTAGGGTAGGTAGGGTAGGTAGGGTAGGTAGGGTAGGTAGGGTAGGTAGGGTAGGTAGGGTAGGTAGGGTAGGTAGGGTAGGTAGGGTAGGTAGGGTAGGTAGGGTAGGTAGGGTAGGTAGGGTAGGTAGGGTAGGTAGGGTAGGTAGGGTAGGTAGGGTAGGTAGGGTAGGTAGGGTAGGTAGGGTAGGTTGGGTAGGTAGGGTAGGTAGGGTAGGTAGGGTAGGGTAGGGTAGGGTAGGTAGTGTAGGGTAGTTAGGGTAGGTAAGGTAGATGAATGTTTGGTGTTTTTATGGCAAAAAAAAGTTTGCCGGGTCAGCTAGTATATATACACTTTTATTTTGTTTTATATTATTGTCGCTTAATCTAAGTTTTCTTTTTTTTTAATGTATATTTTGTGTGCTCTGGCTTGTGTCAAAAAAATGTGTTTTCTTCCGGTTTATAAGCGGGATAAGCGGGCACCAGAGGGTGGACCTGCTCACGACTACTCGAGAAAACAAAGAAAAAATATCAATCCTATTTGAAATTACAAAAAAAAACTTCGAAAATCGACACTCCTAATGGTATTTTTAACTACCATAATTTATCAAATATTTCTGATGCCCGCTTATCGTTGAATTTTGGGATACATTTTATATTCATATAGGTAAATAACCGTGGCAGATATTTTCAGCTTGTATCGACCCACTGCAAGTCTGCAAGGAAAGGCCTCTTCACAGTTTACAAGGTACGAGTATAACTTGATTATGGGCTTTAAAATTGCATTATAACGATAAATAAACGTGTGCAACGTGTGCGTGTGTGTTATAGTTTTAATTCAATCGAACACCGGGAAATGGATCAAATTGAACTTGCAACTTTGATTACATACACAAATCAAACTAATCGAAACTAAACCGCCACCCGCAGACACCACTTCAAAACCGGTTATTACGCTCGAGAATGCAACATATTGCGAAATAACTTCGATGCAAAATTAACATACGTCCTTCTGAGAACAGGCATTATACGAGTATCAATGAATGACTCATCCAAAGCATTTTCCTGTGTAATAAATATAGCCATCGTTTTTTTAGTAGTTCGTTGAAAATTCTCTCACGATTTTGTAGGAAACCACATAATGTTGTAATTTTACTGATTGCATCTGTATTCTTCGGTCATTAAATAGTTTTGTCTCGACGTTTATTTATTTTTATCGCTGTAGTTTTTGTTTTATGTAGGTGTTTGGATTTTTATCTTTGTTTTTAACCAGTTAGTTTATGTTTTAGTTAGTTAATAACTAGGCGAATATAAAATATTTTCATTGATAAGGAGGCAGAATTAAAACAAGTTTAAAAATTACTTTATTGTATTTTTACTTTAATATTGTAACTTTACAGGACTATCACTTATTTCAAAATTAAAAAAAAACTACGTCTGGATATGAAAATTTCTAAAATATATAATTTCACTGTCTACGTACGGACGTGAAACTTACCCACACATTTTGAAATACCATTAAAAATAACTATAGTTCATAAAAGAAAGCTTGATCTCTGCGACATATGTCAAACTGACGTATACGTTATGTTGTTAGCCTGTCAAGCGCTATTGTTACTGTATTGATACTGACAGCTGTCGCAGAGATCAAGCTATCTTTTATGAAGTATAAGCTCAGCTGATTCAACCAAAAAAAAAAACATAAATTAAAACATTCGAATAGACTCGATCCTCTCGAACAGTTTCATCTTCATTTGGATAAGGGCTAGGAGCCAGTCTGCTTGAAGCGCTACATAGCGCATATCATGTTCCGAATGCTGGCCTTCGATCCTGAACCACATCTGAAAGAGTAAAAAAGCGCTTTAAAGCTCTGTGGACACAGTTACCTACAGGCAAAAATTGTGTTTTATGCTGGTCCCTCGTCAACGTAGCTTATCCCGCGGTATACAATCTTCTATCTTACTTTCTTTACCATAATCACACTAATATAAAGGCAAAAGTTAGTGAGTTTTTGTGTTTGTATGTTTGTTACTTCTTCACGCTCAAACGGCTGGACGGATCTAGATGGAATTTGGCACAGAGATAGATAATAGTCAGGAATAGCACATATGATACTTTTTATCCCGGGAATATGTTCCCTCGGGCAAATTTATCTATGTCAAAAGGCGAAGCCTCTGGCAGAAGCTAGTAATACTTGATAGTAGTACTTGAGTAACAGGATTCAGAGCGTTGACGTTAATGGAAAAAAATCTCCCGGATCTATAGTAACAATGGCAGTTCCGCAGGGCTCAATTCTTGGCCCTTTCTTGTTTCTTATTAATATTAATGACTTGCCTTACTTCATAAAGGATAGCCATGATATTATGTTGTTTGCGGATGATACATCACTTTTGTTTAAACTTAAATGTTAGCAGCTGGTTACTGACGATGTAAATATCGCGATCTCAAAAGTAGTTCACTGGTTCAATGTTAACAATTTAATTCTTAATGAAAAAAAAAACAAATGCATTAAGTTTAACCTACCTCACGTTAGGCAGGTGAAAACTGATGTGATGATAAAGGGCGAAGAATTGAATCCTGAAAATAGCACACTATTCTTAGGCCTAACTTTGGATGCTAAGCTTCAGTGTGGTCCACATATAGATAACTTGTCAAGCTCCGCAGCATATGCTGTTAGAAAAAATCGTTATTTAACTGACATAAAGACTGCTCGTTTAGTTTATATAATAAATTACCTAACTTGAAAACATAATATTTTGTTTATTGAGATATTTCAAAAACTTTGTTTTACAAAAAGATACAATCGACTAAATTTCGGAAGTCGGTGTTCCTATTTTCGTATCTTCGTTTTTTGAAACCGATTTCCGAAATTGAAGTTATTTTTCACTTTGCAGTGTTTTTATTTGGAAGTCGGTTGTATATTTTTGTAAAAAAGTTTTTGTTTCACTTTTTAGTGGTACATAATGGACAATTAAGTTTTATAGTAAGGTATCTATAATGCCCACAGTGATGCCAGAATAGATTACCCGAATAAAATGTAACTTGAACATAACCTATGGAGTGATAGTGTACCAGGGTGAACTGTACACATCTGCGTACCTGTTTAGAGCGTACTGGCGTGATGGTATGTTATGCAACGGTGTAAACATTAAACAGACATGCGATTGCAGCAATCCCGAGAGATCGTCATTTTTTGAAGAGTTCTGTTGTATATCTCTGATGTGTCATCAGATTTTGGAAATTCAAATGGGACCATTTTGAAACAAACTAAAAATAATTTAGCAATACCGTTTACATATGACGGTCGACGGAGTTATGCCATACATACATACATATATATATTAATATAAACATCCGAATTGAGAACCTCCTCCTTTTTGGGAAGTCGATTAATAAAGAAATAATTTGAAAATTTAATTTTGTTAAAGTATTACATTTATTACAATAGGTTATATGTTTCACAATATTATAAGCAATAATAGTAGTTTTTGGGTGCGGTTATACTTAACTATAGTGATACCTTTATTAAACACAATTATGGAAAAACCAATACCCATTGCGGAAACCCGTGGCAGTGGTGTCTCATCCCATACAAAGAAACCATGGCGACGTTCCATACTGATTATACTAATTATTTTTTGTACATCGATCGCGTTCGGTTCCGTTCCACGGATATAGATGGTGATCTATCTTTCGCCGTGGAACGGAACCGAACGCGATAGATTTACAAAAAAATAATCGGTTTAATCAGATGAAAAACGCTAGTTACATCGGCACGGTTCCTTTGTATGGGATGAGGCATCTGTATGCTAGTATTATATTATCTGTGGCCGTGGCAATTAAGCCAGTAGGCAATTTTTAATGTATACCTTTTTACTAGGACAATTACGTGACTTTCAGCAAGAACTAAAAAAAAATTATGTGCCGATTTATATATGAATACTTTTTACCCGCGATTCACTTCCTTGGCTTCGGGAACCTGCGGAACCGTTCTTTTTGCCGGGATTTAAAGTAGCCTTCCCTATATTATCAAACTCTACAACTATAGTCTGTGTAGGGATATAAATTTTTGGAACCCCATCAGTAGGTCCAGAGATTTAAATAAAAAAAATACTTTTAACAAAAAAATAATACTTTTTAGCAAACAAAGTTATTTTTCGCTTTATAGTGTTTTGCTGGGTGTTTTGGTAGGACGATACGCACGAATTTAACTCGCACGAACTTCACACCGATAAATTCACTTCGGGCGAATCGCCACAGAAAAAATAATATTTTTAAGTGGGGTCGCTTCGCACTTTTCGGGCGAGTTAAATTCGTGCGAATCGTCCAATAACCCGTTTTGCTTTAGAAGTCGTTTTTTTTTTAATTTACTCAATTTTGTGTTGGTATGTATCTCATATTACCATGAAAATCATTTATAGCCAGAGTACATGTCATTTCAATTGCATAAGCCTGTACACGACTAGAATACATTGTTTTATAACGGAGATCTAGTGCCTACCTCCCGGCTTCATCATCAGATCAGTTCGATGGTACCATTTTCATCAGTACCATTTATTTATATGTATTTGCTTCATCATAGTCGCTTAACTGATCCAGCCTCGGCCATCTGTGATCTTCTTCATCAGTACCGCTTCACCAATTGATACTTTCTGAATGCAAATGCTTGCCATATTATTGTAAATACCAAAATCACTATATGCCTGCCTATAATATTTGAGGAGTTTCCTCGATTTCCATGGGATCCTATCATCAGATTCTGATTTGGTGACAATGGGTCTACCTCGAAAGTATACACTTTAAAAAAAAAAAAATTTTGCAAATCCGTCTATATATGACGGAGTTATGCCCGAACATACATAAAAAAATATATAGAAACATCCGAATTGAGAACCTCCTCCGTTTTGGGATGTCGGTTAAAAATACTTTTAACAATATTCCTTTAGATTTACCATTATTTATGATCTCTGGATACTGTTTTTACCCGACTGCAAGGAAAGGGTTATGTTTTTTTCTATAGAGAATTTTGAATTTAAATTAATTATAAGCAGTTGCTAAACATCACAGTGATTTGCAAGGCCTGTACTGTTAAACTAGGTTTTTTTTACCCGACTGCAAGGAAAGGGTTATGTATTTCGCGCGTATTTTGCCATTATGCATGTCTTCAGGTGGTCAGCCAGTTCGCGGATATGTATCCTCCGACTGCACAGCATGATTTTCTACTTGTTTACATCTTTTTGTTCGCTTCTTAAGCAGTTGGGATTTTGATTTTTAAATTAACTTTTTTATTATTGTGGAGAGGGTCGCGCTAAAACGTGTATAAAAAATAAAACTTACAAAATATTTGCTCTAAAATGATTACAATCAAAGGAGACAGACTGTGTAATCGAAGAATCTGACTCAATATTGATAGCGACACGACAATAAAAAGCCATCGTGACTTTAATTTAGAAACTATTTAAATTTTAGCTTCCAGTTTTATTGTAATAATTTTAGCAAGTATCCAACTTGCATTATTATCTGGCGTTACGCCACTTCGCATTATTTATTACGTCTCTCTTGACGAATTTACTGTTTTGTGTAAGGTGTTTATTTTTGTACAATTTATAATGACACATTTCACGTAAGATTTAGGGCGCCATATTGTGGGGGTTCCAATTTATTTTTCTTCCAAACCCATCAAGTGGGGTATCAAAATGAAAGGTTTCTAGAGGTGATTACAAAAAAAAATACCACTTATATTTTTAAAAGTCATTCGAATAATTAACGTTTAACTAAAACTTTAAAATAAAAAAGTCAATAAAATCAAAAACTTTATAGTTTTGGTCAGCTCGCGAATATGTATCCTCCGACTGCACAGCATGATTTTCTACTTGTTTACATCTTTTTAATTCGCTTAAGCTGCTAGGACATTTTTCATTCTATTAACTTTTTAACCGACTTGCGTAAACTGAGTTTAGTTGAACTAATCGCGATTAGTATCATTGGTGAAATCGGCCCTTATAGCTAAGGTTATCACACTTTACAGTTTCACAGCTTAGTTTACGCCATTTATTGGTTTTACTGTATTATACTAATTATCTGTGGCTGTTCACAGTCAATAACGTCAAATATACAATCAACCGCAACTGCAACCGGCTTTAGACCCCCTGAAGTCCTAACTAGGTTGCAGTAGAAATAAAAGTCAATAGTATCAAAAATGATCGCTCTTCCTTCAAAACGTCAGTCAGTCAAACGCACTCCGCGTTTGCGCATAATGAATGAGCAATGTTATGCTTGTCAGATCCGGGTATATAGGACCATGATTTGACCTACTTAGTGACATACCGCTGTTAGATTATAGTCATGGGCGCAGAATTTGGGATACGGGTAAACTAGAGAAATATCTCCTGTAACTTGTACTACTCTGGGCTTAAAACGAAACACGGGCAATTCCCAGGCCAGCATGTTGCCACGGCCATGTTCGAACGATCACTGTCGCTCTAAAATGAACAGCCACCCAGACTCTACCCAGTACCAAACAAAGTACTTGTGTATCATTTTAAGTAAACAAATCACGACATGATCCGACGTGCTTATATTTTACAGGGTGTCGTTTAGGCTAATTATTCATTGACTAATACTTCAGGGGGTGAAAGTAAGGCTGAAATTTGAAAAACAGAGCTGTACAGATCATTTGTATCATCATCAGCCTATTATTGTTCCCCACAGCTGGGACACAGGCCTCCTCTCTATGAGAGGGAAAAACGTGGGCCCGCGTGGTGGATTACGGCCCAACAAAATACATTACATAGAAATATAGATATTTTGTCGACGTTTTTATAGTTAGGCCACAGTGTGGTTAGGCAGTTCCATTCCATCAATATCGAAAGTTAGCCTATAGTTTGTTTACATATTTGTGAATACCAACTTCTACTACTACTTCATTGTGTCGATGATTCTAATTTACAATTTTTAATTTGGATATTGTGCTTCTACCAGAACTTAAGCACTTAGTTTTTAACCGACTTACCAAAATGGAGGAGGTTCTATGTTCGACTTAATGTTTGTTTTTTATGTATGTTCACCTATATCGCCGCCAATTGTGGACCGATATTGGAAATCTTTTTTTGTTTAAAAGAGTATGTTTCGAAGTTGGTCCCATTTTAATTTGGTGTAGTTCTGATGATGAACTTTGGGGATATACAACAGAACTGTTCAATAAATAACTGCAAATCTCTCGGGATTGCTGCAATCACATGTCTGTTCATTGTTTATACCTTTTCATAACATAACATCACGCCAGTACGCTCTTAAGGGGTACGCAGATCTCTCATTTCACGGGTTTTTTTTTTAAGTTTCATGATATTCGGGTAATCTATTCTAGCGTTTTAGGTAACTTACTAAACAACTTACCTATTAGGTAGGTAAAATTAAAAAGTGAAAATAAAAAAAAAAATTGCAGAAAAATACTACCGACTTCCAAATAAATAAATAAAACCTTTTTGCAAAAATTACTACCGACTTCCAAAAGTACCGATTTGCAAAAAAGTATTTTTATTTATTTAGAAGTTGGTAGTATTTTTTTGCTTTTTTTTCACTTTTTATCCTTCTAGTCTTTTGAAAGATGCTATTACCTAACTATCAGCTTTATAAGGGCTAATAGCTAAAAACATTGAGTAATGGCTTTCTCGTAAATTTATTAAACTGTCATTAACTAACTTTTATTGTCCGTTCCACTCACCCGTCACGAATGAGTAAGGCACCTAATTACTTAGTATTTTGTTATGTAATATGTTAAGTAAATATGCAAAGGATTAACGTACTTAGTACTCGACCACAAATCAATGGTGTTTCCCAAAAATGCACTTAAATGGGAGAGATAAGTCTGTATGAGTAATTGTGTATTATGATACCTAACTTAAATAATAAACCGACTTGTACCTAACCTTATAGAATTTACATCTTACTTTTCACGAGGCAGTATAATCCTAGTCGCGGATAAATTTGAAACTGAGTTACCGCGGCCCTGGCTCAAACAACTGAAGGAACACGGGTGGGTTTTTTTACACATAACTGCGATGCCATACGATGCGATGCGATTTAGATAGATTTAGTACGTGCGAGCTCGCAGGTATTTGCGATGCGTTGCGAATTCGCAGTTATGTGTGGGAGCCCTTAGACAGAAAGTGGGAGAAGTCATTGGATGATATGCCAAACAAAAAAAAATAAGGAATAATAATCCTTCCTTAGTAGGATAGTTCACACTAATATTATAAAGGCGACAGTTTGTGTGTGTGTTTGTTTGAGGTCGGTATGTTTGTTGCTCTTTCACGAAAAAACTACTAATGTGGATGAAATTTGGCACAGAGATAGATTATAATCTAAAAAGTAGCCTATGTGCTAACATAGGCTACTTTTTAATCCCGGTATAATGTTCCCTTGGGATAAGAAAACACTTTTTACGCGAGCGAAGCCGCAGGCAGAATCTAGTGGTTTATATTATAACATCACACCTAAATTCCCCTAAGCGTTAGGCCATTTGTTCACGACGCGACTCACGACACGACTAAATGTCGTCACGATTCGGCGCTCCATATTTTGTATGGACCGTTTGTTCAATGCACGACACCGCACTACACGCGACGCGATATACTAACGGTTTTCGGCTATGTCGTCGAGACTTTTTTCCAGTGAGGGTTTAGCGGCTGTACTTTGTGCATCTAATTTGGCTGCAAGACCCTGCGCAGTAGCTATATTTGTGTCAATGTTGAAGGTGGAGATAGCATTGTATAACTGTCTCTTTCACTCGCTTACGTTTGTCGCATCATCCTATCTCGCTTACTCTATGCAGTATACTCGATGACAAACTGTTTCTTGCGCAGTGGTTGGCAGATCCAACTTCAGAGACACAAAGATCCGCTGTGACTATTATTATAATGAGCTTGTTGACGACACGATGCACCGCACCGCACGGCTCACGCGCTTATAGAATAGAATATAATACTCTTTATAACAATACAAGTGCATTGCAGCAGTGTCATTGCAGAATCGTGTCTAGTGAACAAACGAACGGACAACAGATCATATGCAGCGTGTCGTGTGTTTAAAATCGTGACAGCAAATCGTGTCGTGCGGTGGCTCGTGAACGACTACCTTATTTTTTTGCTCATCGTTGCACACCCATATTTCACCAGTAATGGTTATGTAATAGGGTGAAACCTACTGCCAATAACCGGACACATATTCAGTCTCCGGACTCCTATTGAGAAATCCCAGATTGGTTGGGTTTTTCACCAAAAATATTTTGCCCGTCCCGGCAATCTAAACCAGGACCACAAGCTCAACAGTAACTCCTGATCAACGGGGCAGTATACTACGGGGCTGCGCACTCGACCCGAAGAATAATACCAGATGTCTTACTACCAATTCAGTGCCATTTGTACTGTCAGGCAAAGTGATATTTTCATTCTAAATAACTTATTAGGTTATTTATACATCATCATCTTCCTGCCCGTACCCCATGTTACTTGGGGTCGGCGCAACACGTTTTCTTCTTCCATACCGTCCTGTCCCCTATCACGATATCACTGACTCCCTTTTCTTTCATATCACTTCACACACAGTCCATTCATCTTTTCTTTGGCCTTCCTCTCCCTCTCCATCCATCCACATTATACGAGTAATTCATAACTCTTTTAGTAACTTGTGTATCGATAAATGATAATGATTTTATTTCTGTATATTGATTTGTACAAACACTTTTACATGTCGATCATATTTTTAAAACTAGATGAGGTCGATGTTTCCTGTCTGACTACTCTGAGAAGAAAGGCCGAAACAAACTCAGAGTTCACAGTCTCTTTTAAAGTCCAGACAAAATCTTGGTTAGACCATGTAGACTGATGTCTGAAATGGTATTTTGAGGAAAGAACCAGCCAGACTGAGTGGACCTGTCCAGTCAGTGCACGCATTTGTCAATACCCGTGCAGCTCAACTCAAAATTTAAGGAGCTCAACGAATTGACGAACAATACCAAAGAAAGGACATTCGGGTGGGCCGCATAAATACTCAAACTGCCAGACCATGATTAAAAACTAACTAAGATAAATTAAAATAAAAAAAAATAAAAAAATAAAAAATTTAAAGATCTAATCACGGTGAAAAATAAAAATAAAATACTAAATTAATTGGAGCAGCTCAATCCCAAGCCTTTTTGTCCTCAACGTAATCTTTAATTTTATAAAACGCTTTTAGGCAGAACTAACGTTTAATGAATGATTTGAATTTATTAACACTTACTGCCACACTCAGAGACGTTAACGGTTACTTAAAGCTCTCCTTAGTAGAGATTTTTAGAACAAAATCTATACTAAGGAGCGCATAAAGTAACCGTTAAATGTCTCCGAGTGCGGCAGTTAGACCTTGAAAGTGGCATGGAAGTTTATTATAAAAGCGTATCATCCCTCCTCATCACATGACGGGTTAATATAAGGTTATTTATACTTAGAATATTTAATATTTTGTACCTACTGAAAACTGATATCTTTTAATTGTTGTGTTCTTACTTGAATGTTGATTATTTATAGAAGAAATATTACTTAGTACTCGACCATAAATCATGGTGATTCACAAAAACCACAATGGTAGCGATAACTTTCTATGGGTATGTTATGATACCTAACGTAACTTAATTAAGCCGACTTATACATAACCTTTTAGAACTTAATACATCATTAGCATGATTAAGTAAACCACCAAGCATTACGAACTGGGTTTTAAGCAATGTACATAATATGCAATTATATGGTTTATAATTATCATGTATTACGTCAATTTTAACATGTTATTTTAGGCATAATTTAGGGTTTCGAATAACAACCGTGTAAATGGTGAAGGAGCATTTCCTTTCTCTGTAACTATTCTTCTCCTTTCTCTGTTCTATATTTGATACTTCACATCACATCATCATCAGCCTATTAATGTTCCCACTGCTGGGACACAGGCCTCCTCTCTGTGAGAGGGAATGGGCCGTAATCCACCACGCGGGCCCAGTGCGGGTTGGTAGATGTCACATATCTTCGATTTTTTGGTTCTAGGACATGCCGGTTTCCTCACGATGTTTTCCTTCACCGTTTTGAGAGCAGTGGTGATGAAATAATTTACACAAAGTAAAGCGCCTGCCTGGGCTCGAACCCACGACCTACAACTTGTAAGTCGCGGCCGATACCTCTGGGCCACCACTGCTCTCATTCATATCATGCTCATCATTTGATATTTATTAGTATATTAATTTATTTGTAGGTATGCGTTTATTCAATGTTATATCTAAGATATATTATTTTATAAAGTTTTTGTACACTGACAGCCCTATGTCTATCTCCTCTCGTTCAGTCCATCCAAAGGTTGTCTGTAAGAGATTGCCCTGTGCGGTAAGACCGCCTATTGTACACTTATCTTTATAAATGTTTTGTCCTATAATTATTTAAGTGGTGTACAAAAAAGTATATAATAATAATAATCACCGTTTAAAATATCCTAAAAAGAACAATAGCGAATAACAGTAAGTAGTTTCAAATAGTAAACTTGCTATGAGCGGTTTAACTTTCTTTGTGCAGTCACTGTTTGATTCATGATTCTCTACTACTGTAATAGGTTTTTGAATGGAGAATGACTTTTAAATTCGCTAATGTGATCGCATGATGTATTTTGTATGTGGTTTTCTTATACAATATATCCGGTGTACAAGTTCTTCAAGTCTTTGATTGCATTCGCGGAAAACCCTCTACGAGAAGTTAACAAGCGGTGATGTCAACATAGATACCTACTTCAAAGATAGATATAGCGTTAAAATTTAGAAAACCTTATCTTTGACAAAAAGTATTGTTATAAACCTGTATAAAAGTTTAATTTTTACCTGACTCCCGAAGGAGGGTAATGTGTTTATCAGTCTGTGTATGTATGTATGTACGTTTGTTCCTATGTGGCATTCTAGAGACCAAACGAGTTGGCCGTTGCCGCCGAGTTGGAGTTGATGATTCTTACGTCAATCGATTCGTCTTAACCCTGCGAGTGTCACTGGCTACATTAAAATAGGAAAAGCAAAAAATGTCGGATTTAGGGCGCCATTTTGTGGGGGATTTTTTTTTCCCCACAAAATTCTTCCAAGCCCATCATGTGGGGTATCAAAATAAAGGGTTTTAAGAGGTGATTTCAAAAATATATAACACTTACATGTTTAAATGTACCTAATTCTAAAAAAAAATAACTAAAAAGTTGTAAATAAAAAAGTTAATAAAAAAAACAAAAGACCCGACTGCTTAAAAAGCGACATATTCGCCAGCTGGCTGACCAAAACCAGATGTATCCGACTGCACAGCAAGATTTTCTTCTTGTTTACGTCTTTTTAGTTCGCTTTTTAAGCAGTCGTGCCTTTTGATTTTTTTTATTAACTTTTTTTATAATAGACTAGCTGTTCCCCGCGGCTTCGCTCCCGTGGGCCGCCCCACAGGGCCCATTTTCAGGATAAAAAATAATGTAGCTTTGTATTGGTGAAATATTTTTTTAAATTGGTCCAGTTATTTCGGAGCCTATTCGGTACAAACAAACAAATAAAAAAATCTATCCTCTTTATAGTATTAACTAATATTATAAGTATATATATATATTATAGTATAGATATTTTTTTAATTCAGCTACTTCTAACAAATTATTTTAGGTTAAATAAGCTGGCAAACTTACTACTTTTTGTAAAAGCTCTAGCTACAAAGGTACTGGCATTACTGGCCTTGAGCCAGTTTGGTGATGAATGATTGAGTCTTTTCTGTATTGAAAGACAAGAACCTTGGCTCTGCTGTGCTCTTGTATGGAAGAACGATCGACTAGTGTAACCTTAAGTCAGAAAGTCAAGTTTATCTAAGCCTACCTTCGGCACACCTCGTATTTCGGGTGGATCAATGTGCTTGTCTTCAAGTGTGAAGAAAACGGATGCTGTAGCCTGTGGTATGGGATACGAGACTGTTGGCTGGCTGAAGATAGCCTACAATGGAAGTCATCTAGATTATATTATATGTAAACATCGAGGTTAGCAAAATTAATCATCAAAAGGACTTAGATATTGCTACAGTAAACGATCAAAAGCGAAATTGCATCTCTGCTTACACTCAAGGCAGAGATTATTTTAAGAAGTTTTCTTTATTAACTGACAAAATATAGATAGCCGCATAAAGTTTTTCGCAAAGAGAAAGGAATCATTGATGATAATATACATGCTTGTTTACCGAATTTTGACGGTGTCAAACCACTATAATGCATTTAGACTTTTTCCTGCAATGCCCTTTTGAAAGCTTAAACATGCAAATTGATATTAAAGAAGTTTTTAAACGTCCAGACAAATAACAAAATGAGTTAACTGGATCAGCTAGAGACATCACCCACGACGCCTCACATACATCCTTGCGTCGTATTCTTCAGTATTGAGGGTCGTGACCTCCCTTCTGCATCACCTTCTCTCGAATGGTCTTTCTCCATCTGTTTCTGTCTCTGGCGGGTTGGATCTGGTCAGACCAACGTATTAGGCTGCAACCACGAGGCCTTTTCCCATCTACACCATTATAGATAGGCCACTCTTATTGTGCCAAACAAGACGCTCCTTCGCCAGTCTCATCAAAGTTCGAACACACGATGACAACAGCTATTTTGTAATTTTTCTTTCCATTCATGATTACGCGCTTCCAGTTCAGGCGAAATCTGTCTGGGTCGTCCCACGATATCCCCTTCTCGGTATGCCGCGACCAAATCTCACTGTCTCATGGCACCACTACTGTGCTACGAGTAGTTTGGCCCACAGCTTATAATTTCATCATCATTTCAGTCGAAAGACGTCCACTGCTGGACATAGGCCTCCCCCAAGCGTCGCCACACTGACCGATCCCGTGAGGCTCGAATTCAGCGGATTTCCGTAGCCTTACCCAAGTTATCGGTCCGCTTAGTGGGAAGCCTTCCAACGCAGCGTCTTCCAGTTCACGGTCGCCACTCCAGAAGTTTTCGGCCCCATCAACTATCTGTTCTGCGAGCAGTGTCCACTGCCACTTAAGTGTCAGCTTGTATTTACTTACCTCAAAATAGTAATATTGAGACATTTCATCCCTAGACCCTCCCATATACCTGACGAAGTACTTGAAGGTATCCCCAAGGTCCCAATCCTTCTCAATAGTATCGTTGATAAACTTCTCGCTGCTGATCGCGTACGGCGGTTTAATGGGTTTCAGAGAGAGCTTGTAACTACAAGCAAAGTCACGACTTACTGAAAGCCAAAAGAATAACACGGGTCACTAAGATCATGGCCAAAAAATAGTTAATTAAAAAAATCAAAAACCCGACTGCTTGAAAAGCGAACTAAAAAGACGTAATCAAGGAGAAAATAATGCTGTGCTGTCGGAGGATACATCTTCGCGAGCTGGCTGACCAAAACCAGACGTATCCTCCAACTGCACAGCATTATTTTCTCCTTGTTTACGTCTTTTTAGTTCGCTTTTCAAGCAGTCGGGTTTTTGAGTTTTTTTAATTAACTTTTTTTATTTATAACTTTTTAGTTAATTTTTTTTTCGGATTAGTTTCATTTAGACATATAAGTTTTATATATTTTTGAAATCACCTCTTAAAATCCTTTATTTTGATACCCCACACGATAGGTTTGGAAGAAAAAAAAATTTGGGCCCCCACAATATGGCACCCAAGAACCGCCATTTTCCTATTTTCCAACTTTCATGTAGCCAGTGACACTCGCGGGGTTAAGACGAATCGATTTACGTAAGAACCATCAAAATCGGCCCACGCGTTTGTTCTCTAGAACGCCACATAGGAACAAACATACATACATACATAGACTGATAAGCACATTACCCTCCTTCAGCAGTCGGTTAAAAAGGAATGTGCACGACAAAATATAATTCTTATTTGATCGGTAAAATACTAAATTAAACCAAATAATATTAAAATAGTGAAAATAGAATCAAAATTAATTAAAATTAACGCACGAAGTATAACAAGTTAAAGAAATAAATCCGTTCCTCTACACGAAAACACTGTTTTCTATGGTAGTTGTATGGGCGTCGTGCCATCTGATGTGATGTCAGATGCCACGTCAGAGTTTTCACTCTTATTCTCAACTTTGACGCTTTATAACTTCGTCTCTGACCACATATTTAAAAAATCTTTCGTATTTGTTTACTATAATAATAATTAGTATTGCGTATAGCAAATAATAAAATTACATACAAATGCCATCCTATTGAACAAATTCAAACAAATACACATGGTCAGAAGCATTAAAATGCAAAACAAATCGTACTCGAAGATGTTAATGAAGGAGACGGTTCCCAAGTGGAAATGAATATGAAAGCAGTACTGCCACAGACTCATCAAATGGTTTGTCTCGCACTGGTGATCGGTAAGCTTTGTCATACGTATGCAGAGTTTAAAAGTCACGTGAATTCACACTAAGGGTTCAGCAGAGGTGCGGGAAGGCAGAGGGTGCTGGTGAACAACAGATGTTCACCTCAATGTATGTATGATATACACTACGCATATTTATGTTGAATGTTGAGAGGCAACACCTTTCAAATACGATGAAAACTTAACTACTAGATCGACTGCAAAATATTATTTCTCGGGTAGAAAAGTAACGAAATTCGGAGAAAAATCGGAAATAAGTTACAATTATGTTTACGGGTCTTTATTAAAGAATGGGTATGTGTTTTCTGGCACCAAAGTATTATAATATAATACTATTATAATATATGTTGCTCCGGTCGACACTTTGTTGGCTACAAAGGCTGTTGCTGGAAAACCAGGGTTGAGGCTCTGTTCCGCACACAAGTTCCGGCGTTATGCTGAGAGATGGCATTATATTCCCTATTTCTATTATAGTAAGCGTCACTCTTGGTCCAAACACACTCTTTTTTTTCTTTCTGCTCTTTTTCTATTAAGAGTGTTGCTCTTCCGATATCGGAAGACGTCTGAAGCCTTCCAGTCCCCCTCTATGGAGCCTCCAACATCTTTCAGCGCGACAGCACTAGTTTCATATGCTTTTTGCTATTATGTTGGTGCAACTACCATCATTTCTGCAAAAGTTTGTCTGAAGAAATGTCTATTTCAACATGTACACAACTCGATCGGTAACTGAAACCAAAATATTTAGATACAGACTGACACTTTGACAAAACGTTCGAAGATACTTGTTGAACTTATGAATTATTTTACATACGTAAGTGTCATGCCTCTTGCCTGGGCAAGGATGTTAGCCACAGGCTTCAATGATGTCATGCAGCCAAAGTTCTTCATAGTTGGATGATGAGGTACCCACGATTCAGGAGAGCATGTCTGAGCGCAAATGCCGTCTCCACGCTGCAACTGAGAATTGCCCAAGAAAATAATCAAATAAGACTGCCAAAGGATGATTAGGACGAATCAGTCACAACGTGTTGAAGTTGATGCCTGGAAATGCAATATTCGGCAGTGATGTCAGGTTTCGTAAGGGCTGAAGCAAATTTAAGGCACTTGCTCCGCCGCCGACGATCAGCAAGTAGTGAGTAAAGCTGGAAACTAAAAACGAGTTGGCGAGCAGTGAGTAGCGAGTGTTTAGTGCCAATAGTTTTACCGCTCGGCTATCAGCGTTGTTTATATGCGACGGGCGAATACTCGCACCAATCGCTCGGGGCGGCCGCTGCACTGTCGGTAGAAATGACCGATGGTTGGTCTCTCAGCGTGATTTCTGACAGCTAAGCGAGCATCGCTGAGCGAGTATAGGTAAGTTTGATAGCTCTTGTCGCTGCGACAAACTTGTGGTGAGAGAGTACTCGCCGGCAGTGTGAACAGCCAGTGATCAACTATTACTATATGTGTATCTTATATCTTTTGTACGTTTTTTCAGCGAGAAAATAGTCTATAGCTAATCGCTTACTCGTCGGCGCGGCGGTGGGAAAAGTGCCTCAGACATTTTTGTCATTTTCTGAAGTCAAATAGCGTGTCTCACAATTGGATCCTACTCAATGAAACTCAAGCTGCCTAGCCTCTAACCCAACTATGTTGGAGTTGGCTACCAATCTAACCGGAGGCAGTTGACTAGGACTATTTACCATGAAGCGACTGCCAAACGAACTCCACCAACGACATGAACAAAAAATACCATTTAGTCCGTTAGTTAGATTACCTAAAAATATTGGACACGTATTTTATTCCTCACGTAAACAAAAATTTACAACGATACAGTGCGTTGAAATATCGAGTGACATCACGTCGTGCTACACTTTTACTGAGAAAGTGATGTCACAAGCCCCCAAGTCCTGAACTTTGATGCGCTTTATCTTTCTCAATTTGTATTTATCTGATAAAGCAAAAATCACATGTCCAGTATTATTTGATAATCTCACTGACGGACTAAATAGAATTATCATTTTTCTACCCAGGAAACAGCCCTATTGGTTCTTACTAAGCCGGAAACCGTGATTCCAAATGCAAGCAACTCACCTGTAAATTTAATTACATTGCATGACACGATCGAGTCTGACCAAAATGTGGCCACCTGAATAGCTCTGTCGTTGATGGCCTGGTTCAAGTCGTGTAAGGTGCAGGTGGTTGCCATGACGGGCAGGAAAGAAGGTGGTGCATATCCTGGGAATGGGTTCCACTCTGGCTCCGTTTGGGATGGGTCAAAGATATTATCCTATTTACCAGATTCGAAAGATTGATCACATTATATTTCTGTAGCCGACTATGTAATGCAACTTGCATGCGATCGGGTTGCAGGTGGAAACGTGACGTAACTTAATTTAGGTAATATGATTTCAAGATGCTCTTGAAGTTAATCAGGGTCGCAACTCAAATCTGTAATAAAGTACTGCTGACAGAGGATTCGACCTTTGACCACCAGATTCTACCGTACTTAACCAACACCTATATAGAGAGAGATAGTCAGCGACATCAAGGCCTACCTTGAGGTGCTGGGGTGGATCGATTTAAGTTTTATCCCACCCGTACAAAAAATACGCGATTAGACGAAGTTGCGGACACGTTTAACGAAACTAAACCTACGCATAAACCAGTGCGAGAAAACCATAAGCTGAGAAAATGATAGTACCGTGTTTTTTGAATCAGTAGAGACGCAACATAAGTGCTTGTCTAGCGAGTTTTGCAGTGCGCAGACCGTCAGGTTGTACTCACTCGCTAACTGCTTAAGCGTCTGTCGCATCCCTAGCTTCTCCTTTGCTGCATTGATTACGGACACCACGGTGTCAATCGCCCGTTCTTGATACGATTTTATAACAGGGATATTCATCTTGGAGTGCTTTGGATGACTTTTCTGTTAAAATTGTTTAAGTTTTGCTTTGACAAAAGGTTTGGTTATGTCACGTCATTGTGGCGGATTTTTGTTTTTTTTTTTAAATGTTCTGTTTGTTTATGGCGTTGTGCAAAGTTCATATATTATTTTTCTCTGTGGTAATGTTTTTAATGGTTTTGTTAGTTTTCTGTTGAGTTGGTTTTAAGAAGTTTATTTCACATTTTTACAGACACCATTGCATGGTGTAAATGTGAAGGTCTTGTGCCTGCTTATGTTTTTGGTTTGAGCATAAATCCCACGACCAATCATTGAATATCATCATTATAATTTCAGCCGAAAGACGTCCACTGCTCTAGGCTTCTCCCAAGCGTCTCATCAACAGGTCCTCTGCTTCTATCTTCAAACGGATGCCTATAACCTTCACCAGATCATTGGAGAGGGCCACGGGGTACTGATTAATTGTTTGTAGAATACTGGACTTTAGCATTACTAAAGAAGAACATTGAGTACAAAGCTATATTTAAATAAATAGAAAAAACCGGCCAAGTGCGAGTCGGACTCGCGCACTAAGGGTTCCGTACCATTATCGCAAAAAACGGCACAAAAATTACGTTTGTTGTACACTTAAATATTTATTTTATTCTGTTTTTAGTATTTGTTGTTATAGCGGCAATAGATATACATCATCTGTGAAAATTTCAACTGTCTAGCTATCGCGGTTCATGAGATACAGCCTGGTGACAGACAGACAGACAGACGGACCGCATAGTCTCAGTAATAGGGTCCCGTTTTTACCCTTTGGGTACGGAACCCTAATAAACCGGCCCGGTGCGAGTCGGACTCGCGCATGAAGGGTTCCGTATCATTATCGCAAAAAACTGCAAAAAACACGTTTGCTATATGGGAGCCCCACTTAAATAATTATGTTGTTCTCTTTTTAGTATTTGTTGTTATAGCGGCAACAGAAATACATCATCTGTGAAAATTTCAACTGTCTAGCTACCACGGTTCATGAGTTACAGCCTGGTGACAGACAGACAGACAGACAGATAGATGGACCGTGGAGTCTCAGTAATAGGGTCCCGTTTTTACCATTTGGGTACGGAACCCTAAAAACGGTTATGCCTAATACCCCATCACAAGCGTAGGTAACCTTATATATTCATAATGAGTCATTTCAGACGGCAATTAAAAAATATAGTATTACCCTTTGTATAATCACTTCCATTATTTTTTACCATATGCGGTCATAGGCCTCATTTGACGTCCAGCTCTTTTTATTACTAAGGAAAATGCGTAAATTAGGCATTTCTACGTCATAACCTCATAGTAAATAGTGGTCAATGTTAGTAGGCTGTTTTAAATGATGTTAGTTCTGTATGTAATTCCCCGAGGAAATACATAATGTGCCTACATCGTTTTAAGTTTTTATGTTGTAACTAGCTTCTGCCACCGACTTCACCCGCGTGAATGTCGAAAATTATCACAAGGACACATATGCCCGGGACAAAAAGTATCATATGTATGTGCTATACTAGACTATAATTTATCTCTGTAGAAAATTTCATGCAGATCCGGTCAGTAGTTTTTGTGTGAAAGGGTAAAAAAATATACAAACACACATATCTTTCATCCATCTTTTTTACAGCCCAACATTCTGATCCATACAGTATGACAGGTCTAATCACGGACTTGTAGATTTTCCCCTTTAATTTGAGGGGCATCCGTGGGTCGCAAGTTGTTCAGTGTTGTTAGTTTGGCATTATTACATATTACACATATATACACGGTAAAAAAACTTAGTGCGGTGAACCGAGTAGCGAGTCTTTACGTCATAAAACCGAAGTGTCAACGTAATTGCTGATGTATCAATATAGCTAAGTTTCCTGTTATAGCTACATACTGCACTGTTTTCGTGGTTATGGGAAAATATATTAAAAGCGTAGAAAGTTATACATGTTCGTTGTCACGTGCGTCTTGAGAAAGATAGGTGAACAATGCTTTTCAAAGTTGCGATGCAGTGATTAAGAGTGACGTTGATGATACTTTAAATACCTACGTCAAGGCATAAAGCAAATGTAGATTATGCACCAAGGGGATAACGCAGTGTCTTTCGTCACGGCATATTGAACCCTGAGCGTAACGAGGGATCGCACAGGAGTTATGTAGATTCCTGAGTAAAGCGAGGGGTTCAAGCTGCCCAAGACGAAGACAGGCTTTATCCCAGTGGAACATACTCTACTTTTCACACCTTCTGCGAGACAATACAAAAGCTGCTGTATGTATTGATTTGAATATTGTGTTTAATGCTTATTGTAGATCTGAGCATTGATCAAATGCACCATAGGCTGTTTGACTTTCGAGTTTCTGCTAAATGTTGGAAATAAACTAAAAGGACGGATTCCGACACAGTCTTGACTCCTACTTTTGTTGTTCTCCATTGAAAAAAATCGTCATAAGCTTTTCCATATATGTGTTTTGATTTTTTCGGTAGTAGATTTATTAATAATCTCTAAAGCGCCTGTTTTGATGAACTCTGGAGTAGAATCACTATCGCTCGACATTTTTTGTCAGCACGAATATTGCAATAAAATTCACTGAAAATCACAGCTCCAAACATCGTCTTTTGTTTCACATTTTTTGAAATAGCGCCTTTTTAGGGTTTCGTACCCAAAGGGTAAAAAGGGACCCTATTACTAAGACTCCACTGTCCGTCTGTCTGTCACCAGGCCGTATCTCATGAACCGTGATAGCTGGACAGTTGAAATTTTCACAGATGATGTATTTCTGTTGCCGCTATAACAACAAATGCTAAAAACAGATTAAAATAAATATTTAAGTGGGGCTCCTATACAACAATCGTGTTTTTTTGCCGTTTTTTGCGATAATGGTACGCACTTGATCGGTCTTTATTGTTTTTCTTGACATCTGCTTATGGTGGCCAGTTCGATTTTCGAACAAACCTCTTTACAATGCCATATGGGCATTTTTTTACTTAAGAGTTTGCCAAGAGTTTGCACAGGAGTTTGACGTTCCAAAATCAAATCACTTTACTCCCTTGGGAGTTTCATACAACTTTACCCAAGGGAGCAAACAACAATTTTAAAGACGAGAGTGTTTTTTTTTAACCCATAGCGGCGCGAAGGATCGACTCGAGCTTGAAATAGTTTTGCTCCTGAGGTGGACACTCTACTTTTTGTCACCCTCTATAAGAAAATAAGTAAGTATAACTTATGAACGAGAACGTTACGTTTATTTATTTACATACAATTAGTAACCATAACACATAACATAGAAATAGTTAGAGGCTAATATTTATATTTGAACAAATATGGAAGTGCATCGTAACAATTTTATTAGTACCTTCCGTTACAGTTGTAGATTTATTTTTTAATTTGGCTCGCGCGCGGTTTTCCAGCCAGTCACTTGTTCAATACAATGTTCCCGTGCGTCCGAAATATAATTACAATCACTCATTAGCCATTCACCTCATATATTCGTCGTAATCGATTTTAGCGATGTAAATCTGACGGCATGGTTTGAGATTCATCTCTTTACTGATTGGAACATTTACTAACAATATTCACATTCTAAATTCAAATCACTCTTAGTCCCTAGGGATTAGTGAGCTATTTTAGTCCCGGTTTACGAAGAATAAACTAGCTCTTTTTGAATAGGTGTGATAAAAAAGAATACAAAACATAGTTGAACAAAAAACATAGTTGTTTAGTATTCTTTCCATGTGGAATTTGTCAGTAGTAGCTAGGAGTTAGGATTTGTGCTCGATTGTTAGACTGGCCACCTTTTACAATAACTGTCTGGTGAAATGTGGGTGCAATCTTATATTATTTTTAACCGACTTCAAAAAAAGGAGGAGGTTCTCAATTCGTCGGTATCTTTTTTTTTTTATGTATGTTCCCCGATTACTGTAAGACGCCTGGGCCGATTTGGAAAATTCTTCTTTTGTTTGAAAGGGTATACTTTCCAGTTGGTCCCATAGTCATCAAGTCAGGATCTGATGATGGGATCTTGGAGAAATCGAGGAAACTCCTCAAATATTATAGGCATACATATAGAGATTTTGGTATTTTTATCAACAATGCAATCATCTGCACTCAGAAAGTAACATTTGGTGAAGAGGAACTGGTGAAGAAGACCACAGATGGCCAATAGATTTCCTTAATGCTAAGTATGTCATGGGTTATAAGATATCTCGAATAGTTTAACGACTATGATGAAGCAAATACTTAGAAATACATAGTGCTGATAAAATGGTACCATCGAACTGATCTGATGATGAAGCCGGCAGGTAGGCACTGGTACTCCGACATAAAACAATGTATACTAGTCTTGTATGGGCTTACTGGAATCGTCAAGAGATGCACTTTGGCTATATATGAATTTTATGGCAATTGGAAGTACCTATCAAAACTAAAAAGAGATAAATAAAAAACTTTTTAACAAAAAATCAAACCGACTTCCAAAAAAACACTGCAAAACGAAAAATAACTTTCTTTTCCGAAGTCGGTGTCGAAACACGAAAAACAATAGGTACCAAAGACACCGACTTCGGAAAAGAAAGTTATTTTTCGTTTTGCAGTGTGCTTTTGGAAGTCGGTTTGATTTTTTGTTAAAAAGTTTTTATATAATATTATTTATTTGGGCTCAGAATATTCATTTAACAACTTTCTCTCCAAACCATATATTTTTAACAAAACCTACAGTTGATTCTAAACATTAATTTAATCAAATATAAAGCTTGCGCGAGTGAAAATACTTACCTAAGTTCACATGGTATATCCTGGATAGTACAACCAATCTTCTTCATTGGCAGCCTTACTCCAACCACTAATGAGTTATAATTAACTTTTATACCATCCTTACCTAATCTGTGGGAGTCCTAATTGGCCTAACTGACTATTGACTCATTTTAATGCGGCAAAAATTATAATCGTTTTATCGTATAACAGGAAGAAATTTATTGATTAATAATTATCATATAAACGATTTTAAATCGTATTCCTCTAGTTGACTCACGTACGTACATAATTGCTTTAGTGCTATCAATACAGTTCTGTCCAAACACGTGGTTTTAGAAATGCAGGTGTCAATGTTTTTTTTAGTATCTTATCAATATCATGATTAGTAGATATTCACTTTACATTGTTGCGTGATTATCATTCTTAGAGCTTCAATGTTAACATTTTTTTTTTGACGCATTTTGGTGACTATGTTGGTCAATCTGTATTTGGTTGTCTATTTTTATTATTATTATTGACTAGCTGACCCCCGGGGCTTCGCTCCCGTCAATTGGCTACCTACCTACCTACCCTACCTACTATAGGTACTCTACCCACCTACCCTACCAGCTACCCTACCCTACCCTACCCTACCCTACCTACCCTACCCTACCCTACCCTACCCTACCTACCCTACTCTACCTATCATACCCTACCTACCCTACCCTACCTCATCATGTAGTACATATTTTTTATGTATCGTCAATAGTTTTCTCAGCGCACGCCAAAGAATGAATTTTATATGCAACATTTTGCTACTTTGGGTTACATTATTGCAATTTTCATAAGGATCTCTAATTTTTTTAAATATTATGTATAATATAATATTTATAATATATAGCCTATGACACTCAGGAATAATGTAGCTTTCTACTGGTGAAAGAATCTTCAAAATCGGTTCAGTAGATCCAGAGATTACCCACATGTCACAACGTCAAACTCACAATTCACACACTTTACCTCTTTATAATATTTTATAGGATAGGTTCGCGTTTGACCACTATCTCGCCTGATGGTAAGCGATGATGTGGTCGACGGTGAAGCACGCTTGCCTAGAAGTAACCTATTCACTCTTGACTTAAAGACCCCAAGGTTGTAGCTATCAGGAAACAAAGACTCCGGCAGGGAATTCCACTCCTTAGCTGTGCGTACAATGAAAGTATTCGCAAATCTTTATATTAGTATAGAAGTATAGATAGGCTCGTGTTTAACCACTATCTCGCCTGATGGTAAGCGACGTTGTGGTCGACGGTGAAGTACGTTTGCCTAGAAGTAACCAATTCACTCTTGACTTAAAGACCCCCAGATTATACACAGACGCAGGGAAAGCCACTCCTTAGCTATATGCACAATGAAAGTATTCCCAAAACATTTAGCGCGTAAGGGTGGGATGTCTACCATGTACCGAAGGCGCATCGCCGTACGTATTGTAATCTGAAGATGGAATGGGCTTGGCGGAATTAAGTCATGCAATTCCATCGCACGAAATGAAACCGATAAATAACCGACAGGCTGGGCTCCGGCGTCGATGTTCGATTCTCTATGAAAAGTAATACGTGATTGGATACTTTTCAATTGGTATTTAACTTTATTTGAATAGGCTAATAGAATTAGTATAGTTACGGTTTTCCTTTAACTTTTAGGTTTGATACCAAATGGTTGTATGTAATACCAATGAAATGGCTCGATGTAGGAAAAATAGGAAACACCTTATACATACGACACGAAATGAACGAGTGCCACCAAGCTTGGCTGTTTGCTTGTTGGCTATTTCTGACCATTTAAGTCCAGGCTATGTCATGAATTTTTCCTGACCTATTCATAAGAAGTGAACTTAACTCTACACCTACAGTTACACAATGATAATTCGTGCCCGTCCTGGTCCTGCTTTCCGGCCACTCTATCTTCGGCTCCTCTTCAAACCAGGTCACATTGATAACAATAAAATAATAGGACCCCATCGATATTAAGCAATATATACCAACCGTATCCGTGACTAGAGAACCTAGATTGAAGTACAATAACTTGCCATTACGACTATTCCAATACGTGACTCTTGATATACTTACTACTGAACTAGAGCCTCGGACTCTCACCAATAACAAATGAGACGTCACGACCGTACCTCTATCATCCTTATTATTTTCGCACTTTAAATAACCCACAACCAACTGCCTCTTTGGTGTTACTCTAAAAGGCGTAAGCGCAAGAGTTCGATCACCTTTGGGCAGAGGTATTGAAGTTTTAAATTGCGTATTTCGAAATTTTGGAGTCGGATAGGGCCTTTTTCGACTACGTTGTCTATTATGTAACACATTGCCTAATAAATTGGTTTCGAAATATGAACATTTCGACACAAGATTATAAAATAAAAATTATAAAAAAAACAAAATTACATTATAACAGCTACGAAAAGACTTTTGTATGGAGTTTTGATATCATTATGTAACTGGCAGAATGATACTGAACCTGTTACCACTAGAAAAAGCGCGCGTTAATTGTGTTACCTACATATAATCACCCGCTCGCCTTCTATAATACATCATGAGACTTGATGAAAATGTGAGTTAGAGTACCAAATACATCTGGGGAGTTCGTTGTGCCACTTTTTCCACACATCTAAAATACACTGGAAGTAGTGAGGGTGGCGTTTTGGGTGTACAACTTTTGTACATTTTGATGTTCAAAAACTAATTCTCATACATATGACTTTTTCTCCAATCTAGCCATATATCTTGCAAAATTATGGTATGAATGGATGACCCATATTTCTGCACCAAGAATGGACTCAGCTCACCTCAGCAATTCTCAGAAATCATTTACTATACCCGCGAGTGTACTAAGCGCCAGTAGTAAGGTGAGTCATACTCGGCGCGAGCGCAGGCCGCGGGTCTTTATATAATTTGTATGCGTCAAGCCTCAACTCGAAAGTAATATGTGTGTAGTATGAGTCACCATCCATGGGTTCTTAGGAATGTTGGCTGTATTCGCGTATGTGAGCCTTTGGTATTTACACAGATTATACTTATCTGTATTTTATTATTTTTCTTGTTTGTTTTGTTCATGTTTGTATGCCGCTCTCTGCTGGTTTTTATCGGGCGTTAGCTTCTTTTTAGCAAGTATTGCTCAAATGCTTATAATCGTCACCATACTTCAGTGCTTATATCATATTATTTGCAATCAGCACATCGTTTTTTATCAGCCGTCATCTCATTATATTTGCTCATTTTATTATAGGCCTTTTTTAATCTGTAACGAAACAATTCATATGTATTGTATATTCCGTGCCCCTTACGTCTGTTTTATTATGTTGATACACATTTACGCCATACCTGTATAAGATATTTGCACTTACTTAGAGCTTAAGTCGCAGATACCCCAGCAGTAAAAATATATGTAATATAACACCATTTTCTTAATAATTTAATCTAAGAAAATTATGAGTTTTATTCGTATAACATAGTGTAATTCATTTGTTAAGTTATGTCTAACACGGACAAAAAAAAACGACAATCGCACCAAAACCGCTGGACAAATTTTAATGAAATTATCACCATCTCAAAGACAATTTAACTATCTACATTTAGATATAAAGCTTTTTTTTAAGTCTAAGAATAATAAGGAAAGTATTTAAACCTACTGAATTTTAAGTCGCGCAGGTGTGAAACCGGAGGTCGTTGGCGACTGTTAAATAAAAATATTATTATTGTTATCTTAAATGGTAGTTTAGGCAGCAGCGCACTAAAGCAACTAAAGACGGCAGTACGAGCCCGAGCAGCGGCAGAGACCGGAGACCAAAACTGACTGGTCATTATAAGAGCGCCAGATCGCGAGACAGAATGAGACAAAATACAATGACTGAAGATCTCGAGACAATTTCGGCCCCGGACCAGTAACTACTTACTCTCTGTCTTGTAGACTACTGGCCTATTCGCCAAGGAGAGAGGAGAATAGAATCTATTCGCCTCTCTCCTTGGCGAAAAATAGATGATGAATCTTGGCAGTGACTAAATAATACTTATTAATAGAGCGTTAATGTTCAAAATGTTAAAAATAATAATAATAATTAATAGTAGCCTTTGAACCGTTTTCTATGTTGACTGTATCCTTAATGATTCACTCTTCTGAAAATATTGACACAAAATGTTCTTATGTTAATAATATCAAATACACATAAATTGTGTTATTATGTACATTAGTAGTGATTTATCAGGCTTAAGCTATTCATTTTATTATGAGTCAGAAATACCAGACAAACACACAAGAATAAAGTACTGTAAGGACGTGTAAACTTATATCTATAACAATTCTGCTTGGGGGAACCAGCAAAGAAATTGCGAAAAAAATTGGTAACATACTCATCATCATCATTTCAGCTGAAAGACGTCCACTGCTGGACATAGGCCTCCCCCAGGCGTCGCCGCATTGACCGGTCCCGTGCGTCTCCACTCCAGCGCCTTCCCGCAACCTTAAGCAGGTCATCGGTCCGCCTAGTGGAAGGCCTTCCAACGCATCGTCTTCCGGTCGCCATTCCAGAACTTTTCAGCCCGATCGGCCATCCGTTCTGCGAGCAATGTGCCCTGCCCACTGCTACTTAAGTTTCGCAATTCTTCGGGCTAATGTCGGTAACTTTGGTTCTCCTGCGGATATCCTCATTTCTGATGCGATCACGCAAGGAAACTCCTAGCGCCCTTGCCCTTTGGGTGACTTTAAGCTTTCTGATAAGGCAATTGTGAGCGACCACGTCTCGGTCCCATAGGTGATCACTGGCAACACACACTGGTCATAAACTTTTGTCTTGAGCGGTAAATTGGACGAGAAGATACCGCGCAACAACTAAATACAACTACCTATAACATACATAATACAACTTATGAACGAATCCGTATCAAAAAGTCCTATTCGCAAAACGAAATGATGTAAACTATGTCCAATTCGAAAATGTCCAGGATTTGGACATAGTTTACATCAATAGAAGTAAGCATTTTTCTACTAGTTCTCTACGTTTGTCTAAAGCCGAACAAAGATGTCTCCTGCAGTACCATTAGTGGTTGCGTAAGCGCAGGAGGTAACCGCAAATAATAATTTGAATATGGAAGGAATGTACGCTGGCGCCGGTTACAAACAGTCATGCGAAATAAGTGAATACATAATGCGCGAATCGAAATGCGAATGGGAAAACACCTGAGTTAAAGTGCTGTTTATTTTTTACATACATAAACTCACGCCTTTTTCCACGGGGGTAGGCAGAAAATACAGAACGCCACCTGCTACGATCCTTACATGCTTCTTTTGCTTCACTCACATTCATACATCTCTCTCATCACTGTCTTACATACACGCCGGTTATGAGTACTGCGCACCTGGCCTTTCTAAAGAACATCACCTATCTATGTATGTCTTCGGCCTCCTTCTAGGGCCTCCCGGCGTTTCCATTCCCGTCTCTCTTGTAAATCGCCTTTCATTCATCCTCTCAACATAGCCACTATTTCACATACTTCATCCATATTATCTATCATCCCTCCCTACACATTCAGCGTAGCTAACCGACACTCCGCAACCACCAACCACCAACCACTCGCTTTTCGTTCCAAGAGAAAAAATGACGAGGTGTGTGGCGAGCATCACCGAAAGGTTTGAAAAAAAAAAGTTGCAACCCTCACATTAAGGCGTCCAAAAGCCGACATGTTCAATTTTTTTTAACGGCAATTAAACTCATGAGCGGCCAAGACCTATCTAACAATGTCTTAATTATAAAAATCCGTCAAGTGGTTTGAAAGATACGAGGTAATAAAGAATGTTACATACATAGATACATACAAGATACGAGTGAAAAACATAACCCTTTCCTTGCAGCCGGGAAAATAGTAGCACAAGGATAGTAAGAACAGTACCTAGCAATGAAAAGCAAGCTCTTAAATGTCATAAGAAATGCAGCTGAGTTAGTATCGGTAAGTATATTTATTAAATAGACCAGCTGCCAACTGACCTATCTAATTGAGATAGGTACCGCGACTACTCACAGGTTAAAGATCAAACATCATTGACAAAAAGAGCGGAAGCATCTTCATTCAACTCATTGATAACCAAACTATCACTGAGAACACTCTTACGCAAGTCTATGCGTTCTAGTAAACTGGTATCTTAGAAGCAGGGTTGCCAACAAGAAATCAGGTGTTCCCTACATATGTCCCTTACTCGCAGTTTATGTTTCTTTTTAGGGTTCCGTACCCAAAGGGTAAAAACGGGACCCTATTACTAAGACTCCGCGGTCTGTCTGTCTGTCTGTCCGTCTGTCACCAGGCTGTATCTCATGAACCGTGATAGCAAGACAGTTGAAATTTTCACAGATGATGTATTTCTGTGTATTTCGAAAACAGAATAAAATAAAGATTTAAGTAGGGCTCCCATACAACTAACGTGAATTTTTCGTCGTTTTTAGCGATAATGGTACGGAACCCTTCGTGCGCGAGTCGGACTTGCACTTTTTTACGCATTCACTTTGATGCCTACAAGATAAAACTGTTAGTTTGAATACAAAACAAATATAATATTACAAGTTATATCATTTATATAATATATTTTTATATAAATATTTTTTTTATCGCCTGTCTAAATTTTGGCAATTAGGTATCAAATCAAAGATACTATTCAAGTAAAAAATATTCTTACAAAAGATTTTTTTTTCATGCAGTTATCCGACCGAAGGTCTGGTTTTGATTTCGGCCTGAGTTTCGGTTTCAGATAAAATGTGACCGAATCTTAGATAAAGTAGGTATAGATTAAGCCTTAAAATGACCTTGATTGATAGAGCGAGATGGCTAATTGGCAGCTCCATGTAAATGATAAGGACAAAAGATTATTTATTGTCTTTGTCACCGTGGCCGGTTTCTGTCGTTTGTCAAACTCTAATACAATGGCAGGTTTGACAAACAAACTCGGTTTTGTTTGATTTTATATGATTTCGTGGTATTATGTGTTAATTGAGACAAGGAATTTGGGTTATTTATAGATAATAAGTGTCAGTGCGATGGTGGGTTGTAGTGTTCTTGTTCTTGTTGTAACACCAGAACTAACTATTGCTGTCTCATGTGCGGCCACGCCAGTGCTTAATCTACACCTACTTTATCTAAGGACCGAATATTCGACTCGACCGAGACTAGCTTTCTTAAGTTGATAGATGTTATAGAATGTAATCATTGATTTTCAGTTTTAGATTTCAGATTTCAGATTTCAGTAGCTCAGATTCGATTAGCTCACACATAACTGTACAAAATGTAGGAAACAGCTGATGACTTGTTGGCATGGAGGCAACCTTACTTATAAGCCGGAACTGTTCCATGCAATACTACTCACATACATTCAGAGAATGGCCCACAAACTGACAAAACGTCGCTTGTATTAGTATTCACTCCACACGTGAATGATTCATATCGGAGATATTGTGTTTGTTTCACTGATTGTAATGCGACTGGATGTGATAACGGTGATGGGTACCTATTTTAGTAGTTATAGGTATTTGATATACATGTCAATGTCAAAAAACGTTGTCTCTTTCAAAATACATGTCATGTAAAGATAGATGACTTGTTGGTTGGTAAGTATTAGCTCGAAATACTACTCAAAATTCTAAAAACAACAAAAGGTAGATAGTTATCTTATTTATTTATTTGTCTCAATTACTTAATGCACTTACAGTTTTACTCAACACGTGCAGAGAGTCAAAAAATTCACTATTACACATATAACATCAACAATTTTTCATAGGATATAGTAGGACAACACAAATAAAAACATAATAATCAAGAAAAAGCATTACAATGCCTAAATAATCAAAAATATATCAACAATAATTTAAATTCAATTTAATATAAATCAATAGTAAAATAATTATTTCTTTATTTATCTTATCGGGACATAATAAATACTATGATATATTTAAATACTGAAGCATTTTAGGATTCACCAGTAAAACATTAACCCATACATTATTACATTTATTTACATTTACCCATGTACATTATTTACTGGTGAACCAATCCATCACCGATGCCACCAACCCATAAATTTTTCGGTAAAGCCGTTTCTTGATTTATGAATAGGAAACTTAATATATGAACAAATCCAAATTTTAACCTGCTTGCTAAGGTTTTTTAGACGAGTAAATCGACCAAAAATATATTTGATTTTGAGCGCGTAACACCAAATTGGTTATTTTTTTTTATTAATAAAATTATATTTTATTTGAAATCATTTTATTATCTTTACTTTTATTTAGTATTTGACTTCAGCCATTTATTCAGTTGCGTTTTTGTTAGAACAAAAAAATATAAGTCATACTTATCTACTTATAAACAAAAAATCTTGTATCGACAAGTTTTTGAAATAAATAATAATATTATAATATTATCATACTACTTTTTGCACTACATTTTTAAACCACATGAAATGATTGATGATTAAAATCCAAGCGCCAATAATAAAAAACGCGTCAAATCTTCAAAACCCCAAAAACAACGAACAAATTCAAAGGAACTCCCAAGCTCTAGTTTGCAGCTCACACTAGACCGGTCTGCCGATTTGATTGACCTTTAAGAACACCACCCACACTCATAAGACATCCAGTCGCTATATATCAGTGTATGAACGCTCACCGGTGCGCGCACGCTGCCACCAACAGCAGTCGACGCGATATCTCAACTTAGAACACTTGAGAATTAAGTTTTTTTTTTTTTAAACAATCAGGCATGTTCCAAAATTAAATTTTAAAAATATATCGTATTTTTTTGACATAACGGTTTGATAATCTGTGCTAGTGTTTTTTTTTTTGTTATAAATAATGGGTGTTTTTGAATGTGTAAGTGCTAGTAAAATCTCTCCTACGGAAAGTACGGAAGTTTTTACGATAAATATGAATTCAAATGAAACTCTGAATGGCAGTAATGGGACAGTGACTATGGTAAGTTTTTACTGTGTTGTTTATTTTAAAAATCATGTTGTTTTAATGTAAATCAGAGATAAGATAGAGTTTATCTGTTTCCCGCTATATTGTCCTTGTCAGATTGTCTGCAATACTGTAAAATTATAAGGATCTCAAGTATCCGAAGTTATGAAGTTTGAAAATCGATTTTTCTGAATGAAAAGTATCAAAATCTGTAGTGAAAAAAACTAATCGCAAAAATTTACATGATTTTGTAAATTATGGTTGGAAAAAACTGACGTTTTTGACAGAAAAAGGACAAAAAATGAAGGCAAAGAGAAAGGGGTTTACGGTTTTTGGTCCTCTGTAGTTGCGATTGAATCATCAGTTTGCGAAAAATTTGAGATGGAATTGTAGGCTATATTTACATAACGGTAAATAACAACCATTTACACATACAAAGTAGGTGAGTACCTATAAGAATAGCTATTGTATTCACTTTCTACTTCGGCATGAAGATTTTAATCATACGCAGCTGATATGGGAACTAAACTATTTTCCTTATGCAGAACTTATGTCATAAAACTGGTTTACTTGCTATCGGACTTATGAGAATTGGAAAGTAGTTGAGAGTTTAATATATTAAACAGTTTTATACCTTATTTCTTATGTTATAATAGTTAAATTTTGATACATAATCGCACTATATATCGTAACGATTTTGTAATTGAATTCGCAACGGTCGGAATGATTTGAATTTGGAATAAAATCGAAGCAAAATGTAAAGTTAGACAAAGTGGCTTTCTACTCGCAGCAACAAGTCGAAAGTCAAAAATATTTTGTATTATTATTGTAAATATATTGTATTGTGTTATTGTATTATCCTTATCACTTATATGGAATTTTACTTTGTTTAGAGTTCGTTACGTTATCGTTTCGATTCACCTAGGGTGACCTAATGACCTTTACACACTAGAAGATTATTCTGTTGAATCAGCTAAATTATCATCTGCCTAACCTTCGCCCAAGTATGTTGGTTGGAGTCTGCTTCCAGTCTTACATGAAACGACCTCTCTAACCTCTACAACCCAGTAACTGGACAACATGACTACAGTTCTACCAATTCTATATAAATGAAACCCCCGCCACAAAAACCTCGAAAAAGTGAAAAATAATCCTCGTACTCGCATCGGAGGACCGCCATAGTTAAGTATTTATTATTTTGGTTTTTATTATAATGCACTTAGCGGCCGCCCGACGCGAGTTCATAAAAAAAAGATTCTAACTTTTTAAACTAAAATTAAATACCTATCTATCAATCTTTATTTTGAACAGCTGAATCAATTTTCATCAAATATATCTAAGAACACTCTCGACACTCACGAAAAACTAAATCAGAATCGGTTCATCCGTTTAGTAGCTATGATGCCAAAGACAGTCACACAAATATATATCGCAGGGATATGATGAAAACAGGGAATTGATCAAATCTCTCTAAGAGCGAGCGTAGCGAGCTCGGGAGCTTAGGGCACCCCGACACGGACAGGTTAGGTTCGAAGGGGATGACGGGAGCTGAAGTGAGCGAGCAAAGCGAGCGAACTCAGCTCCCGTCATCTCCTTCGTGTTAGGTTACTTTAGACCCTGCATACAGAAATAGGAGCCCCGCGCAGCGGGGCTCCGTCGGCTCTGCCACACAAATACTAATTCAACGTACAAAATAAACCTTTAAATTACTACAGAAAAGTTATTTTTGTCATTTCACTGAACCAATTTTGAGATTTGTTCCTCCGTGATTTGATCAAATCGCTTAGAGATTTGATCAATTCCCTGTTTTCATCATATCCCTGCGACATATACAAACACACAGATACACAGCAACACGCGTCAAAAAACTTATAACATCCCTCTTTTTCCATCGAGGTTTAACAAATTAATTACAAATACTAAGAGATACAGAGCAACATACGTCAAACTTATAATGCCCCTCTTTTTTCGTAGGGATAGACAGACCCCCCCGGTGGGTTCCTGCATTGTCGAGGCGGGGGGGCTCAGTAACCGTGGCTTGGTCACCCACGGTGAAGCGAAGAGGAACCCGAGGAGCGGCCGCTCGTCAGGGCTTTTGCCGATAAGCCGACGACGTAGCGGCCAACATGTAGGTTGCGGTGCTGCCTGGGCAACATCGCAACTGAGGCGGGCCGTGATGTCGTATGGGGTCTCCCAAACCCATACGATATCACGGCTGAGGGTTGGAGGCCGCGGCGGGAGAGGAGTGCCGGTATTGCGGTGCGCCGCTCTCCCTACCTTCCGCGGCCTGGACGGGGTCGCCTCCGTCTGATGGCGGACGCGGTGGGGCTGCAGGGGAGGAGGAGTGTCGGTATAGCGTTGGCCACTCTCCCTATCCCCTGCGGCCGAAACATGGTAGTTGGCGGGGCCATTGACCTTAACCCGTCACAAGGGGACCAAGGGTGCCATACACGGGGTCGACACCCATGTACTGGTTTGGTCCCTGTGGTGGTCAAGGCGCAAAGTGTGTTCTTGTGCGCCGGTGATGGGGGGTAATCCCCAGAGGAGGGTCCGGTGACGGACAGCCGTGGCGGGTTAGAGTCCCACATAACTGCGCTATCTCCCCGTGGTAGCGCAGTATTATGAGCATTTTCAAAGGCTAAAAAAAAACAGTACACAGTAACAAATTTCAAACTTATAACACCCCTCTTTTACCATCCAGCAGGGAGGCCCAGTGGCTTCGACTTATGAGTAGTATGTCGTGGGTTCGAACCGAGGCAGGCATTTTCCTTTGTGTCATTTATTTCATTATAACATTTATAACTGCTTTTGAAACGGCGCGGCGTCAGCAATAATATCGTGTGGAATCCAGCATATCCTAGAAACAAAAATTAGAAGACTGTGACATCTACCAACTAGGCCCGCGTGGTGGACTTCAGGCCATGGCTCACTGCCTCACTCTCACAGAGAGAAGGCTTGTGTACCAGTATTGGAAACTTTATAGGCTGATTATGTTTATTCTTGCTGTGGTGGCCTAGCAGTGGTGGCCCATTGGTAGCGGCCGCGACTTACAAGTTGCAGGTCGTGATTTCGAATCCAGGCAGGCGCTTTACTTTGTGTAAATTATTTCATCACCACTGCTCTCAAAACGGTGACGGAAAACATCCTGAGGCAACCGGCATGTCCTAGAATCCAATCCACAAACCCGCACTGGGCCCGCGCCACTGTGGCCCCATGATGGATTACGGCCCATTCCCTCTAACAGAGAGGAGGCCTGTATACCAGCAGTGGGAACATTAAAAGGCAACAATAATCAAGGAGTTATTGTTAGTTCGTTAAGCCATAATAGGTGGCACTCGTACATCATCTTTGAATGATTGTGCTCTACGCTCGCATTATGCTTGAGACATACAGCTGCACGCTTATGAACAGGGCTGTAAATCCGGTTCGCAACCGGTTCGGTTCTGACGTCACTATCGAAAAGGACGTTGAACCAGTTCCGGTTATTGAAACAGCAGTCATTTACCTGTTTTTGGATGCATGGAATTTTGCTATAAAAACAATTATGAATTCAAACAAAATTATGTATTGAATAATTCTTAAAACCCGAATAACTCATTTTATAGTAGGAGGTAAACAATGGTGTTGGTTGCCATGCAGAAAAACGTTTATATTTACCGAGAGTGGGCTCGATCTTGCACTTGAGAAAGGTAGGATCGAAAAATTCTTGATTTGTATCTAAAAGAAGAGTGAACAGGCTTCTCGACCCGCTCGTTCCATCGAAGTCCTCATAAATCGCTTTGTATCAGGCGAGATCGAGGACGAGAGCGAGCTGGCTCATCACGAAATAAAAGATATAAAAAACGGCAAAAATATCATGTTTGTTGTATGGGAGCCCCACTTAAATATTTATTTCATTCTATTTTTACCCGACTACCGAGGGAGGGTAATGTGTTTATCAGTCTATGTATGTATGTATGTATGTTTGAAAGAAAACATTTATTGCCACTAAGAAATATTACAGTGTAAACAAAACACAAGATAGTTTTAAAGCACAATATTTCTATTATGGCAAAAGGAGCGGGCTCAGTTGATGTTGACCAGTGCGCAGCATGGATACTACGCTGGCCAACGCTGATTTTCAGCCCACCCCCTTTCTTACAGCCTTTCTTTGTTCTTATGTGGCGTTCCAGAGACCAAACGCGTTGGCCGATTTTAATGATTCATACGTCAATCGATTCGTCTTAACCCTGCGAGTAGTAGTAGAAAATAGAAATATGGCGGATTTTGGGCGCCATATTGTGGGGGACAACATTTTTTTTTACTTCCAAACCCATCGTGTGGGGTATCAAAATAAAGGGTTTTAAAAGGTGGTTTTAAAAACTTAGATAAAGCACGAAAATATATTAAAAAAAATGTAACATCCGAGTTGAGAACCTCATCCTTAGTGAATTTATTAAAATTAAATTTTGGATTAATGATCTTGCATACTTTTAAAACGACTGCCAAAAAAAAACGGTAAAAAAAACTAAATTCCAAATTATGTTATAATCCATTATAAGTTATAATTAATTATCTTTAGCAGTTTTTGAAGGCAAAATATTTTATACGGCTATCAGATTATCACAATCATCTTGACTACCAATATATCATCTTCTTGGCCTTGTTATGGTGCATCATCTTCCATTCCGTTCTTCACATGTTGACAAGATAACACTTACATGTTAAAATGTACCGAAATCTTAAAAAAAAAATAACTAAAAAGATAAAAATAAAAAAAAGTTAATTAAAAAAAACAAAAAACCCGACTGCTTTAAAAACGAACTAAAGAGCCGTAAACAAGAAAAAATCTCATGCTGTGCAGTCGGAGGATACATCTGGTTTTGGTCAGCCAGCTCGCGAATACGTATCCTCCGACTGCACAGCATGATTTTCTGCTTGTTTACGGCTGTTTAGTTCATTTTTAAGCAGTCAGGTTTTTAGTATTTGTTGTTATAGCGGCAACATAAATACATTATCTGTGAAAATTTCAACTGTCTAGCTATCATGGTTCATGAGATACAGCCTGGTGACTGACGGATAGGCAGACAGACAGACGGATCGTGGAGTCTTGGTAATAGGGTCCCATTTTTAGGCTTTGGCCCTAAGAACATAGACTGCCCCTTTATTACGTCGGTATTTACTAGTAACAAAGCTGGCGAATCGTGGGATCCTATTCTTCTGCCTACCCTGGTTCTACGCTAGCTGTCGCTGTCATTATCATTGACAACCACTGGTCCTATCTACCATGTATATACATGTACCTATTATATTATAAATATAAAAGTAGTCAACCCTAGCGGCTGATTGAAGTGTCACTTGAAACATTGCTCGGCTGAAACGTTAAATGGCTATTGCACGTGATTCATAATTAATTATTATTATAAAGGGTCTTTCAACAAGGACGGGTCGATGTTAAAATTGAATAAAACAAGATGTGTGTGAGATATTAACGAAATTTATTTTTTATTTAAAAGCCCCATTTATGCCATTATGGATGGAATATGACATCGTTCAAATGTCCGCCGCGGCTTCGTATGGTGGCACGAATCCGAGAGGTCCAATTTTTAATGACTCTGCTGCATAGATCGAGCGAGCGCTACAGATCAATGATAAACAATTTATTTTGGCTTAAATTGAACAATATGGACGTGAACGACATGTGGTTCCAGCATCATCGACCCGTCCTTGTTGAAAGACCCTTTACTTCGATGCTGCATCCTCGAGATTTAATACACATGTAGTACGGTCCCCAATGTACTGCATTGCCACACAGTTCAAAGAGTAAAAAAAGAAAAGAAATGTTCGTTTGATAGACTATGGCTGAGCCATAGTTTATGACATCTGTCAATGGTCGCGTCATTCGTTCCACAGAGAAACTTATATATACGGACACTTATATATACTACACTTATATATACTGATTTGTTCTTTGTGTGTCGCATTGCTACAACGTATTTTTTATTTTCTCTTAAATTCAATACTTTAAATTCGGTGAAAAAGAAAACACGACGATGAAGAATAACTACGGCGTAAGAATCAACGATAGGGAAACAAATTCAAGAAAAAACGTAAGTACCCGCCGTATCCACATGCTTTTACTATCATAGTTTTTACTAATTACTTACGTTCTATATATATTGTTATCGTAATGAAATAACACATCATCATCACATCATCAGCCTATCAATGTTCCCACTGCTGGGACACAGGCCTCCTCTCTGCGAGAGGGAATGGGCCGTAATCCAACACGCGGGCCCAGTCCGGGTTGGTGTATGTCACATGTCTTCGAATTTTTTGTTCTAGGACATGCCGGTTTCCTCACGATGTTTTTCTTCACCGTTTTGAGAGCAGTGGCGATGAAATAATTTACACAAAGTAAAGCGCCTGCCTAGGCTCGAACCTACGACCTACAACTTGTAAGTCGCGGCCGGCCACCACTGCTCCTGATGATGAAATAACACTTGCTGTTATTCTGATAACAAAAATAGTATTTCTTAGCGAGGTAACACGTGATGTTATCCAGAAATACAAGAATTAAATAGGTACTTTCTTAAAGAGGTAGTACGCAATACTATCCTGTAAGTAACCACCATTTTGTTTTCTCGCCACTAAAAAGTCCACCGTTGCAATCTCGAGTTTACGTGATGCATCTGACGAAAACCATGGTTCGACAATATTATTGATGAAATACCGAACAAGATGCTCGAGAAATACCAACCTTGTCACAAAAATCAGACTCCAAGTGAAGTCTGGGAGGTTAATAAAACTTCCACGACTAACATTCCTTCAGAGATTCTCGAAATCTTCGACGAAGCAAAGAATATGATTCCTGCACTCGAAATAAATATAACACAAGAAGTCTCTGAATGTTGGGAGGCAAGATTTACTCGATGGTTTGGGCAATTAATAGACAAAGATTTTCAAAAAACTGAAATCCTTGTTCCGGAGAAGTTCACGTTAGTTCCTGCATTAAAACTTAATCTAGAAGTCATGTCAATACTGTCGGAATCGGCCAAAAATCTCGAAAAACACGCAGAATCAGTCAACCAGCTTGGCACGGGGACCCATGGCCTAGTCAATTTAATAAACGAACTAAATATTTTGAAAAGAATATCAGAAATTGGCCCATTATTTCTTGATCTACCTACATCACGGACAGACATTCAAACTTGTTATACTAAATTACACAAAAACTTTTGGTATATAAACAAAGGTAACAAAAGAGATGAATTTCTTGTTTGGTACTAAACTTCACATTATTAATAACTATCGCAAATTAAAAAACCGACCAAGTGCGAGTCGGACTCGCAAACGAAGGGTTCCGTCCCATTATCGCAAAAAAACGGCAAAAAAACACGTTTGTTGTATGGGAGCACTACTTAAATATTTATTTTATTCTGTTTTTAGTATTTGTTGTTATAGCGGCAACAGAAATACATCATCTGTGAAAATTTTAACTGTGTAGCTATCACGGTTCATGAGATACAGCCTGGTGACAGACAGACAGACAGACGGACCGCGAAGTCTCAGTAATAGGGTACCGTTTGCAGACTCAATTTTTAGGGTTCTGTAGAACCCTAAAAATTGAGTCTGCAAACCACTGACATCAGATGGACTAGTCCGTGTACGAGTTTCTCCTCAATGCAAAAACAACGCGACTGCAGCTCAGACTACGATTCGACAAGACTACCAATCGACACTAACAGCCACCGACATCAACGTTGAGAAAAACCAAACCAATAAGGTAACCACAACTCAGCGCAGCCGATAAATGGGAGCCAGCAAGAAGTACGACAAGTGGAACAGCGGTTAAAAGTAAACCCAGCAGGTAGAAATAAAACTTTTAATTAAATATTGGCAGATGGTTATGAAATACCGTTTATTGGGCAAATGGTTTAAAACTCTGAACCCAATTTTAAACCCACCATTATTGAACCCACAAAAAAAACTACTTAATACATCTCGTTCAAACCAATTTTCGGTGGAAGTTTACATGGTAATGTACATTATATTTTTTTTTTTGTTTTATTTTACTCTTATTTTAGAAGTTACAGGGGGCGGGACACATTTTACCACTTTGGAAGTGTCTCTCGTGCAAACTATTCAGTTTAGAAAAAAAATTATATTAGAAACCTCAATATCATTTTTGAAGACCTATCCATAGATACCCCACACCTATGGGTTGGAGGAAAAAAAAAATTTTAGATTTCAGTTCTAAGTATGTGGATCCCCAAAATTTATTGTTTTCTTCTATTTTTTGTGAAAATCTTAATGCGGTTCACAGAATACATCTACTTACCAAGTTTCAACAACATAGTTCTTATAGTTTCGGAAAAAAGTGACTGTGACATACGGACGGACAGACAGACAGATAGACAGACATGACGAATCCATAAGGGTTCCGTTTTTGCCATTTAGCTACGGAACACTAAAAAGTTCTATGACACGTTAACTTCTACCCTAAAACTTTGAAAAGTATGGAAAATATGGACGAAGCTTTGCAGAATAGTAATAGGATTGTAAAGACTAAAAAATAAAGTAATCGAATCATGACCGAGTTCTTCACCAGATACCAGGATTTAAAAAAAAAGGTTACTAAAATTAAATCGCAGAAATAATGCATGAAATTATAAAACTCTGAGTCCACGCTCTACAACAATACTGCCCTATTTTCCTTATAGTTGACATGCATTTAATTAGATAATTAAAGTTCACACAGATTTTTTCATAATAGTTCTCATGAATTACATTGTCCTGATTTATAATTAGGTTTATGAATAACTACATTTAATAATTATAATTGTGTTAGTCATTCCTTATCTGGTAAAAATAGCTGTATGTCATTAAACAATAAGTTCTTAGGTATTGGTTGTGCAGTGGTTAAGTCCGCTTATTATTACTAATTTATTTATTCATTTTATATATAAGGTACTCCAACGACTTATTCACTAATACATATTACATAAATAACTTATATATCTATTAGTATGGTGAATTTGTCACTTAAGGGTACACTAGTCGACGGCACGAACTATTTTGTGCGCGGGGTTAAAATGCATGCTATATCAACCGACAACACGTGCGGAACAGATAGATGCTGTTATGAGCAGTAAGAAGCTAGTTCGCGTACGAATACACACTTTTGCAAATTTGTAGCGAAATGGATGATGATTTAGAACGAAAACGAGCGCGCGAAATTTTATAAACAGACCTTTGGGAGTCTGGATATCATGAAAAAACGACTGAATGTATCTGTTCAAAATAAACTTATTTGCATTGTTGAACTACTAATATATCCCTGTATGGAGGCCGTTTTTCAATTTTCCTTCTTCTTATGGTACTTATTTGTGCCCAAAGATGCGTTAAAATTAGTGTTGGAATATGGAACTTTCGAAGCTCATAACTTTCAAGTAAATATTTTTTTTTACTTTTTTGCTTCCATACAGGGCTAGATAATGATGAGACAAATTGATATCATTTTTTATTTTGAACGTACATCGTCAAACACTGAAGTAAAAGCCAGACTACGTTTGTATGGAAGAATTTTCGACAAGTGTACCCTTAAAGAAGGACACTGCTTAATCATAAGTAAAAAAATACATACAACAGAACTTTTCCAAAGTAATTTAAAGTAAACTAAACTTAATATTTTTTTTCCAATTAAATATAAATAAGAGCTACTTTACCCTAGGATGACAATATAAAGAAAATACAATATCTGATTTACTTAATCAATAAATAAATAATATCATACTAATGCAGAACTGATTGTGAAATACCTTGAAAATTTGGTAGATATTATTTAATAAGTTGATATCTAAGTACCCAGAAAGATGTTCTGGGTTTTTCCCAATTAGGTAGCTGATAAAAATCTGTCCTTTTTTCCTATATAAAAGGTATCCTTTGTAAAAGTTTCCAAGTACCTAACTACTTACTCCAAATGCAAAACCCCGACAAAAATTCGCTAATCTCCAAAAAAAAGCTGTTTCTTTCAGCCTTTTCCAGTCTATTGATGTATAAATTTAAAATAACATATCAATTTAAACTAATTTTATAATGAGTTTGTAATCCACTATTTATGAGACATTTTAATTGAAATTAATTAATAATTATATCTAAAGTACATTATTTACAAACTAATACTAGAACTAAAATAAGAAAAACTAATATGTACATTATGGGGCGTCAAAAAATTCATCCACATCGCTGTCAACAGGAAAAGTGCCCAGAAGGCTGGCAGCATTGCCACGTTGGATGGCAATGCTGATTCTTTGGCCAAAAAAAACGCCAGCCCTCTGGTCACGTGAAGAGTCGACCAACCGCTGAGTTTGAGTTTGATGAGTTTGTAGATTTAGATATATTTTTGTAAAATTAAATCTCCGTAAATACTTCGCCAAATTGAAAATTCATTCACTGATTGATTTTTCGTTTTATACTCGGGCAATGCTCGGTTCTATGGGGCAAGCCGAGTCAGCAATACTGCAGGGAACAGTTACTCAAAAATATCTAAGTAATAGTGGATTTAACTAGTTATTGCACCCAGCATTACTAATCGTAAAGAAAGTCACGGCGATGTATCGGTTGTATGACGTATCAGAAAACATAAAAACTGTACCGATCAGATAATTTGTGACGAGACTGCTATGCGATTCCAACAATAAACTTATCATGATAATACCTGCCGGCTGCCGTATGGTATGGTTATCGTGGCTGAAGTGTGTTTTGAAGAAAATCTCCGATTTTTTGTTAACATTCATTGTCTTGAGCTTGACAATGTTAAAATAACTACTTACTTAACTTAACCGGAGGAGCTCGTTGCTAAATAATAACAGTCGCACGGGTCGACCTTTAAGGTTAAGCAACGCTTGACGAGGTCGGTCCGTGGATGGGTGACCATTTCAACATAGCGAGATTCCTCCGTGCCTCGGAAAGCACGTTAAGCCGTTGGTCCCGGCTGTCATTTGCAGATCTTTGACAGTCGTTACGGGTAGTCAGAAGCTTGAGATCTGGCACCAGTCTGGCCAAGGGGTATCGTGTTTCCCTAGTTTCTGGGTTGTGGAGGTCAGATAGGCAGTCGCTTCATGTAAAACACTGGCAGTCAGCTGAATCCGGTAGGACTGGAAGTCGACCCCAACATCATTGGGAAAAGGCTAGGCAGATTGATTGGCTTACTTAACTTGTTACTCGGGGTCGATGCAACACGTTTTCACCTTAATTCTCAATTTCTCCCCTGTCAACCGTCACGCCGTCATATTCTTTCATACTTCCTTGATAACCCTTTTCTATCATTATCAGCCTTTTAATGTTCCCACTGTTGGGACACAGGCCTCCTCTCTGTGAGAGGGTATGGGCCGTAATCCACCACGCAGACCCAGTGCGGGTTTGTGGATGTCACATGTCTTAAAATTTTTGGTTCTAGGACATGCCGGTTTCCTCACGATATTTTCCTTCACCGTTTTGAGAGCAGTGGTGTCGATGAAATAATTTACACAAAGTAGGTAAAGTGACTGTCTGAGTTCGAATCCACGATCTACAACCTGTAGGACCACCACTGCTCACTTTTCTATCATATTCTTATCAATTACAATTTCACAATCTATCCATGTTTTCATTAGCCTCCCTGCATTCCATCCATCCTTATTGATTTTCATCACTATTTTAATAGCAAGAGAGGGTTGGATGCGGTAGGCCGGGTAATGTGGAGGGGAAAGGACTAGGGCATGAATATCGGAATCTCGGAACGAAATTATCGATATTTCAATTCCGATACTGAGTGATCCAATATCGGAATCTCGGAATCAGAAAAAACGCAGCCCAATTCCGATATTAATATCGGAATTCAGATATAGAGATCTAATATCGGAAATCAATATCGGAATTGTAAAACTTCCGATATTACATGCCCTAGAAAGGACTCCTCCTTTGCATGCTACATTACCATCAATACCGACCGTAAATCTCCTACTCTCAGCATTGGGTGAACACTGACAGAAGAAGAGACAGAGAGAGAGATTTCCTTAGTCACATGCGTTTCAGATATCACCATCAAATAATAATCAAGCAAAAGATAACGATTTTCTCTTCTCTAGTCCCGTAATTTTATTTGATCTTGTATGTAGGTATGTAATTTGTGGTTTCTCAACGAGTGAACGACAGGAATGGTAAAAAAGTTATGAATTACGATAAAATTCATGTGTTTCAGTAAAAAAGTTAAGTGTTAGTTGTAGTTGGATTATGTGGGATGCGATGGAGCGTGTCAATTAATGGAAGAATTTGGAATCCATTTACGGGATTTTTATATAGCTTGGAGGAAGTTAATGATAGGCTTAGCCTATCGGCGAAAGGTTTGTTCGTCGCGATGTTCAAAAGAGAGTTCTGCACCCTAATTGCGTAAAACACTTTCTCAGTCCAAACCAATTTAAAGGAAATTAGTAAAATAATTCATTGCTTCATATGTTTGTAAATTGTCGTGAATCATCGTAACAGATCCGTTGAGACCCGAAGATTCACATTCAGTGCTCTACAACTCTGCCAGCGTCTACATGCCCTAACACCTATTACCCTTCAGTCTTTTAAGCAAGACTGAATAAACTTGTTCATTTCATCGTAGACCATAATCATCGTTTTCTATCAGACATGATCGAGGTCAAATGAGGCGAGACTTCGGACGGGTCTGGATTTCATTGTAAATAAAAAACCGGCCAAGTGCGAGTCGGGCTCGCACACGAAGGGATCCGTACCATTATCGCAAAACACTGCATACAAATCACGTTTGTTGTATGGGAGTCCCCCCTTGATTTATTTTATTTTAATTTATTAATTATTATTTTTTGAAGTAAATGTACAACTAAACATTCTGTGAATATTTCAAGCGTCTACCTGTTGCCGTTATTAATATCGAGCAAAAAAAGGCAAAAATATCACGTTTGTTGAATGGGAGCCCCCCTTTAATATTTACTTTATACTGTTTTTAGTATTTTGTTGTAGCGGCAACAGAAATACATCATCTGTGAAAATTTCAACTGTCTAGATATCACGGTTCATGAGATACAGCCTGGAGACAGACGGACAGACAGACAGACAGACAGACAGACAGACGGATCGCGAAGTCTCAGTAATAGGGTCCCGTTTTTACCCTTTGGGTACGGAACCCTAAAAATGGCGATTAAAAAGGAAATTCATAAAGTGGTTGTCAATGGTTATTCAGCAGGGAACCCCTTAGTAGAAAAATATAATAAAAAGTACATACTTATACTTATGCCAATCTAATTCACAGTTTTATTTCAAACTGGCCAGGTGCGAACTATTTAAAACCGGTATCGCAAGTTGACTGAACGTCAACGAATCAAAAGGAGTATACAAATATATACGTGGCGTAAGCATGTACTACTAGAACAGAATATAATTTAATAGAATAGAATAGAAAACATTTATTCGACATAGACACAACACAACAACAACAATCAGTAACAGAGAAGAATAGTAAAAAAAACCGGCCAAGTGCGAGTCTGACTCGCACACGAAGGGTTCCGTACCATTATCGCAAAACACTGCAAAAAATTCACGTTTGTTGTATGGGAGCCCCCCCTTGAATATTTATTTTATACTGTTTTTAGTATTTGTTGTTATAGCGGCAACAGAAATACATAATCAGTGAAAATTTCAACTGTCTAGCTATTACGGTTCACGAGATACAGCCTGGTGACAGACGGACAGACAGACAGACAGACAGGCAGACAGACAGACAGACAGACAAACAGACAGACGGATCGCGAAGTCTCAGTAATAGGGTCCCGTTTTTACCCTTTGGGTACGGAATCCTAAAAAAGTACAAACAAGGTATAAGAATTATTGCGCCGGGCGTGCCCACACCGAAAGGGTTACCAATTCAGCATTTACTGGGTGTCAGACATCCAGCGCTAATTTTCAGTTGGCACCCCGCTAGTGACATACGGACGTGGGTAAATATATATAAATTGAAAAATATGTAAAATAGATAAAATAAAGTAATGAAAAAAATATATAATGTAGTAAAATATATAAAGTGCTACAATATGATGTTTAAAATTGTCTCAAATAAAAACCAAATGACAGTGATACACGCAACCGGCTTATCACATCTAGTCAATCCCATCCCGACTCATTACCTAGAAATAGGCACACCACTAGATGGATTAAACTAATTTTGAAATTAAAGATCAAATGATTCATATTAAATTATAAATATTGGATTAAATTAAAATAAGATTACTACTGACGTATGGGGTATGATCTCAATGGCTCCAAACAGACAGATAATGGCAGTGAGACATCGATACGAAGAGGCATTTTCATTAAAATTGTTCTAAAACTGCTCTACAGGTATAACGATTTCGCATGCGTCGTCACATCGTTGGCCTTTTGTTGCGTCGTCGGCTCACGGCTCGATATTGGCTACATCGCTCGTGTTAAAATCTCGACTTTTTATGCTCGACATCCGTGAGAGCCTAAATTCCTTGAAACATGAGAAGGAAAAAGATCCTTTATGGAATCATAAGAAACAAGGCACCTTTTAATTTTATGGTCTACATTTATGTCTCAAGTCACTTAACCTTTAAAAGAAATCCGGGAATGTGTGTCTACCATAAACCACCTATTCAAAAGGCAATCTTCAAGCCTTAGTCATCATGACAAATTCTTGGAATTCCAAGATGTAGGTATCTCTTTGCCTTGAAGAGTATAAAACTCTCAACTCATGGTTCTTCAGGTAATATTGGCATTTATCCTGCCGTGTTAGTCATTTAGTCTAGATTCCTTAGGTTTTTTTGTGCAACCAACCAAAACTCGAGCGGTAGGTATATCGTATAAAGGCTTTATTAATATAAATATTTTTACTAATTAGTTTTATGGAATTAATAGTAGCCTAGCATGTGGCACTCAGCAACATTGTAATTTTCTGTCAGCATTATCATTATCTAATTTTCACAGAGGAATTCCTTCAAACAAAAATATACATATTGAATTCCTTTGTTATAAGCATGATATTTTCAAGTTCCATACACATTACGATTGTGTTACCAACATCATACCAATACCCCAATACCTACCTACTGGTTATAATGTGTACTTTTAAAATAAAATATGCAATAAGTAAAAGTCAAATAATATATATGTATTTCAACTAGGCCAAGAAGTGGCCGTTTTGAACGCCAAACAAACTAAAATTTAAATGAACAAGTAATTAAAATTAATTCTACCAAAAAGTAGTTTGTTATGGAGAATAACGCACAAGAAACTCGATAATTACAATACTTACATAACAATATTTACATAAGTACGATGCACCCAAAAATATTACTACACACTATACTACGTACAAGTATAAAGTAATAAAAGCATTAACAGGTAAATTCATTAATTTGATAAATAGGAACATGGTTCTCACATACTTATAAATATTGCAAACATAGGTAAAATACCTAATTCAAAAACAACGGAACAGTGTGTGAGTCAATTTCTTAAAAAAACAAAAATCGAATGAAGGATACGAACAGTTTTTATGAAACGTGGTCTGTCTGCTAACTTGTAACCTGTATATTTACCCCATTGATATCTTACAAAACTCTACGCTACTCAGATCCGGATGACGTACTGCTATGTAAGGTGCCTATCTGTAGATATGTCACGGAATCTCTCGAGATTATACAGTCAGTGGCAAAGTGTCACGTATTGGTTATACCGATGATTAAGTAATGTTTACCTTATGTGGTTAAAACATATTTTAAGAAAATAGATAACAATTCGAAATAAACCTAAGGCGGGGTCAAATAAAAGCCTCCTAATATTATAAAGGCGAAAATTTGTAAGTGTATAATTTTTGTTAGTCTTCCACGCAAAAACTACTGAAACGATCTGGATGAAATTTGGCACAGAGATAAATTATAGTCTGGAATAGCACTTAGAATACTTTTTATCCTGGGAATATGTGCCCTTGGGATAACTTTCGACATTTACGCGGGTGAAGTTGCTGACAGAAGCTAGTTACTTTACAATATAAAACTTTAAACGATGTAGGCACATTATGTATTGCCTCGGGGAATTACATACATAACCAACGTCATTTAAAAGGGCCTGGTAACATTGATCACTATCTACTATGAGGTTATGACGTAGAAATGCCTAATTTACGCATTTTCCTTAGTAATACCAAGAGCTGGATGTCAATTGAGCCATACGACCGTATATGGTAGGAAATAACCATACAAAGGGCAAAACTATATTTGCGATAAATTACTTCTGGGCACTTTTAAGGCGCAGATACCCCTGAATAGCTGGTCGGCTTGTCGTAATTTTTTGGAAAAAAAAACACCAATAAAGAAAATAAAAAATAAGAAAATTTTGAGTTTTATTAGTATAACATAGTGTAATTAATTTGTAAAGTTATGTCTAAAACGAACAAAACACGACAATCGCACCAAAACCGCTGGGCGTATTTTAATGAAATCGAAACCATCTCAAAACAATTTAATTATCTACATTTTGGTCTGAGGGTTTTTTTTAAAGTCATTGGAAATAAGGAAAGTACAAAAAACTACTAAATTTTGGGTCGCGCGGGAGTGAAATTAGTGCACGTTTTGTTCCCTCAAGGTCGTTGGCGTTATTCGTCGTCTTAAGCCTTTGGTTTAAGCCGTCACTTGTACATCTTTACGAGTAGTCAGAAACCAGGAAATTTTAAACAAGTCTTACCAAGGGACATCGTGTCACCCAGCTACTAGGTTGTGGAGGTCAGATGGGCAGTCGGTCTCAGTCCATGTAAAATACTGATATTCATCTGCAATCTTTAAGCTTGCGCTTGACCACTATCTCACCTGATAGTAAGCTATGATGAGGTCGACGGTGAAGCACGCTTGCCTAGAAGAAACCCATTCACTCTTGACTTAAAGACCCCTAGATTGTAGCTATCGGGAAACACAGACTCCGGCAGGGAATGCCACTCCTTAGCTGTACGCATAATAAAAGTGACCCCAAAACGTTTTGTGCGTATGGGTGGGATTGATAGGCTCGTGTTTTACCACAATCTCACCTGATGGCCTGGTAAGTGATGATGTGATCGACGGTGAAGCACGCTTTTATAGAAACAACCTATTCACTCTTACTAGGCCTCCTTGAGTCGACTGTAATTACAGCGATTAAGGCTTAGCACGCATTGCGATTTTTACTCGCGTGATTTTTTTCCGCCCATTCTGCGACCTATGGAATTGTATGAAGCTGCACGAATTGCGGAAAAAAAAAACTCGCGGTAATAATACCGCAAAACATCCGTGTTTTGCCACAGAATCCACCGCACCGCGGCGCGGATTAAATTTGCACGAAAATTTTGAACTCTATAAACAGGTCGGCCGGAGACAAAAATCGCCCTATTACTAAGACTCCGCGATCCGTCTGTCTGTCTGTCTGTTTGTCTGTCCGTCTGTCACCAGGCTGTATCTCATGAAACGTGATAGCTAGACAGTTGAAATTTTCACAGATGATGTATTTCTGTTGCCGCTATAACAACAAATACTAAAAACAAAGTAAAATAAATATTTAAGTGGGGCTCTCATACAACAAACGTGATTTTTTTGCCGTTTTTTGCGATGATGGTACAGAACCCTTTGTGAGCGAGTCCGGCCAAGTCGGTTTTTTATTTAGTTAAAACGACCATCACCAGCAATTTAATATGAAAATGTATAACAAGCTTTTAATTAACTTGCAACGTATGTATGTATGTTTGTATGTATGTATTTAAGCGTGCTCGGGTCAAATCTTGCAACTGAATTTTAAAGCAGTTATCCTCCACCGATTAAGATGAAATGTTGCATACACGTTTAGTTTGGATGACAATGCATGGTTAAATAAGTGACGTCATTCTAAATCCAATATGGCGGATGGCCCAAGATGGTGGACTAGTTATTTTTTGTTTACTGCCATGTATCAAATGAAAGGGTTTGCTGAGAAGAATAAAAAAAAATATTTTTGATTTAATGTATTATTATTTTTACATTAACTTGGAAGATGATTTCGACAATGATATGATGATAATTTCAAAGTAACCCACATAATTGCGCTGACACGCAACTACGTGCCTATAACGCCTATGTATTGTGCTATTTACCTACATATAATAACTATCCTATACTACAAAACATACAAGAGTTAACGCTTGTTCAAATATGATTGTCTTTTGTTATATTGTATTCTGTAATCTATGTTTATTTTATTGTTCTCATTTTATTGTTAGTGTGTGCAGTGTTTTGGAACTAATTTATTATTTTCATGTACGGGCCATGTAGTTTGATGACGTCAGAACCTTAATTGTTAAAATGCGGGTGATGCATATATTTTTTGCACAAAAAAGTGTAATTACGGTAATTACGAACCGTAGTTCGGTTGAACATGTCGTTGGGTTTTTCAGTTGTAATATATATTTGCGGCTCGAGGTCAAATGTATGAAAGGTCAATCTAATCTATTGAAGGATATTCCTAATATAATTATTAATATTGCCCAAAGTAAGTAAGAAAGGGTAATTAAGAAAAAACCAGCCAAGTGTGAGTCGGACTCGCGCTCGTATGGTTCCGTACCATTATCGCAAAAAATGGCAAAAAAATCACGTTTATTGTATGGGAGCCCCACTCAAATATTTATTTTATTTTGTTTTTAGTATTTGTTGTTATTGCGGCAACAGAAATACATCATTTGTGAAAATTTCAACTGCCTAGCTATCACGGTTCATGAGATACAGCCTGGATACAGACGGACCGCGGAGTCTTAGTAATAGGGTCCCGTTTTTACCCTTTGGGTACGGGACCCTAAAAACGGAGTATAAACACGGTAGGTCACCGTCTATATCCAAACCATATCATTCACAAGATTTCAATAGATATTATTGAACATTAGAAAGCATAACATAACATCGCGTCTATATATTATATTATATCTATTATATTTACCAAATATACAGTCAACTACGCAAACCAATGTAAAAAAAAAAAACCTTCTTAGCACTAAACTACACTGGCCTTCAAAACTTAGTACTACACTTTTGAAATTGCAATTCCTTCTAAACTATAGAAGTCAGAGTTTTGAAATTTATAGGAAACTTCATCAACTTCCTTTGAAATTATAGTTTTATTTACATTAGTAACGTTTTTAACATAAAAACCGGCCAAGTGCGAGTCAGACTCGCGCACGATGGGTTCCGTACCATTATCGCAAAAAACGGCAATAGAATTACGTTTTTTGTATCACTTAAATATGTATTTTATTCTGTTTTTATTTTTTGTTATAGTGTCAACAGAAATACATCATCTCTGAAAATTACAACTGTCTGGCTATCACGGTTCATGAGATACAGCCTGGTGACAGACGGACAGTCAGACAGACGGATCGCGGAGTCTCAGTAATAGGGTCCCGTTTTTACTCTTTGGGTACGGAACCCTAAAAAAAGATGAAAACAATAACATAAGTACCTAGATAACAAATGATAGAGTTCACTTTGCAGAATGTATTGTTTTGTTACGGTAGGTGGCATACGGCCACGGTTATCCTACGTTATAGTTTGTACTTACATAACAATTTCAGATGAGAATATTTTCTTGTTTCATAATTTTTAGAGCGTGATTTTTCAGTAGTCGGGTTTCAGTTTTTGAACTTATTTTTATTGTTGTCTGTGAATGAATTAATTATCAGAAAAGTATTTTATTGTTGTAACTGATCGTGGTCACCCTCGACCTGGTTCTTTTACCCTGATTGTAAACCAAATGGTTCATCCTCTCTACGTGACAAAACCATTTCTTGTCAATTTTTGTCAAGTAGTTAAATAATCCAAAAATAAACATAATGTATACTGTAACCGCATTTAATACTGGATGACAGATTAGCATCAAAGCAAATTCATTCATACATTAACACAACAGACGCACTAAAATTAAAACTAATTTTACACAATTGAGTCCTGAAAACGTAACTGAAATTCCCGAAATGCAATACCTAATTTAATAGTTGTACTCGTATGATATGTTTAGAACTGGTCTAAACATATCATACGAGTACAATTTGCACGACACGGATAGAAAGAGAGGAGATTAGTCACTAGGAAATTCAACCCGCGGTACCGCTGGATTTTCGGGAATGCAAAATAAAGTTTTTGTTCCGTTCATGTATCTGGTAGGATATTCAAAGTTATGCTTATGAATTTATGAAGTGTTTATCGAGACGGGGCAGTAAGTGCCCTTAGCCATTGCAGCTAAAGGCTGTGAACTGCAAAAAGTGTCCGTAGTTTGAAGAGTGAGCTCACACAATCCGACGTGACGGTGCACCAATCGATTTAAATCTTTGATAAGGCAATTTATCCAACTGTAGATTTAAATTATAATTTTTTTGTCGGCTCTATTAAACAGCACTAGAGTCCTGAAAATGTGAAAATGTTGTCCGTTTTCTGATATTGTCGTAATTTCTGTGCACCCTTATTCTTCTCTTGCTGAAAATGAAATACCCAGCCTCTTGTAAAGAGTTTTAATCAAGCATGTTACAATGAGCTAATACCACAGATAAATCTAACTAGATGACGCGATTGTATGTACTTCGCGTGTCAAAAAACCGGAGTAAAATTACGATCAATAATCGTAATTTGAGCTTTTCATTTAGCATTATTTACATCGGAAATCCACCGAAATCTAGAAAAATGCAATGCTCTTTATATGCCATTTTGAGCTGTAAAGACAGTATAGAAAAAGTTGGCAGAGGCATTGGAAATGTTTTGTTTCATTGGTAAGTAAATTTGTTTTACAATGCATGTCCTCGAAAAGAGCGTTTTCCAAGCAGCCAAACTGTGCGGAAAGTGTAACTTTTTCACTAGTGCTTTTTACTTTTCTGTTCTTTTTTAGGGTTCCGTACCCAAAGGGTAAAAACGGGACCCTATTACTGAGACTTCGCAGTCCGTCTGTCTGTCTGTCTGTCTGTCTGTCTGTCTGTCACCAGGCTGTATCTCATGAACCGTGATAGCTACACATTTGAAATTTTCACAGATGATGTATTTTTATTGCCGCTATAGCAACAAATACTAAAAACAGAATAAAATAAATATTTAAGTAAGGCTCCCATACAACAAACGTGATTTTTTTGCCGTTTTTTGCGATAATGGTACGGAACCCTTCGTGCGCGAGTCCGACTCGCACTTGGTCGGTTTTTAATTTTTGACTCCAACGTCAGCCCGAGGCATAGAGTTTTTATTATTGGAGAAAAGTTTTAAAAATTAGTTAAGTACAGATTATCATTAATATAAAAGGTAAAATAAAACTAATACTTCATTAAACACGTTTTTAACTACCCTAGATTTAGATTTTGATCAATAAATTTATTAATTTTAAATATTCATTAAATATGTTTGGCAGAACATATATTTTACTCGTGCCTTTTTGCGTTACGACGTGACAGCTATTTGCACATGCGCAGTAGATATGCCCGAGGAACTTTTAGTTAATCTGTAGTTATGCTGAGCGCGCTTGAATAAGCCCGCCATTTTATTAATTTTTGCATTGGTTATATATTTTTTTATTTCCTCGCATAGTAAAATGTTGTATGATACACGTACGTATGATGATTTCCGACTCGTGTCGATTTATCCACTCATCGGAAATCACCTACTTTTCGCACTTGTAGCATAAATAACTATTTAAATTGTGTGTGGAAAAGTGCCACGCTTGGTTTTCATACAGATGGACGGACTTGCGTTATCTAGTTAGATTTATGTCTGTGGTTAAGACACTAAATCCACGTGAGTCTATTATTAGCGTTAATAGCCTCATTGGTTCAATTGACGTGGCCATTATATACCGATTAGGTTTCAAGATGAAAATGATACGGATGTGTAGCTTGCTGTTCGATTATGTAAAGATATGATGTTCAGTTGTTTTTGTTTTAACCGACTTTCCAAAAAGGAGGAGGTTCAAATTCGGATGTATATATATATATTTTTTAATATATATTCGGGTTTAACTCCGTCATATTTAAACGGATTTGCAATTTTTTTTTGTTCAAAAGAAGTGTATTCCGATTTATTAAATTTAGTTAAATTCTGATGAAGAACTTTGGAGGTATACCTGAATGACTGAATTTCGGAAGTCAGTGTCAAAAAACGAAGTAACGAAAACAGGAACACTGACTTCCGAAATTCAAGTTATTTTTCACTTTGTAGTGTTATTTTTTGGAAGTCGGTTGTATTTTTTTATAAGTGTATCTTTAAGATTATGTAAAAAGATGATGCGCAAATGTTTTTATTGTATCTTTGATCTTGATTGCTCTATCTATGTCTTGATGAGATAAAATATACTCGTAGAAAATAGTGTTTACTTTAGCCACTTTAGCATAAGAAATAAAAACAATACATACTAAATTTTAATGTAATTTAGTAATGATGTGGATGCTCAATTGTTTTGTTGTGTTTTATTGAATGTTTGATTCCGATTACTCTACATAATATAATTATGTTGTTGAGTAAATATTTAATGTTACTGAATACTCCAACAAGATAGTGTAAACTTTTCTTACTGTTTTTATTACTCATAGTTGTTTTGAAATTCAAGCAATTGCAAATGATGCAGAAAATTCCTATAGTTAACGATTTCATTAGATATCCAAATTCATTATTTTTATAGCAATCTATTCCTTGGTTTCTGAAGAGAAATAAACCATAGATGAACCGCAGATAAAACCAAAATTATCTTATGCGATTGTCTATTAAAATTAGAGCAGTAGCTAACGCGCGTTAATCAATTTGTCACATTAATCCCACCAATAATATTTAGATTAAGTAACTCTGTATCTCATTATAAGTGAACTGTTATTTATAAGTTCTTATTGGAAATAAATATCTTTAAATCTATTTTAAAATCCGCTTAAAGTGCGCCGCACGTAAGTTGACCCAAAATGTACTAATGTTTTATTGCAATTAAACGATTTAAACCGAAATGTATCCCTTATAGACGCCCTAACCGTTGACAATATACAAATATTCAACGGTTAGGTCGTTTTTAAGGGATTCATTTTGTTTTAAATCGTTTAATTGCAATAAAAGGTTAAAACCTACATTTTGGTCAACTTATGTACCGCGCACTATGCCTTTCCTAGAACAAAAATACTATCGAAAAATATAGCTTCCATCCAACCTAAATTGTCGGAATTACGTACTTATAAAACCAACTTTGCCACACTATTTACGTTTTTCGTGACTCATAACTGATTGTGCTCTTACTTATCCTTCAGCTGTATCCGTTTAAAAGGTGGTTCATCGATTTTCTAACGAAAAATCGTGCATAACAAACTAAACTAAGCTAACATCCGTGCAGCATTCCCGTAGCTGCAAGAATTTTTGCGAAAAAATGTATCTGAATTTCTAACATTGTTTTTGCTAGTCTAGACACGTAGGCCAGATGTTAATTAAAATAAACAAATTGAACTAAAACGATAGAGGTATGAGAATCCGGGTGCTGAATATGCCGTGGGTAATTTATTATTGAAGTAGCTTGGTTAGTAGGAAATAAAATAAACAAATTGCAAACAGCTCAATTCCAATCATCAAGTAATAGAATGAATATAATTTTATATTCTTTTAGCATAAATGAAACGAATTAGCTATTTGTGTTAGGTATAATTAGTTTTAAAAGAAAAGTTTAAGAAATATATTTCTTCTACTCGACAACAGATGGCGCTGTACTAAATGTTAAACATAATTTAAGGTTTTATTTGTTCATACTTTGAAAATTAACGAGAAACGACGTTCTATTTAGGTTTTTAATAAGTAGATATTCTGAATATGATTAAAAAGACTTAAATGGTCACTCAGTAATTAAATTAATTCAGCGTCGGACAGAATATCAACGTCGATAGTTTCATCCTTCTTAAATTACTAATGAGCCACCGTAATCAAATAAAATTTTATCAAACGTCTTCCATAATTGAATACACTTAATTCAAAGCAATAATGTGCTTTGAAAATTATAGGGAAACTGGTTGTCGCTAGCGGCTTTGGCCACGGAGAAGTTGGAAATTATTTCCTCGGGATCGCACTACCGGTATCAACAGTATCCTATTTTTTTTTCTTTAACACGGCCACGGCCAATTACATTACAGTTTAAGCTACAGAAAAATTAACACAATCATCTCAAAAAAATCTAGAAATACTGACATGATCAAAATCAAAATCATTTTTTTTTATTTTACATAGGCTTACATGGGCACTTATAAAACGTCGACAAAAGGCGCACGGTTCGGGTTGGTCGTTTCCTATGGAGAAGAACCGGCAAGAAACTCCATGGTTACTCTTTTAAAAATGGCATTACTTAAATATGGGAGGACAACGTAGGCCCGACAATAAAACTTTAGAAACTAAAAATAAAAAGTAAAACGAGATATAAAGTTATCAAATGTTATCAAGCATCTAGGAATCTAGAAGGCCTACAATGTTCACACATTTACAAAACAATCGGTAAAAGCATCTAAGATACAAAGGTAAAAAAATAAATAAAAATAAATGTATAACAAGACTAAATTAAACATGTGGCACAAATGTAGTTATCAGTGATGTAACTATTCTTAGCAAAGGGTTATTAAGATGATTGAAAACCATTGTAAAAGATCGTCTTCCGTTCGTAAATACAATCATGACAGTCAGGATTCGCGTCCAAGAAAGCTGTCTTCATTCGTTTCCAAAGTTCGCCGTTGAGGCGTGACATCTAAAATGCCAAACATTCAGACTTTCACATTTCCCACCTTCTTCCTTTCCTAGGTAGGACAGGAAGAAGGATTGCTAAAACCTGTTAGAAAGTGTAAATATTGATGTGACCCTTCGTTGACCGCTAGTTGCTAATTGGGATTTTATTGAGTATTTAAACACCTATTTAGATTTTCAAGATGTCTTGGATGTTTTTAACGTTGAGCGAAAGCTAATAAGGTACCAATTCATAGTAGGTATTAGGTTTGTACCCTCGCTTAGGGTACTTTTTTTTTTGGTTTGGTAATCATCCAAAGACTTGGGTGAAGAAGAAGGGCGTGTCAGACTTTTACTGACTAAAACCCACCCGTGTTCCTTCAGTTGCTTGTGCCAGGGCCGCGGTAACTCTCTTTCAAATTTATCCGCGACCCAGACAGGCATCGGCCCTAGCGGACCCCGTCAGTTTTTGCTGACATCTCTTTGAGGGGCGCGTGGAACACTACGCGCCGTTGACTCGGGCGCTTAGGGTACCTACTAGGTCACATTACATATTTCGTATGATCTGTATCGTGGGTTTACCAACATAATTATAAACTCAGCTAGATATAACATATTTGTAGTATGCGGGCATCGAACCCGCGACACGCAGCGCAGCAGCCGGTGGTTGAGCACCACTGCGCCAAAAGTTTCACCAGAGCAGTATACGGCCAATACGGCATTACTTACATAATTTTTGGGGCCTAGCTGTAGAGCCACATACCTAGCCATCAGAATATATAAGTAGTATGAACCTATGTATCTAATATTTTTGTAACAGCATAAGTAATTATATCAGATTAATCTTAAAATACAAAATTAGCTTGACTGAAAGGACCGACTGAAAAAGCATCGACAAAAGAGAAATGCAGACATTTTTTTTAGTATTGTCTTCTTTTTACCCGGCTGCAAGGAAAGGGTTATGTTTTTCGCGCGTATCTTGTATGTTTGTATGTATGTTATATTCTTTATTACCCCATATCATTAAAACTTCTTGACGGATTTTTATAATTAAGACATCGTTAGATAGGTCTTGACTGCCCAAGTGTTCTTAGATAAATGCCGTTAAAAAAAAACAACATGGCGGATTTTGGGCGCCATATTGTAGGGGTTGCAATTTTTTTTTCTTCCAAACCCATCGAGTGGGGTATCAAAATGAAGGGTTTTTAGAGGTGATTACAAAAATATATACCACTTATATGTTTAAATAACTAAATAAAAAGTTGGAAACAAAAAAATTAAAATCAATAAAAAAAGTAAATTTAAAAAATCAAAAGATCCGACTGCTTAAAAGGCGAACTAAAAAGACGTAAACAAGAAGAAAATCATGCTGTGCAGTCGGAGGATATTCGCGAGCTGGCTGACCAAAACCAGATGTATTTAAGCAGTCGGGTCTTTTTATTTTTAAATTTATTTTTCCAAGTTTTTTAATCTTCAACTTGCTATTTAATAACTGTTTCGTATATTCGATAACGGCTAACAAAGGGCTGCACTATTAGAGATGATAAAAACTATTTCTTCGAATTTTGTTGCTTTGTTCATTATGAGTTTTTAAATATAAATAGGTACAGTTTATCAACCAACATTTGTTTACACTAAAATTAGGAACATAATATTTTATAGCAAAACCTCAAAAGAAAAAACCGGCCAAGTGCGAGTCGGTCTCGCGCACGAAGGGTTCCGTACCATTATCGCAAAAAACAGCAAAAAATCGCTTTTGTTGTATGGGAGTCCCATTTAAATATTTACTTTATTCTGTTTTTATTATTTGTTGTTATAGCGACAACAGAAATACATCATCTGTGAAAATTTCAACTATCTAACTATCACGGTTCATGAGATACAGCCTGGTGACAGACAGACAGACAGACAGACGGACCGCGAAGTCTCAGTAATAGGGTCCCGTTTTTACCCTTTGGGTACGGAACCCTAAAAAAAGAATCCTTATTGGATCACTTCGTTGTCCATCTGTCGGTCCGTGTGTTAAGACCTTTTTCTCTGAAACGCCTGGCGGTATCAATATATAATATACTATATATACATATACTATCATAGACCTGAAGGTCTGCAATCCCTTTTGAAGCTGTGAAAAATGGAATCAAAACCTATAGGGTACTTCCCGTTGACCAAGAATCATGAAATTTGGCAAGAAACAGTGTCTTATAAGATAAGTAAAGGAAAAAATCTAAAAGCCGTAAATTTTAGAAAAGCCAGAACCTCAAGAGCCTTGAAATATTACCGAAAGTCTGATTCGGTATAACACTCACGTTCACAATGCAATCAATCGATCTAAATTAAGCAGACGATTTTTTAAACAATTGTTAAGTATTGTTTTAAAATTCGTCTACTCAATTTGCAGCCTTGGGGGAGACAGCAACAGGTATAAAAATAAAATTTCGCATTAAAAAACTTTAAACCACCATTAAGGTCTATCCACACATATCAGGGCCGTGCCCGGGACGTGCACGGGACGTGACAGGGCCGGGTCCTGTCAGGGGCTCAAAAAAATATCGGTGGGAACATTTTATATAAACTCGTTCACATACGTCAGTGCACGGGACGTGCCCGGGCCCGTGCACGGACGTGTGTGAACGTGTGGGCACGCCCCTGATATGTGTGTATAGAGCTTTAAAAGCATTTTCGAAGCTTTCCAATTGCGACTGTTCTAGTACCTACGCGATTACACTGCAAACAACTTCATTAAGACCATCTTTGGTTAATTATTTGTGGTCTCTTGACCACACAGGTGAAACTAAGAAAACAGCAACTTTATTATTCACAAGTAAGTAAATTATTTATAATTAAAATGGAGTTGTTTATTTAAAGTAAACAATAGAGTTATTTACTGCGCAAACTGGCGGTAAAGCTATCACTTCGCGCCGCCTCGATTATCCGGCGCATCTTGAATTATGCGCAGGCGCATGCGAGATGCGGATGGGTTTATGTGGTAGTGATGCAAGAAGTAAAATTGTTTGCTTTTTTATTTTAGTTTGTAAGTACTTAAAGGTATATAAAAATAAAGTTAGGTAAGTTTTTTTTTGTCACGGACAATATAATACTAGCTTATACCACAGATAATATAATACTAGCATACAGATGCCTCATCCCATACAAAGAAACCAAGCCGACGTAACTAGCGTTTTTCATCTGATTATACCGATTATTTTTTGTAAATCGGTCGCGTTCGGTTCCGTTTCACGGCGATAGATAGATCACCGTATCCGTGGAACGGAACGGAACGGAACCGAACGCGATCGTTGTACAAAAAATAATCTGAATAATCAGTATAGAACGACGGCACAGTTTCTTTGTATGGGATGAGACACCACTGCTTATACCAAACATCGCTTTGTCATGGTTCCTTTTATGAGGGATGAACCAGTTTTACTGATGGAAAACTTCATCAGACACACAGAAATTACAGTACATACTAGCATAGTTCTGTATAGCTTTTAATTAATAATAAAAAACAAACCCACTGTCGGGCAAACGTCTCTTTTCATACAGAAAAGGTACGAGCATCAATCAGCAAGCTTGCACAAGGTGGATTGGTTATTTCAAACGTAATGAAAATATAAAATATATGAAAAATATCGAAACACGATGAATTTTTTAAAATAATATCCAGTTTGGTTGGTTAACTTAAATTTTAGGGCAATATTAATATTTTTTTTAGGACTTTGACCTGTTTTATTTTTACTCAAAACATAAAAAATACTTTTTGACCGGCTTTTGTAAACTTATTTTTTTTCTAACTAAACTAACTAGAATAAAGTCGTTTCTACTGTTATGAAAATTATTTCCCCGTCGTAATAGTTAGCACTTACAGGTAATACGTATACACTAATACACTAGATTCAAGTAACGCACGTACGCACGTTATACATTCTATACACCTCGAATATTATTGCTTAATATTGACGATCATCAGCGATTACCTGGTCAGGGCTGCGGTAATCCGGTGCATTTGAAACGCACAGGACCGATCAATGTTACGACGCTTGGGCTAGGCCTATGTCCATCAGTGGGCTTCTTACGGCGGCTGCGGTAATCCGGTGCATTTGAAACGCACAGGACCGATCAGTGTTACGACGCTTGGGTTAGGCCTATGTCCATCAGTGGGCTTCTTACGGCTGAAATTATATTGACGATAGCGCAATATAATTGAACGTTTAGTGGTAATATTGAAAGGTTGCACAATTATTTAACACAAGATTGAGGAAGCTTTTTTTGCACAATATTTTTACAGTCAGGTGCAGGTTTAATATTGCGCAATATATTTTTTAGACCTCTGTTTGGAGCGGTTGGGATCTAGAAATATTATTGAAAGTTTAGCATAATAAAATTGTGGTGCAAAATAAGATTGTTGGTGTATAGGACGCCTATTATCGTTCTTAAACAAATAATGACTTAATTGGTTATGAAATGAAGACATCCGCAAGACCAACGTTACAGACATTGGCCGAAGAATTGCCAAACTTAAGTAGCAGTGGGCAGGGCACATTGCTCGCAGAAAGTAAGGCTGTAGGGGCCGAAAAGTTATGGAGTGGCAACTGCGTACCGGAAGACGCAGCGTTGGAAGGATTGTTTATGGCTGCGGGAGTCCGGTGGATGCGAAACGCTCAGGACCGATCAGTGTGGTGAAACTTGGGGGAGGCCTATGCCCAGCAGTGGACATCTTTCAGCTGAAATGATGATGATGACCTGGATTCCAATTACGAAACGATTTTTTCAATACAAAATTGAAACGTCACATTTCAAGCGTCATTCTGTGTTCATTTCTGGTTTTTCCTAGGTACTCTTTTTAGCTCCATTCACTAAATCCTCGAAGTAAAAACTGTTTAATATTTTAGTTACTACAACAAAATTTCCTGTTGAGTAGGTAAACAGGAAATTGTAGTAACTTAAATGTAAAGAAAAACACCGCCTGTATAACAAATTTAAAGGCAAACTGTTTCAACATGTTTATTGAAACAGTTTTCCTTTAAATTTGTTTATTTACTAGCATCTTCCCGCGGCTTCGCCATCTTGAATAGTCTGTTATTTTCCCAAGATAACTTATTATTGGGATGAAAATTATCCTAGTTCACTCAGTCATAGTCTTTCTGTGTGCCAAGTTTCATCAAAATCCGTACAGCGATTAGTCATAAAAACTTAGCAGACAGACACACTTTTGGAATTTAATAAAGGAATTTGCCGGAGTAAACGTAACCCGGGGAGAGTAGAAAGGCCAAAGGGAAGAGATAAGAAAACAAAATGAGCTGTTTTTTTAGACTGATTAATTTATTATGTTTGTAATTGACAGTATAGTACATTACTGCAGCGGCCAGCAAAAGAGGCATTGATGGACGAACGTATAAAAGTGGTCCGTATAAAACGTCATACGTAAGTCCATCAATGCCTAGTTGCGGCCAAGGCTTGTATAGTACTTTTCTCAAATAATGCGCGGAAATTAAAACTAAGTAGTACCTAGAACTAATTCTGTCAAATACTTTTAATAATTACTTTTCAAAATCAATGACGAACAACGAACAACAATATTTTTGCCCCCGCGTTAAATTGTTCATTTGTTTGTTATTCAATAAACAGCTTTCTATTTGCAAGCCAATTCGAAATTTAAATAAAACCTTTGATAAGTTACCTCCTTGGTTGCCATGTTTCGGAGTAAAAGATCGTTCCATTTTTAAATTACAGGATGGACTTACGTATGTGGGCCGAGGCGAACGTTCGTCCATCAATGCCTCTTTTGCTGGCCGCTGCATCTTAATAAAGACTTATGTTCGTTATGTTTTTCTCTACATCATTTTAGTATTTGAGTTTCTCTGCTCCCTTACTGGTTCCGTCTTCAATAGTAACTTTCACTCCGCGATATAACAGATAACCGCTCGACCTGTGACCGGCTGCCGCGGTGAAGTGAGCCTTTATTTATCACCACCAGTTTATTTATTGTGTCTAAGGCCGTATACTGACGAACATTGAGATAGACTTGCAAGGGCCGTATTGGATCATTTTCAAGTTCGATTGTGACTTCTTGAATCGCAGATTTGTAAAATTTTTAACAGACTTTCCAAAAAGGAGGACATTATGTTTGTTTTTAGGGTTCCGTACCCAAAGGGTAAAAATGGGACCCTATTACTGAGACTTCGCGGTCCGTCTGTCTGTCTGTCTGTCTGTAACCAGGCTGTATCACATGAACCGTGATAGTTAGACAGTTGAAATTTTCACAGATGATGTATTTCTGTTGCCGCTATAACAACAAATACTAAAAACAGAATAAAATAAATATTTAAGTGGGGGGAGCCCCACTAAAAGGGGGAGCACTACTACTATACAACAAATGTGAGCTTTTGCCGTTTTTTGCGATAATGGTACGGAACTCTTCGTGCGCGAGTCCGACTCGCACTTGGCCGGTTTTTTTTTGTTTAGTTTTAGATTCCAACTATAGTTTACGAGAAACTTTTTCTATCTGTGAGTTTGATCTCATCCTTTTTCTATTAATTGCTTATATATTTAGATAATTATATATCTAGTTATAATAAAATTGTAATGCTTATATATCTAGTTACCTGGATAAGAACCGTATTTGTATAAAAATCTTAAAGAAAATTCATCTGACTCTCCTCCACCGTTATGTCATCACATCTATTTCCAGCTTATAAGGATTTTTTAGGGTTCCGTACCCAAAGGGTAAAAACGGGATCCTATTACTAAGACTCCACGACCCGTCTGTCTGTCGGGCTGTCCGTCTGTCACCAGGCCGTATCTCATGAACCGTGATTGCTAGACAATTGAAATCACAGATGCTGTATTTCTGTTGCCGCTATAACAACAAATACAAAATGAAATAAATATTTAAGTGGGGCTCCCAAACAACAAACGTGATTTGTTTTGCAGTTTTTTGCGATAATGATACGAAACCCTTCGTGCGCGAGTCCGACTCGCACTTGGCCAGTTTTTTTTATTTATCTCATTACTGATTAGCTTGTTACATCCCTGAGCTGGGTAAAGGCTTTATGACTTCCAGAGTTACATAACTATTTCGTAATAAAATTAAACACACCACAATTTTGTAGTCGTCTATAACTTGATTAAATCGTTTGGAAGTAGCCTAAGGGGGTAAAATATAGTATATATTTGTCGAAGGCTAGGTGTCTCGAGTAATGATCGTAGATAAAAGTATGTAATTTATTCCTATTCGATTTGTTGTTATTTGTGGCCGATGCAGTGTTTCACAAACTAGACGGTTAGCCGGTTGTGGAGTCTGCGTCTGTAACATTAAACGTTTTAATTATATATTGAGATATATTGTTATGTTTGAAACTGTTTTTCTGTCATGGTTTTTAAAGGTTAATTGGAAGGCTCGCGCCAGACGTAACACACCACATCATTAGCCTATTAATGTTCCCACTGCTGGGACACAGGCGTCCTCTCTGTGAGAGGGGATGGGCCGTAATCCACCACGTGCGCCCAGTACGGGTTGGTGGATGTCACATGTCTTCGAATTTTTGGTTCTAGGACATGCCGGTTTCCTCACGATGTTTTCCTTTACCGTTTTTGAGAGCAGTGGTGATGAAATAATTTACACAAAGTAAAGCGCCTGCCTGGGTTCGAACCCACGACCTAAAACTTGTAAGTCACGGCCGATACCACTGGGCCACCACTGCTCTGACTTAACATGAAATGGTCCTTTTTGGCAAAAACTATGTTGTTAAAGATTGTCAGTTTGTTTGTTGTTTGTCCCAATGGGAAGTACAAAAAGACGCTCGTGATGATGTACAATTGTACATGTAGTGGGATTATACACAGGTAATCACACAAAAAACAATTGAACTAAATTATTTTGCTAAGGAGTGGGGCACTATATAACGGGCATCGATGCCGAGGGAGGCCTAGGAAACAGCACACAGACCTTTTATAATGCCGAGTTGATTAGCCGAAGAAATTAAAACACCGGTTGCGTTGGGCGAGATATTTGTATAGCACAGGGACAATATAGGTATAAAAAAAAATCTACAGTTTTAGATAGGAATGAAAGAAAAATATTTATTAGTGGCAAATATTTTTGTGTGTTTTTTTTTTTTATATTTAACTCGGTTTATTTTACGAAGTCTTGGAGGAAACCAGAACTCCAGAAGCACTTATAAATAAACCCAGTTTTACTTAGATATGGGTGGATACAAGTTCTCGCCGTCCCATAATGGACATTGGAGCCAATAATGACAAGTTGCCAAGCGTGAAGCGATAAGACTTAACCACATCAATTATAATTTTCCTCTAGCTGAAGCTGACTCATTGGACGATATAGAGAAGTTAACACGGGATGAGCGACTGGTAACAATAGGTTTATTACATTTTAATTTTATGTAATAAGTTACAAAACATGAACGGCCCGACTCTACCCTTATTTGCAAACTACTAACAGGTTGGTTTATACTGCAAATTTTTGGCAGCCCTAGAGACGAAGTTGTATAGCCTTCAAGACGGAAGAAGTTTCAGAATGATAATATTCGCCGTAATGCAGAAATAATGCTTTAGAAACGAATGCGTCTCGTACAGTTTATTTTGCTTGCAATTTTACTGGTCGCATACTTGCTCTTGAGCTATGGCTATGACAGAGGGTCTGTGCTCTTAAGGGGTTTATGGCAAAAATGGTACGATAACTCGGCACTGGCATTTAAAAGATTACGGTCGACTTCTTACAAAAAATAGGCCAGAGTGCATTTGCAGAGGGAACCAACTCTAATGTAACAGAAGGTACGAAGGGTACTTCTTCGAACGAATTACTCTGCAACCGCAAGAAACTGTACTACTTACTACTATACTACACATTACAGGTTCGCGGGTATAACCTACGAGTACTTTAACCAAAAATCGTCACTGATGACGATGGCTTCACCAATTTCTAGTAAACTTGCACTCAATGTGGGTCAGTAAACTACCGGAACATGCAATTCATTATGACTTAGGTACCGTCAACCGCAAGTCTCTGGCAAAAATTGGCTTCAGCAGTCTTAAATTCGTTGTTGTAAAGGTGATTTTTTTATTCACATGTTACTATTGACGTGTTGACTGTATTCTTAATAAAAAATGAGTATTATTTTTTATTAATTCACATAATATTGACGGGGCTTCAGTGACGTATTGCTTGCAAAGGTTTTTCCTTAAGTTTAATCATCGTTACAGTAAATATTAACTGAAGTCACGTACGGCTTTCAGTTACAATTTAACTGTCCATTAAAACGGAGTGATTTGTGTTTAAAATTAATTTAAAAATACTATAATTGCACGAAAAAATTATCAAATAAATAACATTAAAATAAGTCGGAGTGTAAACATTTTTTTCTTTAGTGTAACAAAAAAAGTTTGAATGTGCAAAATGCCTGCTTCGCCATTGCGCACGAGTGTTCATGAGATCAAAAGGATAGCTTCAATTACAGCCAACATGAGGAAAGAGGTATTGTTTTTCACCGTTTATTTGAAGACGTGTTTAGTGATGTAAATAATATTGTGGTGTGGTATGGGAATCCCTTAGAAACGACGCGTAAACAGGAGTCTGAAATGCGTAAAGGCCGGGTGAATATCATTGAATGCCAACATCATCATTTCAACTGAGCTATGCCCACTGTTGAACATAGGCCTCCTCTAAGCATCGCTACGTCGACTGGTTCTATAGTCTTGTGACGGATGACAATAACGCAAATCAATTGTTTTTTCAATCACAGTAAAAGTAGGATTTACAGAATAAGCTGCTCGTATTCAGTAAAAGTAGCGTTTACAGATTAGGCCGCTCGTATTCAACTGTCAAAATGAAAGCGCTAAATAAGTGTTTATCGTAATAAGGATGCATTTGGATGCTAAAGAGTGCTAATGGATGATCGTTTCTATTTTAAATCATTGTTCTAATTTCAATTATTGTTTGACCAACATTTTCATATCATTCTTTTTCTTTTTATTGTCGCTGGCACGACAGTAATTTAGACTATTCAGCCCAAAAGTTGTCACTTTCACGGCATTGTTGTCGGTAGCAGCGCGTAAATCGTTGTTAAAAGCTTTTTAAAATGAAAAATAACCACACAATTTAGTGAGTAAGGTACTTAATTTTCTTTACTTTTTACTTGGTAATGTCATCATCATCTTCCTGCCCTCATCCCATCCCATTACTTGGGGTCGGCGTAACACGTTCTCTTCACGTTCTTCTTCCATACCGTCCTGTCCCCCGTCACGCTATCACTGTCTCCCTTTTCTTTCATATTTCTCCTCACACAGTCCATCCATCTCTTCTTTGGCCTTTCCCTCTCTCTCCCCTCTCCACCTATATTCATATTCTTCTTATTTTGATTCTGGTGAGAATGAGAACACTTTGTTATCAGACCAAGTTCTTGCAAATGCACAACCTACGTTTGGTTAAGTCATGTTTTCTTGGATAAATTTATTGAATCACCATTTACCTGTACCAATGATAGCTGATATGCAAATTATATTTATCTTTTTACAGACGTATATAAAATTATCAGTTTCTAACAATTTATTGTGGTTGAGTACATGGATAGTGAATCCATGCGTTATCTTATCAATATTTAAATGTGATGTGAGCCAAGTTCTTTTCAATAGGTACCTATAAATAAAAATGCCGAAAAATTCTGGTACCAAAATTCTTCGAATGGCTTCGAATGGCAACCGTGTCATGAAAAGCAGAAATTGTTTGAAAGAAAGGCAATCCGACAATTTTGTAATTTTTGACAAATCGTTAAATTGACGGTTTTGTTAAATAAATATCACTCCAATTGCGTAACACTCGTTCTACCATAGCCTGAAAGATTAGAAGAAAATTTCTAGTCCATAGCTTCGGTTTGTTTGAAAAATTCGACAGTGTAAAGAGCACAATGAATGTTGTTGAATTGTCATAACGTAAAGGCATAGGCCATTAATTGTATGAAATTATCCCACTGGTCACACATGCGTCTGTTTCGAGTGTAACACTGTTGGCCAAAGGTCACCTCTGCCTTGGGTGTTTTGTGGAGACCATGTTCGCCGCGGTCGACCACAACGGCGATTTCCTCCCTCAAATGTACTCAATCTTCGCTAGGTGCTATAATTTTCTATAATCCTATTATAACTTTGATGCCATCACCAGTGACGATTCCATTTCCAAGTTTTCCAAGGTTCAATGGTTTTTCTATGGATATATGAGAACTCCTTGGTTCTGCCTGGTCATTATGAGTTTATGACCTAGTTACTCAAAGGAAATGGAGTCACACTTCAAAGTATCGAATCAAGGTGAGAGGTTCGGCTACGTCAAACACTAGTAACTTTTTGGAAAAGGGTTCATCGGGAATACCTGTTCTATTAAATGGGTTGTGATTCAAATTAATTATAAATTAAATTATTAATTTGAATTACAGCCCTTTTGAAAGCACTTTTAAAAATCATGAACGAAAAGGGACTTTACATTTTTTTTTGAAGATACTTTTTTTTTTTGTTCATTTATTTATTATTTGGAATCATAACTCCGATATGTTGATGTACTACACATACACATCTCCCTTATCCAATGGTAAATAAAGGCGTGAATCGTGATATTATACTATGTAAAAAAGCAAAATCGGGTATATCTAGTAACTAGAAAATTTTATGCTGCTTCTTTCAATTTCTTTCGCCACATAAAAACAACACAAACAAACAAAAAATACTTACGAAATCAAAGAACTTCGTCATTCCTTTATCTATTGACGTCTATAAGGGCTTAGCCCATTACTCACTAACTCAACAAAAGATAGCAAGGACTTGGCGCCTTTTTTACAAACCCACTTTTCAGCAAGATAAGCCTACGTTAGCACCTAGTTAAAATTAGTCAGTTTCTGATTTCATATCAGTTGCAAATATTGTGTCGATATGTCAACATGTTTTATATAGTTTAGTTTGTGATATTTATTATATTTTGAACGTGTTTTTTTGTGTCGTGTAGTGAAGTTTGGATAATGTCTCTGTATCGGTCTTATGAATCTGTGGAGGTAAATATAAGCTGTGTTTTATTATCACCATCTTCTTCGTTCTTATAACCTTATCCCAATTTATTTGCTGTTGGCGCAGTATATTTTCTCCTCATTTCTTCTTTGTACGTAATGACATAATGTTTTTCTTGGTTTGTTTGGGGACTCTGCAGTACCTAGATAGATTGTCATTGAAGACAAAATGTTTCTACCATCAAGAGGATATAACTTAGTACTGTTTATAAATGTTATGCAATATTATTAAACATTTATAAATATATACCATTTCTTCGCAACAATCCTAGGATTTTTACAAAAAGACATACTTCGAATACATAATATTATTAAATTTTAGCATAATATTAAATATGTATTTCCATTTTCGATATTTTATTTGTTTTTACGGGAACATCATTTGCAAATTACAGTGCGTACTACATAGTATTGTCACACCTTTGGGCTAGGGCGTTTATATTTATCAATCACAAAATAGCTTCTCATAACACCTGTATTGTCTTTTAATGTCCCAGACATCTGTTTGTAGAGTGTCTATCAAGATAATAGACACTACTAATTGATAGATATTAATTGATTTGATCAAGTATTTTTCTACCAGTTGTGACTTGTACAATATAATGGTGCATACCGTGTAAAAATTTGATCGTAATTTTTTTGTATCTTCGATGAAAAATAAGCTTTTCGAAAGTATTAATGTATTCAAGGAAGTTCCTATCCATTGGTTTTTTTTGTTGTAGAGGGTTGTTATATTTCTGTTTTCAGGAGTCTTTATGAATACCGTCAGACTTGTTATGTTTATCATTTCAGCTTGCTATATCTTGATCATTTAATTCATTTTCCCTACTGGCCTGTATTTACCTTGTGACAACTGCCAGAAGATTCAATAAAACTACTTGAGCAGGGTTTCTCGAATCAATATCAATTAGAAAATACTACTATGTTAACAGTTGAAGTTATTTGTCACTCACTATTGTTAATGACTTCAGTTTATACGTCAGTATGATAAGGGACTTACGAGTCTTAAGAATTGCAATAGTCTTAGTTCTTTACTTTCTTAAATGTAACATTTTTGACAAATGGATTAAACTAAGTCCTATTAAAGAAAGAACAAAGGAAGAAAAAATTTTTTTTTTTTTTGTTATTTAGAATAGGCTCGCGCTTGACCACTATCTCACCTGATGGTAAGCGGTGATGTGGTCCACGGTAAAGCATGCTTGCCTAGAAGTACGAGTAACCTATTCACTCTTGACTTAAAGACCACTAGATTGTAGCAATCGGGAAACACTGACTCCGGCATGGAATTCCACTCCTTAGCTGTACGCATAATAAAAGTAATCTCAAAACGCCACAAAACCTACAAAATATACATGAATTTTACCTTAATGTAACCTATTAATGTTCCAATCTTTTTAAAGTTTCTGGTATTTATTAATTTCCTCTGCAGTCCTCAAATAATCTTTCTTTGTTAAGTTTTCTCAACAACACACTTTTAAAAATTCCGTAATATCCAGTTGCTCAACAAGATCCTTAACGTAAACAATAAACACCAAAAACCGTGTTTTATAAAATTTATTATGAGAATCTGTTGCATGTGTTACTATTACAACATGATATATTTTAAATATTGAACAGCTATTAATCTTGGTAATAGGAAATTGTTACAGCCCCGGCGAGAGCATATCAAAATCGGGATAAAAATTCGGGGTTGTTATAATGTTCATCATCTACCTCTTTAATTTTCTACAATTCTACTCGAAATTAATAAAGTTAGGAAAGATGAAAAAGCCAAGACCAGCTTTTTTGCATTTCGTTAGCCATTTGCGTCTAATTTTTTTTTAAGATTGCGTATTCTCTAACCAGTGGTGTCTCATCCCATACAAAGAAACCGTGCCAACGATGTATACTGATTATTCTGATTATTTTTAGTACATCGATCGCGTTCGGTTCTGTTCCGTTCCGTTCGCCGTGGAACGGAACCGAACGGTATAATCAGATGAAAAACGCTTGTTAGTCGGTACGGTTTCTTTGTATGGGATGAGGCATCATGTTGAGGTATTATATTATCTGCGCTGTTACTAAGAATCATTTATCAAATATTAATCAGTAATTTTTGAGCTATGATCGAACATCCATACATAGTCTGTCAAACTTATTGCCTTTCACTTTTTCGTAGTCGGATAAAAAGGCTAGAGAGGCGTCATGTAGAGGAAGGTAACAGTATTTTCGGGATATCCTAAAATTCTCTTTCCTCGTGATTCATTATTTTACGTAGGTACATGTCCAAAATTAATTTATGACGCGGTCGTAGTAAATATCCGCATTCATTATATTTATCAGTTCGTTATCAAATATTTTACAAAACGACACATTGATTCATTTCCTGTGTGGCGTTAAAGAGTTATTCCCGTTCAATTAAAATAAGTTTTATTTGCACAAAATACCTACATAAGCCAAATAGGAACTAATCTAATATTCATTTAAGATTTGGATAGTAGATAACTATTACAATACGGCACAATTGAAGAAATACACAACACTTGTTATTTCTGTATTTTATAATTATACTTACGTGATAAAACATTCAAATGTCGTTTTTATTTTGGGATTGACGAGACACTTCGATAGTGCATGTCAATCTCAAACTTTTTGACATAAGTTATCGCTGCTAGCTGCACTTTAACTAGACTAAAAGAGGGCCCAAATAAATACATAATAAAATAATAAATAAATTGTTTATTAGCTTCAAAATTTACAAAAATACTAATTAAGTGTCGAAATTTTGATTCAGGAATATTTATTCATAGGACCACGGACCGTGAACAGCAATACCTAAGTTAAGAAATACACAAACTTAAAAAATAATTTTTCTTTTTTTTTTTTCTTTAAAAAACCTTGCCCCACACTAGGAATTTCTTCCTGTATCGTGGGTGCGTTTACAAACATATAAACTCACATACACAAACACCCAGAGCCGAAACAACTATCTGTAGGTCATACAAATATTTGTTCCGTGCGGGAATCGAACCCGCGACACGCAGCGCAGCAGTCAATCGCTCAACCACTGCGCCAACCGTGCTCCCTAATAATCACTGTTCCATAAGAAATTCTGCGAACAAAAGCTGTTATAATTTAAGATTAAAGGACCACACCACATTGAAGCGCACTTAATCAGGAATTTGAAGATTTTTTATACCTTTTGCGATGTCACGCTTCGGTCAGAGAGTTCACGGTCGCATGGAAACGACAGTTATTCAAATTGAATCTCGCACTTCACCTACAAACGGAAACATACTCCATTTTCTAGACAGTAAAGTTCTAATTCCTGAAACAAAATCGGAAAGATTCACTTTACTAACCAGTGTAATTAGAACTCCTTGCTTTTGAATGTAGTACTTAATTCAAAGCGGTTAAAGTGCATAATGTAAAAGTAAGGTGTCTAGTATTTTTGGAAATGTTTTACATGTCAAGTATTCGCAAAAACGACGGAGTGAAAATTCTGAGACGACTTAAAGCTGACTGACTCTTATAGCCAGATTAATGTACTTAGTACTTACAGTTAAGATGCTATTGTTCGGAGCATTGAATCATCTTATGTTTTAGAGGTATTCTGGTTTAGGACATTTTTAATAATGTCTATTTTAACCGGTTTTTTAACAATCAATCTGACCATCCTATGCCTAAATATGTTGTGGTCTGCTTACACTACAGCTACATACCGCTGAATACCTGTATCTCACAAAATGCCTATCTGACCTCCACAAATCAGTTAGGTACTGGCAAAATATGTATGATACAACTTGGCTGTCAGACATTAGAACTTTAGACTAAAATAAAATTCATTATTTGACGTGCGCTGAGAAAACTATTGGTGATACATAAAAATTATATACTACAAGATTAAATTACTTATTATTAACTACAAAAAAGGCTGCTGCTGAAAGTCAAAATATCAGCTTTTGTGTTCAAAAATTTAATTAGATCGCCGGTAGAAACAAAAGTTGTTTTCAATAGGTCTGTTCCAATCTATGGTCTCATTATTAACAAGTTACAACGGATTACTTGATCGATCGATTATATGCCTTGTCAATATAATCGGTGATTAGTCGACTTTTCTAAAACACAGCGTTAAGTCGTTAACCGGTTTGTTAACTGTCAAATCTGTCAGTTTAATTGCATGATTAACTCGTTGCCGTGGGCTAATATTGACACGTTATTTATTTCACGCTATTTACCGGTTTAAATGAATGCTCTTTCTTTTCTTTTAGGGAGAGCTCGTTTTTTTGACTTTCATCCACTACCTGCATTTGTTTAAGTTACCTATTTTCTACGTAAATGTATTTTTTACGTGTCCGCAATTCTACATCCATGATGTCATTAGATTTAATATTTGTTTCGGGATATTTACCATGTATATTTTGTATTTCGTTGAGAGCTCGATATTTCGGCACCGTTACAAGCGCCATGATCACGAAATACAAAATATACATGGTAAATATCCCGAAACAAATATTAATTCTAATGATTGTGACCATGTCAGCTTAAAAACTTATATCCATGATGTCTCTTAAAAATTAACTCTACCCGGATTTGTAGCATATACCAAAACTAATTTTGCTATGATTCTAGGAATTTAGTAAAACACCTGATTTAGAAACAAAACTGCAACATCATAGTAACGACTCATTATTATCAGACGAAGTACTATAAAGCAGGTGTATTGTGCCCATCATTTTCTATATTCTTCATACACGTGGATCGTAAAGTTCCGGGTTCTATGTCCGGATGATGTCAAGGGTACTTGAAGACGATACTTTCTTTACGAATTATACTGTGCAGTTGATTACTTTATACATGGGTACTTGTATATACATACTCGTACTTATACCTTCTTAAAGCCTATAACGTTGGAATGTCAATAAGTTCTCTACTTGGTATGACAAGTAACGTTTCTCTTTTCAAAGCTTGTAATATATAATTTTTAACTAATACAATTATCCATAATGCAGATATATCAGGACATACACGAACATGTTTGACGAAGGCGTCTTCCTCACCGGGTATGTACGTCGGTAAAGAGTCTGTACCGAAACGATTCAGTTAGGAAAGTTCCTGAGTCGTTTCGGTACAGATAATTTTTGTTGTTGCGAGCCTTAATCACGAGTTAATATGTTACTCCTAGGCAAATGTACTCAACCATCCACCACATCAGGTGAGTCAGTATAGTCAAACGCAATAATAATAAAAATAACAATTCAGAATTCCGACATTTTGAAGCAAGAACCAACTGCGTCACAGATTACGAAATTGAGATTAGGCTTTCTAGCACAAACTTGTTGACATAGCCCTTAGGGTATAGAAACAACTGTACCTAAACTGGCACAAAGGAATGCCCTATTTCCCCTAAACAACTTAGGTTTAGACCTCCTAAACAAACAGACTAATCAAAGCTAATTTAAATAATTCTGCTGACCACAAAATGGCCACAGAAACGTTGTACAAAACAAAGTAAACTCAGAAATTTTGATGTTTAAGCACTTTGTTCCTAAATAAACATAGGGGACCGCTAACGTTGGTAAAATACGCTAATTCAGTCCCTTTGTACGTAGCCCTGAATAAATACTAGATAGACTGGACTGGAGACGCAAAAAAGAGACAGAACTTCCATTTTACTCAAAAATGCCAAATAAAACTGACAACAAGCAGCCCAATTATGTAACACAAAGTGTGTTTGCACTATTGAAAATCCAAAGGATTTTGAAAGAAACAATCCATTACTGCAAATGTTTAAAAAAAAATTGCTCGATGAAATCGAATGCAATGAATTAGTAGATTTGTCAAAATTAAAGCAATTTGCAATTACTGCCCAGAAAGCAGCTAACTATACACCAGCTCTATGTATAGATCTAAACTGTAAACTTGTATCTTCATCTATACATCTATACTCTATACATACAAATAAATAAAATTGAAGTGTCTGTATGTAATATCAAAATAACAACGTTTTATTGAATGCACGTGAAAGTATATACGGTATTAACAACAAATAAGCAATTTTTGAAATTTTTGTCTGTCTGTCTATCTGTCCGTCTGTCTGTTTGTGCCGGGTTATCCCCGAAACGGCTGGACCGATTTTGACGGGACTTTCACTGTTAGATAGCTGATGTAATAACGAGTAACATAGGCTACGTTTGATCACGAGAAAATTCATAGTTCCGGCGGGCAACTAAAAAAATAAAAATATATTTTTTACGAGTTTGACGCGGACGAAGTCGCGGGCAACAGCTAGTTATATATATAAAACCTATCTCAGCAACAAGACATACCCATATCATCATCTTCCTGCCCTTAGCCCATGTTATTTGGGGTCGGGGCATCACATTTTCCTCTTCCATACAGTCCTGTCTCCCGTCAACACAGAATCCCTTTTCTTTCATATCACTCCTCACATAGTTCATCCATCTTTTCTTTGGCTGTCTCCTCTCTCTCCATCTACCCACATTTATATTTATAATTCTTTTAGTAACGTGCGTTTTATCCCTCCATACCATATCAGGACATAACGAGATATACCCATAGTCTCTGAAAACGGATCATCTAGATAAACTATATTTCTATCTATTTGTGCGCAGACATTGCATCAACTAGACCTTCTACCCTCCCCTTTTTCTACTAGAGGTCACTACCCTCACAAACGTTTAAGGCTAGCCGACCTTCGAAGGTCACAGGCGCCAAGGTCGAACCGACCTTGCTCTGAAAGGGTCTGAGGTAATCCTACCTTTACGCTCGACTTATCAGGAGTTCACTTAGGATTAAGTGAATAGCTGAGACTCCTTGGTTTATTTATCGTCTAGAAAGTACTTTTGGATTAAGCGTTTATTTTATCCGTCAAAGTGAAATCCGGGGCTGGTTTTTTACTTTTTCTATTGGACTTTTAGGGCTTAAGGAATTGGTTGTGTCTGATAAGTCTCAAAAAAGTTGTTTAATGAGATGAGACTCCAATTACTCTTTATGGTTCCGTACCCGAAGGGTCCAAACAGAGATCTTGTCTGTCCATCTAGGTCTCATCGTCCGTCGTCTGTCACAAAATTTTAATCCAACAATTTTTTTTGTAATTTCCCATCGACCTAATATTGTTTTTAATTACGTATATTTTACTAATAAATACCAATTTATTTTACATTTGGTACGGAACCCTAAATGTGCGTAGTCCAACACGCACTTGGCCGGCTTTTTTTAAAGTCCCACAATAGAAAAAAAATATCTACCTACCTACTTTTAATATGTTAATAAAGTAAAAATAAATAAATAAATGTCGAAATGTCAAACTGTAAGAGACTGATCTCGTAACATTTTGATAGCGCTTGGCAATCCCATAGATACATTTTTGGCATTTTACCAATCGCTTTCGCATCGCTTTTGTTGATAAAATTTTAGTTACTTTTCTAGAGCCTGAAACGTACTTTATTAAATTGGTCAATCTTTAAAATATATATGGAGGTAACTATTTTGTCTTTTTGATATTGTAGCAATATTATTAATTTGTATTTTTCCTTGTTACAGAGAAGAGACGTGGAGTCACAGACTACTAAGACCAGCTTCTGTACGCGAAATGGGTTGTGGTGGACTTTGGGCATCGATGTTCCTCTGCTTCTAATCTGTAAGTACATTTATCAACTTTGTATGTATGTGAAATTTATGAATACTACGTTGCACAAATCGGTGCTAGAATAGTAGACAGAATGTACGTGTACTCTATTATATCCGCCGAAAAGCAGCTCTTCAAGTGTGTAATAGTACATTTCGTATCGAGCATAACAAGTCCAGATTTTAACATGAGCGATGTAGCCAATTTAACAATGTAGCGAGTGTTACAATAAAGCCTTTTTATGCGAGACACGAACGATTCCTTTTCCACTACCTGATGAGCTTACTTAATTAAGTACCAACAAAAATTTATTAGAAACGTTCAGAGTAAAAACCACAGACTATATACACACAATCAACGCGCGCTTTTCGAAAGGTTCCTGGTTCAGTATCATTCTGCCAGTTACATAATGATATCAAAACTCCATACAAAAGTAATTTCTTAACTGTTATTATGTAATTTTGTTTATTTTTTAATTTTTGTTTTATAATTTTGAACTCGTTTCGAATTTGATTCAAAATGTTAATATTTCAAAACGAATTTCTTAGGCAATGCGTTACATAATAGACAACATAGTGGCAAAATTAAATTATAGCACCACCCCTGGCTGACTGGTAGAGAATGCATAAAGTCCGCCTTTGTACAAAGGTGCATGAAGTTTAAATAAATAAATAAATATAGCATATTATATCCTCTTACGACTGTCGCAAAATTCAAATTGTATGGCACTGACATACGCTACTAAAAAGTCAATAAAACAATTCAAAAGTTCATAATATGTGTCGATTCTAGTCGCTGAAAGAAAATAATGTCACTTTGGTCGTAAATTTAACATAAATAACACCCTAAATTTGTTTGACACACCTACGAGCTGCGGTCATACATAATTGCGTTTTCTGAAAAGGTCGTTCGTTTCAGCCGATATATTAACTATTCTAAAGTACCTAATGTTCCAGTTTACATTTCATCTCTAATTACTCCATAAACCCCAAATTTTAAGCCATTTCCCTTATTTTATTTCAACTTCGTGTGTGGTATCGTACGAAATTGATACCGAGAAACAGATTTGGCCCGTGCAGCATTGATGGCGCATCAGGTTTTTTCTCTAATTTCAAGTCCAATAAGGAAGCTCTCCAAAGACTTATGCATCCAGAATTAATTGAATAAATTATTCAATTAATTGATATTGTACCAATAACGGATGCAACTAATTATCGTACACGAATAAAATAAAAATTCATAGCTGTAATTCGTTGACTACCAAAAATGGCTCCGGTTTCATTGCAACGACGACAGATATAATGTTGCCAGTAATAATAAATTGAGCTGATTTATTTTCGGAAGAAGACATGTGCGTTCAGTTTTAAACTTTTTCTTGAGCGTGTAATGTTGTGTTTTCAATGAAAAGGTTTATGTAAATAAAATGCTAAAAATTAAATCTTATAAATTGGTTTTACGCGCGTATACGTTACTTGATTTATTTTTTCTATCAATGCAACGATTTTGCATGCGTATTTTAGAATGTAGCCGGTTTTTATTTGATTATGTTATGAATTCTTATGGTTACTTGTATTGAGTACGTCTACCAGCTATGTTATTTTTTTGCCATAGTATATATTCATATTTATATGTAAGTACCTATATTTTTGAAGTACTTATTAAGTTTTCATTTAAATATTGTAATTGCTTCAGGAAAAACTAAACGAAAACAAACCTCAACACACACAATAGAAATAATAGTTATAATATTGTTAATAGTTATAAATTATTATTTAAACTGTGGAAGTAAACAACTGATTAGCACTTATTAATTATTATTATAATTTAAATTAAAATACATTAATAATTGCTTCTTATTTAGATATCTATATTGTGGTAGGCATTTGGGTAGCTACGAACTTTCAAGCTTAACAAATACATAACTCTCTTTTGGGCTTCACCGCAGTCGGGTAATAAATGGTTGGATGTAGGTACCTACTACGTAAACAGGAATTTCCTCCTGTAATACACATCGAAAACAATACCTAATTATTGGTTTATTGTATTGAACAACACTCTCTATGTCACGTTGTATTAAATTATATTCATCATTAATTTTGTTATTGAGTTAACAAGTAACCAAGTACAGCTTGGCAAAAAAGAGTGTGGAATAAATGAAGTCGCCACTATCGCACCTGTATACCCCGAAATACTATGACTCATCAGTTTTTGATAATTGTTATAAATTTTTAGTTACTCTAACTACTCTTAATACTAATAGGTGATTATAGGCAAGTAATAGATATGTTATTTTAGTTAACTAGTTAGTTTTATTTTTAGTTCCAACTGTCACCGCGTCAGACTCTTTTTTGCCAAGCTGTAAGTTATTTATTTTGCAAATATAAGAAGTACATGAAAGTGAGAATAAGTACGGTATTTTACCAATAGGCAAGCAAACTTATTAGAAACCAAAATAAATTCAACGTTATGTAGGTATTTTTTTTTAGTATTACTGCACAATACTTATTGAGCAACTTTGGCATGGGGATAATAAATATATGATGCTTATATTCTCAATAATATCAGTTAAGTGGGATGACCTAATAATAATAACTAAAGTACTAACAAAAAATGTTTAAGTCACTTAAAATAAACCTTGACAAAGATCTGTAGCTGTCCCAAACTAAAACAAAAACCTTAAAATTTACACTCTTTAACAATAAAAGAGACACATTTGACTATGTAATTAAAAATAGATTATCGGCTTCGAATGGAAAAAAGGTAAAAAGTCCTTTGATGAAACACACGTGAAGACCTCATAGAGACACGTCAAGGGTTGTCACGAAAATAGATGTGGGAATATTTTTTACAGATTTTTTGTTACTTTCTGGCTGGTTTTTATGCAATGTTACAGTAAATTAATCTCTAATACCTTTTGAAGTAATTTTTGTCTGCTGGAATTTGGTTTAAACATCAATTGAAAATAGTAAAGTAGAATTGTAAAGAAGAATATAATGTACTTTATTGTAGAAACAACAAAATAGCTGCACAATTTTTTCCAAAAAAATACCAATCGATCTAGTCGTATTTGAGTTTTTTTTAATTATTTATTTATCAGAAAATAACAGCCCAGGCCCACACAGAAAAAATATCAAAAATACTAAGAGTATAGCTACATTACCTATGTTAGTAAAATAATAATTAATTAATTAAATTAATTAATAATAGGATGTTAGTAACAATGTATCTTAAGCATGCTAAATTGTCAAATAGCATGTTATTGCACGTTTTACAAGATTAAAAATTACTTATTTATTACAAAGTACTGTATTAACTATAAACATCCCCATATTATCTTCTGTTTAATACAGTATTCTAAATACATTTGCACTTTAATACTTACAAGGAATAATTATTCAAAATACTTTACGTGCTTGGAATACTGAAAACCAGATACATCTACATCTATGATGAGTAGACACACTCAGTAAGTCTCGCATTTATTTACGTCATCATTCAGTAAAATAAAATGGTACTTGATAGATATGACAACGTCGGCAATTTTATTTACGTCCTTAGAAAATATTGTTGTCCATAATTATATCACTTTATGAATACTTCGGCGTATGACATGACAATGTGCTGTTTGTGTTTATAAAACTCTAAAATACCATGGCATCGCTACAAACAACAATATATATGAATAGTAAATCTTACATTTAAATTGGTATCGTTTCACTTTCAAGAAAATATTGATAAGAAAAGTAATCAAAAAAGTTTCAATGTATAATTAAAAGTTCGCAGCTGGTAACACTCGCCGCATGTGGCAGAATGCACGCAATCGCAGTCACTGTTTACAAACACGAAACAAAAACAGTGTCAACGACCTTTTGACAAGCGTTCAGTATGGCAGTCTGGCAGACATTGAGAACATATTTTTTTTATATAGATCGAAAACTATGGCATTATGACTGAATTGAAAACTGAATCATTTTAAATCATTAAAATAATTCAGTTTATTGTCTGCACTTTTTTTGTACCTATGTAGGTATTATTAATTTATTTCATTGTTAATTTGTTACTGTCACTATGTACCGAAAACAGCACCGTTTGCCTTATATTTAACATCCCGTTGAGTCGCCCGCTGTTCCAACGTCGTTCAAAAGGTATTTTAATCGATAGGTACCTATTTATAGGCTTTCGATTTTACGGACATTATCAGTTGTAATCGATACCCGATTAAATGTATAATATTCGTAATCTTGCCGGTAATTATAGCTCTCTTTGTGAATGAACGAAAACGAAACCATAATTCATCTTAATTTGATTAAAGATAAGCGATAATAGTGGCGTTTCATTTAATATGAATTAATTTTATGTATTAGGTACTTAAATTGTACTTTTCGATCAAAGTTTTTCAACCTAAACAACACTGTGAACAGCGCCATCTGTTGTCGAGTAGCGGTACTAATTTAAACTGGTATACATTTAAACATTTTTATATACACAAACCCAATAATAAATAGCATACAGTAACTACGATTAACCACTTAAAAAGTCGGCCATCGGTCACGATAAACGCAGTAGGTACAATCTTTGAATTACGCCTTTTGCTAAAGCGTGGCAAAACACTGAACTAGCTGACCACGTAGCTGTTCCACATAGGACTCTAACGTGGGTCTCAACGTGACGGATGCACTGCAATTGGACCATTAGATACATTACGTCACTGTTCGTAATCGACTCCTCCTGTGGAACACGTTATCTGAAGTGCGGTGCATCAGAGACTCGTGGCGTGGCGTGGATTATGTTATAGGCTGTTCTAGAAAAGGAAGAATAGAAAAAGTAAATAAAAACTTAAATAAAATATTGTGGAAATTTTTTTGCCGATTTATGGTATTATTTTTAATAATATCCGAGATGTTCAATGTTCAACAACTGACTAGTAGATTCTTAGGGCGGTTCACCAGTGCATCAGATCCGAATCCGAGAAATGTCGGTCCGAAGTTACTCGTAGTACTAATAGTAGTAGTACCTACTTGTAGAAGGGGTTGAGCATTAGATCCGAAAAATATCTGATGGATCCGGAACGGATGAAGTGCGGCACCGCACTCAATTCTTCTACAATAAAATTTGAATTTAGAATCTGCAAATCAGTTGCTGATCCTTTTATATTTTTTTCATAAATAAAGGTTTTGATGTCGAGTAAAAATCTCTACGAATCGAACTATTGCACATGCAATAGGTACCAGGAATTATAATAGATAAAATGAAATAGAACGTGCCCTACGTGTCATTCCATGTATTGTCACTAATTTGATTCAAGGAATAGTGAGATACCTAGGTAAGCAATTATTCAGAATGAAGACAACGTTGCTCAAGGTATAGAATATAACAACCAAAACATACAAATCACTCCCATCGAAGTTACGGGGAAAGCTAGTCCTTTGCAATTACATTTATATAGTGTACCTTGACGAAAGATGATTCGAAAGCCTTTCTACAACCGATGCATGTTGCATAGTCAGACCCCAATGCTTATACGACTTGGCTACAATATAACAGTACTCACTATTTTAGGCTCAAAAATACTACGACAATTGTATTAATAATATGTAGATAATAAGTGTTATACTAAACTGTCATATCAAAAGTGTAGTAGATTCCAGATTCACTATCTACAAGATAAAATTACAAATTCAAAAAAACCCCGATTTTAATTTTTATTTCATGCTTTTAAACTACATATAATATACCAAGTAGCAGACACGCTTCAATCGACAATCGATCGAAACGCTTAATAATGACACGATATCTTGCGGCAAAATCCAGATTCAAAGAGTAAAATGCGAATAACTTCGGCTAAACCGATTTTATTCAAACATAGCTAAGAACACTCTCGACAAAGTCACCTTTCAAAAAAAAAAAAAAACTAAATCATAATCAGTTCATCCGTTTAGGCGCTATGATGCCACAGACAGACACACAGATACGTAGCAACACATGTCAAACTTATAACACCCCTTTTTTTCCGTCGGGGGTTAAAAACGGCTATGATTGTATAAATTATCTAATCTGCTAACATTTACCACGTGTGTATGAACGTTCCATTTGCTTAGCATACACAATACAAAGGTGTGCTCAGCCAGCATGCGATTGCATAGATGCTTATCGGTCTAAGCTGCAATAAAGATTAGCTAATTAGTGTAGCTAATTAATTGAAGTCCAGATTCCAGAGTTGTTAGTAATACCATATGTGTTTGAGTCCAAGCCGAGAACTGCAAATCACGGTTTACATCATAACCGAAGAGACTGTCTAATCCATCTTTATAAAGCCATCTACTCGACAGCGTAAAACACGCAATTAATGCTATTTGAATTGACAAAATTAAAGACTGCGATTTATTCTATGAATTTTTAAGTTACGCAGCCAAATAGGCATTATGTCTCAAAAAGACTAGGCCTAGAATAGCCTCGCAGGTATTACTAGGTTGTTTGCATGAGTTGGTGACGATATTTTCTTGTAAGAGTTTTCTTCCTAGAATCTGTGTCACCAAAACAATTTTAATTGTAGAATGATTTACTTCGATCACTTGGTTTGATCGTTAAAAATTTCATTCCCAACAGCTAAAACTAAAAACTTAACGCCAACATTCCTAGATGAGATATTTCTCTAGAAATCTTTTTAACAGCATAATTTACAGGAACTGCCAAATCCCACACATCTACCAGTCTAACCTCTCACCTTGAAATCCTTGCTATCATTACAAATCTGCGACAGTAGTCCAGTATAGCTTAAACCACGGCAAACAGTATAACTAGATTTCATATATACCGAATTTGATTGTGCCTTTACAGACAGCGCCACCGCAATATGCCAGGATATATTAGCTGTAGTCTGTTCCTGGTAGTTTGACATTGACTTTGAACTCAACAACATCCACAGTTTGGGGGATTGGCAAATAAATTGGCCATAATGGAGGGCGACGTCCATACCAATGTCAGGAGAGCGAGCTAAAATTGCGTGAGTGAGTGGTTAGATAATACTAGAGCCAGTTTTGGACTGTTCGTTCCGGGTTGATTATTTGCGTAGAAGATTTCCTTAAACGTTTTGCTGGGGATACCCGGAAGACTGTTGAATCTGAGTTGTACTAGTTAGCAGAAGGTCTATCTGATTTAGTGGTACTTACAGTAAGACCACCTTACTTAGCGTTACTAGATTCTTCTTCCTTCTCTGGTCCCATTGTTTGGGGTCGGGTCTTTCACTTTCCTGCGCCAAATTGTGTCAGCATTACTAGTTTGTTTGTCATAAATTCTAGTCACTCATCTAAATCATCCTTTTGCTCCTATCCTGATTCATTTACTGAGGTCAGCGCAACAATATCTTCTTTGTACTTCACAATTAGTCATTCTTTCTCTCAGTAATCGTAATCAACCCCTTACTAAACACAACCATCTTATCATCTAGTCACTATTCTTTCTAATATTCCTTGTCCTTCTTAATTTTCATCTTTAACCAGAAAAATACCGTGTATATCAGTTTCAGTTGATTGTTTGCGGAAAAGTCATTCTGTCTCGCAAACAGTTGCATCTCACAAAACATTATACATAATATATTATGTCAGTGAGAAATTAATCATAACTAACGCGAGCTATATACAATTCCGCTGTTCGATTTTGTTGGACGACACTATAAATAACACTAAGTAGGTACAAAACTAAAAACAAAGCGTAAAATTTATTCATAAATCCATTTACTTTATAGGTACCTAATATTTATGACCAATAAGGTTATTAGTTTGATTCATTGCTTATATGACGTGCATGGTTTGATATATAATGCGCACGAGCTGCGCATACGCATACTTGTCCAATTTGCCTTTAGTGAATGAAGTTTTGGTTTCATTTTTAATAAAATGATTTATTTTATAACTGACCTTTATGGCTTGCATTTAAGTATCGGATATTGGGGTATATCAGGATCTTGAATTTATTCCGTATTCTGCATGTATTCTTAGCTTCAGCCAGCAGATATTTTTGTGAGATCAATGATTGTCCGACAAACTCAACGAGTAGTTCCTAGTACCAATTTCCATTGTGTCTCGCCTAGACATACATTCGTCGTACTAAGGTATCCATGTATATACAGAGTTCGGGGCTTATAGAAACAGATATTTTTCTAATCATTTATTTATTCAATCCACTCAGCAACTTCTAACGCTTTTCTTTCTTCCACAGTGTCAGCCCTGGTCGGACTCTTTGAGCTGGGCATCATCCCGAACCACAAAGCTGGTTTCTACTGCAACGACCCAGCTCTCAGCTTCCCATTCAACGGAGACACAGTCAACTCTGCAACGCTTATGTCAACTGTGTTCGGATTGCCGCTAGTTTTCGTAAGTAGATATTAGCATAAAAACTTTTCAATCGTACATTGTCATCCAAATCAAACTTATAGTTACAGTCAAGGGTCATAAGTGCAGTCTTACTCTTCCAAAACTCAAATGGCTAGTTTTTGTAGAAGAAGTTAAATTATCCACAACTGATTTAATATGTTAAATATAAATTAAAGTATTGATTATACCTACTAAACGTGAAAAGTTGAATTTATTCTGCCTTAAAAAAATGCCGCTGCTGTTTTGGTAGAGTGTGACTGCATTCTTGACCCTTAACTCTGCCGCGCTAATTAGAAACGCAATAATTGCCCGAACAGCTATCAAAATAAGTATCAAATCCGCGTAGAGCTCATTATGAGGACTCCAAATCTATAAGTAATTCTTATTTCCAAAAATTCTTCCTTGCTGCGTTACTAATTAGCGCGGCAGAACTGTAATTATGCAAATATGAGCTCAATCAGGGATAATTGTTTTAAAATTCAGTCGCGAGGTTGACTAAATAATAAAACTTGTATTATTATTTATAACAAACGCTAATCGTGTTCGGGACGAATCACACACGTATTCCCCGTAAGAGAAGGAAAGACTATTCCAGTCACGAGACTGCTATGGTAATAATGATATTCAGTTTTATCTATACTCCATTTGAAATAACATTATAAATTTTTACAACCCCTTTTTTACAGTCCGTTCAACCGATTTTGAGTTCTATCCCGTAAATATAAGGATGGCATAAAATGCATAAACCTGTTACCAAATTAAAAGTTTCATACAGTTGCCATTTGTCATATCACCAACGCAATAGAAGTCAAAATCTGTTGAACGGGCTGTAAAATGGCATTATTTAAATGTCTAATATTATCTCAAATGGAGTATAGTTAAAAAAACCGTAAGCCTACTATAGCTGGAAAAATGCTAGACAGAATATGATGAGTAAGTTAGGGAAATGGATCAGGGATCACAACATGTTTATATTTACGAATAAGAGGATGCAAAACATATAAGTCATCTTTTTGAGGAAGAGATACATCTTTGCCGAGAACCAAATGATGCACACAGAGCAGAAAGTGCGTCATGGTGTTTGCTGTTTATAACGTTACTACAGAGTTCAGTGGTACCTAGGTAAATAAGCCTGTGAACTAATAACGCAACTGACCACAGATAAAAGCATCAAATTGTCCTCTGTATATAGTGTACCTACATCTCTGTGTGCGTAAAGTAGGTGAAAAATAAATATATTATAAGGATTGTCCTGAAAAGTACAAGCGTACTGACATGGCTTTTCCTCACTCATAGAAATGAGGTTATTACCCTTAATGGTTATTAAATGAAAATAGCCTATTTAAACCACTATTGTTCAAAGAAAATATTGATCAATTTTAGGTACTACTCAGTCCATATCATTTTTGTATGGTAGACATTATTAAATCGTTTGAAGAGCTTTTTAGTTCCTGACATATCATTCTGACATTTTCATATAAATTTAGCTGATCTTGAATACTTAATTAAAGTAATATGTAATTCTTTGCTTTCCAGATCGCTATAACAGAGTACACCTTCCTATACGGTGACTTCTCTGAATCAAGAATTCGACGGACCTGCAAGAATACCTTCTATTTATACAGAACTTATATCTACGGTTTCATCATCAACCTGAGTATTGTCGAGGTCATGAAGGGCCTCGTCGGGAGCCCTAGGCCTACCTTCTTCGATTTATGCGAGCCTGATGCTGCCAAAACTTGCAATGGGTAAGCATTTTTTTACGTATTTCAAAGAACCTTAAATTTACCTTTCCTGGTGTAGCTAAAGCTGACTAATATTGAATTTTGGACAAAATTTCTCCAATTTATATAAATCCACCCCATGCATGGATAAATTGGAGAAATTTTGTCCAAACGCCTCGTCCAAGGCAAAATTAAAAATGCCATCGACTAGTACAAGAAGAATAAGAACAACCTTTTCTTCTTTTTTTTATTCTACCATCACCAACTTTTATAACCAAGTATGTTGACATGACATTTTACCTTCAGGATTGTTAATTTCGGTAGTGGTCCTATGTGCATCAATGAATTTTATTGTATTTTTCAAAATTATGCTTATAATGATGAAGTTTTGCTCAAATACAAGACGAAGACGGTTCCATAACAAACAAACAAAAAGGCAATGACAGTACTTCCCAGAGACTTGCGGTCACTGACTGTACATTTTACGACATCCGCATTTATATACCAATATATTCGGCTCGTAGGAGTAATACATTTGACATTGAGTGATCTTGAACATCTTCAGACTACTTATCTAATCTTAAGACTGACGTGGGCATATCAAAATGTCAATGGGGATGGAAATTCATGAGATTATTGACACTGGCAGGGTCGTAAAAAAAGTTTTAGTAGAGAATAATTGGATGAATCCTCAATTTGAGTGCTGTGAAACTGTAAAATTTCAAATCATTGATATCCTCGTCGTTCTCCATAAACCTACTAAGCATATCCTCCTGGAGAACGACGAGGCTAAAGCTCTAGACAAGTTACATTCTGTCAACAAAAGCGTCGCGACAGCGATAGGTTTTTGTTTTTATTATTGTATTGTCAATCAATATCAAAAAAACCCAAAAAATACTATAAATATAATATTGTCTTCAACAGCCTTACTTCCACTGATATAAATTAATTTCTTATTCTTTATTTCAGTTCCGAGTTTGTAAGTGACTTCACGTGCACATCTGAAAAGTATGCCGCTTGGTACCAGATGGACTCTTATAGGAGTTTCCCCTCAGGGCATGCTTCTTTGTCAGTGTACTGCGGTTTCTTCGTTGCGGTAAGTTTTAAAACATAATCAACATCAAAAATCATGTATTCTGTAATCTGAAAGGAAAGATGGATGGACTGTGTGAGGAGTAGGAAAGGGAGTCAGCGATAGTGTGACAGTTAACATGACGGAATGGAAGAAGAAATCCTTTTACGCCGACCCAAAGTGACATGGAACAACGGCAGGAAGATGATGATGAAACGTCATGATATCAAATTGAACCGAGAATCAGCACTTTTTGATAGACAAAACTTATTTAAGACAGTCCCCCAAAACGTCTGTCCGAACCACTTCCCGGTATTTTATAGGAATGAGGAAGAGGGACGACAAACTCCGAACCTCCGAACTGCGTGATTGGATACTGGCGTCGCCCACGACTTGGGTTTACAGTTATCTTTCAAAGCAATTGAATATCAATAAATAAACGCCATTAAAGTTAAAGCTAATAAAATGGCATGTCCCATAGGCATTCAGAATTTCTCAGTATTGTTTTGGTAAAGATAGCCTTTCCCAAAAGCCCACAAAAGTTAGCATTATTTTGATAAAGCCCTCAAGACTTGCAATGGTTTTTATTTGCAATTTAGTAGTTGTTCTTTGTATTCTCCTCTACTACTAACTTTTGCTTTGCTATACCGAATTTAGTTTTAAGACTTCCTTATTGTTATTTGTCGTAATCATCGTAGTAATCCACACCCTGATTTCGTCCTCAGCTGGGCCTCTCTTTTATTATTACACCCTTGACCCACGCTCTTGTTCCACCCTTATCTGGGTTCTACAATGTCCTCTGCGTAGCTTGCTGCAAAACCACCAACATTAATGCCTATGTGTCTTTTTTCACCTGATACTAATTTGTACTCTCTTCCCTCTCCAGTGGTACCTCCAACGCCGTGCCTTCGACTGGTCCCATCGCAGCGTCTTCCTCGTGCCCATCCTGCAGCTGCTCTGCATCTCGTACGCGGCCACCTGCTCACTGACCAGGATCACCGACCACAGGCATCACTGGTGGGATGTGCTCGTCGGCACTGTTATTGGACTCGTTACTGTTTCTTATGCTGTAAGTATTAATTTTATTGTTGATAACGATAAAATGTTGTTGATTTTGTTTGTAGTATATGGAAAATATCGACTTTTCTTTAAAACCTATTGATGTATAGTAAATATTTTTTTTTTTGTGATCCAAAATCCATAGCTGTGAATAGCACTTTTTGCTATTCACAAGCTCAGCGCTAGATAAACAACATCGGAAATGTTGCAATGAATTAATTATATAAAATTACTATGACATATCTCCGTTATGTTGGGTCTTTAAGATATTCAAAGGCTTTGCCAGATCTATGACTCTGACAAAATACATCGTCTAATTGTAAAAGAATCTTGAATTCATGCCATTAAGGAAAGTAGAAGATTTACTTTCTGTAAGTATTCTCATACAAGCAAGAATTTCTTCGGATCATAAGGAACTATTCTCTTTTAATTACCGCTATCATTAATTACCGTCTAACTAAATTATTAATCAACTATTTCTTTTCCAGGTTGTTATCAGCGCTAACTTCACATACGACCACTCGCAGAAGACCAGTGACCTCAAGTCTCAGGAGAGCCGGTATACAGTGAGGACTTTGTTGTATGACGAGCGAAGACCAGTGACAGTGTCATAGTGTTATGTGTTTAGTCAAGACTGGATATCAAATTGTAGGAAGTATTGGAAGAAATGTAAAGAAGACTATTGAAGTCTTTAAGACTTGGCTCTACGATTCAGAAGAACTTGCGTCGTGTACTGACGAGCCCAAAACGCAAGTCCCGAAACGAAGTGTTTTTGTCATTATATTAATCAAAATGGTTGGAATTTATTGGACTATTGCTGGTATATTAGTCCATTCAAATATTCTTGAGATTCATTCCGAATTCGCTCAATTCTAGCCGACTCCTGAATTGAGTATACTTGCTAATCTTGATTTATGCATATTTATCCGTTACTTAAACTGTTTGTGTTTCTGATTAAAGATTTCTTAAACTTTGTAGTTTAGGTACTTATTCAAAATTTAAATTCGGTATAAGACAGATATTCAACAAAACACTTCAAAACTGTAAGGAGAATAAAAAAAAAAGAAGCACTGAACGTGTTTTTATAAAAATAGTAAGATTGAGAAATGCAACTGAAAATGTCCGCCATATTCCACTTAGTTTATTCCTAGCTCTAAGTTAGGTTTAAGTTATAACTTAAGTATTATGTGTCTGAAAGCACAATGATTATTGTAATGTAAATAGTTTTGTATGAACTAAGTTATTTATGAAGTAAAGTATGACGGTGATGCGTTGCCGCCATAGGATGCATTTTGTATGGACCATAACAGGTTAGCCGTTAGATAGTTTATGAGTAAGTAAATGTTTTTGAATTGGAATTTCTGTGTGATTATAATGCTATTCAGGAAAGTTAAATATGGTAAAGATTTAGATTTTAAAGTCCTTTAATGTCTTTAAGTTTTGCCACCAATTGGATACGTTTTTGCGTTGTATATTTTCGTCTGCCGGGTATAATGCTGTGTCTATACTTCTTAAAATATAGCTTGATTTCTGTGACATATGTCAAACTGACGTATACGTTATTGTTAGCCTGTCAGGCGCTATTGTTACTGTATTGATACTGACAGCTGTCGTAGAGATCAAGCTATCTTTTATAAAGTATAGTGTAAAATGTTTTTCACAAGAAAATATTTAAGTAGGTATATGCAACAAAGTTTTGACCAATTAGAATTACTTATAAGTACGACGATGCCTTTATATGATCGTTAAATAATTTATTTTAGCCTAATGCTACGAAATATTTATGGGTATTTTATTTATTGCATTAGTAATTGTAGATACATTGTATCAGTATTAATAAATGTATTTTTAGACAAATGAGAATGTGCTTTAAAGCACTAAGTTGAATAGGTTTAAGGTTTTTTTTAAGATAGTGAAAATTGTGCCTTACTATTGAATGAAAACCGTTACAATATATTGTTAATAAAATTTGTGAAATTGAATGAATACGTTTTATTTTAACCACTACTACAATGCCCATCTTGAATCTAGACAAATTTATATCTACATAATGAGTTATCTCTAATGTCTATTTGACTATTAAAACTTATCATGTCACTTGGGGTCGGTGCAACACGTTTTCTTCTTCCATACCGTCCTGTCCACGCTATCACTGACTCCCTTTTCTTTTATATCACTCCTCACACAGTCCATCTATCTTTTCTTTGGCCGTCCTCTCCCTCTCCATCCATCCACATTTACATTTACAACTATTTTAGTAACATCCGTTGCATCCCTTCTCATCACATACCAGGACAAACGGATTCCTATTAACTTTTTTTTTTTAAATTTTTTTCTATACTATATCACAGATAATATAATACTAGCATACAGATGCATCATCCAATGAAACCGTGCCGACGTAACTAGCGTTTTTCAACTGATTGTACCGGTTATTTTTTTGTAAATCGATCGCGTTCGGTTCCGTTCCACGGCGATAGATAGATTATTTATTATTTATTTATTATATGCTTTATTGTACACCTTAAAATACAATCATCACATCATTACCATCTATATCCGTGGAACGGAACCGAACGCGATCGATGTACAAAAAATAATCAGTATAATCAGTATAGTACGTCGGCACGGTTTTTTTGTATGGGATGAGACACCACTGACTGTATAAATAATATTATAAAGAGGTAAAGTTTGTCGTTTGGTCCCACTAGTACCACCGAACTGTACCATGTAGGGGGTAATCTCTGGATCTACTGAACCGATTTAGATGAAATTTGGCATGGAAATAGTTTGAGACCCTGGAAACAAATAATAGTTTGTATTAGCTTGGGATGATAAAACACTATTTACGCGGGCGAAGCCGCGGACAGAAGTTAGTTACTGATAAATTAGAACATTAAATATTTGCTTTAGTGCATTTGCTCGTAAATAATATTTATATCGATAGAGTTGAAGCTAGATTAACAAAATATGTATTTTGTTTGCTTTCACAAAATAAGGAGACATACCTGCCAATATATGCCCACTCGAAACAACGACAAAATCGAGTGCCTAACTCACAGGCACAATAAAAGGAAAAAGATCCAGAGGACTTAAACTCATCGCCAGATAACAAAAAAATTTAAAGTCCAACCTACTAAGCCTACTATGGCTGCGCAGTAGTAAATCTCATACAAAAACAGCACCGATCCGTGCCTTGCGTGCCGTGCCTTGTGCCTTGAAAGCCAACTTCAGGGCGGCCCTGAAATTTGGCGAGTACTATACGCTCTTATTTTTTTTTATATTTCGGCTCGCTCGCGTGATGTTAAGCGATGATGCGGTCTACGGTGAAGCACGCTTACCTAGAAGAAACCTATTCACTCTTGACTTAAAGACCCCAAGGTTGTACCTATCAGGGAACAAAGACTCCGGAAGGGAGTTCCACTCCTTAGCTGTGCGCACAATAAAAGTATTAGCAAAACGCTTAGTGCGTATGGGAGGGAAGTCCACTTGTCCACCATGTACCGATGGCGCATGGCCGTACGTCTTGTAGTCCGATGATCGAAAGGGCTAGGTGGAATCAAATTGTGCAGTTCCGTCGCACATTCCCCGAAATGTAACTGATAAAAAACCGACAGGGCATTCCCAGGGCATTCTTTCAGGGCATTCCCTCCCAGCGTTTCCGCTATTCACAAAATTATTATAGAAAATTATAATAGGCCTTCTAGATTTCTAGATGCTTGTTAACATTTGTTAAGTTTTCATCTCGTTTTACTTTCTTTTTTTTTCTTCTTTTTACTAAGTATATAATCTATACTATAGTATATAATCTTCTTATTCTTATTGTCGGGCCTACGTTGTCCCCCCATATCTAAGTACTAATGCTGTAACATGGACATATCGTAAAACCAAACCATTTTTTAAAAGAGTGGAGTGTACCGTGGAGTTTCTTGCCGGTTCTTCTCCATAGGAAACGACCAACCCCAACCGTGCACCTTTTGTCGACGTTTTATAAGTGCCCATGTACGCCAAAGCGAAATAAAAAAAATGTTTATGATTTTGATTATGCCGGCTGTACACCCTCGCGCGAAAGCCCGATAAAACGCTGTACATTGAGATTTTAAACAAAATACTACATGACTGAAATCAGTATTGCAAGCAATGTACATCAACTTCACGGGCTCGCGAGGGTATAGCCGGCACTAAGATTTGAGCCTCAACATTGAGAGACCAATCCAGTAGATAATAGTACCTTCATAAACAAAATTACCAACTCACAAATAGCTACAGCGTAATGCCCTTCGTACCTCAGAACCCTAGGGCGAAGGGCCAATATATGGGTCATAATGATAGCGTTGCATCATCGCGGCCACTTATGTGCTATTACCAGAATAAGGATGCTCGCGATCATAGGTTCGATTCTCGTGAGAGGCTCGAGGTATAGGTTTATTCAAACCTACTGGCGGCTCGCGGAACACGAGGCGAGTCGCTCTGCGCAATAGCTAAATCATGTAGGTAATAGTGGAGGTGAGGGATGAGATACTGTGCAGCAAAAGATCACTTTGGAGCCGCCATTATGTTTGAATCGACCTGGTGGCACTTACTTGTAAGTTGTGAGTACGTTGTAGTGCATTTTTAGGGTTCTGTAGTCAACAAGGAACTCTTATAGTTTCACCATGTCCGTCTGTCCGTCCGTCCGCAGCTTAACTCACTCTTAGTACTAGAAAGCTATAATCACACCGAAAATGTGGTAAAATAAAATCAAGAAAAAATGTTTGAAAGATGTTATTTTTTTCTCGTCGTTGGATAGGCAATACAAAAATATTATAGTAAAATTAAGCTTTAAATTGCTAATTTTTGTTAGAGTCAAGTGTCACCTCCCACCGCCAGCTAAATGGTTACTTTTGGATATGTAAAAAAATTCACGACAGTAGTATATAAACGAAATTAAAAGGAAAACAATCACAGCTATGTAAGCTTTACATGTTTACGAGTAATAGTCGACCAACTTATAAAATGTACTTGGAAAAGTAATTTCTTTCCTTTTCGTTTGAGTAATGTTCGGTCCTTTAATTGTTTATGAACTTCAGTATTTTTACCCGACTGCCGAAGGAGGGTAATGTGTTTATCAGTCTATTTATGTATGTTTGTTCCTATGTGGCGATCCAGAGACCAAAAACGAGGGCCGATTTTGATTATTCGTACGTCAATCGATTTGTCTTAACCTTGCGAGTGTCACTAGCTACATTGAAATTGGAAAATATAAAAATGGCGGCTTTTGGGCGCCATATTGTGGGGCCCAATATTTTTTTTCTTCCAAACCCATTGTGATTTCAAAAATATATAATACTTATATGTTTAATGTACCTAATTCGAAGAAAAATGTTAACTAAAAAACAACAAACCGACTTCCAAAAAAACACTGCAAAACGAAAAATAACTTTCTTTTCCGAAGTCGGTGCCCATAAAAATATAAAATTGTTTAAAAAATACAGTGATATCCATAACATAAATACTAGGAACAAACACAAATTTGTAGTACCTACAACAAGGCTCAAGAAAATAGGTGGCTCGTTTAGATGTCAATGTGTACGCTTTTATAATAAGCTTCCAAGCGACGTACAAGGTTTAAGTGTTAATAAATTCAAATCATTCATTAAACGTAAGTTGTGCCAGAAAGCGTTTTATAACATTAAAGATTACGTTGAGGACAAAAAGGCTTGGGATTGAGCTGCTCCAATAAATTTTTTTAATTTATTTTTTTATTTTGCTACGTGAATTTAGTTTTTATTTTTTTTATTTTTCTTGCATTGACAAGAATATTTACTTTTTAAAGTATTATATTATTTTATTTTAATTATTGTGAATGTGAAGACTATGTGGATCATTCTTTTTTTTTTTTCATTTTAATTTGTCTTAGTTAGTTTTTAATCATGGTCTGGCAGTTTGAGTATTTATGCGGCCTACCCGAATGTCCTTTCTTTGGTATTGTTCGTCAATTCGTTGAGCTCCTTAAATTCTAAGTTGAGCTGCACGGTTATTGACAAATGCGTGCACTGACTGGACAGGTCCACTCAATCTGGCTGGTTCTTTTCTCAAAAGACCATTCAAAAATCAAAACGTAACTTATATCATATGATATCATATCATATCGATATCCATATCAAAATAACCGATATTACAAAAACTGTACGTATCGAATCAAAACTACTTGCGTTCGAGAACGAATAACTCAAAACCTAAAACCATAACAATGCAAAAACGTACGAACAAAACGCAAACCGACAGGAACCATATCGCTATTGGTACCTATTGTTTTCTGTTTTTCGACACCGACTTCGGAAAAGAAAGTTATTTTTCGTTTTGCAGTGTTTTTTTGGAAGTCGGTTTGTTTTTTTGTTATTAAGTTTTTTATTTATCTCTCTTTAGTTTTGATAGGTAGTATTGCCATAAAATTCATATATAGCCAAAGTACATCTTATGACGATTCCAATAAGCCCATACACGACTAGGATACATTGTTTTATTTCGGAGTACCAGTGCCTACCTGTCGGCTTCATCATCAGATCAGTTCGATAGTACCATTTTCATCAGCACTATGTATTTATAAGTATTTGCTTCATCATAGTCATTAAACTATTCGAGATATCTTATAACCCATGACATACTTAGCATTAAGGAATTCTATTGGCCATCTGTGGTCTTCTTCACCAGTTCCACTTCACCAAATGTTACTTTCTGAGTGCAGATGATTGCATTGTTGATAAAAATACCAAAATCGCTATATGTATGCCTATAATATTTGAGGAGTTCCCTCGATTTCTCCAAGATCCCATCATCAGATCCTGACCTGATGACTATGGGACCAACTGGAAAGTATACCCTTTCAAACAAAAGAAGAATTTTCCATATCCGTCCAGGCGTCTTACAGTAATCGGGGAACATAAATAAAAATAAAAAAAAAGATTTGAACGAAAAGACGAATTGAGAACCTCTTCCTTTTTTTGAAGTCGGTTAAAAAGACTTAAATAAAAAAAAAATACTCAAAAAATCAAAAAACCCGACTGAAACTTTTTCACCTCATTATTTTGGTTAATGTAGCTGTTTATACGGAACCCTCGGTGCGCGAGTCCAATTAGCACTTAGCCGGTTTATTTTTTTGGTTCATGTATGAGGACTGTGGTTGATTTAATACATGTATTAAAGTTATTATGTATGGTATAGTATTTTCATGGCAGTGATTCTTTTACAAATTACTGTACTTTTTAAAGAGTTATTTTTACCCGATAGAAAGGAAAGGGTTATGTTTTTCGCGCGTATCTTGTATGTATGTATGTTTGTATGTTTGTAATATTCTTTATTACCTCATATCTTTTAAACCGCTAGACCGCGATTTATATAATTAAGACATTGTTAGATAAGTCTTGACCGCCCAAGTGTTCTTAGATAGGTGAAGTTAAAAAAAATACATGGCGGATTTTGGCCGCCATATTGTGCGGGTTCCAATTTTTTTTTTCTTCCAATCCCATCGAGTGGGGTATCAAAATGAAGGGTTTTAAGAGCTGATTACTAAAATACCACTTACATGTTTAAAAGTAATACGAAAAAAATTATAACTAAAAAGTTGTCAATTAAAAAAAGTTAATTTAAAAGTCAAAAACCCGACTGCTTAAGAAGCGAACTAAAAAGCTGTGAACAAGAAAAAATCATGCTGCGCTGATCAGGTGGTCAGCCAGTTCGCGAATATGTATCCTCCGACTGCACAGCATGATTTTTTCTTGTTTACAGCTTTTTAGTTCGCTTCTTAAACAGTCGGGTTTTTGATTTTTAAATTAACTTTTTTTTTTAAAGTTGTTAACCTAATTTGCTAGGTATCCAAGAGGCATACCAGGAAAACTACCTAATTTCTTCAGAAGATATTATTTAACTTACCGAGGTGTATCTTAGAGATCCGTGAATTTGTGATCTGCTTGTGACATAATAATCCGTTTTTTATTGTCTTTAAGTAATCTATAAATAAATTATCTATAATTAAAATACAATCCATAAACAAATTAAATAATACATAAACTTATTACTTGTGTGTAAAGTATTCTACGTCATTTGAACCAGCAGTGACGTAAATATACCAAACAAAGCTTAATTAATTAATATTTTGATTGTTTCAATAGGTTCAACTAATCAAAATCAATTACTTACACTCATCTTTCCGACGAATTTCTAAGTACAAGGACTAAACAAAGACTTATTTCGATATCCTAAAATATACTCCTAAATCATGATACATTTCACGAGCCTCTTCTATCCTTGCAATTTATACCTTAAGCAAATGACACAAAGTTTAATTTGAGATTTGCAAAGACTACAAGAAAATGGTGCAGTTCAGGAGTTCACATGTAAATATAACACACGTCTATCAGTGGAATTTAAACTTTATATCAATCACTCTAAAGGCACATTTAAATTTGCGAAGAATTTTGCAAGAAATTGTTATAGTTCAGGAGTTCACAACTTTTGATGGGCCGTCACTTTTATCTCCTTTCGTATGTAGGAGCTAATAATTAATTGTCAAGTTGATGTGTCATGTTAAGCAGTCTGACTCCCTGACTATGAGTGAAGGGCTATGATTGATAGATTTAGCATTTTAGCTGATTGGTTTCATTGGAACTGGGGTTCGTTCTAGATCTCTATAATTGCCTGGATTCTTAGAGTTAATTATAACTTAGAAAGCTAATTCAAAATTAATTTTCATTATGTATGGTGCTCCCACACCGCTGTAAAAATTACAAATATTTTCTAACATCAATACATTTACTAACAAATGTTAGCAATTTTTACAGTCTGTTAGGAATTGTTAAATGTTTTGTGTGTTCCTACACTATGATGTTTACTAACATTACAACATAATATCACGCCGACAAATTACACAATGTTTACTAACATAACCTAACATGAAAATATTTTTCAGCAGTGTGGAAGCACCTTTACTGTCTCAATGTCTGTAGATTCAAATCCAACTTGTAGGTACAACCTACAAGTTGGATTTGAATCTACAGACATGTAAAATGAATTAGGTACCGTACGTTTCGACATTTCATGTCGATAATTCGATATCCCTTTTAGGGCAATAATATCGAAGAATGGAAGGACTAATCTAGTTGACAATCTACAATCGATAACGCTAGTATGGAAATGGCAAATCTGCCCCCCTAGCCAAGTTATAATAATAAAAAGAAAGTTGATAAATAAAATCAAAAACCCAGACTGCTTAAAAAGCGAACCAAAAAGCCGTAAACAAGAAAAAAATCATGCTGTGCTGTCGGAGGATACATGTTCGCGAGCTGGATGTTTAAAACCAGATGTATCCTCCGACTTATTTATAACTTTTTAGTTTTTTTTTTTTTAGAATTATATACTTAAACATATAAGTGTTATTTTTAAAATCACCTCTTAAAACCCTTTATTTTGATACCCCATACGATGGTTTTGAAAGAAAAAACAAAATTGGTGCCCCACAATATGGCGCCCAAAAGCCGCCACTTTTTTATTTTCCAATTTTAATGTCAGTTAGCCAGTGACACTCGCAGGGTTAAGATGAATCAATTGACTTAAGAACCATCAAAATCGGCACACGCGTTTCTAGAACGCCACATAGGAACATACATACATACATAGACTGATAAACACATTACCCTCCTTCGGCAGTCGGGTAAAAATAATAAGTATAGTCCTCGCCAAACTTCTTGGCCGCCTTGAAGTTGGTTTACCGTATGCGCGGGGCACGAAACGGTGCTGTTTTTGTATGAGATTTACTACTGCGCAGCCATTGTAGCCAATTTCAGGTCGGCCAAGAAGTTTGGTGAGAACTATACAAACGTTTCGTATCGAATCTCTTTCTACAATCGTTAACGCCTTCTATTTGTATGGTCTGACCACGTGACTTAACGTTCCGATGTGTCATTCCCATACATTGATTCGTTTTCTACTATCGTTATCGATTGTAGATTGTCAACTTGGCTACAGGTGCTGAACGTTAAATCACGTGATCAGACTTTTTAACGATTGTAGAAAGAGATTCGATACGAAACGCTTGTTACTTGGCTTGGGGGGCTGGTCAGGTTCCGTTGTGAGTGTGTTAGGGCACAGTATAAATTATTTATACTGTGGCTAGGGTCCCAGTGGACTTTAATTTTTGTTTAATTAAATAAAACACGCCATAAATCGATCGAGCACCGCACTCAGTAAGTTTTATTCTTCTTCTTCTCATTAAGTTTTCGAATATTTAAACGGATTCTAAATTAGCACGACCATAAAATCCAGTCAGAACTATTTTTCTACCAGCCTACATGCTATGAAGGAAGCTCTTCAGCAGGCAACCATTACAGTATAACTTCTTATTGAGTTTTCTTCAGCAACCCCTCCACCACCATAAGCGGTTTCACGTGTTAGCCCCATGAACCGTGCATAGCCGGGACGTCTATAGACGTAGGTAATTTATTTTTCCGTTGTGGTTGAAGGGGAAGGGAATATGGCCATAAATTACAATATAACGCGGTTCGTGCGTCAAACATCACGCTAGTTCATGTGGCGGGTGAATATTGTTTATTGGTATTATGCCACACAATCGTCTACATACTCGAAGAACTCGGCATCAAGTAGCTTCTAGTGGGACTACTAAAAGTAGAACAGTCCAAGATGCTCATCGGCAATGAGGTACTGATCAAATCTAGGCTCCAGAGCCTTGAACATCGGCGCTGAGTTGCCAGCCTGTCGATTTATTAATCAGTTAGATTTCAGCGAGTGCGCGATGGAATTGCATGAACTAATTCCTCCTAGCCCGTTCCATTATTTATTTATTATTAGGCTTTTCAACACTGAGTACACTGTTACTTTATAAATTTACTACTACAAGAAGTACGGTGATGCGTCATCGGTACATGGTGGACATCCCACCCATACGCACCAAACGTTTTGGGAATACGTTTATTATGCGTACAGCAAAGGAGTGAAATTCCCTGCCGAAATCTGTATTTCCTGAGAGCTACAACCTGGGAGTCTTTAAGTCAAGAGTGTATAGGTTTATTTTAGGCAAGCGTGCTTCACCGTCGACCATATCATCGTTTGCCGTCAGGTGAAATAGTGATCAAGCGCGAGCCTATCAATAATAAAAAACAAGGCAAATAAAACGCGATTGTTGTATGGGAGCCCCACTTAAATATTTGTTTTATTCTGTTTTTAATATTTGTTGTTATAGTAGCAACAAAAATACATCATCTGTGAAAATTTAATCTAGCTACCACGGTTCATGAGATACACAACCTGGTGACAGATAGACCGACAGACAGACAGACAGACGGACAGTGAAGTCTTAGTAATAGGGTCCCTTTGGGTACGAAACCCTAAAAACAGCTAGATAGACATACTTTTACAAGTAAGTTTGTGGATGTTACGCGTTGTTCATTTTCGGTATCATCATTGCCGAAAACTATGATAATGGCACTCAAAAGACACGTCGATTTGATAACTGACTTAGTGTTTTCTCTAAGTGATTTAAAAAAACCACAGGGTATTCATATTTCAATGTAGTTCCCCAAAAAAAGCAACATTAATCAATATTCTTCAATTAAAAAAATAATGAAGTCGGTTAAAAACAGATCCCTTTAAAGATACCGGTAACCGGCCTAGAAATTCCCTCAAGTACACTTTCTACCGCTGCTGCTATAAATAACGAGCGCAAATACGTCAAGTGCAGCCATCAGGTATTAATTGGAGGGAAACCCCACGGACATGAGTCATGCACCGGAGGTATAGGGCGGGTCAGGTGGGTGCAATTACCCTTAGCTAGGGCTTCTCAAAGTTGGGTTTGCGTAATTCTAGAAGTATCGCGATATAACTATAGTTAGACGTATATAAATTTTTCTCAAACATGCTTGATAATTTGAGCATTATTTTGACAACCTTCTTCGAAATAAATTGACATTGCTGTACTGGCCAAATACATGGAGCAGCGGCCGGAAAAGTTGTATGAAAATCCATATCTGTCGTGGTTTAGGGGCCAAATAAATTACTAGCAAAACACAATCTGTTGTGCAATTTAAAAATGGAACGATATTTTACTCCGCAACTTGGCAACCAAGGAGGTAACTTATCAAAGGTTTTATTTAAAATATAAACTGGATTGCAAATAGAAAGCAGCTTATTGAAAAAAAATACAAATGAACAATTTAACGGACTTAAGTATGTGTGCCTAAGTTCGTCCATCGATGCCTCTTTTGCTGGCCGCTGCAGTAATGTACTATTATTATGAAACAGACTGATACTGATTCTATTCAGAATTATGAATGATGATTGGAGTCTGTGCAACATCTTCTATATATTTCTATTTGCTATCATACTCGTATCAATAGCTAATCTTCTAGTTATGTTTTTTTTTAAGATTTTTATTATAACAAGTGTATTTTATTTCCAATTTAAAAAATATGTACATACTTAAACACTAAACAATACTAAACTATACTAAACCTAACTACTTACATATATACAAAAGAAAGGTACACTTAGGCGTCGACGTTCTCCTCCACATCGCTATCATCCGGGAACGTGTCCAGTAGACTGGCAGTATTGCCACGTTGAATGACAATGCTGATTATTTGCGCAAAGAACGAGCCAGCACGGTCACGTCACGGTCAGGTCACGCATACTGTCGATCAGTCAGCGAGAGATCTCTTTAAAAAGGTGACGAGCAGTCGGGTCCCATGACCCAAGCTTTTCAACCCCAAACGGCTCAAAACTGTAATTACCTATTAGGTTACTATATTTGCGCCGCTTGAGGGCCTCAGCAGCCGCAGCAGCAGCGCCAGCACAGCCCGCCATACTAGGAACATGAGATGGCACAAGGGTGTCGACACAGGTTGCTTCCAACACCAGAGGCCTACCCACGTTCCACGGCACCAACGTCATGCCATCTGGTCTCTTCCCTTCATCACGTACCAAGCCGTTAGTTTCTAATACAGCTAGTACTAGCTACTCTTCTTTTCAAGCCTTCTCCTTTATAGAGTTCCGTACCAGAAGGGTCCAAACGGAATCTTAAAATTGCTGTCACTCACGTGTCTGTCTGTCCGTCGTCTGTCACACATGTTTTACAGCAAAATGGTTGAAGCTACCTTTTTTAAGCTATCTTCAAATTTTCACAGTATTTAATAAAGCTAAAGGGGAGGGCGAAACAAAAATTTGACCTGCCCCATCGAGTGGGGTATCGTTGTTTAGAGGTCGTTGAGTAGATAAATACTTTATTTTTTTTGGAAAACAAGGTATTGAGATGGTATGGTATGGTAGCTACCAGTCACCTTTTTTTTTTAATTTTTTCGAAATATTTTTTAACTTCCCATTGATCTTATGAACTTCAAAGGACAATGGCAGAAGCCCATACATTGTTTTAGCTGAGATTAAATTCCTACGTATTTAAGTGAAAAAATATCTGGTTTAACTCAGGGCCATGCTATGAATCAATTTGTGCAAGAATTTTTGTTTGAGAATGCCGAGAACAATAGATATTTAATCATTTTTGTCTGTAAGGTAATTTTTTATGTGTTTAATAGGTAATATTATTCAATTTCGAGGAAGTAAAAGGGCAATATCGCATTAGTATTTCCCTTATGTAGTTATTTTAACACTAAATGTAAAATATACTCTTTGGAAAGAGTATTTATTTATAAGCGACTCTGACGTGTATGAAAAGGTCGTCGTCACCACCGATTTTTTAGACTTGGATACTAGTCTTTTTGACTATCATTAAAAGATAGTAATTCATTTATTTCTACTACACTCAAGCAATCTTACCTACCTGCAAAGAATACCTACACTTAGACATAAACTGTATTGTTAATTAATTTACTCCGTTTAATTATAATAACGAAAAGAATAATGACATACTTACTATAGTTACTAATTGTCACTTGGCAGAATAAATATAAAATGGCAACACTAAGCTAATTAAAGTTAAAGAAAAATCTAATGATTTTTATGTATCCATGGTGAATCAGTTAATGTTATACTTTGAAAAAACGTAGACAATTAATGTAATTTCTTTCGTATATAACTCACATTGAGAAGCTCAAATTTAAGTCAGCTAAGATTTCACCATTGTTCTTTGGTGATAATGTTTATTATTAAGTATAGTTGACTAACAAATACCAATATATTGATAAATCAAATTTTCCTTTGTAATGCCCAATTTTTTTCTTATTGCAACCAACTTCTTTGCGATTTGGTACGGAGCCAAAGGAGATGTATCATTTTCGGCCATGAGATGTACATATATCAAAAAACCGGCCAAGTGCGTGTCGGGCCACGCGCAGTAATAGGGTTCCGAAGTTGCACAATAATGCGAACTAAAAAGAGGGTTTTGTTGTTGTTACATGAACATTAGAACGGTTTCAGCGGCTCACAAAGTCTAAAAACGGGCCCACATAGGATTTTTTAATCTATATTCTCGCGTTTGACCACTATCTCGCCTGTTGGTAAGCGATGATGTGGTCTACGATGAAGCACGCTTGCCTAGATGTAATCTATTTACTCTTGACTTAAACTAAATAAGGACTAACTAGTAACTGAAGAAGGAGTTATAAAATCCAACTTCGCAACTGAAGTTAGAAAAATATTATCTATTTGAGTACCACTGCGGGTGCGAATTGCGAAAGGAGCCGATACGAGCACGCGGTTGAGCCACGAGGAATGGTATAGTTCGTTCCTGGATCCTTGCGTGCACGCTCCTTATTTATTTCTCTTTCGGAATTAGAAAAATATCGTATGTATTCACCTCTAATATCCTCTAATACCGCAGATTACAGGTGAATCCTCTAATCTGCGGTATTCACTATTTCATTCTGGAAAGTTTTACGCTACTCAATTAGTGATGAAGTCGGGTCGAATATTGACTTTATAGAAGGATATCGACAAAAGAAAATAAGTAATTTGCTTGGGAATCGAATCTAATTTGACTTTACTTTTACGTTTTAATTAGACAACGTCGAAAATACTTCTGCATTAACACAAAATAGACTCAACCGCGCGCATGCGCCGTATGAACTACGTTCTGGTACTGCCAACGACTCCGGTCACTCCAATGCGTAATTCGAGCTTAAACATTATTAATTTAGAAATCATTATTATGAAGGATGTTATGATTTTATTTTTGTTTATTTTTACATGGTTCATAAGCATATATTTATGTTGTTTTACACAGCTAACAACGTTATTTAAGTAATTTTTCAATGGCATTTGTACAAAAATTTTACTGTGCCAAGTACATTTTATAAGTTGGTCGACTATTACTCGTAAACTTGTAAAGCCTGTTATGATTTCATTTTTGTATATTTTTACATGGTTCGTAAGCATTATATTTAATCTGTTTTACACAGCTATCAACTTTATTTTAGTAATTTTTCAATGGCATTTGTACAAAATTTTTACTGTTCCAAGTACATTTTATAAGTTGGTCGACTAATACTCCTAAACTTGTAAAGCCTTGTTATCCGTGATAATTTTCCTTTTAATTTCGTTATATTTACTACTGCCGTGAATTTTTTCACATAGCCAAGAGCAACCATTTCACTGGCAGGGGGGGGGGACACTTGACTCTAACATAAATTTGCAACTTAAAGCTTAATTTTACGCAAACGAATCTCTGAATCGAAAAGTGGTTGTGACAAACCCATAATATTTTTGAATGGCCTATCTAACGATACCCCACACCATGGGATATACGAGAAAAAAAAAAATACATCCCCACTTTACGTCTATGGGAGGTACCCGAAAAAAAAATATTTTTCATGATTTTATGTTACCACTTTGTCGGAATTATTAATATGTATATACATACCAAATTATAGCTTTCTAGTACTTATATTCTCTGAGCTAAGCTGCGGACGGACAGACGGACAGAGCGAAACTATAAGGGTTCCTTGTTGACTTCGGAACCCTAAAAAGGGGGCTAAAAGCCCACGAATTCAGGAAAAATATTCTTTCTTGAATTTAAGCCTAATTTCTTGCGTACAAAAACTAATAGTTTTTCAATTATTGCCATAATCTATTCAACATAGCGTCTCTCATAGTTGTCATTTCGATTTCATTCTGAAATCATGTCACATCAAAACATAAATAAAGTAGATGTTAAATATGAAAGATAAGTGTTCTTGTACTAGTAAAAATGACTATTATTCTCATAAACATCTTTTACGACTAATATAAAAGCAAGTGTGACGATTTCATCGTTAAAAATAAGTATGTTTATTTGTTTGAAGTGTACTTCTGAACGAATAATTCAAAATTACATTTTGTTTGACTACTGAGTGTCACATCACTTTCTAGGTTACCTAAACGTCAAAACTAAAACTCTCATGGCTGTCAAATAGCTGTCACGATAAACGTCAAACATTTTTTTTTTTTTATTGTACCTAAAAAACATTGGATATTGTGGAAAAAATGTTACTTTATTCTATTCAGGGGTTAGTTTCCCAGCTTTCCTTAAAGGTACAGGTTATGGCCGGAGTCCCATACAAAAATGAAACATCTCCTTTGCGAAGTCCGACACGCACTTGGCCGGATTTTTGTCTTCTTCTACCTTTATTCATATTATTATAACAATTAACCTGTACGATTAATTACCCCCATAAATTGACAATCATCATCATCTTCCTGTCCTTATCCCATGTAACTTGGGGTCGGCGCAACACGTTTGCTTCTTCCATACCGTCCTGTCTCCCGTCACGTTATTACTGACTCCCTTTTCTTTCATATCACTCCTCACACAGACCATCCATCTTTTCTTTGGCCTTCCTCTCCCTCTCCATCCATCTACATTTATATTCATAACTCTTTTAATAACATGCGTTTCATCCCTCCTCATCACATGACCATTAATTACCCCCATAAATTGACAATACAGACGAAAATTGTTTGCATCGTACCTATTCAATTTCATACAAAGCCTAATTGTCTTCTACAGCTTGATATTTTTTATATCAAATGCTTCTTGGTGGTCTAGGAATTAAAATAACAATAGGTATTTTAAGTAGACAAAAGTTTAAGGAACTCTGGCCCAACCCGTTCACCGCATCGCCCTTTTTTAAACCGTTTTTATTCGCAATGTGTGTTTTATACCAACGGTTTTTTGATAGTGATCCATAATTTATGTACCGAAGCAATTGTTTTATTGGTCCCTTTTATAATCTATCTATCTATATATATAAAAGAGATAATATATATGTAGTGATCCGTAATTTATGTACCGAAGCAATTGTTTTTATTGGTCCCTTCTATAATCTATCTATCTATATATATAAAAGAGATATTATATATGTAGTGATCCGTAATTTATGTTCCGAAGCAATTGTTTTTATTGGTCCCTTCTATAATCTATCTATCTATATATATAAAAGAGATAATATATATGTACCTATGTTTCTTATAGACTCCGAAACGCCTGGATCGATTTTAACGAAATTTTCATAGAATCTTTAGATTGACCCAGAGGATAATCCTGTTCGGTGGCGATAGGACCTTTTTTTTAAATTTGAACGCGGGCGAAACCGCGGGCAGAAGCTGGTAATACCAGGCTGTGCTTCTGTTCCACTGCAGTGCAAAGGCGTCTTCTCATACAAAGAAGGCACGAGCATATAACACCACGCTTGCTCAATGCGGGTTGGCGATTTCAAACTTATATTAACTACTTTTAAGTCCAGATTTCCTCACAATGTTTTCCATCACTCATGTCTGCTATGTCCAACGTTATCTTGAAAGTCCATATGAATAAAAAAAACATTTTAACAAAAAAATCAAACCGACTTCCAAAACAAAACACTACCTATAAAGCGAAAAATAACTTTCTTTTCCGAAGTCGGAAACAATAGGTACCAAAGAACCGACCGACCGACCGGTACCGACTTCGGAAAAGAAAGTTATTTTTCGCTTTGTAGTGTTTTGTTTTGGTAGTCGGTTAGTTATGTTTGTTAAAAAGTTTTTATTTAATATTTTTAGTTTTGGTAGGTATTCTCCAATTACCATGAAAATCATTTGTAGCCAAAGCACACCTCATGACGATTCCAATAAGCCCAATCACGACCAGCAGCCTAATTGCGTAAGTGAATTCTGCAAAGCAAACAAATTGGAACCTTCCCAAAAACGACATTTCGTATTGCATATTAAACTCTGAAACGGAAAGGTTATGCTCCTTTCATTACCAATATTTTGACGTAGCATTGATTGTAAAAGAATGAATGAAAGCGGAAGAATCGAGATAAAACTACTGGTATTGTGTAATGCAAATGTCATATATCTTCAACTCCGTAGTATCTCTAAGTAGTCTGTGTTCAACTCAAAGGAGGATTTGGAAAGCTAACGCTAGCTTTCCAAATTAGTTTCGCAATACCGAAAAAGTTGAAAGAAATGATTCTGATTCTTTGAAAGAATCGACTTGTTTCCTTTGCAGAATTCACTTACGCAATTAAGCTGCAGGATATATTGTTTAACTACGGAGTTCTAGTGCCTGCCATCATCAGATCAGTTGCATGGTACCATTTTCATCATTACCATTTCTTTCTATGTATTCGCCTCATCATAGTCAGTTATATATTATATATTATATTCAAGATATTATATTATAACCGTGACGTACTTAGCATTAAGGAGTTCCAGTTTCACTTCACCAAATGATACTTTCTCAATGCAAATGATTGCATATTATTGTTGAAAATATCTAAATCGCTATATTTGTGACTATAATATTTGGGGAGATCCCTCGATTTCTCTTAGATCCCATCATCAGATCCTGACCTGATGACGACGGGACCAACTGGGAAGTATATCCTTTCAAACAAAAGAAGAATTTTTGAAATCGGTCCAGGCGTCTTTGAGTAATCGGGTAACATATACATATTAAAAAAAAACCGACGAATTGAGAACCTCCTCCTTTTTTTGAAGTCATAAAGTTATATTGGTACCTACTTGCCCCGTATTCCTCAAGCATGAGGTGCGAGGTCTTAGCCACTGAGCTACATGTCATTACAAAAGTATGTTATGCGATGTGCAATTGTTTCTGCTGTTAATTTATGCGACAGTGGTGTCTTTATGCCCTTAGGACATGCAACTGTTGCTAGCATATAGCATGTGGTTTAGGTGGTACAATCATGATTGGATAGATACAATGATAAGGCTGCTTTCAAAAACACTGTTGCCTGTAATAATTTTGTTTATTTTGTGTTTGTTTTGTGTACAGGGTTGGATTTTTCCGCTGAGTCATGTGAAAAAGGAAACGCCTGGTTGTAGAAAATAGGATATCGGTTGGACGGATTTAAAAATAAGATGGTACTTTCATTATGCGTTGCAGAGGAGTGGAATTCCCTACTGAAGTCTGTATTTCCTGACAGCTACAACCTGGGAGGCTTTAAGTCAAGAGTGAATAAGTTTCTTTTAAGCAAGCGTGCTTCATCGTCGACCACATCATCGTTTACCATCACGTGAGATAGTGGTCAAGCGCGAGCCTATCTATAATTAAAAACCGGCCAAGTGCTAGTCGGACTCGCGCACGAAGGGTCCCGTATCCGTACCATTATCACTCTACCTACAGGATGATGATGTTAGCTATTTCTTTTTTTTTTTTGGTACAATCCCACCGCACTATTCTCAAACCACTGCAACTCCTGAAAGCCAATGAAGCTCGACAAAGTCTCGGAAAATGAATTTAACTGTCTTGGATCCCGCAACGAAATTAGTCAGAAAAGAATAACGGAGGAGCAGGAAAAAATAAAATTTCCTCCATATCAAGCAGGAGACAGAACAAACAAGGCCAATAGGCACAAAGGTTCGTTTACAACTGGGATAATTCCAATTGCCTAGCACCACGGATGAAAATTAGGATCCGGCATAGTGTTATTGGGTTCTTGCATCTGGTGCTATTCAGTAGCTGTCCAGAGCTTGGACTTATACCCAGTTGATCGCAATAGGCTCGCCCCCTATTCGTGGAACTTAAACTTACAACTATAGTAGTTACTAGATTTACTAGGCAGACCTCTCCCTTACTCGTACACTTCGTGGAATACAAAAGTGATTCCACATTATTTGATTGGCAAGCACACAGTCCATAATTTCAATTGAACACAGTACGCATAACGATCTCAATTATAACAATAATTAACACCGTTTGAATCTAATTATTTTAGCAGGATTTCGCCGGACAGAATAGTGCCAATGAACTGGGGTAAACATCTGTTTTGTTCGCGTTCTCGCGAATATAATAACGTTATCATTTACTTGCGATTTCCTAGACTATTATTGTATGATCATGTCTAAAATTGTAATGTCCAATCACTGTTCTCGTTGTCATACTGACTGACTGTCCTTATTAGAAGATGATAACGGTATCTAAATGCTTCTGGTAGATACAGACAGATAGGGTACCTCTACCTTACCTGATACTGTTTAACTAGCTTCTAGAAAGACGAGACGGTAAAAGATACCCAAAGGGTAAAAACGGGACCCTATTACTAAGACTCCGCGGTCCGTCTGTCCGTGTGTCACCACCTATTTTCTCAGGAACAGGTATACCTAGCAAATTGAATAAAAAAGCAGATACTGAGGTCTATAGTCCCTATTAGCTGTATAAAAATCACTAAATTTGGCAAAAAGTAAGGTCCTACAGCACAAACGAAGGAAAAATTTCAAAAAAAATTATAAAAAAAATTTTCCTTTTGGTACTTACAAGTTTTCGCGAAAATCTAAATTTGCCCATATCTTTAAAACTTAGCCACCAATAAAAATGATACCAATTTTATTATGGCGGTATAATGGGTAGGGTACGGAACCCTCGGCGAACGAGTTCGACTCGCACTTAACCGGTTTTTATTTATTTGGGAGTAGGTACCTATAATTACTCTAGTAGATACTACTTAAGACTGTGAAAAGACGAGCTTAATTGCATCGTAGCTTTTCTGGTGATCGCCACTGTTGATGCTGACATTCAGTGGATGTGAAATGTGGCGGGCTTGTTGAAAAAATAAAACCACTTGTGACTTTACTTAGGTTTCTTTTACTGTCTCGTCAGCAACATTGTAGTACCATGCTACATTATTAAAGAGTCTTCCAATGATCTAGACAGGTACTGACAGCCAGTCTAGCTAGCGAATTCTCTCACTTTCATTTTTAGGGTTCCGTACCCAAAGCGTAAAAACGGGACCCTGAGACTTCGCGGTCTGTCTGTCTGTCACCAGGCTGTATCTCATGAACCGTGATAGTTAGACAGTTGAAATTTTCACAGATGATGTATTTCTGTTGCCGCTGTAACAAGAAATACTAAAAACAGAATAAAATAAATATTTAAGTGGGGCTCCCATACAACAAACTTGATTTTTGTGCGCTTTTTTTGCGATTATGATACGGAAACCTTCGTGCGCGAGTCCAACTCGCACTTGGCCGGTTTTTTCTATAATGAGATTAATAGACGGAAGTATGGGCAATTATGCCTAAAGTCACCGCTGGATAACAACACAATAAAAGTCGTTAACACCTGTCTACCAATGTATTCTAATAAATCAAAAGGATACGAAAAAAAATTAAAGGCAGTGTCGCTAACACGATCAAAACAAACGTATCGCGGTAAGGGACGTCCGTGACCTTTCACTTAGCATTCAGTAATGAGTAAATATCTCATAAACGCGTGGACTGATTTGCATGATTTAAACGGATAAAATGGTTTCACGCTTATACCTTTCATTTGAAAATTATCGATATATATTTAATAAACAAAAAATCATGCTGTCAATTTACGTACATGTGGGAGAAATATATTATTCCTAATTTTTTAATAATATAGTTGAGTATCTTTAAGAGTTACTTCCTGTTAAATAAGTTTGTGTATTGACTAAGCGCTTCCTGCCACTGATAAGCAAGCCGCATTATAAAAGAGTGCACAAGAGGCTTGATCGTTCAATTTTTGGTTTGACTTCGGACTTTGAACGGTCAGGTACGTTTTGATTGCTCTTGATTTATTATTAATGTGATAAATGTGATTATGTTGTGTACTGATGATTTTTCATTATTAATGTACGTGTATCTTTCACTCAATAATATTGTGACAAGTATGTTACTGAACTTATTATGCTTCTTTGAATATAATAATTATATTCTAATTTATGCATTGGTTTTATTCCATTTCTTTTACCCTTACATTTGCTTATAACTTCACATTTTTGTTCACTACCCTCACATACATGTACACGCCCAGGCCGCGGTACAAATCAGCTCAATGCTCAAATTATCTTTTTAGGGTTCCGTACCCAAAGCGTAAAAACGGGACCCTATTACTAAGACTCCGAGGTCCGTCTGTCTGTCTGTCTATCTGTCACCAGGCTGTATCTCATTAACCGTGACAGCTAAACAGTTGAAATTTTCACAGATAATGTATTTCTGTTGGCGCTATAACAACAAATACTAAAAACAGAATAAAATACATATTTAAGAGGGGCTCCCATACAACAAACGTGTTTTTTTTCCGTTTTTTGCGGTAATGGTACGGAACCCTTCGTGCGCGAGTCCGACTCGCACTTGACATTAATTTATTTCGGTTGGCTACCCTAGCTGGTATTCATTCACTTCATTCACTACTACAACGTAATCAGTAACTTAAATAGTATTTTATCTTGAGCGGCTGGGTTGGTGTAGCCGCCAAGTTAAGCAAACCTTACCAAGGATAAATTGTCAACCACTTGTCTTGGTGTTGAGAAACTGAAAGTAGAATCAACCGACAATTATTCGTCGATTACGTCAACAGCCCGATAATTGAGAGCTGGGAAACCGGCAGTAAGCCTCCAGCCAGGCACAAAATTCTAAACCGAAGCGACCACTTGTGGGGTCGAAAGTTTTTTTTTTTTTTTTTATCTGTCTGGCGGCGACTTTATATACTCAATAAATATTATACTCAACGGCTGAATATCGAGTAGGTACCTTCTACTGCAAATCCCATACCTAATTATCATAATTCATCCTCTCTGCAACAAGATGCTATCGTCAAATGTCTGTCGTAAGTGACAATGAGGAAATCCGGTGTTCTCCGTTTGTTATCAGCACATACAAATTGGTCTTACGGTATATCTGACGAATTACAAAGATGTCGAAGTACCTAATAGTACGAGATCCCACTGCAACAATCCGCAGGTAAATTGTTTTTGATAAAACTTAATACTACTTAAAAAAAAGAAACTTGATAAAATTATTATTTATTATTTATTTTATTTTACTTAATAAAAGAAACGTGATAAAAAACTTTATAACAAAAAAACAAACCGTTGGTACCTATTGTTTTCCGTGTTTCGACACCGACTTCGGAAAAGAAAGTAATTTTTTGCTGAGCAGTGTTTTTTTTGGAAGTCGGTTTGTTTTTTTGTTAAAAAGTTTTTTATTTATCTATTTTTAGTTTTGATAGGTACCTCCAATTGCCATAAAAATCATATATAGCCAAAGTGCATCTCATGACGATTCCAATAAGCCCATACAGACTAGTATACTTTTTTTTAATTCGGAGTTCTAGTGCCTACCTGTCGGCTCCATCATCAGATCAGTTCGATGGTACCATTTTCATCAGCACTATTTATTTATAAGTATTTGCTTAATCATAGTCGTTTAACTATTCGAGATATATTATACCCGATGACATACTTAGCATTAAGGAGTTCTATTGGCCATTTGTGGTCTTCTTCACCAGTTCCACTTCACCAAATGATACTATCTGAGTGCAAATGATTGCATTGTTGATGAAAATACCAAAATCGCTATATGTGTGCCTATAATATTTGAGGAATTCCCTCGATTTCTCCAAGATCCCATCATCAGATCCTGACCTGATGACTATGGGACCGACTGGGAAGTATACCCTTTCAAACAAAAGAAGAATTTTCCAAATCGGTCCAGGCGTCTTTAAGTAATCGGGGAACATACATAAAAAATAAAAACATAAAAGATTCCGACGAATTGAGAACCTCCTCCTTTTTTTGAAGTCGGTTAAAAATATTAATAGTTTTATTTTACTTAAATATAGAAACTTGATAATAGAATAGATTCCTGCAGGTTTGCCTGGCAATATCCGCAAATGTTTTCTAACTTTGCCCTACACTAGGGATTCCTCCAGTATTGCGGATGCATAAGCAACTTCAGCCAGTGTGCTTATTCCAATTTTTTAACGCACTACACTCTTTGCGCTGTAGCATGGTGCGGGTGACAGTGGTGTTTTATTTGTAGACTAGAACATTCTGGTTGGGTTTAATTTAATTTACTACAGTTATTAATTATTTAATATTTTACCAATGTGGTACAGCAGAAATACTAAGTCATAATTTGTCAAATCGCGGCAACTTTCAAGAGTGAAACGAAATGTCACGCACCATGCTAAAGCGCAAAGACTGTATCGTGTAAACTAAACGATCTCTTTGTGCTTATGCCGAGTTTTTTAACGCACTCGATCGTGATAATGTTAACGATCTCTTATGTCACTTTATATACAAATATGAAGTTTCTCCTTAGTGTCGCCAGACGGCGCTTATCCAGTTTCAATACAAATTGACGTTTACTTTAACGCGATTGAGCGTGAGAAAAACTCGCACTAAGGCCTATAAGCGCCGTCTGAGGACGGTAAGGAGAAACCTCTTTTTTAGGGTTCCGTACCCAAAGGGTAAAAACTGGACCCTATTACTAAGACTCCGCGGTCCGTCTGTCTGTCTGTCTGTCCGACTGTCACCAGATTGTATCTCATGAACCGTGATAGCTAGACAGTTGAAATTTTCACAGATAATGTATTTCTATTGCCGCTATAACAACAAATACTAAAACTAACTTTTTTTCCTTCTTTTAATTAGACTTTTTACATTGATTTCAATAATCTTTATAGCCCTTTGCTATGAATAGTTACAGCACTGATAACAACATTTGTGCCACATGTTAAATTTAGTCTTGTTATATATTTTTATTTATTTTTTCCTTTGTATAGATTCTTTTACTGATTGTTTTGTGAATGTGTGAACATTGTAGGCCTTCTAGATTTCTAGACGCTTGTTAACATTTGTTAACTCTCTCGTTTATACAATTTTTTTTTAGTTTCTTACGACTTATTGTCGGGCCTACGTTGTCCCGCCATATCTAAGCACTAATACTGTAACATGGAAATATTGTAAAAACAAACCAATTTTTTTAAAAGAGTAACCGTGGAGTTTCTTGCCGGTTCTTCTCCACAGGAAACGACCAACCCGCACCGTGCACCTTTTGTCGACGTTTTATAAGTGCCCATGTAGGCCTATGTGAAATAAAAAACATTTGATTTGATTTGAAAAACAGAATAAAATAAATATACCCAACAACAAACGTGGTGTGAACGAACAAACAACAACAAACGTGTGTGTGTGTGTGTGAACGTGTAGCTCCCATACAACAAAAGTGATTTTTTGGTACGGAACCCTTCGTGCGCGAGTCCGACTCGCACTTGGCCAGTTTTTTTGTATACATTTTGACATAAAAGATCGTTTACGTTATCACGAGTAAGTACATTAAAATACTCGGAATAAGCACACAGCTCTCAGTTAGCCGCAATTTATGGGTTGCCAGTTTACTAATTTACATTTAATTGTGAGCTGGTTTTCCTAACCTTCTTTTTTCCTATTTTCTATTCTACATTACTTTCTTTCTTCCTTCCACTTGAAACACTTATCTGAAGTTAACCATCAAATATAAATTAAAACTTATTTAATTAAGGTATTTGTAATTAAAACAATGAGAGCAGAGGCATGGTAGGCCATTGGTATCGACCGCAACTTACAAGTTGTAGAAGTACTGCTCTCAAAAACGGTGAAGGAAAATATCGTGAGGAAACCGGCATGACCTAGAACCAAAAAATCGAATACATGTACACATACACAACCCGCACTGGGCCCGCGTGGTAGATTACGGCCCATTACCTCTCACAGAGAGGAGGCCTGTGTCCCAGCAGTGGGAACATTAAATAAGCAGATCATGATGATGATGAAGAATTAAAACAATTACCTGCAGATTTTTTCAGTGGCATCTTAGGCTATAACTTTCTATTCGACAACATGGTGTTTACTAACGGAAGGAAATGAATTACTATTTTGTTTGGTGTTGATTAGCATCTGATAGTAACTTACCAGTTTGAGAAGCTTGTGAAGACACTTTTAGATCAATAGAAAATGTCGTAGGAGTAGAGGTAGGTATATATGTTACTTAGAAATTGTAGGTTTCTTGAAAGATTGATGAGATTAGATTCTACTGGTCAAATTTAAAGCGGGCTCATACCTACCAAGCAATACAAAAGGCCTTGCCATAAGCATGGCCGATATATTAAAGGATTTTAACAGGTGGTGTTCATAGTTTCTGCCTTGGAGTGAAAAATATGTGAGTTAGCATCCTTACTTAAACATTATAATACGAAAGTAACTCTGTCGTCTGTCTGTTTGTTACCTTTTCAAGTCGACTTCTGAACGTCCTAGAATGTCCTAGATTAGGACATATAAGTTTTTACCCCGGGATTGTTCCCTTGGACACATATAATTTAATACCATACACATACATCTCCTCATCCCATACAAAGAAACCGTACTGACGCGGACGTAACTAGCGTTTTTCGTCTGGTTAATCTGATATTTTTTTTGTACATCGAACGCAGTTAGCAGCGCCTTGCAAGTAAAAGGATTTACTAGGTTCGTGAATATCTTTTTCTTTAAATACAGTGAAGGTTCGGTTTATAGTATTTTTATGCACGTTTTTACAGTTTTTTTGCACCAAAATGTGTTACAATGCAAATTTTAAACAATCGAGTGGAATGCCTCAGAAATTTAAAAACGCGCCATCTATTGGCATCAATTTTAAATGATCCGTTCAAATAATCTTTGAAATGTGAATTAAGAGCCCAATATTCCATTATTTTGTACTTAGGAGAGTTGATTAAACAAGAACATAGAATTTTTTTGTTCAATGCCAGAAAATGTTAATTGTACACACATTCAATAACAAATACAGTGCATATCGCGCCATCTAGTGAGATTTATTTGAATCAAATTTTCTTTCTTAGCGCTGAGACCCCGTGCTTTGGAATAATTTCTAACTTTCTCGAGGGCGAAGCCGCCAGCAGACGTCTACAAATCCAAGCTTAGCATACCTCATAACCATGTCCCTACGACAGTCGGTCTCAAAGACCAATCAACTACCGAGACGACGACGTTCATGTTTTATTAGCCTTGATGTAAATAGTGAGTCGATGTTTATTAGTGAGTAATTAAACGTAATCCCACGTCAGATGTGCATTAGCTGTAATCCGATGCAGAGGGCATTTGAGGCTAAATTTAGGTGTACAATCGTATATTAAGGCTGGCTGTGTTTATATCAAGAAACATCAATGAAATTGTAGGTTTGTTAAATCTTTGCTTCTACATTGTGATTGTTTTTTAAAACGGAAAAAGAGGGGTGTTATAAGATTGACGTGTGTTGCTGTGTATCTGTGTGTCTCTCTGTGGCATCATAGCGCCTAAACGGATCATCCGATTTTGATTTAGATTTTTTTTGTTTGAAAGTTTACTTTGTCGGGAGTGTTCTTAGCTATGTTTGGTGAAAATCGGTTTAGCTGTTCAAAAGTTATGGGCTGTTTTCTGTTTGAAACGGAGTATTTTCGCAAGATACGTGTCATAATTACGTGTTCGATAGATTGTTGATCGAAGCGTGTCTACTACTAGATATATTACGTAGTTTAAAAAGTATGAAATAATAAAGATTGCGGGTGTTTTGGAAATTTTTAATTTTTACTTGTGTTTGAAATAATTGTGAAAATATAACTAATTGGAAATTAAAGGAAATAAATTCAATGGTGTCATCGTTTGAACAAAAGATTAAAGATAAACCATTATTTTAATCTTCGTGAGTGGGCAGTTTGTAATGCGGTACCTAATGTCGAACCTTTGCATTATTGTAGGAAGATAGGCACGTGATGAATTTATCTAATAAAGCATAAAACGCTGGAGACAATTTAAAAGCAATAAACCCAAAATCAAAAGCGTAGGCAGAATCCCATCAAACCTCCACAGACTGTTTTACCCATCACAGCAACATGGCAACACTTTAAAAAAAGCGCCGAAAATAGTTCTTACCTGTCAAATCAACCGTGTTCAGTGTTGACACGTTATAAAAGCTTAATGAATTTAAGTGGTGATTGATAAATGGCTCTAAACATAGATTATTTTGTAACAATTTATGGCTCTGATGAAAACGGTTATTTTTAGATGATAGTTGATTTTTAATGGCTGATTCTTTTATTGGTATTTTATTGTCATTTGATGGAGTTTAGTAAGAGTGTTTCAAAGAGTCATAAATTGTATCTATCTACTCGCCTACAATTTCTGATTTCTCCGCTGCCCTGCCCCCGACTGCCTACCAGCAGCCTTATTGCGTAATAAATTCGGCAAGGCAAAGGGCAAAGAGTATGAAAATTCGACCAATCACATTCATGTCGAGATGAAAGACGAGATGATCCACATCTCCGTCTATGACCTCATCTCCCGTCTATGCGGCTTTTCTGTTCGTGGTAAGTGGTGACCTTTCGTTATTTTTCAAATATCTAATCAATCTGATAGTGAATGACTCAAAATTGAGGCGGGACCTACAACGGCTACCACAGTACAGTACTTTGACTTAGAACTGTTATTGGTTCAGAGCGTAGTAGTAGCGGTAAGTAAATAAAAACCGGCCAAGTGCGAGTCAGACTCGCGCACGAAGGGTTCCGTACCATTATCACAAAAAAACACGTTTGTTGTATGGGTGTCCCACTTAAATATTTATTTTATTCTGTTTTTAGTATTTGTTGTCATAGCGGCAACAGAAATAAATCATCCGTGAAAATTTCAACTGTCTAGCTATCACGGTTCATGAGATACAGCCTGGTGACAGACAGACAGACAGACAGACAGACAGACAGACGGACAGCGAAGTCTCAGTAATAGGGTCCCGTTTTTACCCTTTGGGTACGGAACCCTAAAAAGCGACAACTTTTTAGGGTTCCGTAGCCAAATGGCTAAAAACGGAACCCTTATGGATTCGTCATGTCTGTCTATCTGCCTGTCCGTCCGTATGTCACAGCCACTTTTTGCCGAAACTATAAGAACTATGCTGTTGAAACTTGGTAAATAGATGTGTTCTGTGAACCGCATTAAGATTTTCACACAAAAATAGAAAAAAAAAACAAAAAAAATTGGGGGTTCCCCATACTTAGAACTGAACTCATTTTTTTTTTTATCAAACCCATACGTGTGATTTGGTCTTCAAAAACTACGTTGAGGTTTCTAATATAATTTTTTTCTAAACTGAATAGTTTGCGCGAGAGACACTTCCAAAGTGGTAAAATGTGTCCCCCTCCCCCTGTAACTTCTAAAATAAGAGAACGATTAAACTAAAAAAAAATATATGATGTACATTACCATGTAAACTTCCACCAAAAATTTGTTTGAACGAGATCTAGTAAGTAGTTTCTTTTTAAAACGTCATAAATCGTAAACCGCAAAATACCAAGTACGGAACCCTTCGTGCGCGAGTCCGACTCGCACTTGGCCGGTTTTTTCATTTACATATTTAAGTATTCTAATACTAAATCGCTTAGGATGAATGAAAGGTCGCAAAAGGTATTTAAAAGGCAGACGTGAATGGAAACGCCGGGAGGGACGCCCTAGACATACATAGACATTATTGGTGACGTTCTTCAGAAAGGCCAATTACGCAGTACTCATAACCGGCGTGTATGACTATTTATGAACATGAGTGAAGCAAAACTTTGGAAATAACACTGCCTACCGTCAGTTGCTGATTGTCTGTGCGTTGTGGTTAAACGCGTAAGCGCCCCTTATTACACGGCGCTTGCGACGTTCTTCTCGCGAGCTCGCCGACACACCGCCGACTCTGTATGCCGCCAGGGCCAGGGCCTTTATTGATGTGCACTTTTTATTGTAAACAATAAATTGGACCAAACTGGTGGAAGCGCCTTTATTACTGAGCTGTTTTTGTGAACCGGCTGAATTAAGCGAAGAAGTGTCATAAGACTGCATAAACATATATATAAATTTCTTCAGTTGTTGAAACGACATACATCTATTGCTGGATAGCAGAACTACTTACACTATTCACTGCTCGGCTTTACTACCACATGGATATTGAACATCGTCGCTAATGGAGGGCACCACATACCGCATACAACATCTGCTGACAAATAGGAAGACCTCTTTGAGTACCCATTGCATTGCACTAATTAGTTCCACAAATTTGCTATAGGGGGCGCATAACGATGGAAGGCCTGGATAATGTAACTCATAGAAGACCTTTAAAAAAGTGTAAATCGCTAGAAAAAATGGATATGAGCACCTCCATTAACTCGTCATATTCGGATGAATCTTTTAGTAGAAGACTAGACGTTTCTTCGCATATTACAGCATTATGCAGAGACGAAATGGATTCCGAAATCAGCAAACTCAAGGCGGACTTACAATCTACGCAGGATGAATTAGAAAATGTCATTCTCGAAAATGTAGAACAGAAAAAACAAATTGACCAACTATCTCAGGAAGTTGAAATTTTAAAACAGATCTGCCGAAGTCCACGAACAACTTTACGTCAGTCAACCATGCAGAAACATAAAGTCAAGCGTCGGCTTACTGAGTCATTTAGAAACTCTCCGCTCATGATACAAAGCTCACCTAGTGAGCAAAAACTTCATGCCCACACTCATTCACTGGTCCAACAAGAACAAACCCAAAGCAATATACCCACGACAGCACTGGGATGTTCTGAGCAAAGTGTTACAACATCAGTTTTTGATCCACATAGCGGACAATCATTAGAACGCAGTATAGAGATCCCATGTGCTCAAACTTCGTTCACTTCATTAACACAACTAAATAAAAGTGATCATCAACGATCGCAAAATTCAACAACAATTGGTGTTCCAAAAATTATTATTTTAGGTGACCAACAAGTTCGAGGTTTTGCCAGTCAAATAAAGTTTCAGAGGGATGCCAATAAGTGGAATAACATGTATTCTGTGTCAGGAATTTCAAAGCCAAACGCAACTAGTACACAAATATTGTATAATTTAGACGATTATTTAAAAAAATTGCATAATGATGATATAGTGATATTGGGTTTAGGAAGCAATGACACAAACCCGTACAAATATCTATCAGAGTTGATTCCAGCCCTTCATAAACTAAGAAACAACCAAGTATTTATAATAAATATTATTAATAATCCCTATTTAAATTTTAATTTGTTAAATCAATATATAAAACTATTTTTGCAAAATTTTCCTAACTGTAAGTTCATTGATACAACTGAGAATATATATCATAATAATTACAACTACACATTCAAGGAAACACTGTGTTATAAAATAAATATAGAAATTGATAATATTAATTTTAAGAGGATTATGGACACAGCTTGTACATTAAAACACACGCGCACTTCATCGAGCTCAAACATAAGTAGTAGTCACACAAAAGGAACAATTCCATATTATTTTAAGGTACAAACAAAGAACCCCCATCAGCTATTAAAAGCTAGTGAACCTACTACGCCTACACCGACCCCTAATGAAGCTAGTAAATCCACTTTTTTTCGAGGTTAAACGTAAATGTACACTATTTCATCAAAATATTGCCGGTATCTTAAATAAAACAGATTTATTAGAAATAACTTTACAAGAACTGCATGCAAACGGTACAAACATTGATATTCTATGTTTTTCTGAAACTTTCATAAAACGAGGATCAGAAGGTAACTTAATACTAAAAAATTACAAGCTAGTGTCATCTTTCTCAAGGCCTCACCAACGGCGAGGTGGAACCTGCATAATGGTTAAAAAGGATCTTGAATGTAAACCTATCCCTAACTTGGTTCCGCCTTTAATATATGACTTCGAATATTGTGCAATAGAAGTTATCACGCTTAAAGTCATTGTTATTTGTATCTACCGCACTCCAAACTCAAATTTAAGTCTGTTTTTAAAAAACCTAGAGGATATTTTAAGAAAAATAACAAAACGAAATAAAAATAAAATAATACTTTGTGGAGATTGGAACATTGACGCATTAAAGCGTAACAATAATTATAAAGAATTAGAATGTATCTTGCAGAACTATAACATCTCTAACCATATTACTAAACCCACAAGAAAATCATCATGTTTAGATCTCATCGCAAGCGATATACCTAATGCACAGCCTGAAATACATACCCTTGCATTATCTGATCATGAGACCGGTCAGTCCATATGTTTCCATTCGTCTGTAGATATTGCAAAACGCAGAAAACAATTTTGGTTTCAAGAGAGAAGAGATTTGAGTCAACACAACATAGAAAAGTTTATGTCGTGCATATCGTCTCTCTCCTTTTCAGAAATATACGAGTCAGATGATACTGATATAGCATTCAATCACTTTCATGATATACTGTCCCTTTTTTATAATCTCTGTTTTCCCATACTAAAAGTAAAAATTACAAACAAACCGCCAAAAAATAAATGGATAACTAAAGGAATAAAAAGATGCTGTGTCAGGAAACGAAGTATGTACCTAAAATATAGACTATTAAATTCCAATAAAAATCAAAACCTAAAAAACTACCAAAATTATACTAGAATACTGAGACGATGTATATTACATGCTCAGAAAATTGATAATACTCGTTACATTCTTCAATCGAACAATAAATGTAAAGCCGCCTGGGACATTATTAAAAAGAATAGTACAGATATCGATAATAACGCTGAAATTACGTCGATCATAGATGATCAGTGCACATACACTAATGCCGACATAATTGCAAATAAATTTAATGACTTTTTTATAAACATGACAAACAAACCTAATATCCCTAATTCTGAAACACACATTGACTACAAACATACCATCACTGACATATCGGATACCATTTTCTTGACTCCAACTAATGAAGATACTGTATATAAAATAATTAATTCTTTAAACTCAACTAACTCAACCGGGTATGACGATATCAATACAAAAATTCTTAAACGTTGCTCTAAATATATATCTCATCCACTCGCCCACATAATTAATCTATCATTATTTCAAGGTTTATTCCCCGCCAGGCTAAAATTTTCGATAGTCAAACCGTTATACAAAAAAGGAGATAAAAAAGACATGAATAACTATCGACCAATTACTCTGATACCCGTAATTTCTAAGATTTTTGAAAGAATTATGTACGATAAACTTCACTCCTTTATAGTAAAACATTCTATTTTGAAAGAGGAACAGTTCGGTTTCAGAAAAAATAAATCAACAACCCTTGCATGTTTCTCTCTTGTTAAAATGATTACCTCTAGCCTGAATGAGAAAAGGCCAATAGCATCGATATTTCTCGATATGTCCAAAGCATTTGACTTCGTAGATCACAAACTACTTCTCTTTAAACTGAATCGTTATGGTATTAGAGGAAACGCATCACAGTGGATAGAATCTTATCTAAATAATCGCCAACAATGCGTAGAAATATCGAGGCATACAATATCAGAAAAAAAAATACATAGATCCGCTTATCGTCAAAACTCATGTGGTGTTCCCCAGGGGAGTATATTGGGACCCTTTTTGTTCTTGCTATATATCAATGATTTGCCCAACGTAACCCCATATTCATGCATTCTGTACGCCGACGATACAACTCTTAGTATTGAACTCACCGATGACAATATCAACAAATACGAAAATGAGATAAATGACACGTTAAACAAAATAATAGAATGGCTGAAAGACAACAATTTACATGTCAATATTAGCAAAACCAAACTTATGCAGTTCCAAACTTACAATAGCAACCGTCAAAAATTGGAAATTAGATATGCAAATAACGCTGTAGAAGAGGTTGAAAGTGCAACTTTTTTGGGTATAACTTTAGATAAGTATTGCAACTGGAAAGTACACATTGACAAATTATGCACTAAGTTGCAAAGATTTGTATTTGTCTTAAATCGAATAACTCGCGTAGCTGGTATCAATGCAGCACTTTATGCTTATCATGGTTACGTAGCATCAGTTCTCCGCTACGGCATCATTATATGGGGAAATTCTGTGGATACTATTAAAGCATTCCGAGCCCAAAAGAAATGTATTCGATCAATGACTAAAGCCCAACCATTACAAAGCTGTGTCCCAATCTTTAAAAAATTAAAAATATTACCACTCCCATCTTTATATATATTCGAACTCTGTATCTTTGTACGTAAGAACTTAGCTTTATTTAAAGTTCACAATGATGTTGTAATAAGGAAAAGTCGAGATATCCACAAATTATGTACACCACAACAAAGAATTAAACTATTTTCGAATAATGTTTACTGTATGGCAATTCAAATTTATAATAAATTACCTAATGTCTTTAAAAGTCTTAACCTTATGACATTTAAGAATAAACTATTCAACTTTCTGTTGCAAAAGTGTTACTACTCAACGAATGAATTTTTAAATGAAAAATTTGATTCAAAATTAAAATTAGACAACGAATTACCTCACAATAATTGAATGGAATGTCATTTCTATGACATTATATTGTTTTTTTCTCTTCATTATATTTAATCATTAGTGACATTTTATTTAATAACCATTGACATTGTATTTAATCATTCATAACATTTTAACTAATAAGCCTTACATTATATTTAATCATTCTTGACATTATAATTAATAACCCCTTAAATTGTATTTAATAATTCTTACATTATAATTGATAACCCCTGATATTGTATTTGATAGTAGTTAACGTTTTCCTAATTCCCGACATTGTATGGTTTATTATTAATTTTAATTCTTTGAAATATTTGTACGCTGGAAACAGCAGAATATTATGGACATTGTATTTTGTGTAACACCTATGTAACAACAATATTCTAACAAATAAATTTATTTATTATTATTATTATTATAAAAGAAGTATGTAAGGATCGTAGCAGATGGCGTTCTGTAGTTTCTGCCTAAACCCATGGAAAAAAGGCGTGAATACATGTATGTATTTATAAATTCTGCCAAAATCCATGTCATCATGACATCCAATGAGGAGTTGTGTTAGACTTTTACTGACTAAAACCCAACCGTGTTCCTTCAGTAGCTTGTGCCAGGGCCGCGGTAACTCTTTTTCACATTTATCCGCGACCCAGACAGGCATCGGCCCTAGCGGACCCCGTCAATTTTGCTGACATCTCTTTGAGAAGCGCGTGGAACACTACGCGCTGTCGACACGGGTCTGGTCCTTATCGGACGGCAAGCTACCCATTACTCGCCATCCGCAAGCCCGTGCCTACGGTGGCCGGGAATCGGCTTGCGATTCCCGACGCAAGTAGGTATACCTAGGAACAATAAACTACTATTACTTCGTACCGCTATTATTACGCTATGCCGCCAAGGGGGCGGGCACGAGTCGTGCTAATGCTATTTATTTACTCAATATTTACGTTTCTGTATGCCGGTCCTTTTGTACGGGCGCCAACGAGATGATCCTGACTTTGACTCTGTTTGTATTGTTTGAGGTGAGGTGTGGCGAACTGTGGAGTAGCTTTGAGTTTGTTAAAGGGCTTTGAACATTTTCCTATAAGCGTCCATACCAGCGTCCATTATCATTGTGGGTCGCAACTTTGAAGAAATTTCAAAATGGCGATGGGTGAATAGTCCAACTAGATTCGAATGAATAGTTTGCTGGGTATAAAAATGATAATTCTATTTAGTCCGTCAGTGAGATTATCAAATAATATTGGACACGTATTTTTTGCTTTACCAAATCAATAAAACATTACAAAGTTAAAGCGCATCAAAGTTCAGGAGTGGGGGCTTGTGACGTCACACAGGCAGTATAAAGTGTACTACTTACGTCGTCACCAATCTAAGAAGTCCGGTGACGTTTCTCATTGTACATGCCGCGATAACTTTCTACGTAAGAAATTGAAAAATCTAATTCATAATCCCAATTAATTACAATGTTACCCATACACTATAACAACGAGTATCATTCGCAAGCATCAAGTTTAATTAATATTATGTATTTTTATAGCTGTCAAAACGGGCCTTTAATTTTTTGACAACTTTAGCGGCGTACAGCATAGCACGCACTGCGATTTTTATTCGCGCGAATTTCTTTTCCGCCCATTCTGTGACCTATGGAAATGTATGAAGCTGCACGCATTGCGGAAAAAAAACGCGCTCAAATAGTACTAAAAAATTCGCGCGATTAAAAATCGCAATGCGTGTTAAGCCTAAGGATCAATTTATAGTAGCGCAGAGTCGAAGCGTCAAATTCTTTACAACTAAAGCGAAGCCGCACGAATGCGCGCGTATTCTGGCAAATACGCCGCATTCGTGCGGCTTTCAACACCGACGCAGGCCAATTTCCGACTGATGACGCGTAGGTTCGCTAGTGGGCGCATGGATACGCGAGAATGCGCGCGCACCAATCAGCGTTGTTCACGCGCAGACGCGCGAATTCCGAAGAATGTGCGCGTCTTTTTAAAATCTCAGAAGTAATGTGTGCGTTACGCTGTGGAGTTAAGGTTCAATTTGTCATGTTTAGTTTTGGATAGACGCTTCGATGCGTTTCGATAAATATTCTTTATTAATCTACCTGACTGACAAAAAACAAATTTTCAGTAAACTACCCTATCGTTTGTGCCCAGTTCCCATAATGTCTACTTAATATGAATACTAAGTTATTAGATTTAGCGCATCATGACACAAAATCTTGCACTAAAACTTAATCTGGAGCTCAGTTACTAAGTATTCATCGTATATAGACGTCTCATTTATAGACAATAGCTAGGAACACGTTATGTTTTTTTTTTTTTCCTTTTCTTAAAATTTACCTACTAAGTAGGTATATAAACTAAATATTTATAAACTACCTGTTCCTGTGCTACTGGCAGCTTCTCCTGCATTATACACAGCAAAAAAACTAAATCGCAATTCGACTCCGTTCTATCCACTGTCCACCTATATTTGAAAGAACAGACGCTCGATGGCGCGTCCTAGACAAACAAACAAACTGACATAGACAGACAACTACTAACACAAATAGATTCTTTTTATAGACCCCTTAATTAGACACGCCCTGTATACAACCCCTTACTCTTCCATTACGGACCTACAGGGTGCTTCTTTTGTATATAACCCCTTGCTTTTAATAAAAGAGTTGCCAGGCGTAAAATATGAGGGCGTTTGTCTGTGTGATCTAAGACTGAAAGAATAGTAAAAGCGTGCTCGCCTGAAGAATGGTTTTACCCAACTACGGCGAAGCCGAAAGGTAGGGTTATGATTTTGTATGTTTGTATATAAATATGTTTCTCCGTAGCGCCTAAACTATTCATCCGATTTAGATGAATATGCTATTAATAATAACAGGCTTGAAAAAATCCGTAGTCGGGTTACAGTTTTAAACGTTTTGCTTGTATTCGTATGTGACAACTTCTTATTTTTTTAACCGACTTCAAAAAGGGGGAGGCCTCAATTCGACTGTGTTTTTTGTTATTTGTATCTCAAAACGTTTAACTAGGTGAACCGATTTTGATGATTCCTTTTTTTTATTAGACAACAGAAAAGAACTGTAAGAGTGAATGCTTGGATTAATTCAAAAGCAAAATAAATAAAGAGAGGTATACACCTATACTGGGAGCGAGCATATTGCCAATAAACGGGCACAAATCCGAACTTCGGACGGCTAAGGTTGCCTGCTTGTCGGTCTTCTACTGACTGTACTTCGGCGAGTGTGCTCAAGAACTCCACGACCTCATCCCACCGGTCCCCTTCTACCATCGGACATCTAGACGCACTGCAAGTTACCATCCTCACCTAGTTGCTATTCCACCTGTTCATGATCTATGGTCAAATATAGAATGTCTATGGACAGACTCTGTGGTCATTACTTATAGATATAGGTATAAGATGGTGTCAGTTGAATAAAAAAAAATGTCTAAAGTCTCTTCCGCTTTTTAATATAAAATATAGAACGCCCAAGGCCCATCCTACACAAATAAACACCACCAATTCGCACCAAGCGCCTCCAAACATCCTTCATAATGCGCACAGCAAAAGAGTGGAACTCACTGCCTGCGTCTGTGTTTCCGAATGCATACAACCCGAATCTCTTCAAAGTTAGAGTTAACAGCTGATTTCTTTTGGGTAAGCTCACTCCATCGTCGACTTTGTCTCTGTCACCTCTGACCTAGGCTAGAGTCAAGAGCAAACCCATCCGAAAAATGAATAAAGTTTTTACAGATGGAAAAATCCTAAAACACTTTGCTCTACCCGGAAATCGAACCTGGACTCACGCTCAGCAGTAGCCCCAAATTCATTTAGTGATAATGATACATGTTTTCTAACAAGCACTTATCTTCACTGCTGTCTGTCGTAAACTCGTAAGGTAACCTTAATTCCTAATTCGTATTAATATTTCAAAGCGCCTGTCCAAGTAGAAAGAGCAAGTCACTTATCTATGCACTGTTTGCAAGACCCTCACACACGCGTCAAGCGTAATCTTTTAAAAAGCCCATAACGTTTAAAATGGGTACTTAGATACTTACGGTTCACAGCATAGATATATAAACAAGAGGTTCACAGTCGACCCTTTTTTAGTGCTTTCTACTCAAGGGCGTCGCCAAGGGGGTACCAACCACAGTCCTAAGTCTTTGACTTGACTTGCTTGATTGATCAATCCCGTACGTCGAAACTCGAATGAATATATATATATAAACCAAACCCAACAGATCGAACCGTTGTTGATATCCTTAAATAGGCAAAAAACTTCTTTCCCGACACGGAAAAGCGTTGAAAATTTTGATCGCTCTTCCGTGAAACTTCTGGGCCACCCTGAAGTTGGCTTTCCGATGCGCAAGGTACGGATCGGTACTGTTTTTGTATGATTTACTACTGCGCAGTCATTGCAGCCAACTTCGGGACGGCCAAGAAGTTTGGCGAGAACTACCGATATTATTACAATCGCTGTAGATGTAAGGCTCGTACTACAAGTGAAAAGCTTCATGTGCTCTCGACTTTACCTACAATTCATACTTTTCTCATTCTCCATATCAACTTGCCCCCCCCCTGGGCCATCGGCTGGCGACGCCCTTGTCTACTGGTTTTGTAAAGTCGGTGTGGTGTGTCCAAAGTAGTCCAAACATGCGCAAACTGACAAATAGCTAGGGATAGGAGTATCTAGAAAATATGATGTCGGATATAGTCGGTAGGAATTTTCTGAATTCCATGTTCCATTTTGTACGTAAATTATAGGTACAAAGAATGCGGATATCTATGTTTTATAGACTTCTTAATTTGTCTAATGATCCAGTCGACGATAAAGCGCCTAGAAGAAAATTAATCACGCTACTTGCAAACCAAGTTACCTGCCTTCTAGTTTCGTTTTATAGTTATCTGTAAAACAAAACATTCATGTAATATGTAGGTACCGTCGTACTTCATAAGCAAGCAATAATATATTTTCTCTGTTTTCACCCGAGCAGACCTCGGTCGCCCAGGTACTAAACAATAAACAGATATGCGATTGCAGCAAACCCGAAGTTCTTCATTAGATCTTCAACAAATTAAAATGGGCCCAATTTGGGAACATACTCGTTCAAACAAAAAAGAATTTTCAAAATCGGTCCACAATTAATATTTAAGTATATCTATATATTTAGTTTATCCTTTTGAGTATATATGGTATAATTTTCTTATTTTTTTTTGTATTTATAGTTTAAATAACTATCAATATTGCACCTACCACTTGTTGTCTCTGCATCACCCAAGTTAAGTCCGCCTCTGTGTGCATGAAGTATTAAATAAATAAATAATTTGACGGAGAAATCCGTGAAAATACACAAAAAAACAGACATGAAGTCGAACAAAGAAACTCCTCCTCTTTGGAAAGTCGGTCAAAAATACATTGAATGAGAGGAGTACCAACCAATAAACAGCTTACGTAAAGCCCTCGACACAGTGGTTGCATCCAGCAAGCTAGCGAAAACCAAGTCAAATAGAAAATATTAGACATTCATGAAGCACGAGGCAGACTAGTTCTAGAGCTCTTCATGTCGATAAGGACTTTTGACACCCATTCAATACAACTCCTACACCAATAGTCATGGGATATTGAACCGTGTGTGGTTAAGATAAGGTTGGGTATAAAAAGGATGATTGAGAGAATCGCTTGTGTGCCTGAACAAGCTGACTGCATTGTTTTTCTTTGTGAGGACAACGCTACGATGTTGAGGGTGCTTCATGTCGCCTATTCCCTATGTAGGCAATAAATGTGCGTTTCCATTGGTGTATGATAAAGTCTGGAATGGAAAGATGATGATTACGACTTATGTATTCTGGGTCTGGATTGCACCTGGCTGGTAACCGAACCAGGAACAACAGAAAAATAATAAAACTTACTTGATTTTGGATGTTTAGAAACAGCGAGCAACTAGCTTTGCTGAATATTTTTGTTAACCACGGCACCGTCTGTTTTAGGGATCACCAATTTATACTCCTGTTCAAAATCTTTTTGCAAAAACCGTGAGCCTGTTACTCGTACTTCTTGGGTAAAGCTCATTCTCTCCACTCAAAGCGGGTTCAGAATTGCCTCAGCAAACTTGTTAGATTTATTTGGCAAACTGAAGTGGCAGTGGGCCAGCCACTTTGTCGAGGGATCAATAGCCGGTGCAGCAGACGAGTCCTAGAGTGGAGACCGTACACAGACAAGCGTATTGTGGGACGCACCCCAGCTAGGCGGACCGATGACCTTAGAAAAGGCTTAGACAGACAAGATGTGGAAGGCGAAAGAACTGATGTTGTGGCGCAGTTGACAGAGGCCTTCGTTCAGTTGTGGACTGCTTTAGGCTAAATTGATTGAAAAAAGGAATCCCAATAACAAACATAAGCAGTCTTACCAAGCATCTAAGCACCAAAATTTCAGCTGAAAGACGGCCATTTGCTGGATATAGGCCTTCCAAAAGTGTCACCACATCGATTGATCCTGTGTGTCCCGCATCCAGCTAATTCCTGCAGCCCTAACCAGGTCATCGGTCCATCTATAGGGAGGCCTTCCAACGCTGCGTCCCCCGGTACGCGGTTGCCACTCCAAAACTTTTCGGCCCCAACGACCATCCGTTCTCTGAGCAATGTGCCCTTCCCACTGCCACTTGAGTTTGACATTTCTTCGGGCTATGTCGGTAATCCTGGTTTTCCTGAGGATTTCTTCATTATCTAAGCATAAGAACAGCCATTTTCTCTTCCTGACATATACTCCATGTCATGCCGTAAAACAATGGACACTAGAAAACTTTGTATGTAGGGGACACGGAAGCGAATCCACATCGACGGCGACTGCTCGAGTAGTCTCGACGTCGCACGAGCGGTTACGAACACTTCGCATAATGAAACACAATAGAAGGACTGCTTATCATGTGGACAAAGACGACAGCTGACGATGTGTACAGAAAGATGGTTTGCTGACACTATCGAACCAACGGGATGCACCGTTTGCATTTACCATCGCGATGAAAGTATTAGTTAGCTAGACTCTGCGATACCGAATACGAGGGTGCGCCGGGCGTTTGGAAACGCACTACGAAAGTCTTCTTCATCTTTTCCTAGTCCCATTATTTGGGGTCGGGTCTTCTCACTTTCCTGCGCCAAGTTGTTCTGTCTTGGGTGGTTCGCTTTGGCAATAAGCCCAATTGCTTGAGATCTCTCTATATATTGGACCACCATTGGCCTCTACTTCTCTTTTGCTCTGGTAGGCGCAGAGCGATTCGAGCGATATATAGTGGCCCCCCTGAAAGAAAACTGCCGAGCAATGAAAAAGTTCCACCCACAAAATGCCGACAAACACCTTAATTTAATTTTATCACATAATTATAATTTAAAATTTGAACACAATATTTACGTTTTTAGTTGGTAATATTCTGTTGCGCTGTTAAATGTACTTCAATATTGCAGACGGCGTCATTAAGCTAGCCTTTCCCGTTTAGGAGTAATTTGGTGCTATGTCACTGGAACTTTTTCATTGCTCGTTAGTGTATCTAATTATATTCTGTTTGGCGGCCAATAGCTATATTGTTTAGATTTAGAAGATTAGATTCGTGCTTTGGTAAACAGAAAATCTTTCGTTCATCAGTCCCTTTGATTCCTCAATGAACAAAAGACAAATAACTCCTGCTTACATACCGAACAAATGTTGTCCAAACAAAGAGACTTCAAAAAAATTACGGCGTCATTTGATTAATCATTTTATCATGGTGACACAAAGAACGAGGGAAGTGACAATTTGGCATGTAGTTAGCCAATCAGGACCCTCTGTTTCGGCATCCTCGCTCTTGAACGTTGGGACAAGTTCAGGGTCAAGAGCAAAGAACGCGGGAATTTGGAGTGGTACGAGTATGTTCTGGATTGAGTGGGGTTCAATGTAGGTGTCTGGGTTTTTCGGGTCTGTTTGTCTAGCTCGGCAAAGCGGAACAGTATGATGATAGATATTTTAGGGCTCTACTTGTTGTAATAATAATTGAAAAATGCATCAGTTGGTGTTCGTAGTAGGATATAAGAAAACTAGATGCCAAAGCCAGCAGCTTTTCTTTGTAGGCTTACCTATAGATACGGGAATGCGCTGGATGCGAGACGCACGGAATCGGTCAATGTGGCGATGCCTGGGGGAGGCCTATGTCCAGTAGTGGACTTCTTTCGGCTGAAATGATGATGATGATGACCTATATATACCTAAGCTAGATTCACTACATAAGCGAGGCATAAAATCGATTTTATTCAATTAAACAAATTAGGTAGGTAATTAGTGATCATCATCTCCATAGCAGACAAACCTGCCTTTGTCCTTGATAAACTGATATTCATTTTCTCGGCTGGAAATTAGGAGCAAAGAGTTGGAGAACAACAGCCAGAATACAGGCGTGATGATATAGATAGAGTAGAAGCTATCTTTGTAAACCAACTTTTTACTATTGCCAATTAATTTCAAAAGAAATAAAGGGTAGTATTCTTTACTATTTGCACGGGCACCCAACGCGAAGAAGGACAATTTGGATCAAATAAATTGCACTAGAATAGAATAGAATAGAATACTCTTTATTATGTACACCATATAAGTTACAGAAAGTATAGACAAAGAAAACATTACACTGGGTGACACAATGGGCGGCCTTATCGCTAAAAGCGATCTTTTCAAGACAACCTTTGGATGGATTTTAAAAATGAAAGGAAAGACATTACTGTAGGTAGCCTTTGGTGTACTATTTATATATAAAATAAATACATTTATATATATATATATGTATATATATATATTCTATAGACAAATGTATACAATAACAAGTATGTAACAAAAACATATAAATCAAGAAAAACAATTATTAAAGAGAGAGGTAGTGATTCTTCACCATAGTTTTAAAAATGGGCAGAGATTGAGCACGCCTTATTGACAAGAATTGTAAAAGATTTGTCGTAAAAGCTGGTGGAATGCATCGGCATCTCTAGTCTCAAGTTTTCCGATAACCTCAGATATGTGTGTCATGAAGGAACTTGAAACGTTCTTTGACATAGGAGGGGGTTGTAGGATTGTATAGAATACTGTAAAGCAGTAATAAAATATGAGAATCCCGGCGAAGACGTATGGGAAGCCACTTGAGCTTTGTCCGAAATTCAGAAATGTGATCATATTTGCGAAATAGAAATCCCAAATAGGCCAAATATAAATCTTATACAAAGGTTTTGAAGACGCTCAAGTTTATCTATAATGTGATTTTTTATTTCGTGGACTAAACTGACATTTGGGGGGTTGTCACTTTATCGCTAAATTAAAATAGTGTCGTACCCTAACTATCCTGAGTGATCGAAAGTTAATCGAAAATCGAAGTAGATCGAAAATGAAACTATTTCACGACAAAAAAATAAATTTGTTTAGAAACTAGCGGCCCTTATTTAGTTTCTACCCATTTATGTCAGACTACATTTTATCGATTGCATTTATGTTATTGTTGATTTCATATTTAACACAATAAAAGTTTGTATGAATACTGTTTTATTTCAATATATTACGTTTATATTCATAAGACATTTATTTACACCAATTAGTAAAAATATTTTAAGGAGTCATGTCACATCGATTCGATGAATCACTTATGATTGAGCCTTACCTACAACACTATGCTCCGCGCTTGCAACATTAAAAAAAAATAAGGTCAATAGCAGCTGTCAGTTTAGTCCACGAAATTAAAAATCACAGTATAGTTGTGCCTGGGTGAGATCGAGATAACTGACATCAGCATAGTCAAGGATAGGAAGCAGAATGGACTGCGCAAGCGCAATTTTAGTGGCAGTGGGAAGAAAGTTTCGCAATCGTCTAAGGGACCTGGCAGATGCAAAAAATTTGCGGCTTTCGTCCTGAAGCTGCGGACCCCAATAAAGATGTCTGTGGATCCAAACCCCAAGGTTCTTAACCTTCTCACATATTGGAATAGTAGTTCCGTTAAATTGTACCAGAGGAAGTTGTGTCCAATTAATTTTTGGAATCATCCTAGAGCTGCCAACAACTATGACCTGAGTTGGGTCTACTAGATGGTGTGATAAGCTTCGATTCGTTATTGAGTCTTGTGAACTCTTCCGAAATATTAAGATTTTCTAGAGACGATAATAAAAAATGTATGTTCTTGTTTAATTAACTCTCTTAAGTACATAATTATGGAATATTGGGCTCTTAAATGAAATTTCAAAGATTATTTGAATTTGAAGATAATTTCTGAGGCATCCACCCGTTTTTTTTCATTTGTTTTGTTACACATTTTGGTACAATGAAACTGAAAAAAATGTGCAAAAAAATACTATAATACTATAAAGATTAGTGCTGTTTATTGTTAGTTTATTTGTTTTTTACAATTTTTGAGCACAGCCAGACTGTTGGATTGGAACCAAAGAGACCTAAAAACGACCTGTGTGCATCTAACGACTCCTGTCAAGTTACTTGCCGAATTATACAACGAAACTTAAAGCTTGTATGAAAATAAATTGGGTGTTCGATAGGACTATCGAACACCCAATTTAACAATATTTCGCCAGTTATGAACAACGCTCGTGATTGTGTGACTGTTGGCATGTATCGCAATAATTGACTATTGTAATAAAATAGTTATAATAATTATAAATATTAATAATAAAAATAGTTGGCACAGTTGAAATCTGTCGGGCATGTCACCGGCCGTAGGAATCTATCCGTCACATTATCTCCGGTAGGTCTAGTCTGGCTAACGGAGACTATTTGCATAGACACAACCTTGAAGCAAGGATTATCCATCATCTTGCTCTTAAATACAATCTTGTGGAATCGGAAGTGCCCGACCCAGTTCTCGAAAATGGGTATATCACGTTGTATTGGGATCGGTCTATCATCACTGACAGGACTATTGTTGCCAATAAGCCTGATATAGTGGTGATAGACCGACTAGAGCGTCGCGCAATGATTGTTGATATAGCGGTCTCCCATCACGAAAACCTCGTGAAGGCTGAGAGAGATACGAAAAGCAAGTATCTTGATCAGGCTCACGAGGTTGTTGACATGTGGGATGTGAATACAGCAGTCATTGTACCGATAGTCGTGACGGCCAATGGCATAATAGCCAAGAGCCTCAACGAACATCTGAGGAGGCTCTTTTTGGGCAGCTGGATCAAGGGCTTGATCCAGAAGTACTCCTGGACACGGCGCGTATCGTTAGGAGGTTCCTCTCTCATGAGCCCTGACCACCGGTAGATTGGACCCTGTTCCCGATACCGGTGGGCTACTATTTTTGTATTTTTAAATGCTTTATTTTTATTTTTTATAGAATATTAAAAAAAAAAATGGATAAATAATGCTCATCAAAATCAATTACCAAAAAATTGTTGATAATGGTAGATATCTGTAATCAGGTCTTGCAACCCTAAAGCAATGTGTCATGTCAAACTAAAATTGTTTTGAATTTGTTTTTTGGAAAACATTAACGGTTTGCGAACGTTTTATGAAAAAAATATCATAAAACGTATAAATTACACACAATTTTCAAAAATGAACCCTTTGAATGAGATTTCCGATGATGAATTCGTGCCATTTCTCCACAGTTTGGGTGTGGATACTTATAAAAAGTCTTTTGAGTGGATGTTCAACGACCGGGACTTCGCTGGCGTTTTACACTGGCTTCATAACAATTTGGATCACAATAATGCTCTGAGTGCCCGTGAGGAATGTCGGTAAGTCTAGTATTACTAATACAGATCTATATTCTTGTCCATATTTTTGCTATCAACAGTAAAATATCAGGTCTTTTCTAACAATGATTGTTCCTGATTCCAAATTCTATTGTAGTGTTGGGTAACTCGTGCACGTGTGCTAGCACACTTGTAGTGCCTCACTTCGATAGAAAGAGTCACTCGCTCTTTTTATTTTGATGTGCTAGCACAGTAGAACACACCACAGATTAGCTACACAGTGCGACCACAGAACAACAAAGCACGTTAACACTCGAGAGTTTTGAGAATGAGTTCCGAGTCAATGTTATTCTTCGTTGTAAACACCTCACCACAAAACTTTTCTCTTTCCCTCGTCCTCTTGAGTGGTGCGAGCTGTGTGACGAGCTTTACCGACCGTCGCCGATGAGTCACCGAGTGAGTCCCAAGTGTCAAGTGACGACATCGCGAGTCGCGACACAGCTCGCTCGCACACACCAGAGTCAGCTCAGATCTCCCTCACTCAGAGGCCACCGCCCGCCGCCTCGCCTCATTCGTGGTAGCACAGTGTGGTACCACACTTAGTTAAAAGAGTGCCTCGCACGATCCTCATTTTAAAAGAGTGTGCTACCCAACACTATTGGAGTTTTAATGTAGTAGTAGAGCAGCGGTAGTAGGTAATGCAAGATATAATTATTTAGTTTTTGTACAGAGGGAACAACAATAATATACTACAATACTTATTTCAAAACAAAGATTCCCTCTAACCAAAGGGAGCAAACAACTATTCTAAAGGCGAGAGTGGTTTTTTTTAATCCAGAGTGCAGCGTATTCAAAGTATGTCACTCGAACTTAAAATAGTGTTGAGCCTCTAGAATACTCTACTTTTTACCTGACTGCGGGAAGGTGATGTTTTTCTAGCTAGAGATTTCTAGAAATGTACATACGTATGTATGTCCATTTCTATGAGACAATAAGTAAATGCAACTTATGAACAAGAATGTTACATTTATTTATTTAACCATTAGACATAACATATAAATAATGTTTATATTTGAACAAATATGGAAGTGCATTGTAACAATTTTATTAGTACCATTCGTTACAGTCGTAGATTTACAATGGCTCATGCGCATTTTTCCAGCCTGTCACTTGTTCAATACAATGGTCCCATGTGGTCCGAAATTGAATTACAATCGCTCATTAACCTCATACATTTGTCATAATCAATTTTAGTGATGTGCCTAATCGTATCTTGGACCACATGGTTTGTGATTCATCTCTTTGCTGATTGGAACATTTACTAACAATATCCATATTCCAAATTCAAATCACTTTTAGTCCCTAGGGATTAATGAGCTATTTTTGTCCCTGTTTATGAAGAATAAACTAGCTCTTTTTGAATAGATGTGATAAAAAATATCATCATATTTTCTTACAGATACAAAGAATTAGAAAAGAAAGGCCAACTTCTCTCCCCAGAAGATCTAGAAACTTCAATAAAAGGCATACAGGACCAGTATGAAGGTATTTGTCTACCAGGAGATAAGGATGCTAAGGAGGATGTTGAACTGGACATCAAAATGCTTCAGGAACGGTATCATATGTTGCAAAAACAAGAGACGGTGCTTAGTGACCTGAAGAGACAGAATCAGTAAGTTGAAACTGGCATGGTGGCTTTATTTTACATGTACCCACATTTTTATATTCAACCCACATCTTTTCTCTTTACTTTAAATAGTTAATCCAAAAAGCCAAAAATAAAATCAAAAGTCCAAAATTACCTTTTTGCTAGGTTGTGAACAATTTTTAAATATGTAGGTAATTGAAGCTTAATTTGTTTGTCATGGATCTTGGCATCATATTGGTAATAAAAATAAAATAATTTCTTAATTGTCGCCAGTTAATACATTCATCTTATCTTAGAGTAATCTAACATATGCATTGTATTTATGTATTGCACATCTCGTCGACTTAAAATATTCTCAAGATAACTTTCGGTAATTCTTATTCTATAATCAAATTTTAATTTAAGTTTAACAGATGTGTGTGATCAGTATGAGTGTGTGTGTATATGGTGTTAGTGTGCGAGATGTATTAGCTACTCTCTTGTTTAGTAATGTATTTAAAACTGTGCAGCTTAGAATATAATATTGTCTTGTATGTTTCCAGACTTATAATTTAATATGCTTGCCCTGTAACATCGGAAAATTTAGGTATAAATGCCTAGCCTTACGTATATAATGTATCATAAATTCTTATTCAACCAAATATCTTCCCCAGATTAACAAAAGCAGAATTATCCGTGGAGATATCAAAGTTAAACTCCTCGCACTTACAGTGGATGGATGATGAGAGTGCTGCCGCTGAAGAGTGCTTGACCCTCGCTCAAGAAGTGGAGACCAGCACCAACGAGGTGATCAATGTGATTGCTGATACACTGGATGTGTACAGCAGCTGCCATTGTGATAAGGTATTGCAATTTTGATAAAAGTTCCTTTTGAATATTTATTTATTTAAATAATACATACATACTCTTTTTAATGGGGGTGGCCAGAAACTACAGAACAACACATGATACAATCCATGCAATCAATACAATTGGGTAGTTGATAAAAAATATCTATTTAGTGGGTGTGGGTCACTTAGATAGCCTAAAAATATTGGACACGTAAACAAAAATTTACGACGATACAGTGTACATTTGATACTGACAAAGTGACGTCCCAAGCACCCACTCCTGAACTTTGATGCAATTTATCTTTGTGAATTTTATTTATTTGAAAAAGCAAAAAATACGTGTCCAATATTATTTGATAATCTCACTGACGGACTAAATAGAATTATCATTTTTCTACCCAGGAAACATCCCTATTCTTAGCTTTACATTCAAATAATACTGCAATAATGAAGAATAAAAATTCTGCATTAGTCAAAAGTTGGATGGTATATATTTTTTTTTTTTTTTTTTCTCTTTTTAGAAACGTTGCCCCGCACTAGGAATTTCTTCCTGTATAGTTTATTATTTGACCATTGGTTAGACAAATAACTGATGAATAAACGCATTTTACCGAAATTTGAAACCACTGGTTAGCATATTCGGGATTGCATTTTGTCAATCAAGAAATCCCGGGATCGGAAAAAAAAGACCCGGGATCGAATTCCCTAGCCACCACTGCTCTGCAATTTATTAAATTCTCCAACTTATTAACATTATAGCATATTTAAAATTGGTTGAATTAACTATGGATACAAAACTAGGCCTTAATTGCACCTGCCATGCTTTATCACTGCACCACCCTTAGGTAAAAATACGTAAGGTAGCAAATAAATAAATAATGACAGAAACATAATAATATCATCTCATCATCTTATTTCAGGATAATGCCAACAAATTCTTCACATTTGGTCCGTTTGAGACCTACAGACAGTCTCAGGCACTGTTCAGGTCCCACTTTGATCTGTACACATCCCAGAAGTTTGCCAAAAAAGATAATGACACCTCATCTGATGACAAACAGAGGTCGGCACTAGCTGAAGCAAAGATTTTGGAGAAGAGGTGAGATATAAAGCTTCATTTGTTTGATAAGAATTGTTCTTTTTACCCGACTGCCGAAGGAGGGTCCGATTTTGACGTCAATCGATTCGTTTTAACCCTGCGGGTGTCACTGACTACATTAAAATTGGAAAAATAGGAAAATGGAGGATTTTGAGCGCGCCATATTGTGGGGACCCAAATTTTATTTGTCTTCCTTACCCATCGTGTGGGATATCAAAATAAAGGGTTTTAAGAGGTGATTTTAAAAATATATAACACTAATATGTTTAAATATACAAAATTCGAAAAAGAAAATAACTAAAAAGTTATAAATAAAAAAAGTTAATTCAAAATTCAAAAAACCCGACTGCTTGAAAAGCGAAATAAAAAGACGTAGATAAAATTTTGCATACATGTTTAGTTTGGCTGACAATGCATGGTTTGATAAGTGACGTCATTATAAATCCAATATGGCGGACGGCCCAAGATGGTGGACTAGTATTTTTTTCTGCGCTGCCATGATATGGGTATCAAATGAAAGGGTTTGCTGAGAAGAATACGAAAAAAGCTTGTTTTAAAAAAAATGTTTTTAATGAATTTATTTGTATTTGGCAGGCTATCAGATGCAATGTGGACATACATAAAATCAAAAGCTGAACTGTCTGGTGAGCAAGCTAAAGTGGCTTTAGTGGCCAACTATAAAGATGTTCATCCAAGCCAAATTACGTAAGTACATGTTAAAGAGTCGGAAGACACATTTGGGCAAAACCTGTCGAGATTTCTTCAAGGGGCTTAAATAATTATTGAAAGAGGCCTGCAGCTATAGACTTTGGCATGGTTAATTTCATGCTTTTTTTATGCGAGACACGAGTGATTCTTTTCCCACTACCTGATGAGCTTACTTAATTAAATGCAAATAAGTTCCAACAACAATTGATTAGAAACGTTCAGACTAAAAGCCACAGACTATATACACAATATCAACGCGCGCTTTTTCGAGAGGTAACAGGTTCAGTATCATTCTGCCAGTTTCATAATGGTATCAAAACTCCATACAAAAGTCATTTCGTAACTGTTACTATGTTATTTTGATATTTTAAATTTTTATTTTATAATCTTGTGTCTAAATGTTCATATTTCGAAACGAATTTCTTAGGCAATCTGTTGCATAATAGACAAGGTAGTGGAAACAATTATTTTAAGTCTTCATCCCTATTCGTACTCAACATTTACTTAATATTTCTCATTATCTTGGTGCTGTGCTCACCTGTAAGTGAAAAATTCGCTGTAGTCTATAGTCAAATTGTGATTAATTTATTGTTAATGTTATTGTGCGATCGCGGGTTCAAACCCAGACAGGCGCTTTACTTTGTGTAAATTATTTAATCACCACTGCTCTCAAAACTGTAAAGGGAAACAACATAAGGAAACCGGCATGTCTTAGAACCAAAAATTCGAAAACAAGTGACGTCCGCATTGGGCCTTAAACCTGGCCTGTGTCCTAGCAGTGGGCACATTAAAAAGGCTTATGATGAATGTTATTGTGAACAATTTGTTGGAGTGCCATTATAATAAATTAATAAATAAATTATCTTACAGGTCATGTCTGATGGAAGCTCAGAGCGCAGTGGATCTGCTAGAACAAGAGGAAGCCATCATCTACCAACAACTACAAAATGCAGTTAGACAGCTTGTAGACTCAAGGACTACACTGGTTGCTGAGACCGCTGCTTGCTGTGATCTGGCTATTAGACAGTAAGTTATAGTTTCAATCACGGAACAGAAAAAAAAGTGGAAGTGCAATGCAGCAAAATTATTATGGGAACCAGTGTCGCCAAACTTACACAAATAAACTGATAATCATATAATGCACTACAAATAAACCGATCGTGTGATTTGTAGTTTTAATTTTAGTCAAAACAAGCATAAGTCACAGATCCTACATCTGGAAAGAAATCTTCACACTCTTTAAATAGGATTTATTTTGCGTTAGTGCAAAAAGTATTTACAACGTTTTGCAATCTAAAGTCAAACTAGAATCGATTGCCAAGTAAATTCCGCTACCCGACCATAGATGGCGGTATTCTCAGTGGTTGCAATTATAAACTTTATTCCGTTTAACATAAGGTTGACATTCGTGTCATAGGTCGATATCTACTGCTACTCGACCATGGAAGTAACATTGCATTTTGAATTACATTATCGATATTGATAGATACCCGATTTCTTAATTCGAAAAAATAAACCTTTAATTTGGATGACATCCAATTAAATCTACCCGTTGCATCTATCCATTTCTCTTTGACGCTAGCGTCTTTGGGAAATCTAAAATCAGAAGGCAGGTACAAACGTACAGCAATTTCTTGAAATCCCCAAATAAGTCATTCATTACTCATTGTAATAATTATTATGCATGCAATACAGCATACTTCCATTTTTTTTGGAAATGTTTGATCCACTTAATATAATAGAAAATATAAGTCGCTATTTTCTTTTATCGATATCTATCATTAAAATCAATACCCGACCCGACTACATCCCTAATTGAGTAGCGAAGAACTTTCGAGAACGAATTAGTGAATACATTCAATCCAAAATAAACTTTATTATATTCGCGTAAGGTTGATTTTAACTAGACGTTTTATTAAATTATTAGTAAATCGAAAAATACTAAGATTTTATTAGAAAACGAATAAAATTGTTGTTACCGATGATCTGAAAAATGGAGGTGTTTCCTCCTCTATTTTTAAGATTCTTTTTCCTACTATCATTTTTGCATTCCAGAATGGAATAAAACGGCATAGTTAAGGAAAAATAAATTTGTCGCGAGACTAGCAACTCGACGCGATGTTAGAACATGACTGGAATCAGACTTGCGTGCCAGCGCTTATTAGTGACACGCGTGGCACTCCTACTTTGCACTTTCACTGTTTTTTTCTGTTCCGTGATTTACACCCACCATTTGTTGAAGACTGCTCGCAAATTTTCATTACGGCGAAATGGGCATAAGAATTTATTACCTTTTCAGACAAATTCACGCTGACCTATCCCACCTACTAGAAACGACCCACCGCGCGCTCTGCCTAGACCGCATAGTTTACAGAGCTCTACGACACGAACTGCGATCAGTCGAGGAGTTCCTACAGTTAGCGGCTCACTTACGACAGTACGCCGAGGCCGACGCTGGCGCAGTGATCAGCAGAATTGTGAGTAATATGGAGTTTGTAGTTAGTGTATAGAACTGCGCTCAGTCGAGGAGTTCCTACAGTTAACGGCTCACTTACGACAGTACGCCGAGGCCGACGCTGGCGCAGTGATCAGCAGAATTGTGAGTAATATGGAGTTTGTAGTTAGTGTATAGAACTGCGCTCAGTCGAGGAGTTCCTACAGTTAACGGCTCACTTACGACAGTACGTAGCTTGTAGTGAGTGTATAGAATGAGTGTGTGTGTGTGTGTGTGTGCGCCCAGTCGAGGCGCGTTAGCACTCGTACCAGATTGGCGCCCGACGACCCCGTGTATGGCACCCTTGGTCCCCCTGTGACGGGTCAGGTCAGTGGCCCCGCTATCTAAGTATCTACCATTTTTCGGACGCAGGGGGTAAGGAGACCGTCCAACGCTATACAGACACTTCTTCCCTGCGGCCCCACCGCGTCTGTCATCAGACGGTGGTGACCTCGTTAAGGCCTCGGAAGGTAAGGAGAGCGGCGCACCGCAATACCGACGGTCCTCTCCCGCTACGTCTTCGTTTTATCAGCAAAAGCCGTGACGAGCGGCCCCTCTTCGGTTTCCTCTTCGCTTCACCGTGGGCATCGACCACATAGACACTAGACGCCTAATGCTTGATCTAATATATCAAAACAATTCTGTCAACTAGCTGAGGTATGAGGAACGGGACGACTGCGCTCTGATTGGTTCCTTACCAAGGTCATATGCCTCATTAAGGGTGGGACAGCTTTAAATAAAACCAGGAAGGTATCGATAATTTTATAAATAGTATTTGTAGTTATTAATTTTTTATTAATATAACCTTTTTTATTATTAATTATACGGCGTTTTAACATTTTAGTAATAAAATAAAATGTTAAAACTAAAAAATAATAATCATAATTCTAAAGGCAACATACTTTTTTCGGTTGTTGGTTCATAAATATAGTAATATTAAATATTAGTAAAAAACGTTATCAAAAAATCGTTTCAAAATGAATAAACTATTAAATTTAATGTCTTTATTGGTAAGGTTTCTAGTTCTATCGATAACAGATTTGGTTATAGAATATGGTGCATCACTAGTTCTATTTACGAAATTATAGAGGAGAAGAGATAGCGAAAAAATTACTTTAAAAAGAGAGAGACGCAAAAATGCGGTGGGCATTTTCATCTACAAACGTGACCAGTATAATATGAACTCCGACAAATAATAGCAGAAAATAAATCTAATTATGTTTATGTAACTATTAACTTATCAATGAAATGTTATGCCATTTTTCCGGAAATTCGAAGTCTAGCTGTTGTTACCATACCAACGTATTGTTCAAGAGGCCATTATAATATTTATTACATAAATTTTTGTTGACGGACGCGGAAGTGTTTACGGTTCACATAAGTGGTCGCTACTAATTCGAAATTGTCGAGTGGCTTCCTATAATACTTGGATATGATCTTTTAGTCATATGTGTTGACAGACATCGCTTGCCTGTTATTAGGCGTCTAGGGGCTGTGTGGTCGCTGACTGTGGGTGACCAAGCCACGGCTATTGAGTCCTCCGCCTCGACAATGCGGGAACCCACCGGGCGGGATAGACTGGAGGCCAACTCCAACAAAGTTGGGAACAAGCTTTTGCGATTAAAGGTGGCAACTGTTATAATTCACACACCCCTATTACCACAGAACAGAAAAAAACGCCTTCTACAATAGAAGTCGCAAGTAGGCGGGGCCCGCGTACCCCGGGATTTGCAAAATTCCGCATATGTCTGCTGCCCCGCCCACACAAAAGTAAAAGTTGATTTTATGTTGTTAAATTTAAGGTCTACTTTCTTTTAAATTCAAACATATTGTTCTCGAAGATTCCAACTATGCACATGTCACAGTCAGCTACTCAATTAGAGATTGCCGTTATCGATAATGAGTTATCGATATTTTAAACTTACAATGTTCTCTGTGTTCTATGATATGCCTTTCTGAAAAAATTTAAACCAGTGTGCGGTTTTTTTTGGTGATTCAGTATTAGTAATCAAATACATATCATTTCCATGTTCAAACCCTTTTTTTTCGAATTCTGCCTTAACCAAGTTTAAAATGAATAAAGCATGGATATGGGTAATCTATTGGTAGTATTCTAATCGAAAAAAGGTTAATCGAATAATTAATATTTTAATTAATTATTGTTTAATTAATATTTTAATGTAACGATAAAGTGGCAACCTCCAAATGTCAGTTTAGTGTACGAAATTAAATATCAGACTATAGTTTAATATCTATCGCGTAAACGCCACAGGGTGTATTTTTTCTATCAAATTAATGATTTTCAAAAACGGATTAGTAGTCTAACATGACAATTCTTAATTATATTTTATATAAATCGTAAGTATTAGAATAAATTTATATAAACACTATTTTGAATTCTTTATTTTTAAATATGACTTACAAGTACAGTGGTCGCTACTTTAAAAAACGGAACCGCTCTTGAGTTTCTGGTAAGAAAAGGTTCGCGCTTCTTAAACTGGGCGGCGCGCGAGGTGGGCTGCAGACGTCGCCGCAGACGGCGCAGCTGCGGGCGCCGGTGCCGTTTTAATGACATCATACGTCGAGCTCTTGTCACCGCCGGGGTGTCAGCGGTTTTAGAACCCAATGGCTTGGCACGCGACGGTGGGAAGAGACCGGATGGGATGGCCATAATGCCTTGGAAGTTGGGTAGGCCTTTGGTGTGGGATGCAAAATGTGTCGATACCCTTGCGCCATCCCTTAGCACGACGGGCTGTGCTGGGGCAGCTGCTGCTGGTGGCGAAGGTACTCGCGTCACTGTATCGGTGGCGCGAGGAAGCGCGGGCGCGGGGCGAGGGGCTGATGCAGCGACATATGGAGTTGCGTCAGTCTCAGCTTCGCGAGGTCCTGGTGGCGGAATGGCGGGACAGGCTTTCACGCCCTACCGCCGGCCTCGTTACCATCGAGGCGGTCCGGCCAGTGCTCGAGCGCTGGCTCGGGAGGAGGCACGGCTCCCTGTCGTTTCGGGTGACGCAGGTGCTCTCGGGGCATGGTTGCTTCGGGAAGTACCTGTGTCGCATAAACAGGGAGCCGGACGCCCGGTGTCACCACTGCGTCGACTGCCGGGAGGACACGGCGCGGCATACGCTGGCAGAGTGTGCCGCTTGGGAGGAGCCACGCCGTGCCCTCATATCTGAAGTAGGCAGTGACCTGTCGCTGCCGGCCGTAGTCGAGTCTATGGTCGGCAGCGAGGAGTCCTGGGACGCGGTGGTATCCTTCTGTGAAACAGTCGTCTCGCAGAAGGAGGCCGCGGAGAGGGTGAGGGAGATTTCATCCGCTAACCCGATCCGCAGCAGGCGCGCCGGGCGTCGGTGGAGGGCGGACAACGCCCTCTTCCAGCCCCCCTAAATGGGTCCACGGGCGACGGACTCGGGGACGTCCGTTGCCCCCCACACATCAGGACCCGAGGTGGTGGCGCGTAGTGTTCCACGCGCGCCCCTCTTAGACGTCGTGGGGGGAGTCCAACACCTCACTCCCCCCCCAACCCGAGGTCGTGGCCCGCAGAGGCGGGCCGGCACTAGCTGGGGGTTGCGGAAGTATCGTTGTTCCCGCGACCCCCAGCGTAGGTGTGAGATGGAACACCGGGGTGGTTTTTAGTCAGTACGAGTCTGACAGACCCCTCCGCCCTCCCCAGGGCGGAGGACATCCAATGAGGATTTTCCACCTCGGAAAAAAAAAAAAAAAAAAAAAAAAAAAAAAAAGCTGCTGCTGGTGCAGAAAACTTCAAACGGCGCAAATATAACAACCTTATTGGCAGTTATATGTATGACCCGTTTGGGGTTGAGACATTAGGTCCATGGGGTCCGAGTGCTCATCGAGTGCTTCGAGACATAAGTAAACGGTTAGTTGACTGTTCGCGTGGCCAGAGGGCTGGCCTTTTCTTCAGCCAGAGAATCAGCATTGCCATTCAACGTAGCAATGCTGCTAGAGTTCTGGGCACGTTTCCCATTGACATCGATGTGGGCGAATTTTTTGATGCACTATGAGCCCTTTTCCCTCTCCCCTTTGTATGTAAGTTTGTTTTGTTATTAGTCATAAGATTAGAAATATTCAGTTGTATATAAACACTTGATTTCAAGCATAATAATATTTATCGAATCTAGCTGTTGATTTTGTTTTGTTTCAAAATAAAACGGATTGTCGATAAATAAGTCAACGACGGTGGTACATCTCTAGAGGAAAACGAATTGTAATGACCCCATTACGCAAATATAAATCTTATTAATAACGAAATACAGCTTTAAATTGAATGCATTTAGTAAAGTGACATCTAGCGTCGGGTAGCGTAACTTGGTTGTTAAACTATTCCATGTGCGATTTTAACGGAAAATGTAATAAATACTTAAAAAGGGTAGTCAATTAACAACTCTATGATCATTAAAATGTGGTTTATTTTCAAATAAGCGACGACTGACATATTTCCTACTTTCAAACTACCAATCACACCAAAGATTTCTTAGTGTTACGAAATACAATTAACCTGTATATGTGTGAGTTTGGGTACGCTGGTTCCGATACTAATGAAGCGATATACGATTTCTACTGTCTTCTCTGTTCTGTGCCTATTACGAATTGACTAGTAGAGGGTAGTTTTCGTAGTTCAAAGTGGTTAAGTATCATCAACATCCACTTACTTTGCCCACTGTTGGGAATAGGCCTCTCTTGTCTTGTGCTAATTACAAGGCATTCTTCGTTGCATCGATGATTCGTTTGCATTAAATATGTTTTGACCAGCCGCGTCGTCAGCATTTGCCTCACAAATGTCTTTTAGGGTGCAGGTGTTGTTGCACAGAGACATGAGGTAAGGCATTGTTTGGGACGTAGCTCCGCAATCGAACTTTGGAGCCCCATCTTACTAAGTGGTGCCAGCCTTATCCAGACTCTACCCCGTTCGTTCGTAATATTTAGTTTGAATCTAGGACAAGATTATGTTTGCTGTCAAGTGTTATATGTTGTTGTAAACATTCTTAAACATTCTATTTAATTAAAAAACATTTCTGCTTTCCCAGGATTCAATGAACGAGATATGCTCAGAACAGTCCTCCTGCGAACTCAAACTCCATCAATCAGACGTGTTAGTGCAAGCATTACTGCACATTCTCGGCGCGAAGTCGGGAGACCCTGGTCTGCTGGTGAAGCTGTATCAAGAGATGCAGTATCAAGTGGAAGAGATGAAGGGTTCTGTTGATGATGGGTATAGGAGGAAGGAGAGTTTGGCAGTGGAGTTGTGAGTCTTTTTTGGTTTATTTATTTGCTTTAGGAATAGATGGCCCATTTTTCCGCACTTAGACTCATATTTGGTCCGTTGTGCGTGCAGGCCTCCTCTCTGTGAGAGGGAATGGATCGTAATCCACCACGCGGATCCAGTGCGGGTTGGTATATGTCACATGTGTTCGAATTTTTGGTTCCAAGACATGCCGGTTTCCTCACGATATTTTCTTTCACCGTTTTGAGAGCAGTGCTGATGAAATAATTTACACAAGTAAAGCGCCTGCCTTGGTTCGAACCCGGTACAAGTTTTAAGTCGTGGCCGGCGGCCGTTACCCCTGGGCTACCGCGGCTCTCTGATGGAGGGAGAATCTAAAGAGATTCATTGTGGTATAGAGAAGCCATTGCTCAGCGGTGGGACAGCAATGGCTACATGAAAATAAGTCATACTAATAATCTATACTCAGATTTTTAAGGTTCCGTACCCAAAGGGTAAAAACGGGACCCTATTACTGAGACTTCGCGGTCCGTCTGTCTGTCTGTCTGTCACCAGGCTGTATCTCATGAACCGTGATAGCTAGACAGTTGAAATTTTCACAGATGATGTATTTCTGTTGCCGCTATAACAACAAATACTAAAAACAGAATAAACTAAATACTTTAGTGGGGCTCCCATACAAAAAACGTGATCTTTTTGCCGTTTTTTGCAATAATGGTACGGAACCCTTCGCGAGTCCGACTCGCACTTGGCCGGTTTTTAATTTCGTAGACTAAACTGACATTTGGGGGGCTGTCACTGTATTGTTACATAAAAATAGTGTATCCTGACTATCCTGAGTGATCGAAAGTTGACCGAAAATCGAAGTAGATCGAAAATGGAATTATTTCACGGCAAAAAAATAGATTTGTTAAGTAACTAGAGGCCCTTATTTATTTTCTACTAATTTATGTCAGACTTCATTTTATCGACTGCATTTATTTAATTATTGATTAAATATTTAACACAATAAGTGTGTATGTACTATGTGTATTAATACTGTTATATTTAAATATATTACGTTTATATTCATAAAACATTTATTTACACCAATTAGTAAAATTAAATTGAGGAGTCATGTCACATCGATTCGATGAATCACTTACGATTGGGCCTTACCTACAACACTATGCTCCGCGCTTGCAACATTTAAAAATAATAAGGTCATTGGTAGCTGTCAGGTTTATAGTCTACGAAATTAAAACTCACAGTATAGTTGTACCTGCGTAACGTTGCAAATAAGAGTGTTATTTTTTGTATTTATAGGCTGATATAATTGCGCTTGATATCGATGCGAAAAACTCTGCTCGATATATTTTGTGTGATAGATGGGCTTTTGATAATCTTCTGTCTAAATGAAAATATATGCGACTGCAAGGGGCTCTGATTTATTCCGAAAATGGTTGGTCGATCTAGTTATACGAATCAGAGTCTGATAGTTACCAGTTTATAACAGTTAGAATCATAATTATATTTTTCTAATTCCCCAGAAAACAATCAACCAAAGCCCTTTGCAAATACATATGGTCCGGCTGCACTCGCCAGCCGAGCATCTGGGACATCACGGTAGCCACCCTCGCGCACACACTCACACAACACATGGACGCTGTCGACAAGAAGGTCCTAGACGCTAGTCACCTGTTCACTAGTGTTAAGGTAAGACTATCATCATCATCAGCTGAGCAGCTGGTACATCACGGTAGCCACCCTCGCGCACACACTCACACAGCACATGGACGCTGTCGACAAGAAGGTCGTTCATTGGAGGACACATGTCTTTCCCAAGCATTGCCACATCGACTAGTACTTTGTTTCTCGTATCCAGTGATTCTGGCTAACTTAACCTGGTGCTCGGTCCACCTTATGCTGGATGCACCATATGTATGGAGGCTTTTCAATGCTGCTCCATCTAGTACTTGTTGCCACTTCCGAACAGAACATTTCGGCTCCATTATTCATCATCTGTTTTAAGAGCAACTTGTCTTTGGTTATTCTTCCGGCTATGTCAGTTAATTTGTCAAAGCATTCCCGCCATGCAACAAAATTCACACTTGTTTTTAACACCTACATCTATGCAATCTTCCTAGTTTTTTTTTATTATTGATAGGCTCGCTCTTGACCACTACCTCACCTGATGGTAAGCGATGATGTGGTCGACGATGGGGCACGCTTGCCTAAAAGTAACCTATTCACTCTTGTTTTATCGATACTTCGTTCCCTGTTATGATCCTGCCATGCAAAAATGTCGATGACAATTTCATCTAACATGGGCTTATCTTATTTACTACTTTGTATAATATTCTAGATGCGAAAGTTTGGATGGATGTATGTTTGACACAGAGTTAGGCCTGGAACAGCACATAGGCAACTTTTTATACCAGTTCCCTTGGGATAACTTGCAATTGTCGTGCGGGCGATGCCGCTGCAAAAGCTAGTAATATATATAATAAATCAATACGACCAAGGCTGCTTTGAATAAAAAAAAAAACTACAACATTTGTATATCATTATAAATAGTATATCTTTCAAACTTGGAGGTATCGAACCATAAGTGCCTTTTCACACGCTCCGGTTGCCGGGTAACCGGCGGCGAAGTATATAGTACCATGTACGTTAGCTTTCACACGTACCGGCGTACATAGCTATACATTCGCCGCCGGGTACCCGGCACCGGCTACCCGGCAACCAGGGCGTGTATGGAGGCACTTACGCAAAGTAACCGTTACGTCTCCACGTAACGAAACCATAGCGCCATCTAATTCGGTCCCAACGCCATCTAGTTACGAATTCGGAATTAACGTACCGTACCGTTCAAAATGCTACAGATCCTTTTATTGTAAACAGGTGTATTCCATAGTTATTTATTTATATATGTACAGTAAAAGCCATTAATACTAAACTAATTTATTACTGTTTCAGAATGGTGATAAGCAGTGTCTCCGAAAGCTTTGGCAATGGTTCCTGACCGATCCTGCTCGGCTACTCCATGCATTGAAGAATGCTAACTGCAAGATTTATTCATAAAGAACTATTGTAGCCAAGTAACTTATATTGTATTTAAATGTGATGGTAAAAACCTTTTGACGAAAATTAACCGACTAACCGGCCGATTAACTTCCGAAACGAAAGTTATATTTGTGCTCTTTTTAGGCCCGATTTTTAACCGACTTACCAAAAAGGAGGAGGTTCTATGTTCGACATTATGTTTGTTTTTTTTTTTTTTTTTTTGTGTATGTTCACGCATATCTCCGTCAATTTTGGACCGATTTTGAAAATTCTTTTTTTGTTTGAAAGAGTATGTTTCGAAATTGGTCCCATTTTAATTTGGTGAAGATCTGATGAAGGACTTCGAAGATATACAACAGAACTCTTCAATAAATTACGGCAAATCTCTCGGAATTGCTGCAATCGCATGTCTGTTTATTGTTTACGCCATTTCATAACATAACATCACGCCAGTACGCTCTAAAGGGGTACGCAGATCTCTCATTTCACCGGTAATACTCTAGTTTCATGATATTCGGGTAATCTATTCTGGCTTTATAGGTACCTTACTAAACAACTTGTACAACTAAAACGTGAAAAATAAAAAGCTTTTTACAAAAAAATACTACCGACTTCCAAATAAAAAGACTACAAAGTGAAAAATAACTTTATTTTTGGAAGTCGGTGTCTATAATGCAAAAAAATGGTACCTACCAAAGACACCGACTTCCAAAAATAAAGTTATTTTTCACTTTGTAGTGTTTTTATTTGGAAGTCGGTAGTATTTTTCAATTAACTTTTAACTGAGGAATAAAAATGGCGGTTTGACAGCTTTTGTATAGAAAATATGTCAAACGGCCATTTTTATTCTTCAGTTAAAAGTTATCAGAGTGTTGCAAAATCGGCCCTTAGTGTTTTGCTTTGGAAGTCTGTATTTTTTTGTGAAATGGTTTTTTTTATATCTTGTTCTCACTTGACACTACGTAATTATCAAAAATGTATATTCTTGATAATTACGTACAACGAAACTGCAGTTCTACAACTAGTCTTATAACCTTCTTTATACCTAAGCATTATTCTGTATACAATTAAAGCTATTAATACGTTTGTATTATAACACAGTTACAAATGAAAGTGCCTCGTAAATAAAACAAATAAATTGTATAAAATAACTTTATTTTTATTTATTTAATCCTACTTAATAACAAAGGTATAAAAATCCCTATGAATAAATTACTAAAATTGATCACATTGATTCTTCAAGTATGTACAATGACTTAAAATTATATTTGTTTTAATAACCTAAAATTGTCACAAGACTATTTCTTAAAATTGCACTGAAAATAAAAATTCATAGATATTTTTGTATGAGATTCATTCAAATTTTCATGATCGGATGCAATGCAACATATAAAATAATGCCTTGGACTTTTAATGTAGAAAACACTTGTTTTCTTCATATTATTTGGCTTATCTCAGGCCTACATTATGCCTAATATGTTTTTTTATCATACTCAAGTATTGGTTTTTAGTCCTTGACTTTGGGCCAAAAGACCAATACTTGAGACATGACAAAAATGTACTTTTCTCTGTGTACTTAAAATTTCAAGTCTTGTAAAGTTTTGTAGAGGTTCTGCATTATAAGGCAGTGTTATATGTAGCTTAAAACTAGCATATTCGCTTGTTATTCTCTCTGCAATGACTCATCCAAGCTTGAACAGAACTTTTTCCTGCCAAAGTCCATACGTAGAAGTCGACCAGTTTTCCCAGATAGATGTTACTGGTATACTGGTATTCAGCAGCATCCGGTTTGACTGGAAGAAAGCTAGACAAGCATGAACGTTTTCAGTCTTTTTAGGATCTGCCTGGACAGGCGTTGCACGGAGGCGGTTCTGGGGTAGTCTTTTCAGAGGTCACGGGGTGGTTTTAGTTACGTAAAAATCTCACAATTCCTGATTTTCCCCCGTTAACAAAAAAATCAGTAAAAAAAAACTAGTTGTGTGGAATTTGGTATGGGCGATCCTATACGAAATCTTCCACAGTCTTATTCTATCTCATCATGTCATGATTCAGTTTCAGTCCCACGTAGGCCTCGGTACCTTCCGTAGTAGCGTGTCTTCTGGTGCGATGTGTATCGGATTGTTGAAGTCCACATCAATGTTCTCCGGTATTGGGTCGAAGTAGGTTACGTGATCCGTCAAATTGTCTGCAAGAGAGGGGAAATTGTGTTGGCTTTGGTACAAAATAATGATGTGCAAATCCGCTCAAAATGGGCAACACAAAAGATACTGGATGCCGAAGTATACGGAGTATATTATTATACCAAGCTGGATTCATGCTTTACTGGAAACGCGCAACGAATCTGGCCAATTCGCAAGTTCAAGAACTGAAGAACCTCCTTCACAATTTCTTAAACTCTTAGATAATTGGAAATTAAAAATCGTGTAATGTTTATTAGCCTGGGATGGGCACCAAACTTTTTGGATGAAAAATGTCCAGAGAGACACGAAGAAGTTGGGCCTATCTGATGACGATCTTTATCAGCAGAATTGCGCTTCAATATTTAAAAAGGCGACCCTGCGTAGCGGGAAAATTCGAGCAAAAAGACGAAGACTGCGGCGATGTCGTAAAGTGCGACACGTGAGGCGGCTGCTACTGTTGCTGCTGTAACTGTCGTGGGTCAGCAACGGATGGGTGAGCACTATAGTTTAGGTACTTACTAGTCAGATTGAGCCTCGCAATAATATCATGTAAGTGGGCCTGGTCGAGCGTGGCCTTCACAGTGATCCTCTGGTCGCGCAGACTGCGGCGATGGCGTGACGTGCGCCACGTGACGCGGCTGCTGCTGTTGTTGCTGTAACTGTTGCGGTTCAGAAGTGGGAGAGTGAACACCATCTCGGATAGTGGGGTGTTGTCGGGGCCGAATTCCTGGGGAAAAACAAAATGAGCTATAGGGAGTTGTCCAGAGATCGCACAAGACAGAGTTTCGAAAGGAAAATGATGAGGCTCGTACCCAGCAGTGGGACACAAATTATGCTGGTAAAAAAGAAAAATATATTTAGGAGAGATTTTAAAGGCTAGGAGTGGACAAAGCGTTTTTAATTCAAAACAAATGTGATCATTCGACTGACTAAGACTTAGTTTATTTATTTATTTATTAAAACTTCAAGCAACATAAAAGTACATAGGCGGACTTAATTCCTGAGGCATTCTCTACCAATCAACCAAGGGCGGTGAAGAGATAGCATGGCAGGTGCATAAAAAATGAAATAACAATAACAAAAACGCAAAATTAGTACAAAAGTTTATAGTTTGTGTTTGTGTTTAACGTGTGATGACAGTAATTTGAAGCCCAGCTGCCCTTGAACTCTCGTGAAGTGATTCAGTGCACCGACAACGCGACCACGCGGTTCCAGAAAAGGTTTGTGGTTCCTTCCCTAATTATTTTCGGGTTGTATTCTATCGTCCCACACCCACCGCAACTCGAATTACCTATCATCAAGCGTTTGTCAATCGTTTTGCCCCGCACCGCAGATACAGTCCAATCAGCCCTACGCGCCACCATTTTTATTTGGTTCTTAGTTAATGGTTCATTCTTGGAATAGGAAGCTGATATGAAAATCAAACACCCGAACCAAATACAAGACAGATTGTGTAACGAAGACCAAATATCTTGCGCATCCGATGCTTCATTGATTCGGTTTCGTTTTTATTAATAGTTTTTTTAATAAGTTGTTATATTTCTTTTTGTTTAAAATGGTTCAACTTACCAAGCATTTCCCGCTAACACAATAGGAAGCGTTTCTCTTGCCGCACGACGTTCCCAGCGGGAACCAGCCCTCGTGTCCGTTGACTAAGTAGAACCGATGGGATACTCGTTCATCTTGGCAGGCTATGCGACATGGCCGGTCTGGATCCTCTGTAATAGGAGATAAGAAATATATGAAAAAGATGTGTTGGTACGAGATGCATGCACTTGTGTACATTTGTGACTGTGTCTTGAAAGTATAATCGCATCGTGTGATACTATTATAAGAAGTATTGGTATATCAAATGATATGTACTCCTAGGGGAGTCGTCGTCCGCAGGTCACCCATGCGATCAAGGCCGTCTTAAACTATGGTGGGGCCCTTGGGCACACAAGAATTTGGAGCCCTTTTGGCAAGTAAAGAAAGCGAATTAAACTTAAATTTTTCTACCTATTTATTATGAGTAATCAAATATAATAATAATAAATAAATAAATTGTTTATTGTTCCAAAATCATTACATAAAGTGTATTATGAGACAGCCCCATTAAGTTATTAATAATATTAATTAATATTATTAATATGTCATTAATGATATTAGTATGCTGCTGATTTTTTGGTTACGATTACGATAGTGGTTTGACTTGATTTGGTTAAATAAAATCGTCATAATTTTGATTAAACAAAAGTAGTTTTATTTTCGAAACATTTTTGTCGGGCACAGTAACATTGCGGGTGCTCAATGTTACTGCGCCCGACAAAAATGTTTTGAGAATAAATGTGAGAGAAATTATCGGTCCTTCGGGGCCCCCTGAGGATGGGGGCCCTGGGCACGGGCCCCGTGTGCCCTTATGGTAAAGATGGTACTGCATGCGATGGACCGACCGGATCAAGTCTGCAGCGGGTGACCCATTGCATGAGTGCACACGAGTCAAAGCTGACAGAGAGGGATGGCGTCGTATCGGGATCATGAGGCCAATCACGGCAGCCTGAAGTACCACTGCAATTTGGCGATCACGACGGGTCTGCCAAGAGTTGACCAATGAAGAAGATAAGTCATGATGAAACCTCATAATGTAAGTTTTGATTATTGAGTGACTTCTTACCTAGGGCTGGTGAAATCTGCATCCCCAATCCGGACAATCTTCTCACTCTATCTTTGTACTTGGTGCACACCATGGTAGCGTACTGGTATGGAGACTTTCTTTGAGTGCAACCCTGAAAAATAAACAATAGATTTAGCACACCACATTTTGGACACCTAGGTATACGCTGCTGAAACTTGATTATTATTTTGGCCATTCCGAATTCAAAGACGCTCGTCAAAAGCGTTAAAGTTTTAAGAATATCGCAGTGATGTTCTATTTTTACTGTTTAGCCTCTGTGTCAAAGTAGCTACCAAACGGTGCTAGAATTGTCTTCAGAGTACCACCCTAACTCTTAATCGAGCAAAACTGATTCAATTTACTGCATCCGGACACTTCTTTATGTGTTCGAACTCTTAAAGGTGTCCAGTCCACGGCGAAACCACCCACGTGTACTAAGCTTCTCTTTGTGTGAATCTTCAAAATGAAAATCGTCTGCTGATCTGCTGCAACCCACGGCCACGGTACGTATACAAATGAACCGCGCAGCTGATGTGGAAAATTTCTCCGTCCACACTTACATACTATTGGACGCTTTACTCATGCTCATCATCGTCAATTCAGCCGAAAGACATCCACACTATTGAACCAACAACCAAGTATCACCACATCGAACGGCCCCGTGCGTCTCGCATCCACCGGATTCCAGCAACCTTAACCAGGCCCATCAATTGCTTAGTGATCTTTCATAATACTTACGGAGTCAGGTCTACTATCAGGCGAGCACAGCTGTATGCTAGTGAGCGGCCTCTCCCTGTGCGCTGAGCTGACGAGCCTGACGCCGGCGCCGGGGGAGATGCAGTGGTAGTGGCAGCCTGACGCTGGACGCCATTGGCCACCTACTGCGCGGCGCCACGTGCCTGAAGTCTTTGCGCTAGAAAGAATAGTAGGTATTAGTAGGATCCAGAAGAAGGCCGCCGAGAGGACGACTGGGGACTGTCCGCCCACCAAGCGGCTCCAGGAGAGACGGTGGCACAGTGATCACGTGCTGCCTGCACAGCGAGGTGAGGGGGAGGCACTCTTCTAGTCTCCCCAGAGATGTGCCTTAACAGGTGTTGTACAAAGAGGGTTCCGGGGTGGTCTGTTGAGAGATCACGGGGTTCTATGTGCTGATGTGGTGATTTAAGTCAGATAAAAAAAAGATTTAAATAAATAGAAGGCTGAAACACTGTATGTAGGTACTTACGGTGGTGTATGCGGTGTGGCAGTTCTAAGTGCTTCCCATTCGCAGTCACTTGGCTTTAGAGAAAACTCGGTGTCAGGGCTTGATGAGCATGTAAATTTCTAGAAAACAAAAGATTGTGCCGTCAAGAGGTCGAATGTATCTAAAAAGGTGCTCGCTCCCACGCGCGACGGTTAAAAATGTTTACAAACATTTTCTAACACTAATAAATTTACTAAATTTGTAGGAAAATGTTTGTAAACTTTTTTAAACAGCGGTGTGGGAGAAAAGAAAAAAAATAAAAGGACAAGAAATACTGGTCTCCTTGATGCAAATTATTAGATTTTTTTCGTATTACGTCAAACGTGTAAAAACTTGCTTCACCAATATTAATACGACGATCGTCGACGATTTTTTCATTTTGGCTGAATTTTAGTTTTCCAACCGTGGTTTTCGAAGATTTTCTATAGTTACCTGGCAGATCCCACTGATGCAGAACATAGGCGACACATTAGAGCAGGCGGTTCCATCAGGCAAGCTCCAGCCGCGAGACTTGTAGCCGCCGCCGCGAGTGTCGCACCACACTGCGCAGGCGCTGCTTACGTCTAGAACATGACGATGAGTTCGTAAGTTTGAGAAGAGCATTAAGTAATACCTAAGCTCAAAAGCAAAACATCGGGCAGAATTGATGGCTATGGGGAAACCTTTGCCTAGCTGTGGGACAATATTATGTTCATTATAAAAAACCTCTAAACAAAATTATTCATTAATTTTTTTGTTTTTTAAAACAAGCTTTTTTTCGTATTCTTCTTAGCAAACCCTTTTATTTGATACCCATATCATGGCAGTGCAGAAAAAAGTAACTAGTCCGCCATCTTGGGCCGTCCGCAATATTGGAAGTAGAATGACGTCATTTAGCTAACCATGCATTGTCATCCAAAGTAAACGTGTAGGTAAGCAAATTTTCATCTTAATCGGTGGAGGATAACTGCTTTAAAATACAATTTTAATATTTGATTTGAACTGAAAACACTTAAATACATACTATATACATTGCAAGTTAAATAAAAGCTTATACGCACGGTAGAGTCAATTTTTATTACTTGTACATTTTTTATTAACATTTAATTTTTGACGTTCAAAAGTGCCGCTTATTGGCCTAATTGAAATAAATATATTTGACTTTGACTTTGACTATAACATACATTGCAAGTTAAATAAAAGCTTGTAACATACATTGCAAGTTAAATAAAAGCTTGTAACATAAATAGCTAGTTAAATAAAAGCTTGTAACATACATTGCAAGTTAAATAAAAGCTTGTAACATACATAGCTAGTTAAATAAAAGCTTGTAACATACATTGCAAGTTAAATAAAAGCTTGTAACATACATTGCAAGTTAAATAAAAGCTTGTAACATACATTGCAAGTTAAATAAAAGCTTATAACATACATTGCAAGTTAAATAAAAGCTTGTAAAAACCAAACTGAAAATGAAAGGAAAGGTGAAAATACTAATAGAGTTGAGTTTTTACGTCATAAATATCGAACTCGCATCCTATCGTAAGTTACGGCACTTGTTGTATGCTTGGAAACATGCTGGTCCTGCTCCGTAGGGCAATCTTTAGTGTAGAAACTATAAAAATGGTTAATTTGTGTACGGTATAATAATATTCATAATTATTATAGTAACGCTTTATTTTTATTTATTTTCTTCTCTATTTGTTTAAAAAATTGACTCGCACACTGTTCCGTTGTTGTTGAATTAGGTAATTTACCTATGTTTGCAATATTTGTAAGTATGTGAGAACCATGTCCCTATTTATCAAGTGAAGGGATTTACCTGTTAGTGCTTGTAATACTTTATACCTATATTTAGTATAGTAGTGCTGGGTGCATCGTTCTCACGTATAAGAATTTATTAATGTATGTACTATTTATGTTAATATTGTAAAAAGCCTTTATTTTTTTAAAAGAGTAAGTATGGAGTTTCTTGTGCATTCTTCTCCATATCAACCTACATTTCCGAATGCACGGTAGAATCAATTTTTTATAACATGTAAATTTTTTTAACGTTCAAAAGTGCCGCATAATGGTCTAGTTGAAATAAATACATTTGATTTGATTTGATTTGTTAGGCGAGGGGCGAACATATCAATCCTGTATCTCTCATATGGGTTGAATAGATCAAGCCTCCAAGCACGCCCAAGTTTTTGCCAACAGTTTGTGATAGGTTTGGGAGCTGGTTCTCGCAAATCTATATAATTATATATACTAATATAACAAAGCTAAAGATTTTGATTGATTGTTTGTTTGAACGCGCTTATCTCTGGAACTACCAGTCGGATTTTAATAAAATATTGTTATGTTAGTTAGCCCATTTATCTAGGAAGGCTATAGTCTATATAACATCACGCTACGACCAGTAACAGCGGAGCATCAATGTTGTAAAAACGGGGTAAATTCATTCCTTTTGAGAGCTTCCGTTGCGCTGCGTAAAAAGTTACGCAACAATCATGTATGTAGGGTAGGGAAGGTAAGGAAAGGTAGGTAGGTAGGGTAAGTGGGTAGGTGTGTAGGTAGGTAGGGTAGGTAGGTAGCAGTTGACTGGAGCAAAGCCGTGGGGGACAGCTAGTTAATTTTATATTTCAAGTTGTTAAAGTTCCTAATGTTCTACCCAGAGACACAGAAACGCCATCTGTTTCGATGTATATAAAATACTTATATATCCGTCGTAACAGATCTTAAATCGTAACTGATTTAATATTCAAGCACTCACCATCAGAATCGATCCTCTGCAATCCAGTTCCAATGAGATCAGGGTCCACATCTCGAGCCCTCAAACAGATCTGGTCAGCGAACTCTCTGACCGTCATTCTGGGTACGTTGCTGCACTGCAATTGAGAAACAATGGTAAGTGAAAGAACTCTTCATTATCAAAAGAATAATGATTGATTGGTGCATTAGAGCAGTGGTGGCCCAGTAGGTAACATCCGACTTACAAGTCGAGGGTCCAAACCCAGGCAAGCGCTTTACTTTGTGTAAATTATTTCATCACCACTACGGAGATCGAAAACATCGTGAGAAAACATATCCTAGAACCAAACATTCGAAGACATGTGACATCCGCTAACCCGCACTGGACCCGCGTGGTGGGACATTTGACATCCACCAACCCGCACTGGACCCGCGTGGTGGGAGATGTGACATCCACCAACCCGCACTGGACCCGCGTGGTGGGTCATGTGACATCCACCAACCCGCACTGGACCCGCGTGGTGGGACATGTGACATCCACCAACCCGCACTGGACCCGCGTGGTGGGACATGTGACATCCACCAACCCGCACTGGACCCACTTGGTGGATTACTGCCCATTCCCTATCACAGAGAGGAGGCCTGTGTCCCAGCAGTGGGAAAATTAAAAGGCTGAAGATGAATGATTGATTTACCTGCTGAGCGTGACACGATTGGAACTTCTTGTCGTGTCCTACGCAGTAATTTTTACCGTTATCGTGTCTGAAAAGAAAAGCAATTGATAACTAATAAATGATGGTATTTTAGGGTGCCGTACCCAAAGGGTAAAAACGGTACCCTATTACTAAGACTACGCGGTCCGTCTGACTGTCTGTCTGTCACCAGGCTGTATGCCGTCTGTGTGCCTAGCACTTGGCCGGTTTGTTTAATTGTTACAGTAACTTATTGGCTTCCTTTGAAAAAAGTGCCTTTCAAATTCTAGTTGCTATTAGTCTCCCTAGGATCATTGAACCATTCTCTAGGAAAACGAGGGAATCAAAGACTTAGTTTTGAATCAGAACTTGCATGCCTAGGTCTAATGCACCGTTCCGTGCTACTGCTACCCCGGACAAGCGTAAGTAGTTATGAATTTAAATACCGCTAGTATTGAGTTTATAGTATACTTGCTTCTGCCAGCGGCGTCACAATGCTTGGACATCTGAGAGGTTATGCTATTTCAAACTATAAGCTATCTATGTGCCAAATTTCATTCAGATTCGTTTTGCCGTTCTGACGTGAAGAAGTAACAAACACACACTTCACCTTTATAATATTAGTGTGATTTACATACCTCGGTCTATTACACCTCCTAGTAGCCACTGCTACCCCAGCAGCAGCCGGCGCATGCGTGTCGTCCACGAGGCAGGCGGACGCGCACTCTGACCAGCCGGACCAGCGTCCCCACGAGCCTCTGACAACGGTAGACCCTTCACGTTCCACGCATTCTCCGCCGCGACAGTACTGTTGGGAATGAACGAGGTGAGAAACGAGATGATAAAAAAGTAAAAAAAAAAAATCAAACCGACTTCCAAAACAAAACACTAAAAACCGAAAAATAATTTTTTTTCCGAAGTCGGTGTCTTTGGTACCTATTGATTTCCGTTTTTCGACGAAGTCGGTTTGATTTTTGTGTTAAAAAGATTTTTATTGATTTTTTTTTTTGGTTTGTGTTAAATAAAAACCTAACCTAAAATTACCAAGAAATTCATTTGTAGCCAAAGTACATCTCATGACGATGCCAATAAGTCCAAACACGACCAGGATACATTGTTTTATTATGAAGTTCCGTGCCTACCTTCTAGCTTCACCATCAGATCAGTTCCATGGTACCATTTTCATCAGTACCATTTATTTCTTTCATCATAGTCGGTTAACTATTAAAGATATTATTTTATACCCATGACATACATTAAGGAGTTCCAATGGCTATCTGTGGTCTTCATCATCAGTTTCACTTCACCAAATAATACTTTCTGAGTGCAGATGAATGCATTATTTATGAAAATACCAAAATCGCTATGTTTGCCTACAATATTTGAGAAGTACCCTTGTTTTTTCCTAGATCCCATCATTAGATAATGACTTGATGACGATGGGACCACCTGGGATTTATACATTTTCAAACAATAGAAGATTTTTTTAAATCGGTCCAGGCGTCTTTGAGTAATCGGGTAAAATACATTAAAAAAATAATTCCGACGAATAGAGAACCTCCTCCTTTTTTTGAAGTCGGTTAAAAATAGTATGGACTTGAAGCAGATGTAACTGTTTCAGGAAACCTGAATATGTGGCCAACATAATAAACGAATGATCTTGCTGTAGCAATATGAAACTTGTGTACCATGAATAATTGGCTTGACCAGAACCAGAAGTAGCCAGTTGCTTGGGAGTTACTTCATGATTTTATGGAGAGTTTCTTTCGAAGAAATTTAAGGCTTCTTGTAATCGGTGAGAAGGAAAGACAGATACTTTGTAGTCTTTGGTCAGCCAACTACAGATCAAGAGAATCTGTATCATCATGTTCTTCTTTTTCTTTTGATTTGATTTTGAAGCATAGCTCACCATATCCTCCCCACACCTGGTCCCTTCTAAAGCAGGATGTGAGGTCCACGTATATCTTTCTCTCTGACAGTGAAGGTCTCTGCAGATGTCTTCCAAACTCTGAGATCCTGAGTGCCGACTCCCTCGTCCGTATTTCAGCATGCCTGAAATTGTAATTGTTATTATATTACTTTTTTATTTAAATACGTTGTCCCACACTAGGAATTTCTTCCTGTATCGTGGGTGCGTTTACACACATTTTAACTCACATACACAAGACACCCAGACCGGGACACTATCTGTAGGCCATACAAATATTTGTTTCGTGTGGGAATCGAACCCGCGAACCAGCAGCCGATCGCTCAACCACTACTTGTATTAATGTTGAAGGTTTGCTCGCCTGTAAACTAACATCTTTTTTTGTATGTAGACAACGAGTTATAATATAACTACATACTTCTATTATATTAATTAACCATCTTTACTCTTCCAACAGAATGTGAAACTTTTGACGGATGATAGAGGCTATGTCGATGCGCACGTTCGTTTATTAATTACGAAAGTTTTCTCGCGGCCGTAGACGGTGAAGCCTGCGTGAAACGTGTCGTCGAAACTTTGCTTTACGACTTTGGTTTCAAACGTGCGTCCGGCATCTAGTAAACTATTTTTCAAGCACTTTCAGGCATCCGATAAAGCTGAAACTTGACGTATGTACTTATGGAAACAAGTAAATAATATTATCGTCCTATAAAGCTGGTCCACTGATGGAGCCAGAAGGTGACCATAGCCACGACTCAACTGGTTGAGACGTGGCTATGGCCAAGATGGATGTCTGGACAAGATGGCATCATCGTATTTCATTAATACTTTTTAGTACATTAAAAGCTTGTTTTAAAAATATTTTTACTATTAATAAAGTGTCTGTATGTAATATCAAAATAACAACGTTTTATAGAATGCACGTGAAAGTATATACGGTACTAACAACAAATAAGCAATTTTTTGATTTTTGTCTGTCTGTCTGTCTGTTTGTTCCGGGTAATCCCCGAAACGGTTGGACCGATTTTGACGGAACTTTCACTGGTAGATAGCTGATGTAATAACGAGTAACATAGGCTAGTTTTGATCACGAGAAAATTCACAGTGCCGGCGGGAAACTAAAAAAATAAAAATATATTTTTTACGAGTTTGACGCGGACGAAGTCGCGGGCAACAGCTAGTTTTAGGATATATTTAAACGAGCGAAAATAAATTCAAATTAAAGATGTAAAAAATACTGAATATGGCTTACTGAAATACTAAGTGGGCGACAAATAGTGGGCGAATATAAACGATTAAAATAGCGACTTGAAAATACAAGTTTGTCAACGGAGCCCCGCTGCGGTTTTGACATACTTTTGTCATCCCCTTCGAACCTGACCTATCTGTATCGGGGTTCTCTAAGCTCCCGAACTCGCTGCGCTCGCTCTTGGAATAATTCGTTGAGAACACGAATACAACCGAACTCCCGCGCTGCACAGCAAAATCCCCTCGTCGGTTGTTCTGCTATTTTCAAAAGAATACTATGCTAAAATAGATAAATAGAACCCCCAAATACAATTAAATTATGTATCAATATTATTTTACCGCAGCTCACAACAACCTCCTAAAAGGTATTACTCAAACCGGATAAATAGTTAGGTACTTAGTATAATAGTCGCCCATTTAGTATATTTTTCACCTAGTTCATAATTTAAAATTGCCCATCTATACTAATATTATAAAGAGGAAAGATTTTTTGTTTGTATGTACCGAATAGGCTCCGAAACTACTGGATCGATTTAAAAAAATCTTTTACCAATAGAAAGCTACATTATTCGTGAGTGACATAGGCTATTTTTTAATCCCGAAAACGGCTCCTATGGGGTGGTCCACGGGAGCGAAGCCGCGGGGAACAGCTATTATATTATATGCGGGCTTTCTCGTAAGTTTGTTTGTATAGCAGCAGATATGGCTAAGTAATTGAACGATAGATAAAGATAGCGGACACCATTGAAGTAGTCAAGTGACCGAAATACCTTAAATATGTCTAAAGTTAACCAATTGCAGTTAAATTTCAATGCCAAATTGGCCATTCGATGATCCATGCATAATGCTAACAGGAAATTATTTAGCTTTGGCTAATTTTAAAATTGGATAGAGAAGATTGGATGATGATAGACTTGGAATAAAAAAAAGTGGGATAATACAGGCTTGCAAAAAATAAATAAAGCACTTACATTGTTGATCGGCATCAAATCTTTCTCCAGGTAGGATGCCCTCTGCACTGTGGTCCAACTGACCAGCTGAGTTGCCATGGTCCAGTAGACATCGAGATTGTACTGTGCTGTAAAAATATAATATTATTTTACTGTTAAGTCATCATCTGCCTAGCCTTTTTCCCAATTAATGTTGGAGTCGGCTTCCAGTCTTACCGGATTTTAGCTGAGTACCAGTGTTTTACATGGAGCGACTGCCTATCTGACCTCCACAACCCAGTAACACACTGGATAACAAGACTGGTGTCAGTTGTTTCTGGGTAACAAGACTGGTGTCAGATCTCAGGCTTCTTTCGGGACCAACGTCTTAACATGCTTTCCGAGGCACGAAGGAAACTCGGTATGTTGAAATGGTCACCCATCCACGTACCGATCTCGTCAAGCGTTGCTTAACCTTGAAGATCGACCCGTGCGGCTGTTATTATTTAGCCACGAGCTCCAGCGCCAGTATGACAATTTAATTGACTGATGGATGGATTCTACTAAAAGTGACATGAAAGAAAGTCCTGCAGTTGACAGGACGGAACGGTTCAGTGACTGTCTACCATTTGATGGATATAAGTATTCGTCCATTAAAAATGTATGTAATTGAGTCGAACAGACGGGTGCGGTTTCTGGCGGGGACATAATTTTTTGTAAGGTTTCTGAAAAACATTAATCGCAATGCAAAGTATCGATGTGGATTTCCGCACAATAAAAAAGGAAGTATAAGACGGTGTTTGCGTCAACTGTAACTTGCTAGTTGGCTAGCTACTGTTTCGTATATTGACGTATAAGAGTCACTACAAAGCATTTCTTCACTCAGTCTAGTCAGAAGTAAGCAAGTCAACTAGATTCCATGATGAAGAGGCTTACTCAAGAAACTTCTGCAGATAATTCTTGCTGCACTGCGACCAGGTTATCTTGCCGCTGCCGAGGGTGGGGCTCATGATGTAGGCGCTCGGGTCGCAGCCGTTGTCTGCTAGGGGTCCGTCGTGACGCATGCCAAGACTAGAATATATGAAAGTTGTAGTGAAGTGGTTATGAATACAAATATTGATGGACGGAAGAGTTAGAAGACCAAAGAACATATGAATGAATTGTGTGAAAGTAATGTTAGTGAAAACATTTTAGTCGACCCCATGCGGGTAGCATAGGGCAGCAGGGAGCAGGCACAAAAAGAAGGTGACACTAAGGCGGTTTACACACGGCACCGCGCACTGCCGCGGACGCGAAGGGGAGAGCACCGTCCGATCCGCGCGGTCGGGCGGTGTACGTGTGTTAGGCATCAACGGACTTATTTGAGGCCAATGTGACATGAGATCCGCTTCACCGCCTACCGCGGCGGTGCGCGGTGCCGTGTGTAAACCGCCTTAAATAGTGTCTATTCTAATAAATGTATTGCTAGATAATCTTCTAGCTCTTCAAGATTTTGTTAATGCCTAATTGAGATGAAACTTAATCCGAGATTATGTAATGAGCCGTATCTATGTTATCGTGAAAGCAGATCTGAAAACTGAAACGAAATCACTCAAATAAAAATTATATCATCATCATTTTGGTTGAATTTTCCAGTTAAATAACTTGCATGACCTAACTCTGCTGTAGGTCAACTGTAATTGTCATTACGTCATTGATTTTATTTGTGATATAACTGTAAACATAAAATTCTTCATAGATTCACGGTGGCTCTCGGTTATTGGGCTATCTAATCTAAATGGTGGTAAGCAAGGTCAAAGATCAGACCAGCCAGTGCTTAATAGTTATTTCAAATTATCTGAGTATTTTAGAATTTAATGGCAGTTCATGCCTGACTTCCTCTTTGAGGAGTGTCTTGAGAGGCGCCACGGCTTCCTCACCTTCCGCCTGACGCAGGTCCTCACTGGACACAGCTGTTTCGGGAAGTTTCTGTTCAGGATAAGGCAGGAGTAAACGCCCGGGTGTCACCAATGTGTGGATACCCGGAGGACACGGTAGAGCATACGGTGGAGGTCTGCCCCGCTTGGGCGGAGCAACGCCGTGTCCTCGTGGAGGCGATCGGCGGTGGCGACTTCTCGCCTCCGGCCATGATTCAGGCCATGGTACGGGGCGAGAGAGAACGCAACAGAAACGCCCTTACGGCCCAAGCCACCGCAGGAGGCATCCTGGGCGTCGGGAGTCGCAAGCCGATGCCCGGCCACCGTAGGCGCGGGTTTGCGGACGGCAAGTAATGGGTAGCTCGCCGTCCGATAAGGACCAGGCCCGAGGATGTCAGCAAAAGTGACGGGGCCCGCTAGGGCCGATGCCTGTTTGGGTCGCAAATTAATTTGAAAGAGAGTTACCGCGGCCCTGGCACAAGCAACTGAAGGAACACGGGTGGACTTTAGTCAGTAAAAGTCTGACACACCCTTTCGATTCACCCAGAGCGGGCGAATTCATTGGATGATATCCCAACCGAAAAAAAAAGTTGACGCCTGACTTGACAGGCTAACGTTTCAGGACTATTTAGAGATATTATTATGACGATTGTATTGCATTGAAATACCTTAAATATATTTTAGGGTATTTCAACGCAATACAATCATTACCACACAAAAATTTAACAACCAACTTAAACGAAACCACAATGATTGCTGAAATCTGATTGAATTTAGAAACTAACAAAACAAATCAAGTTGTGCTAATGATTTCAGCAGAAATGTCTGTAGACTAAATTATAATTACTGGACTGTAATTTTTACCAACTGCAAATGCAATTTAAAGAAGGATGATTGAATAAAAACATGGTCTGGAAATGAAGCCCAAAATATTTCAAACATAAAGTTTGCATAAACAGGATCACTAATATGATATTAGATTAGCAGTCAGTTCCCAGTTGTCTGTACTAGGAAAGAAGACAAATGTAAGAAGTTAACAACAGTACAATAGCATAAGCACAAATAACATTTCCACTGCTGTGAAAGGAGATGGACTATGATCCACCACGCAGACCTAATACGAATTGATAGAATTTTTAGTTCTAGGAATACTGGTTTCTTAGCAATGTTTAACTTCAGCATTATACCGTACAATAACGGTATTGATAGGAACTCACTTGTGTCCGATTTCATGGGCGACCACGTAGACGCTTTCGAAATGCCTCCCTTCGTTGACAGTGCAGCTACTAGTCACGGTACACATTCCAGCTACTGGCGCCAATCCTGGAGAAAAATGGTTTGTTGTATTAGGCAAAAAGAAAAATAAGAGCGTTCATTTATTTCGAAACATTTAATTTTACTTATTCTGAATCATTTGAGATGCTGCAATTTATCTTTTATTGGAATTCGAAGAAGACCCTGGCATAAAATTTATATGCTTGGCTTTCCATTACTGCAAGTCCTATAGCGCAAATTCTTCATATTATTATACACTAGCTGCGATTGCGGCTAAGCTCCCATCTCAAGTCATCTGTCTTTCCTACCTTAGCCACATACCAAATTTATTTCTGGGGTCATTTTTTCGGCCAAATTTTAACACCGCCGTCTCTGAATTGCGTGTGTCGTGATATTTTACCTCTTGAACATTTTAAATTCATTTAACTTTTGATAGAGCGAACTGATTGCGATGAAACAAAAACTAAGTAATACTTCAAGTTGCGCACAATTTTTATGCATAAAAGTTATCTACATTGGTTTCGTACATTTTACGTGATACGTGCACAACTAAACAGACAAAAATTCCAAAAATGCTAGAAATGGTGAACGGCGATATGAATGAATCCGTCGCTTTTACGTAGTCATTAGATATTATTATTTACATTATTTATATATTATACATATTTAGTTTTTTGTTTAAATCTACTTAATGCGAAACATTCCAAGCTGAATATTTCCACTATATATTTTTGACTAAACGCTCTTATTTGTGATTTACACCTACCTATCTTGGATTGAGCCGGTTTCTTGTATTTTGCCGTCAAAGTTATGACAACGTCGTTTTGACTTTCAGCAATATTATTAGATAACGCAAGCATGCATACTTTTGAAACTTTTTATGGTTAATACAAGCGTCAAGATGGACTGAACACAGTTTTTAGCGAGCTTATAAGTTTTTTCATTTAGGCGCTGCGAATTTTTTTCGGGTTTTCAAAAAAGTGCGATTACTTGAAAACTATAAATATTTTCTTAAATCTAATTTCGGCACTAATACGCACAAATCAAGAGCTACTCGTGTATGTTTATTCTACAGGCGCACTACAATGGTTTTAGAGATACACGATTCTGCAAAACGTTACTCCAGCAGGCAATGCAATATCTCGAAAACCTTATGACGCACCAATTACATTTTCGGCGCACATTCTTGCACAACTATAAGCTCTCTGTCCATGCACAATATTTCTCACTCCGATCATTAGTTTAGAATTTTCCTGCTGGAGTAACGCTGTTCCATCGTTTTTTCAGTTTTTTTCAAAAACGACGATACGCACATTTTTTTTTATGTGGAACACATTCACAGCAGATTACGCACTAATTATACGTTCCACTCATATCACTCTAGGAACCACTTTCCTGTTGGGGTAACGTACACCTGGAAATGTATTCTGTTGGTTATCCTTTAACACCCTGGTTATTTTTTTGGAAATATTTTCGATGTACAAAAACAACTTTTCTACAGATTTATTATGTGTGCTCTAGTTCATTGTTTTCATATTCTTCCAGTTGGTATATTTTGATATGCCTCTGATTAGTTTTGGAGGCATTCATTCTTTGGATACGTGCTTTTCGTGACTATGATCATTTTGATCCAAAAACCCTATTATTATGATCACACAACAGTTTCACTACATTACCACATCAATTGCATGTAGAGCATTATGGCTGATGAAAGCGTCACGAATCGTAATAACAAAAGTTATAGGCGTAATATTGAATCGTTAAAAACTAGTTAAAATTAAATTATCGTTGCTATAATGAATGGCGTTTACTTTTTTAGTCACTATACCTACCATAATATGGCTTTTACGCCATATCGCTATATCTTTTGTAAGCTTTATAAGTAATGTAAAAACAGTTGATAAACGAAAGTGCGTGTTAGTCTCTGTCTTCATACTAGTATTCATACGGTTTTCACCATTAATCATGCCACAACTAAAACCTACTTTCGCCGACGTTTCATTTTCTCTGAAGATGGAATCGTCTCTATGAAACCAATTTCTATGTTATTTATTATGGTACTGTCTGGTAAAAACCTTGAGGATCTTATAAGATTAACTGCTTCGAGGTTTTCCAGTGTAAGGATAAACGAATAAAATAAAACCGATTTAGATCCTGATTATCTGACTTGTGCGGTCTACATTTATGAGATCTCTCATAATTAAATCATTCTGCATAGGCGTTCCGAGGAGGTCAACCGTCGAATCCGACTCGGCTGGGCAGCGTTCGGGAAGTTGCGCGGTATCTTCTCGTCCAACTTACCACAGTGTCTCAAGACGAAAGTCTATGACCAGTGCGTGTTGCCAGTGATGACATATGGCTCTGAGACGTGGTCGCTTACAATGGGCCTCATCAGAAAACTTTCAGTCACTCAAAGGGCAATGGAGAGGGCTATGCTCGGAATTTCCTTGCGTGATCGAATCAGAGATATAGAGATCAGCAAGAGAACCAAGGTTACCGACATAGCCCGAAGAATTGCCAAACTTAAGTGGCAGTGGGCAGGGCACAATGCTCGCAGAACGGATGGCCGATGGGGCAGAAAGGTTCTGGAGTGGCGACCGCGAACCGGAAGACGTTGCGTTGGAAGGCCTCCCACCAGGTGGACCGATGACCTGGTGAAGGTTGCGGGAATCCGCTGGTTGCGAGACGCATGGGACCGGTCAATGTGGCGACGCTTGGGGGAGGCCTATGTCCAGCAGTGGACGTCTTTCGGCTGATATGATGATGATGAGGCGTTCTCTTATCTATGCATCTTACTACTATTATAAACGTGAATATTTGTGAGGATGGATGGATGGGTGTTTGTTACTCTTTAACGCAAAAACTACTGAACGGATTTTTGATAAAACTTTACAGAAATATAGCTTATACGCATAAGCTATTATTTATAAAGATATTGGAAGAACTACTAATACTATGTGGGTGGAGCCAGGGGTGGCAGCTAGTTGATAAATAAAAATGGTAAAAGAATTGACTTACCCACAACTTGACTGCTAACTTTTCCATTCTTGTTGACGACATACAAATCCAATCCAGTTAATATCAGTGCATGGTCCCAGTGTAACGGATCATTGTCTCCCGGTGGATTCTCCAGCCTTTGCCACGTACAGAAGTTACTCAGAAATCTATCTATATCATGTGGTCTTTTTAGGTTAGCTGGGTCTTCGTGCAAAATCTCGAGTCTTTTGAGTATAAAGTTCACTGGCCTTCCTAGAGAAGGATCGTGGTATATTAGCTGTACTGCATTGATCATTGCTAGTACGAATCTCACTAATTCTCTCTCTGTGTCTTTAGGAAAATTTACAGTCATATGTTTGTATAAGTCTCTATCTACGAATACTGCAGTTTCCACAAACACTGCTGGTAGTATTGCTCTTCGTTGCCTGTTCGCTCCATTCGATAGTTTCTGTATAAAGTCTGTTAAAGTCTTATTTCTATGTGCTAAATTAACTTTGAATCCTTCTAGATTATTATTTACATTACTGACTGGTGCTTCACGTTTTCTTCTATGTTTTGACCATGTTTTAGCAGGTTGTGGTTCATCAGGAATTATGTTTTCTCTTTCTATACATGTGTCATCTTCATTGACTTGATCTATTTGTTTTTTGACTATTACATGCGCTTTTGCATGGTCATCATGAAATCTTTCTGGCAGTGGATGTATATAGTAGTAGGTGTCATTAGACTTGACTAAGCCTCTCTGTAAAAGAAGAAATTATGAATTGAAAGTGCAATTAAAATTTCTCATGATTGTGTCTAGAATTAATCGTTGGGTATTAAAATTTCTTTGGCCTAGATATCTCGGACTCTAATGATGACTACGTATTAGACAACGGATGTATATAATAACAGCTTTTACTGCTTATTGTGTGTGGAGTTTTTCGTTTTCTACGTTATCTTTATTAAAATTATTTGGAGATAATTGGTTTATCATTAAAATCTGATTAACAATTTCTAGTGGCCTATGGTATTCACCTATCATTCTGTATTTTTTTGGGAATCATAGCCATACTCTCCGAACCCCTACAACTATCGAGTCAATGAAGCTCGATGAGTTGTTGAGAAAGGATTCAACTGATTTAGTTAGTTCCTACAACTAAATTAATAAGAAAAGAACAGCGGAGGAGTACAAACAACAACAAAATTTTCACATGTCTCAAGCAGGATATAGAACAGGTGGCACAAAGGGACGTTTTGTCATATAACGTTTTTAGCAGTTTTGAACTTACCACATCATCACAAACATAGAGAGCTGCATTATCACCCCTATAGTAACAATTATCCACTTCCTCATCAGCATGGTCCAGTACCGCCTCGGTATTGTTGGACCACCTTCTCATCAGCAGGAACTGAGGGTCTAGGAAACTGTTTCTGGGGCTAAGCTTTATGTCTAGATGCTTCTTGAGCCCGACTAGGTCTTGATCGTCGTAGAGGAGTGAGCGTTTACGACGCTTTGGCTGCTTGAGATGTGCTACTTCGAATTGTGCTTCTGGAATTGAAAGACAAAAACATTTTTGGATATTAGATTAGTGGACATTGTTTTTTTTTGTGGTCTTTGGCAAAAGCATTACTTTCTCGTAGGTAAAAGAAACCACAGGAGCAGTTATAAAATAATAAACAACCCGTCTGCGAACAACAAAAACCGGCCAAGTGCGAGTCGGACACGCGCACGTAGGGCTCCGTACCATTATCGCAAAAAATACGTTTGTTATATGAGAGAGCCCCACTTAAATATTTATTTTATTCTGTTTTTATTTGTTGTTATAGCGGCAACAGAAATACATCATCTGTGAAAATTTCAACTGACAAGCTATCACGGTTCATGAGATACAACCTGGTGACAGACGGAAAGACAGACGGATCGCGGAGTCTTAGTAATAAGGTCCTGTTTTTACCCTTTGGACCTAGAACCCTAAAAACGATAAAATTATCGCTGAATGTTAAATAGTCGCATTATTCGATAAAGTTATAATGCTACGAAAAGTTACTAAAACAGAATTTTCAGCTGAATCTTAACCTGAGATTAATATTATTAGCTCAATATTGCTTTTCTGAACCCGAGTGTTATTTAAGGAATAAATTATTTGAAATTTATAAATGAGAGTTGATTCGAGGATCTTAGAAAACGGTCATCGGTGTTGTTATATTCATAATTATAGTAACACTCACACAATTACCGTTAATTAATTTTAATGAAACTAGAGACTATTACGTGCAGATAATAATCGAGCCAATACTCTTATCTATTTAGTGTTTGTTGCAACATTGTTTTCAAGAGCATGTATTATTTGGCGCGAACTTGTGAACGTAATAATTATGCACTTCATTTGTTATTTCGCAGACATTGTAATTGAATGCATCACAAACTTGTTAAAATTACAAATGAGTATTTTTAACCCCCGACGGAAAAAGAGGGGTTTAAGAGGGGGTATCTGTGTGTCTGTCTGTGGCATCATAGCGCCTAAACGGATGAACCGATTTTGATTTAGTTTTTTTTGTTTGAAAGGTGACTTTGTCGAAAGTGTTCTTAGCTATGTTTGAATAAAATCGGTTTAGCCGTTCAAAAGTTATTTGGGTTTTACTCTTTGAATCTGGATTTTTTCGCAAGATATCGTGTCATTATTACGTGTTTCGATAGATTGTCGATTGAAGCGTGTATGCTACTAGGTATATTATATGTAGTTTAAAAAGCATTAAATAAAAATTAAAATCTGGGGTTTTTTAAATTTGCAATTTTATCTTAAATAAAGAGATGAATTTTGATGAGTTTTTTTTAGTTAATATTGAGTATTTTATGTTCTGATCTTCTTAATTTTGGTAACCATTTCTTTATAAATTTGTGACATTAAGGCACTTGCTATACTACTACTAAAATATATAGCAGTCCAATAATTTTAATTAACCCCATTCTACTTCATCAAATTTATATATAAATTTATATTGCATAGATCAAATCATAATTTTAATAGACTCACTGCTGCTTCTCTGGTTTAACTAACTACCCATCAAACCACAACTACGAAAGAACGTAATTATTTATGCGTATGAGCAGAACACTAATGATCAAAGAAAAACAGAAAGTATGCTGTTTATTATACCGCGAAAGCTGTAGAGCTCAGATAAGGTGAACTAAGGTGTCGACAGGCCATGGGAGAAACAACTTTTTGATACACAAGCCGTATTTGTCAATCAAGACTAAAGTCTGAGTTCACCATGTCAGTCTATACTTTGTAAGAAACTAGTCATAACAAATATCAAAAGTATTTATTTCAACTGGGCTATTAAGCGGCACTTTTGAATGTTAACATTTAAAATTTACAAGTAATAAAATTGATTCTACCGAGCATTCGGAAAAGTAGCTTGTTATGGAGAAGAACGCACAAGAAACTCCATACTTACCTACTCTTTTAAAAAAGTAAGTGTTTTACAATATTAAAGTACATACATAAATAAATTCATATACGTGTGGACGATACACTCAGCACTATTATACTATATATAGGTATACTTACAAATATTGCAAACATAGATAAATTACCTAATTCAACAACAACGGAACAGTGTGCGAGTAATATTTTTTTAAACAAAACGAGAAGAAAAAATATTAAAACGAAACGTTACTATAATTATGAATATAACAACACCGATGACCGTTTTCTAAGATCCTCGAATCAACTCTCATTTATAAATTTCAAATAATTTATTCCTTAAATAACACTCGGGTTCAGAAAAGCAATATTGAGCTAATAATATTAATCTCAGGTTAAGATTCAGCTGAAAATTCTGTTTTAGTAACTTTTCGTAGCATTATAACTTTATCGAATAATGCGACTATTTAACATTCAGCGATAATTTTATCGTTTTTAGGGTTCTAGGTCCAAAGGGTAAAAACAGGACCTTATTACTAAGACTCCGCGATCCGTCTGTCTTTCCGTCTGTCACCAGGTTGTATCTCATGAACCGTGATAGCTTGTCAGTTGAAATTTTCACAGATGATGTATTTCTGTTGCCGCTATAACAACAAATAAAAAAGTTTTGTTTAAAAAAATATTACTCGCACACTGTTCCGTTGTTGTTGAATTAGGTAATTTATCTATGTTTGCAATATTTGTAAGTATACCTATATATAGTATAATAGTGCTGAGTGTATCGTCCACACGTATATGAATTTATTTATGTATGTACTTTAATATTGTAAAACACTTACTTTTTTAAAAGAGTAGGTAAGTATGGAGTTTCTTGTGCGTTCTTCTCCATAACAAGCTACTTTTCCGAATGCTCGGTAGAATCAATTTTATTACTTGTAAATTTTAAATGTTAACATTCAAAAGTGCCGCTTAATAGCCCAGTTGAAATAAATACTTTTGATATTTGTTATGACTAGTTTCTTACAAAGTATAGACTGACATGGTGAACTCAGACTTTAGTCTTGATTGACAAATACGGCTTGTGTATCAAAAAGTTGTTTCTCCCATGGCCTGTCGACACCTTAGTTCACCTTATCTGAGCTCTACAGCTTTCGCGGTATAATAAACAGCATACTTTCTGTTTTTCTTTGATCATTAGTGTTCTGCTCATACGCATAAATAATTACGTTCTTTCGTAGTTGTGGTTTGATGGGTAGTTAGTTAAACCAGAGAAGCAGCAGTGAGTCTATTAAAATTATGATTTGATCTATGCAATATAAATTTATATATAAATTTGATGAAGTAGAATGGGGTTAATTAAAATTATTGGACTGCTATATATTTTAGTAGTAGTATAGCAAGTGCCTTAATGTCACAAATTTATAAAGAAATGGTTACCAAAATTAAGAAGATCAGAACATAAAATACTCAATATTAACTAAAAAAAACTCATCAAAATTCATCTCTTTATTTAAGATAAAATTGCAAATTTAAAAAACCCCAGATTTTAATTTTTATTTAATGCTTTTTAAACTACATATAATATACCTAGTAGCATACACGCTTCAATCGACAATCTATCGAAACACGTAATAATGACACGATATCTTGCGAAAAAATCCAGATTCAAAGAGTAAAACCCAAATAACTTTTGAACGGCTAAACCGATTTTATTCAAACATAGCTAAGAACACTTTCGACAAAGTCACCTTTCAAACAAAAAAAACTAAATCAAAATCGGTTCATCCGTTTAGGCGCTATGATGCCACAGACAGACACACAGATACCCCCTCTTAAACCCCTCTTTTTCCGTCGGGGGTTAAAAATACTCATTTGTAATTTTAACAAGTTTGTGATGCATTCAATTACAATGTCTGCGAAATAACAAATGAAGTGCATAATTATTACGTTCACAAGTTCGCGCCAAATAATACATGCTCTTGAAAACAATGTTGCAACAAACACTAAATAGATAAGAGTATTGGCTCGATTATTATCTGCACGTAATAGTCTCTAGTTTCATTAAAATTAATTAACGGTAATTGTGTGAGATTTAACTAAAACAACTCGTACGTACCGTGAGGGTTGGCACCGAATAGGAATATTTTTTCAGACTCTGTTAAGTGTTCCAATAGCTGCTTTGAGTGATCCTGTAACAAAATAAATACATGTTTTACTTAGCTATTTGCAAGAAAAACCAATGTTATATTACGGGCAATGATTTTCACTGAAAAAATTCGCATAGGTACATATATTTAATGCTTTGATCTCTTGAACGTGCGAGTTGTGCGTGCCGACGATGAGAACAAAGCTTTTGAAGCTAACTCTGCAGTTAGCTAGCCGACTGGTCGTTGTTTTTCTATTAATTAAGCTAATAACAATACAGTAAATTAGTTAAGGTATTTGTTTATTATATGTACATAAGAAATTGAACTGTCAACGTGTTGGTAACCCTAAATGGTTGTTTATTTAATGTAAGGTAAGAACAAACTAGCTTAAAGAAAACTGGAAATATGCTAAGTTCTCAGTTTCTCACACTTAAACAAAAACATCTTGTAGATAGAAAAGTTGACCCCTAAATCATAGTTGGGTATGGATTGGGAGACAGAACCTGTCGGGCGAGCACGGCCTCTGTGATAGTCTTGAGTACCGCACTTTATCGCTGTTTTTGCTCCCAAACAGTGATAATAATGTGCGACTCAAGCCTGTCACAGTAGGCTGTGCTCGCCCGGCAGGAGAAAATTAAGTCATTTACATAAAAGAAACAAACAATTAAATTATACATTTTATTAGCTTATGAATAAGTACTAGAACGAAAACAATTGCACCTAAAGAAAATAGCCAAACAGGCGAAAACATTAAATTAAAACGCAACAAACAAGTGTGAATTCTTCATGCGGCTCCTGCGCAGCCATGTACCTATTACAATTGTTAAACTAATGGCAAGTCCTATTGATACTAAAACAACTATATCTAAACAGAAAACTTGAGCCTACCAAACAGGAGAAAGCATAAAGCAAAACAAACAAGTGCTGTAGGTCGATTTAAACCTTTTTTTTGCACGCTCACTGCCGCAGTTACATCAATTCTACTGCGCAGCGAGTCGCCTCGTCATGTCCCAAGCCGCCATTAAGTTAGAATCTACCTGTAGGAAGTGTGAATTCTCCACGCGACTCCCGCCCAGCCTTGCATTATAAATATTATTAGCTAAAGCTATTGTCTCTCCGCCATTGGTTATGCGCAACCTCGACACGTTATTTTTGACAATAGATGCTTTTCGCACGGACTTTTGCGATTAAACAGGACCTAATTGCTGTTTAAGTGAAAGGCGATGGCGGACGATTAAAGTCGTATTAGCAATGAATAAACCTGCATGTGGTGTTAATGTGAGAAAATGAAGGGCTCGTACCTATGTGCATTGATGATAGGCATAACGGGAAATCTGTGCTGTAAGTTGCGTGTCCCAAGTATTAAACCGTCTTTGGAACAAATATTATTGTAGATGTATTGGTCTGTAAAGTAAAGCCAACTAGAAAACGAATAAATCTGAATGTTTATTCTTAAAAACCCGACTGTTTAAAAAGCGAACTAAAAATACATAAACAAGTAGAAAATCATGCTGTGCAGTCGGAGGATACATATTCGCGAGCTGGCTGACCAAAACCAGATGAATCCTCCGACTACACAGTATGATCTTCTACTTGTTTATGTCTTTTTAGTTCGCTTTTTAAACAGTCGTAATTTTTGATTTTTTTAATTAACTTTTTTTATTTACTACTTTTTAGATATTTTTTTTTAGAAATATTTACATTTAAACATATAAGTGTAGTATATTTTTAAAATCACCTTTTAAAACCCTTTATTTTGATACCCCACACGATGGGTTTGGAAGAAAAAAAAATCCCTTCCACAAAATGTCGCCCAAAACCCGTATTTTTTATTTTCCAATTTAAATGTAGCCAGTGACACTCGCAGGGTTAAGATGAATCGATTGACGTAGGAATCATCAAAATCGGCCAATTCGTTTGGTCTAGAACGCCACATAGGAACAAACATACATAAATACATACATACATAGACTGATAAACACATTACCCTCCTTCGGCAGTCGGGTAAAAATTGCAAGTACAGCTTGGCCAGAAAGAGTAGAAATTAAATAAATGTGAACTAATTTTTTCTACACATGGCAACATGAAAGAAATGTCCAACATCAGTCAAACTACCAAAACAATAAAAGTGTATCGTTAATTAATGTGATTTTTGGTAAATATTAAACGTATTAGTCGGTGAATTGTTATTGAAAATGGGAAAGACGATAAAAAGTGGTGCCAGAGAAGTTATTTACAATGTTTTTAAGAGGTGTTTGGAGGAATATCATGCCGGAAAACTTCTAAGAGAATTGGATGACCTTTACAAACGAGTTGCTGATATGTCAGGTATTTATTCAATCTAATTTTATATAATATACATAGTTCATGATCTAAGTTACAGTTAAAATCGGTTTGGTCTTTAAAATATACCACATCATCGAAGGTTTTTTGGATTTAATTTAATTTTAGAGGTTTACATAGGGAAAGTACTTTGACACAGTGACTTTGTATAGAGCGACTGCAATTTTTGATAGTCACGCACATCATTCTACATTAATGTTTTATTTTGATTACAGGAAACTCAGAAAGCATTGTTCGACGCAAAATAAACGAAGGCAATAAAAACGAAGGCAAATTTGCAACAACAGCCAAGCATAGAGTCGGGTGTAGAATATTTAGATAGTGATTAGAAAATATATTGTTACTATAATAAAGATGTTTTTACTCTCCTAGGCTTTTTATTTAACAGTTAGAAAAATAAAAAAAATTGCATCTGATTTAACAATTTTCCCCATTCTGATTTATCTTTAAAAATACTTCAAGTATCAAATTCATTTATGTTATAGTATAAATGATGCCATATAAACGATAGTGGCGACCTCAATTTTTTTCTACTCTTTCTGGCCAAGCTGTAACCCCGGAAATCGATTATGGTTAATTTTCTATGTTGCTTACCATTCAAGATTTGGTTTTGGTTCAAATTTATATATCGTCTATAATTAAGAATCCATAACCTCTTAAGCCTTGATTTAGATTAACAGTATTTTAAATTATTCAGAGCAGGAAATAATATCAATTAATAAATGAAATATCAATCAATCGCCTTTTTTGATTTGCCTTCTTTCGAAAGAACTATGTTCCAAAAATGGTCATTGCGGCTTATGGCTCGTATATTTTTGTTTGTGAAAAGTAAAAGTCTAAGTTGAAAGACGTATGTCTTCCAATCGCTGACACTTGTGACTTAGAACAAACGTCAAATAGTATTGTTTATTATGCGATTAGACATGTTTCTTTCGATGGGTCAGCCACTCCGGTAGATGTCTTTTTACACCTTTACTAACATCACTATCGTGTGATGCAATTTGCAATATTGTGGTAAAATATTAAAATGTCTTTGTTAGATGCTCTTGACTTTATGAGAGAGGTATCGTCCTCGCTTTTGACTCTTTGGTATCGGGAAGTGGATTCTGTTATGACACTGCAAGATTTTTATGATATATTATATTCTAAGGCTGTGCAAAACTTTGATTTGTATTATTTTTGTGTACGACCAAAGATAAGATACAAGAATTGTGCGAGTAAGGAACTACTTATTATTATATGAAGGAAAGGGGATTAAATTATAGCGCTAGTGGTTCATAGGGTAGAATGTAAGAAAACAGGTTCCCCAAGTAACATAGGTAAAGAGCAAAAAGATGGTGATTATGTTTGTATATTACCTGCATTATAATAGACTCCACTTATGATGCGTGTCAATGCTCACCCAGGCAACTACAAATCCCTTCTAGCTAAGCTTTTCGCTACAGATAATGCGAAAGGAAGCGCGGAGGTGCGGAGGGAAGTGGAAATTTATGTTTTTTCCTACTCCTCCGTTATTCTTTTTTGATTAATTTCGTTGCGGGATCCAAGACACTTATAGTACATTACTGCAGCGGCCAGCAAAATAGGCATTGATGGACGAACGTGTAAATGTGGGCCGAGGCGAAGCCGAGGCACACATACGTAAGTCCATCAATGCCTAGTTGTGGCCAAGGCTTGTATAGTACTTTTCTCAAATAATGCGCGGAAATTAAAACTAAGTAGTACCTAGAACTCATTTTTTCAAAATCAATGACGAACAACAATAATTGTTCCCGCGTTAAAGTGTTCCTTTGTTTTTTTTTCAATAAACAGCGTTCTATTTGCAAGCCAGTTCGAAATTTAAATAAAACCTTTGTTAAGTTACCTCCTTGGTTGCCATGTTTCGGAGTAAAACATCGTTCCATTTTTAAACTACACGACAGATATGAGTTTACTATGGAATTTATTTGGCCGCTAGACACGACAGATATGGATTTTCATACAACTTTTGCCGGCCGCTGCTCGCAAGTATTTGACCAGTACAGCAATTTCGATTTATCTCGAAGAAGGTTGTCAAAATAATGATCACATTTCCAAGCATGTTTGAGAAAAATTCATTCTCCGGGACTTCGTCGAGCTTCATTGCCTCGGCGCTTTTCTGGTGGTCGCCACTGTTGATTCTGGCTTTCAGGAGTTGCAGTGGTTTGGGAATAGTGCGGTGGGTTTGTACAGATAATGCGAGCTATTCTATAAATTATATTGAACCACCAAGATGATATAGCTACTTTAATTAGATAAACGGACCATATCGATGAAATTTCAGTTTGAAATGGCCTTTTTTTTGGGACAATCCCACCGCACTATTCCCAAACCACTGCAACTCCTGAAAGCCAGAATCAACAGTGGCGACCACCAGAAAAGCGCCGAGGCAATGAAGCTCAACGAAGTCCCGGAGAATGAAGTTAACTGTCTTGGATCCCGCAACGAAATTAATCTTTAAAATGGGCTAGCGGCATTCCTTGGCTATTTTACAGAAGTATTTAAAAAAATGACTAGTTTTTAGGGTTCCGTACTCAAAGGGTAAAAACGGGACCCTATTACTAAGACTTCGCGGTCCGTCTGTCTGTCTGTCACCAGGCTGTATCTCATGAACCGTGATAGCTAGACAATTGAAATTTTCACAGATGATGTATTTCTGTTGCTGCTAAAACAACAAATACTAAAAACAGAATAAAATAAATATCTAAGTGGGGTTTCCATACAACAAACGTGTTTTTTTTGCTGTTTTTTTGCGATAATGGTACGGAACCCTTCGTGCGCGAGTCCGAATCGCACTTGGCCGGTTTTTTATTAGTTACTACTACCTACATCTCGTCATAGTGAAAATCCATTTCTTTTTCTACTATTCTTGAAACACTTACAAATCTCCAACAAAAGTCTAACAGATAAAAAGAACAAAGTTACGTATTTACAACTAGGTACATCTCGGCTTACATATTATAAGCCTATAGCTTATGATACGTTGTTAATATTTCACTTATCTCAATCAACAAATTTAAAGGACAGGTTCCATCGTTCAGCTTTTACGAGCACAATGTAAAACAATTTCGTTCACTTTCTTTGGCAATTAACAAATTTTTCATCTTGTTTCCGTTTCGTTTATTTTGAGCGCGAAAGTGTATAATTAACTTTTGATGCGTCTGTTCTGTTAGTAGTACTTACTACAATGAAAGCATCGGACATGGTGTCTTGGTCTGGTTGAAGTTTCTTATTTTTACGTAATAAATAATTTGATTGTTATTAGCATGTCTGAGAAGTTGTTTAAATAGTTTTGTTTTCGGTCTAAACTGGGGTATTCACTTGATGGACTTAGACCTGGCTTACAGTTATGCTGCATCATTTTGGTTTTGATTAAATTCAATACCTAGGCGTTTGACTTCTCTTTACTCAATTTAAAATATGCAGTTTGTTGTTTAGTCCTGTATGTTATAACTTCATAATTCTAAGGTCTAATTTATTTTAGCAATTTTAAACACACACACAATTGTGGTACACGGATTTGGATGTAAGTTGGTAGACGGGCAGACCTTGTCCTAAATTAAGACAAAGGATAATTTTTATCCCGGCAGTACGTAGGTACGTACCTTTGGAATAATTTTTCGCTGGAATAGTTTTATATGTAAGTAGTACAGCCTTACCGAACGTAATCCCGCGATTAATCAAAAACTTCTTAACCTAAGTAGAAATAACCTCAGAATTATTATTATAGGGACAATTATGAATCTCACCACTCTTAACAAACATCTTTTTAACATAGGCGCCACAGACAGCCCACTTTGAAGGGCACTTTGAAGGACCGCAAGGCCGTGGCTTCCCTACGTCACAGATAATATAATACTAGCCTACGTGAAGAAATCCTCGGAACAGTGAGGTCGCTCTGCGAAGCCTGTGAAGCTCCCATGAAGCTTCTGTGCTTTTGGACGGAGCTAGGCTGGCTTCTTTAGTCAGAACCCCCACGCACAACGGACCAAATGGGAGTCTAGGTTCGGAAAAGGGAGTCCCTTTTCTATTCTATGCAAGTACTAGAAAAGTCTGATATTTGTACCGTTTTGAAAGGTAGAATTAGTGAAAGCTAATACAGACATGATTCTATATAACCGCCTTGTTAGTCTGCCAAGGATACAGGCTTGACGCCCATTCACGATCAGTCACGCCTTACCGTGATAGTCACTGAGTTTTGTTCGGCACGACAGGAGTGTGATATACAAGGTTTGCGATTGTAGAAGTTGCGATTTTTGGCACGATTGTGTCTTGTGTATGTTACTGTCAGTTTTTTTTATTTGGCAATTTTTTATCTCCTTCGACAGTCATCTATACTCCATACTAATATTATAAAGAGGAAAGTTTTTTTTATTTGTATGTTTGTTTGTACCGAATAGGCTCCGAAACTACTGGACCGATTTAAAAAAAATCTTTCACAGCCACATTATTCCTGAGTGACATAGGCTATTTTTTTTATCCCGAAGCCGCGGGGAACAGCTAGTGCTACTATAAGTACTTACTACCTACCTATCTATGGTCTAAAATCGCCGCTACATACTACGAGCAGAAGTAACCACAAAGAAACGAATCGATTTTTTAGGGTTCCGTACGAAAATGGTAAAAAGGAACTCTTATAGTGTGACTCTGTCTGCCCATTTGTCACAGATGGATATCTTAAGAACTACTAATGCTATCAACTTGAAATTTGGAATAGTTTTAGTTGAGGTTTGCCCAACTATTTTGCAAATAAGAATGAAATAAAAAAATATATTTTTGCAACAAGGACTGAAAGGGGGTCATACCATACAATTTGAAGTAGGGCTACTAGGGCATGGGGTGTCATATGAAAGAACGCTATTTGCACATTCTAAAAATAAAAAAACCTTATTAGGTTATTTAGGGCGTAAATGTAAAAAAGGCCAAAATGTAAAGAAACCGTTTCTTTAAAGGGCCCATAAATCCGAAGTTTGCATAGAGAAAAATCTGTGAGTATTCTATGTGATAGAAGTTTATGTAAAGATTACAGGAAAAATTAAACGAGATGCGCACTGTTTCATGAATCATCAACCTTTTTTTATTAGTTCCACTATCGGTCAAAAGAAGGCGCTGACCGCTTAACGCCTCTGCAACTGCAATATTCTACATCGCAGTGTTAAAATTCTCTGACGAATATGAATACGAATCGTCAAATTTTCCTATTACAACCAACTGGATTTTGCGGTTTGGTACGGAACCCTAAATGGGCAAATGACGCTCGCTACCACTAAAATAGTGAGCAAAGTAAGCTTATAAATCATTGCAATAGTAGAAAACTGTAAGAATACAGGAAGCAAAGCATGTATGTGATGTGTACTTATATCAGAAGTTTCAAGCAGAAGTTGTATTGTTCGCAGTCACATGCGATTTAAAGTCGCCTATGCAATAAGATGTCTCAAAACTTTTATAAAGTCAAGGAAATGTTTTCAATAAATATCTAACCTATTGACTGTTTCAGGTCACGACACCTTTTGATGGCATCAAATATCATGGTCAGAACTGAACTGCAAAAAGTTGAGCAGGAAAACCCAGATAAGTTCAATTGTGTGTAACTAATTGGACATTATGAATACGGCGTTTTCAATTGCTCCGTTGTTTGTACGTGAAGTAACCATCAAATTAATGCTCTTTTTAACCGACTTCAAAAGGAGGAGGTTCTCATTTCGACTGTATTTTTTATGTTTGTTGTTATTTTTTACATTTGAATTTGGTGAAGTTCTGATAAACAACTTCGGAGAGACAGAACTTTTTAATAAACTACTGCAAATCTGTCGGGATTGCTGCAATCGCATGTCTGTTAAATGTTTACGCCATTTCATAACATAACATCACGCCGGTACGCTCTAAAGGGGTACGCAGATGTGTACAGTTCACCCTGGTACACTATCATTTCACCGGTTATGTTCAAGTTTTATGTTATTCGGGTAAATATTCTGGCGTAACTTTGGGAATTACCACCTTACTACAGAACTTGCTCATTAAGTACCATAGATAACTAAAAAACAAAATATTTTTTTGCAAAAAGAAATAGCCGACTTCGAAATAAAAACACTACAAAGTGAAAAATAATTTTAATTTCAGCAGCCGGTGTCAAAAAACGAAGAAAAAAAACAGGAACGTCGACTTCCGAAATTGAAGTTTTTTTTCTCTTTGTAGTGTTTTTATTTAAAGAAAGAAAGAAAAAGGTTTTCGGTTTCGGGGAGAGTCGGTTGTAATTCTTAGTAAAAAAAAATGTGTCTACTATTCTTAAAAGAAACTCATAAGCTCAAATTATTGTATAAATGCATTTCTGATGCAGTTTTAACTAGACAAACACGAATAGTTCGATTCTCAGATCGGCCAAAAAGTGTTTTTAGGCTTTACCATTAGCACAGATAATATAATACTAAGCATACAGATGCCTCATCCCATACAAAAAAACCGTGCCGACCGCGAGGTTACTAGCGTTTTTTGATTATTTTTCTATTTCGATCGCGTTCGGTGATGTTAGCAGCGGCATGCAAGTAAAAGGGTTTTCTCGGTTCGTGAATATTTTTTCCTTTAAATAAAGTGACGATTTGTTTCACAGTTTTTTTTTTGCATGTTTTTACAGTTTCATTGTATCAAAATGTGTTACAATACAAATTTAAAACCGCGCCATCTATTGAAATCAATTTTAAATGTTCAAATAATCTTTGAAATGTGAATTAAGAGCCCAAAATACCATAATTGTGTGCTTAGGAGAGTTGACTAAAAAAAAAACAAAAAAATTATGATCAATTCTAGAAAATGTTAATTTTACACACAATTCAATAACAAAAAGAAGCATATCGCGCAGTAACATTTATTTGAACCAAATTTTATTTGTTAGCGCTGGAACCCCGTGCCATTAGCAATTTCTCTGTAATACACCCGGAGTTTGGAAGTTAGCTGTTTGATAGCCCTAACCCCGTGCCTAGGCAGGCACTTTAAGCCTTGCCACAGGTAATATAATACTAGCATAGCCATCTCCTCTAATCTCCTCTCCTCTCCGCTTTGGTGGATACCGGGCCTAAGTTTTTCTTGCACCAGAATTCTCTCCGGTTGTGTAGGATTGCCGTCCCTTCGGACCATGAAACTAAGGCCCGGTTTCCACCAAAGCGGAGAGGAGAGGAGATTTGTTTTGAATAAGATTTCGTTATTGCCACATCTTCTCTGCGCTTAGCTTCGATGGAAATAGATCACGCGGAGAGGAGAGGAGATGTCTCATTTTTCTATAGAATTTTGTGCCGCGAGCGAGCAAGCGGCGCGGCATGGCAGAGCGATGAGTGTAGTCGGGTGGCCGGGTGGCGCCGGCGGGTGACCGCGCTCGCGCAGCCCATTCCCCGCATGGCGTCTTCCTTTTGTAGACAGTACTTGACTGATTTTAAACGTAAAAGTTTGGCGAGTTTAGAATTAAGTAACACCTCTGTATTAAAATTACATTACATTAAATAAATAAAAAAAAAACTCTCACAGCTCACATTGCCCGGTTGATACCGGGTCTTATGGAAAAGGGAGTGCACTTGTGTTTGCGCACACACTTGTGCACCATAATATCGTCCGCGACGAAGGCTATTAGTCTCAGACGAGATTGGCTGAAATCGGTCAGGAGGATATATCTAGGTAGGTAGTAACAATAAAAGTATAATGCTTAGCATAGCAAGGCAAGACCTATGCCTAGCACGGTAAGAGAACTCCCGTCCATCCAAAAGGAAAACCACTAAGAAAATGCGCCAAAACACTATATTATCTTTTTTATCCAAAAGCTGCAATTAAAAGGCGAAGAGACGAAGCGAAACGAAAAATCCGCGAACGTTAACATTTCGCATACAATAATGTTTGGAACAAAGACGTACAGACGGAGAGACAACTGTTAGTGAGGAGTTCCGGGTTTTTATGGTAATGTGGTCGTTTTGAGGATAAATATATCTTTGTTGATGGTGATAAAGATTGGAGAAGACTGCTTAATTTTTTTTCTTTATACCCACGGTCAAAGCTCGAAAAAGGTCAATGCTAGGTAGTGTACTGTTTTATTTATTGCCCAGTGAGTGTTCTACAACAGCATCTGTGAACCCTGTCATCTTCATCATAATCATCATATCAACCCCCGGGTCACCCACTAGTTGATTTGGGCAGCCTTTCCACCAGTTTTCATGGTATTATGGGTATCTTTATCTCTCTTATTTTTAGGCTCTTTAGGAACCAACATAAATTATTCTGCTTCTTAACAAAGTGTGTTGGTAAATGTCTAGTTCAACAGGATAAGTAATGAAAACTCACGACAACTTATTCAAAGACCTTTAGGGTATCAACACAGACACTCCTGACCCATCTGAAAATACACATGCCTGTAAATTACACAAGTTACAGTTACACTAGTGTAACTACTTAAAAGTGTGCAATTAGCTTGCTTGCCTTTGTGAGATTCACCAATCAGAAGTTACTATGGCATGACCTGGTGAAGTTTGCGGGGTACCACTACATAAGAGACGCACGGGACTGGTCAATGTGCCGACACTATGTCCAGTTGTTCACGTCTTTCGGCTGAAATAATATGCAAGTTACAGACATGTGAATTTTCGCCGTGGCGAACGGAAGGCGTGTAAAGCTGGCATAAAGCGTCATTGTCACTTGTGACTGCGACTGTAGCAATTTGTCGGTGATATTAGCCGGATAATATCTCTAGCAACCTTGCAATTCTTTGCGAACTTTGCAATTACTACGATTGTAACATTAGCGACTGATAAACGGGGCTAATTTCCATTTTCGATTTTATTAACTTTTGTAATTAAGTCCTAGGTACTTACTGCCAAATATGGCTAATCTTTTCCAGAAATAATAAATTGTGCTCTTGATGAATTCTTTTTGTTTTGATGTTTTGATACAGGTAGTGGGCGATGACCTGCATACATATTTGGAGGGCTCCTTACAATATTAAAATTAATTAGGTACATAATAATAACTAATTAAGTTTTTTCATTTATGCATATCACTCAAAATATGAATAAATGCATATTTTAGTTGACTGTTCTAATCTATGTAGGAAAATCTTTTTCAAAATTAGGGGAAGTAATATAATTGCAAGGCTGAATATATTATAATCAAAACATTACCTGGTTACGTGTTTATATATGAAAAATGATATAAATACTTTAGGATTGTGTTTTAGGAGATAATTTATAATTTTTTATCCCCGGAAGATGGGTTATCAAAACTTAAGATTGTTTCTGTCCTTGGCGAATTATACAGATATATATATATATATATATTTATACAAACTTTTTGGGACATTTTAAATCCATCTAGAAAAATACTGATTTTCCTTTCTAATCTTTGCCGCGTTTTTCTTCCACTTCGTCGTTATCGATGATGCCCAATTTAAATGTGTTTTTACCAGCCACGTCGACAGCTTTTGCCTCGTTAAGGTTTTTCAGGGTGCAGTAGGTGTTTATGTCGAGATCTCAGAATATTACCTGTTTGCTTTAAAGTTTCAAAACAATCAGAGCTGACTTTAACCATAAACTTGCATTATTTTTTTATCGAGATTAACCCTTCACACAAAAAACAGACCTCCAATCATAACAATATTAAAAATGGCATGATAAAAATCATCCCAAACAATTGTTTTAAAACTACTTATTGCTAAAACTTCAATGCACGGCTGCACATAAGTGCTGGCTATAGAACACGGAATCGCCTCGGCGGCCTCTGCTAGAGACACCATTGTCAAAACTTTGCCTATAAAACAAGAGTGTCGGTGGGTTCACTCACAGAAATTGACGGGCCTTGACAATTCTGACTATGGCAGTCATTATCCTCATTATCATTTCAGCCAAAAGACGTCCATTGCTGAACACAGGTCTCTCCAGGCGTCATCGGCCCACCTAGTGGGAGGCCGTCCATCGCAGCGTCTTCCGGTTTGCGGTCGCCACTCCAGAACTATTCGGCCCAATCGACCATCCGTTCTGCGAGCAGTGTGCTCTGCCCAGACACTACTGCCACTATGGCAGTGCTCAGCTCAATGCATATTGCTCGGGCACGAACTTCATTCGCAACGGCGACTTAAGAAGCCGCCGCTGCTATGATTCCGTGGTCTGTGTGGTACTGGCTATTTCTTATAACACTGTAGTAATATCATTGTTTATGTTGGTGACCTCTGGCAAAGGTTGTACGCTGATTGTTACAGAGTAATTTGTAGGAAGCTGCTCATCAAGGTATTTTGATGCTTCCTAATCTAAATGGAAGTCTTTATAGTGGCGGTTTCCGAATTGGTTGTTATGTACAGTGTATGATGTAGTGGAAGCTAATTTGAAAATAAGCTGGAGTATCCGCATAGGTGTTCTGTGGGGGCGTTGCAGCTCAGTAGTTGATAAGTAGATTGATTAGCAAGATGCTTGCTGTTAAAAGTACCTTATTACAGTAACTAGCTACTTGTGGTCTTTTTCCATAGGATTTTGAAGGGAGTGATTTGAAGAATCCGCATGTATTATGGTCTATGAAAGTGTTGCTTTGCTTTGTATTTCTCATATAAAAATGGAAAAAATTAAAATACCAAACCCATCCTAAATAAAATATTAAAAAAATATATAGAAAGTGTTTGCTGTTCAGACTAACCACGGAAATTGTGCCGAACGTGTTGAAAGATTGGATGGTCAGCTCAATGTGGCATATGAAGGAGATTTCCAGGTAGCCACAAACTGGTCGGAAACAATTGGAGAAGCTAATCAATCGACACTAAAAGAAGAAATCGGTCAGCCAAATTGGCTGCGGGGCTGACCATGCAATGAGTACCCGATGTATCTGCCTAAGAATAAGTCGCTCGAGACCGCTCTTTATTCATCTTTATTCTAAAGACAATTTATTAGGGTGTTGCCAGTAATTACCTATGAGACCGAAAAAACGTGGTCGCTCACAATGGGCCTTATCAGAAAGCTTAAAGTCACCCAAAGAGCTATGGAGAGGGCAATGCTCGGAGTTTCCTTGCGTTATCACAACAGAAATATATCCGTAGGAGAACTAAAGTTACCGACATAAGAATTGCGAATGTTAAGTGGCAGTGGGCAGGGCACATTGCAGAACCGATGGCCGATGGGGCCGAAAAAATCTGGAATGGCGACCGCAATCCGGAAGACGATGCGTACGGGTTCGATCAATGTGGCTACGCCTTGGGGAGGACTATGTCCAGCAGTGGACGTCTTTTGGCTGAAATGATGATGATGACAATTTATTAATGGGCCAAATGATATAGCACAATGTTAAAGCTCAAAATTAACCTGTCATCATTCTTCAGCGGCGACATAATAAAGCGCATGCAACGTCAAAACGAACGGTTTTCATGATGCGACGCGCAATTACATGAATTACAACACTTATGTAACTATCGTAATGACATAACATTTGCTAAATTACACGTAACCTTAGGTTTTTCTTAGATTTGTAGATATAAGTGCAGTTACACACGAAGATTTGATAAGGCTAATTGTTTAGGAAACATGAATTTCTTCTATGTGTTTAAAGTGGTGATTGAAATCAATGCTTATTGTGTGTTTTTTTATTCTTTAAGTGCGATACGGTGTGGCAGGTTCGGTAAAATATGATGGTATATGGCATCTTAAGAACTTGTTTAAGAGAAACCGTTGTGAACGAGGGACAAAGTAGCATATTGATTCAGGACCTAACCCAATCATTAATCACTAATCCGATCGCCAAGTATGATAAATATTACATTTATATTTGGCGCCAAAGGTGGGCGAAACATCGAATCAAACGCAAAAAGAGTACTTATGTAAGGATCGTAGCAGGTGGCGTTCAGTAGTTTCAGCTTACCCCCATGGAAAAAAACGCGTGAGTATACGATGTAGATTTTTTATCTGAAGGATTTTGTCGATCAGACGGTATTTAATATCTTAAGCAGGATATTAGATACCGTACTCAATCACTGTCTCAGCTTGGGAAACCTTCAAAAGACGCCTGGACTTTTGGGGAATAGACCAGGGAGTGTGGGATTTTTATCTCTCAAAAGACCACCCTGGAACTCCTTCTGTGCAACGCCTGTTAGGGCACATCCCTGAGGAGACAGAAAAGCGCCTACCCTGAGACTCGTTGTGCACGGCAGCACGTGATCACTGTACCTTGATACAGATAGTTTATTACCAATCTCAGAAACAGATATTTTAATTGCTCAGTATTGCCAAACTATCCCAGAACTAATTTCCGTTGTACAGATATCCTGTTTAGAATTTCAATTCCAAGTTCCAAATCTCCTAAAATATTCGCCCTCTATGTATAAAGTTATAACCATAACTCGGTCTAACGATATAATTATTTCCAGAATCTAGGTTAGGTTTTGACAATAAACGCAGGTACCTTAGGAACTAGGTAGCTAAAACTCGTAGTGCGACTAGATCACTTCAAGAATTCGGCTTGCGTAAGCTTTGCTTGTGCAGTTAACTATAATAGTTAGGCACTAAAAGGTAGAAGGCCTAGTTCGTACAATGTATGGAGAAATAGTTGTAAGTCTAACGCTTTATAAACTCTGGTATTCAGAAGTCGTTGCATTTATTTTTTACTAGTTGTTGCCCGCGACTTTGTCTGCGTAGCATTAGCATTATGAATAGCCTATTTTTTATATCGCACCATAATATTGTAGGTGTGTGAGCCGCCTTACTTGAGAAATTATTAGTTCACCATATAAACTTCAACCCCCCTTTATCCCTTAGCGGGTGCGCTAAAGCGGGATGATTCCGAGATAAAAACTATCCTTCCTAGGGTTTCAAACTAGCTCCATACCAAATTTCATCTAATTCAGTTCAGCGGTTTAAGCGTGAAAAGGTAACATACAGACACAGTTATTTTCACATTTATAATATTAGTATGGAATATAGTTTTAATTTAATTGGTCCTTAGAGAAATGTTGTTGGTTATTAAATTTTCATCATTAGTCGGTTTTTTATTAAATTAGTTTCATATTCAGCTTTGCAGATAACTATTGTTCGTAACAAAGACATGCCATATCACTTGGTGAATGCACGAAACGACGGAGACGCCATGAAAAACTGTGCATTTTATACTTTATATTAAGCTAATGCTTTAATCGGCAATTAGATCTGTTACAATACGCTCTTTGCCTAGAACCAAAATATATTCCTTCTATACGCCAACTTGTTTAGTGGTCCAAAGCACTAAATTCGCTCCACCTCTCCCAAACCGCTTATTACACATTATAAGAAACTGGGTACGCAGTAGGTACTTGACTTGAATTCAACACTAACAAGTAGTCTTAGTTTAACCTCGATTTAGGCTGTATCACAAACATAAATCTATAACTAAATGACGCGAATGTATCTACTTCGCGTGTAAAAAAGTATCTGATAGCCTTTGGTCGGCTTCCAGTCTAACCGGATTCAGTGGAGTACCAGTATATTTTACATGGAGCGGCTGCCTATCTGACCTCCACATCCCAGTAACTGGGTAACACGATACCCGTTGGTTAGACTGGTGTCAGATCTCAGGCTTCTGACTACCCGTAACGACTCTCAAAGATCTACAAATGACAACCGGGACCAACGGCTTAACGTGCTTTCCGAGGCACAGAAGAAACTCGCGTGTAAATGATTTATTCATGTCGCTGTTTAGACAAATAGATTTCGGTAATAAAGTAGGTAATCAAACGTTACATAAACATTTTAATTGCCAACATAATCAAGATTTTAATGAGCTGTTAAAACAGAATAATTTCTACAAGATAATTTGTCAGACCATTAGTTATTTGCATAACTGTGCTGTCAGCATCAATCTTAAGACAGTTCAGTGATCAACAGATTGTGTGTTATCTCAAGAATCTTCACAAAATAGTTTTTAATTAATTAATCAAACAATGCACTCTGCTTGTCTGGCTTTCAAGAAATAGTCTGAAAAGAGGCACTTTTATAATGTTAACGCTTTCTTCTTTTGCACTTTGTAAACCTAATTATGTTATTTTTTAAGATGTTTAATTTAGTTCACTTGCTTCATCACAGGATTAGCCAGCATTTAATTTGTGATTTTTTACAATATTTAAGGTTATCAATCAGGATCACCTACTTTATGTTTTTATTGGCATAAAAGCTTTCGTCCCTGGTGTTTAGTTAAGTACTAGTGGGTAGTTAGTTAGTGGATGGATACTTTGTACTTGAAAATATTATCAGTCAAGTTCGTCAAACTTTATTGTTTTTGTTGAAAATTACAAGGACACGAAACCCGACAACTTAGCTTATTGATCTGGTAGTTTCAGTCAGACAAACGATTTTTGGTTTACAGCAACTTTGTTAACTAGTAAAATAACACATTTTTTTGTTTCGTAAATTCTGTAAAATTACGTGTCGATTACACAAACTCTACTTTCATTTCCACATTTTTTGTGATACTATGTAGTCGGATTACAGGTATTATTTTTAAATAAATGCCTTTTGGAGATGAACACCTTTTGAACCGTTTATTTTTCTGTTTTGTAACCTTTTATCAAGATTAACGAAGTTGACTTAAGTACTAGCTGTCGTCACTCTTGAAGGCTTATGCAAGCTTGCAATTAAAATTTATTATTCTATTCCACTAAAATTGATACCATCTACAAGATTACCCTCCTAATTAGGGGTTGCAAAGCTCAATTAAACATATAGGACAAGAAACGCCATTATATCACGTATTGTTCAACGACATAATTAGTAGAGGTGCGCGTTCGTAAATTCTGATCTTATGACATGTAAGTCATATATATTACTATGTAGTTAATGGGTACCTAGATATCATTCTCCCGTTCGAGCAGGTAACTACACTGCTTAAAATAGTCGCATAGTAAACGCTGTGATAAAAGCAAGCGAGTTTTTTTTTTTTTTTTTAAATTTGCCCCACACTAGGAATTTCTTCCTGTATCGTGGGTGCGTTTACAAACATATAAACTCACATACACAAACACCCAGAGCCGGAACAATTATCTGTAGGTCATACAAATATTTGTTTCGTGCGGGAATCGAACTCGCGACACGCAGCGCAGCAGTCAATCGCTCAACCACTGCGCCAACCGTGCGCCCATGTTTGTGATCTCATTATTGTATAATTTATTCCTATCATTTTTACATTATAATTATCATGATTTTCCTCAAGAGGAGCTCGTGGCTAAATAATAACAGCCGCACTGGTCGATCATCAAGGTTAAGCAACGCTTGACGAGGTCGGTCCGTGGATGAGTGACCATTTCAACATACCGGGTTTCCGTGCCTCGGAAAACACCTTAAGCCGTTGGTCCCGGCTGTGATTTGAGATCTTTGACAGGCGTTACGGGTAGTCAGAAGCCTGAGATCTGACACTAGTCTTGCCAAGGGGTACCGTGTTACCCAGTTACTGGGTTGTGGAGGTCAGATAGGCAGTCGCTTCATGTAAAACACTGGTACTCAGCTGAATCCGGTAAGACTGGAAGCCCACTCCAATGTAGTTGGCAATAGGCTAGGCAGATGGATTATCATGATTTTCCTACGTCTGTCGGTATATTATTTAGAGACGCGCAACATCTTCTTCCATACTAGTTTATCAAGCACTGTCTTTTTAACCCTCGACGGAAAAATAGGGGTATCTGGGTGTATCTGTGTGTCTGTCTGTGGCATCATAGCTCCTAAACGGATTTTGATTTAGATTTTATTTTTGAATAAAACCGGTTCAGCCGTTCAAAAGTTATTCGCATTTTACTCTATGAATCTGAATTTTTCGCAAGATATCGTGTCATTGTTACTTGTTTCGATAGATTGTCGATTGAAGCGTGTCTACTACTAGGTATATATGTAGTTTATTTATCATGCGATTCTGCCTAATCCAAAAATTTTTCTTTGGCTTTCGACTCCTAACCCATTCGTCAAGGTTTATTTTTATCCCCTGTCTATCGCTATCGTTTTCTCCTAACACGTAAAAGTAGATTTCAGAGGCTCACAGCTCGACCTATACAGAAGACCACATGAACCCAAATGGCAAGAATAGTGAAGCGCTTAGTGAAGGGTTATCAATTAGTTGCGGTATGCCACAAGGCTGCCTTCTTGGGCCAATTCTATTTCTAGTCTTCATTTATAAATATTGTATCTTATTCAAGAAAATCTTAATAATGTTAATAAATTAACTGTAATTTATTGAATTAAGTAATCCTACTTAAAGTGAAAAGGTAGAAAATATCGTTAGTGATAATTTCTTTAGCGAGAACAAACCTGTTAAAAGTAAAAGCTTCTATTTTAAAGTACATATATACATCGATACTGCAAATAATTATATATTAAGCATGTATAGGTGCAAGTTGAAAACTGCGAGAGGTTTTGATTAGAGCTCTAACTTATCCAAGCAAATTTAAATATTTTCGTGTAACGGTTCCCTCAGCATAAAGTGATACAAGTGGGAGATGCCAGACATCAAAACGATTAAATCAATTTAAGTACTACTCTTCAGAATTTAATCAATATCTTCACTAGTACCTACCTACTAATAAATCATGATATTGAAATCAATGCTTATTGGATAAACGCCAATCATCCTCCAGATAAACAAAATAGCACCGTAGCAAAATAGCTTAAAAATGTCCATATAGGTTTTTATCACCTAATTTAATGACCAACAGAAATAAAATATTTCAAATCTTTTAAATAATAACCAATAGATGCAAAACACGTCTTTGACGACTGTCAAACCAGCTATCCACTTTATACCTATAGCCCGCAGCGGTAACGATTGCGTGATCAATCTGAAACAGCCATAATAAAACGTTGGCGAAGGACCACTCCTACCGTCAGATTGCTATAAATTATTGAAAGGGCATTGCTTCCACATTGAGCTTCTGGCTAACTGAGTATTATTGGTTAGAAAACAATGTTGCTATTGTATACTTAGGTACTCTAAACCCAAATTGCAGGAATTTAAGGTAGCTGGAATGGATATTCGTGTCTTAAATTGCTATGTAAATGAGTTATTTTGCTTGCATGAATACGCATTCAAAACGTAAGGCATATATCTTCTTCTTACTCGTATTCGTTGTCTTAATTACTGAAGGCCGTGTTCGTCTTGGAAAGCTTTCACGGAGTCATTGACGAACTGCTTCCAAGCCACACTGTCTTCGGCTCTTCTCAGGTCACCGTGAGGCCCGTAATCGCCCTGATCTGGTCTGACCACCGAGTGGGTGAGCGTCCACGTGGCGTTTTCCCATCCAGTTTTCCCACAACAACCAGGTTTTCTAGGTTATCTGGCTGTCTCCGGGCGATGTGACCAAAGTAATTTAGGACTCTTTGGTAGCAGATCGTGGAGAGTCTGGTTTTGATGTTTAACTGGTCGAGAATGGACTTATTTGTGCGTTTTGCTGTCCATGATAAAGAAGATCAAGGCATATATAAGGCTGTGTTAACGAAACTAGCGGTCAGCTAAGCAGGAGTGGAGGTAAATTATACATGGAAAAACGAGGTCCAAAAGAAATCACATTAATTATGGAATTAGTCCTGACTTTATTCATTGATTTTGTATTTTTTTATAAAGTTGTCAGATCTTAGCATTTGAAATAAGATATGGTCCTTCTTCTTGTTATCAAAGGTGAAGTTCATCTTGATATAGACAAGCATTTTTTTTTTTTCAGTTGACAGACACAATACATTCCGAACTCTCATAAAACTGCTTTAAAGATATTCGAACCTTTTTACCAAACACCATGACGCCACAAAACCTCTTCAATCAAAATTAACCTTGCAGACTGGTTGCGATAACCATTAACAATTGCACACCGCTATGGTTTGATAACCACATGTAATTGGTCGAATGCTATACAACGCAACTGCTTTCTTCAATTAGCCTTACTATGCATAGCAAAGCCAATTAAAAATGTCGGTCAAATTTGCGTAGTGTTATGTACTCGTATAACAATGAGTTTTCAATCAAATTGTAGTCTGTATTTGGTTTTAATATCAATCATTCGATTTCAATTTGTCTACTCAGTCAATCAATTTGCTTAGTCTTTTCACAAATATATTGAGTTTACCATCGCGGTGAAAGGATTGGTCAGCTAAACTCTGCGTTACCGAGTGCTAGCTGTCCAGGGTGCGCCGGGCGTTTGGAATCGCAGTGCGATCTATGTTAACGCCATTCGGGGAGGCTCCTTGCTGCATGCTGAGTGCGTCAAGTGCCCACACACTTGTTCCTTGGAGGACCTAATGAACGCCACTGACGCTGCTATTGGTGTGGCTGCCTTATCGTCCCAAAATATCTAAAGAGTTTTCCATCGACTTGAAAAGAAGAAGACAACTATATTTGGATCGGCATCCTGTCTAACCAGCTCCAGCTGAATACCAATATTTAACATGAAACGACCTCCACAACCCAGTAACTGGGTAACGCGGTACATATTAGCAATACTGTGTCAGTGTCAAAGTGTATTGGTGTCAGATTGCCTGGCATCTGACTATACGTAATGACTCTCAAAGATCCACAAATGATAGCAGGGACCAATGCCTAAACGTACCTACCTTCTGAGGGACGGAGGAATCACGCTATGTAAAGATGGTCACCCATCCACGTAACGACCTCGGCTTGCTTAACCATAACGATCGACCTGTGCGGCTGTTATTATTTAGACTCAAGCTCCTCTTTTTGATTTATCTACTCCGAGATTAGCAAGAAATTGAAGTCATATACTATAATAGCGGAGAATGATAGCTTGTCGGTTGACAGTGGAGAATTGAAGAAGGAAACGTTTTGCGCCAACCGCAAGTGACGTAGAAGAATGACAAGAAGATTATGATGACAACGTTGACAATCTTTTGGTTATGCTCTCTAAAGATAAAGATAGTAACAAAGCTAGTTGCAGATGTGGAGAACCTGAAGTTGAAGTGCTTGAGAAAGACCAGTGTCTAGCAGTGGAGGCTGAAGTTATTGATACCTAAGCATGCTCTGAAGGAAACCTATAACAGCTTATAGTTTGACGGTGAGAGTTATAACTTATACTAAGCTATGAAGACTAACTACTCTTTGACCAGTGTTAATTTAAATTAACTTATGACACTTCGCAATAAAGCGGTCACAACAGACAGGTTATTTGCGGTAACTCTTAATTCACAAAATTACTCTTCTATTCACCGTCTAGACCACGCTATGTAACGGCTTATCTCTCCAATCTAACGTTTAGCCGCACAAAACGTAACACTGGCAACACTGGATTTACATTAGCAACATCATGAATATTAACAATGTTCCGCAATGTTGCCACACTTTCCACCACGCTCATGGTGGGTGATTGTGTTTTGTACATGTGTAATGAAATTAAAACTTCAATAGAATGTTGGGTTTCCTTTTAAAATTTGTATTTTGCTATAGGTACAATATAAAATATTAGAAAGCTATATCTCCTAACTAACAAAATTAATCAATTATCTTAAACATTGTTCTCCTTCTTCGGGTCTCCTTACTTGCCTGCGCCAAATTGTGCTGTCTTGGGTTGTATGTTCTGGCAATTGGGCTTCCTTGATATCTCTGTATACGACTATCAGGTTAATGGCGAGTGGTTTTGTGATGATATTTATTTATTTTATTTATTTATATATGCTTTATTGTAGGTACACCAAGTTAATACATAGAGCAGGAAACTTAAAACTAAAATACATACAATGGGCGGCCTTATCGCATACCGCGATCTCTTCCAGGCAACCTGGAATGGACAGTGATAGCCTGGACATGAAATGGGGTTGACATTGGTGTAACACATAAAATTAAGAATATTTATTTTAAATCATATTATAATAGATACACAAATACATACATATGTTATATAATAAATACATAAATGCATACATACTCCAATATAACGAAAGTCAATAGGCAATTAAAGTAAATGTTGTAACGACAATCACAGTGAAAGGTAGTGTTCTTTTACAAGTCTTTTAAATACAGGCAACGACTGGGCGCGTTTTATTGGGTCGGGCAATGCATTCCACAGACGAGCAGCTTGGACAGTAAAAGATTTATCTAAGAAAGTAGTGGAATGCATTGGCATTTTAAGTCGCAAGTTATCCGATGACCTAAGTGATTTCATGTGGGAATCGCAGATAAACTGAAAACGATCCTTGAGATAAAGAGGGGTGGAAGGAGTAAAGAGCACATTATACAGAAGAGAAAGAATATGAGCATTCCGGCGAAGGCGAATTGGCAACCACTTGAGCTTCACACGGAAATCGGAAACATGGTCATATTTGCGCAAACCGAATATGAACCGTATACAAAAATTTTGAAGACGCTCAAGTTTATCGAGTTGTTCTTGAGTAAGGTCAAGATAGCTGACATCAGCATAATCAAGGATGGGAAGAAGAAGAGATTGTGCAAGCGCAATCTTGGTGGCAGTCGGAAGAAAATTCCGTAGTCTCCTCAAAGTCGCAGCAGATGCAAATAACTTGCGGCTTACTTCCTGCAGTTGGGCAGTCCAAGAGAAGTTCTTGTCAATGAATATCCCCAAGTTCTTAACTTTTTCACTGAAGGGAATAACTGAATTGTCAAAAAGAACTTGGGGAAGTGACGTCCAGTGGATCCTTGAAACCATTCTCGAACTGCCCACTACTATAACCTGCGTCTTGATAGGATTGACCATAAGCCCGTACCGCTTGCTCCAATCGCAAATGCGAGCCAGATCCAGATTGATGGCAACGATAGCCTCAGACAGATTTCCGAGAGGAGCTCGCGAATAAATTTGAAGATCGTCTGCATAAAGATGGTAGGATGAAATGAGTTCATTGGAGATTGAGTTTATAAAAACTGCGAAAAGTAAAGGGGATAAAACGCCACCCTGTGGTACCCCGGCAGAAGTACTACACCAGGAAGATAAGTTCTCCCCGATGCATATACGTTGCCGGCGGCCGAACAGGTAACTTCGAAACCAGTCAACCACCGATGGAGATACATTAAGAGAGCGTAGAATGCCAAGCAAAACATCGAAATCAACAGCATTAAAAGCATTACTGAAATCTAGCAATGCTAATACCGTCAGATTACTGCTTTCCATGGCTGATCTGATATCTTCCGTGATATTGAGTAGAGCAGTGGAGGTTCTGTGACAAGAACGGAAGCCGGACTGGAAGGGGTTGAGGAGATTATTTTTGGATAGGAAAGTGCTAATTTGATTATGAATTAATCGTTCTAGGACCTTGGACAGGAATGGTAAGATGGATATTGGACGGTATTCAGAATAGGATGTAGGATTGGACTTTTTGGGTAAAGGAATAATTTGTGCATCTTTCCATGAGCTTGGGAAGACACCGCTAGACGCAGAAAAGTTAAGGATGTGGCAAATGACAGGAAGGATAACGTCCAGTACCGGTAGTAACATTTTCCGGCTGATACAGTCACATCCTACTGCATTGGAAGTAATCGATAGCAAGCTCTTCTTAACATCACATGCGGAGAATGGACTAAAAACAAATGGATAATGATTGTCTTAAAAATTAAATCCTGATAATGATCAAATAGTCGACGGATATTTAATTATTTATTTATCAATTATGGACGACTTACAGCTAAAACAAACAGAATAACAAATAGTACGTGACACTGACAGCCAATTAAAAGTCATCACTTCTAAAAATAGATTGGGAAGAAAGAGTGTGAACAACACAACACAGCTACCAAAAAAGAAAAACAAAACAGTATAACATTAAAGCTCAAACTAAATTAACATTTTATATTCCTTTGAATGATAAAAACCTGAACATACAAAATCTAATTAAAAAAGCTAAGGCTCAGGCACTTTCTGGCCGAGGACAAACCTGTTAAGAAAGGATCAAAATCATGCTGCTTACATAAGTCATTAAAGCCTCTACTTGCACGCACTATAAAAAACCTTCCGGGAACGTTAAAATAAAATTTGGATAGAATATCGGAGTTATTGATAGAATTGTTGAAAATTTTAAATAATGTATTACAGTCAGAGACTGCTCGCCGATTAATTAGGGGTAATATATGATATTTCTTGCAGAGATTGAGGTAATCTTAAGACCGGTAGGGCAATTTCTGATGATAACACAAATACTTGATGAACCTTTTATATATTAACATGATCATGTCATCAGATAATTGTCTGTAAGTAATCTGATAGTCATAAACAATTGACCAAATAGCAGGAAGTAAGTAGAAATTGCCAAAGTACAAATACAGAAAAAGTATCTTTACCATTGTGAGCTTTCAAAACATGCTTAGATAACAATCAAAACATGAGAGTCGTTTGTTACGCATATTTTTGGTAATTTTAGAGGACAGTTATAAGTCATTGTCTTTGAAATGCTTAAGCATTATTTATATTAGGGTTATCAAACATCACGTAATGACAAATAAACATTTTACAAAAAAAATACAACTGACTTCCAAAAAAAAACACTACAAGGTGAAAAATAAATTCAAATTCGGAAGCCGGTGTCAAAAACCGAAGAAACAAAAATAGGAACACCGACTTCCGAAATTGAAGTTATTTTTCACTTTGTATTGTTTTTTTATTTATTTTGTTGTAAAACAAAGCAAGTTCTATAGTAAGGTATCTATAATGCATAAACTTATGCCAGAGTAGATTACCAGAATAACATGAAACTTGAACATAACCGATGAAATTAAAGTGTACCAGGGTGAACTGTACACATGTGTTAACCCCCTTAGAGCATATATGACGATATGTTATGGAATGGCGTAAACAATAAACAGACATGCGATTACAGCAATCCCGAGAGATTTGCCGATGTTTATTGAAGAGTTCTGTTGTGTATCGCTTAAGTTCTTTATCACATCATTACCAAAAAAGAATCATTAAAATCTGTTCACCTAATAAAAAGATTTGAGGTGACACACATAAAAAAAATACAGTCGAATTGAGAACCTTGCTCCTCCTTTTTAACGTCGGATAAAAAGAAAAATAACTTTCGTCTTTCTATGTCTCTTTTTAGCCTATATTGTTTCACAACAATATGGCCTCTCCTTTTCCGAGACAATTATGTGTTTTGCTAAATGGTCTCCTTTCGATAGGAGTTCCTACATCGTCCTCTTGGTTTGCCCACCGTCGCTAGCTTTCATGGCTTTTTTGGCTTTACTTCGTGGTACTTTTAGATCACAGTAGGTATAAATTTTAACATGTCTGATCCGATCAAGCTTCTCTGCGCTTTATTGGGTAACACCCGCAATTCTACTTCCTTACTTAGAGGAACTTGTGAATCTATTTATTATTTTTGAGTAATCTCTATTTTAAGGCTTTCGATGGTAAGCCCGATAACCTAATGAGAGTCTGTTGGATGCGACCAGTCGATGAAGAGACGCTTGAGGGAAGGCTATGTCCAGCAGTGAACGTCTTTATGGTGAATTCTATTTGAACAAATATACTTATATTTGCCATCCCTAATACCACACACGGATGGCGGAAACACAGCACACCACAATTTTGCTGTCCGGCCGTAGACTAGCTAAAATTATCCGTGACCGGTTGAAGGCCACAGATAGTTGTAATGATTGATGTTACATATTTATATAAAATGCTACTGTCAAGTGCAATAATGTGTGTGTTACCTATTAAATGGTGCGGTTTATGCTGTCAAGGTTTGATAAAATTAATGTGTTTTTTTTACTACAGTGTTAGAAGATTTTTCTGACTCACAAAACTGTGTGTGTACATTTTCTATCTCCTTTTTATCGAGGTTAGTAGAAAGTATTGTTCTTTTTACCCAACTGGGGTTCCGTACCCAAAGGGTAAAAACGGGACCCTATTATTATTATTATTATTACTATACTCCGCGGTTCGTCTGTTTGTCTGTCACCAGGCTGTATCTCATGAACCGTTATAGCTAGACAGTTGAAATTTTCACAGATAATGTATTTCTGTTGCCGCTATAAGAAATACTAATAACAGCATAAAATAAATATTTAAGTGGGGCTCCCATACAACAAACATGATATTTTTGTCGTTTTTTACGATAATGGTACGGAACCCTTCGTGCACGAGTCCGACTCGCACTTGACCGGTTTATTTCACCTTATTTGCCAGTTCGCTCAGAACTTAACTGATTTCTTTGGGCCCGTATCAAAGACGTCCTCTGCTGGACACTGGTCTCCTCCAAGAGCCTGCCGCGGCCCAAGGGATTTATGTCATATTGGAACCTAAAGGAATCAGCTTCTAGAAGAATCCTCAGTAGACAGTAGTCAATCACTATATCCTGCATCCTTTAAAAGAGTTGCAGAGGTTAGAAAAATCTTAGTGATTTGAAACTGAAAACAGTTTCAAAATATATACCATTATTAGATCAAAACTGACATTTAATTCAACAAAGAACTATTCCACGACCTTCCCCTTTGTCTCACTAGAATATCATTCAGACTACGAACGCATCATAACAATAAAGTGTACCATATTCTTAGTACCTTTGACCTTAAAGGCGAGGTCTTATTAGCCGCATTTTGAACATATCAGTCGTAATTAAGCTACACGATAATTAAAAACGTGATACGATGTTAAGACGTGGTTGTAATGTTGGAGGATCGAGGTATGAAAAAAAATAATTACCTAGTAATAATATTTGAAAATGAAGATGGTGTTAAGAGGATTTAGGTAATACACTGAGAAATTGGGCTGTTGGCGCATCACATATGCGCGGGCGTCCGAGAGGCAGGCGCGGGGTGTCGGGGGACCGAACCCACGACGCGACGGCCGGCTGCGCGCCCGCCGCTCCACTCAGCTCACAGACACCAGCCATTACGGGCATTTCTTTGTACCTATTTCTATCTGAGTTGATAGCGTAATAACAGTAATATACCTATTTTAATACAGTCCACTCTTTTATTATAAAGTCCCGATTGAGCCTATACATTGGTCCTTCGATTGCTCAAAAAAAAAACACCGGTTTTGCTGTAATTAACGCCGTCAACAAAATCGGTCGTCGTGTTCACCTGTGCGGACTTGGACCGTTCGCGAGCACCACGCGGTACGACCACGAAGAAAAGAACAAAGAAGTCGTTCCCGAGGCAGCCTGCATAGTCAACGTGGGAGCTGGCGTCATTCTTTGGGAGTATAATACTGTATTTGAGTGAGTCCGTTCCAATTAGTTATTTTTCTGCTTTCATCTTCTTGCCGAAAAACGTTGTTCATCTTCCTATCTTTCAGTGTTCATACAGTGTCTCAACATTAGTGCTTTCATAGTGTTTCCTACGCACTGCTTGTAAAATTACGCATATTTTGTATCGAAAACGCTCGGTAATTAGCTACTTCGCACCGCGATAACACGTGTTGAGTTGTTGACCTTGAAATTTTTTCTCGATCCCTTTCACTAACGCACAGCTGTTTGTGGTTGTCTTATCTATTGAGTACATTAGCATCAGTGCGTCCAGCTGTTATTTAACTTTACAATGGCAGATAACTTAAAAACATTGATAAAAAAACGTAGTTCAATTAAATCAAAGCTTACTATTTACAGTAACTATTTAAATTTAGTAAAAAGTAGTTCCGCAATATCAGAGTTGCAACGTTTAGATTTAGAGGAGCGTTTTAATAGATTTGAAACCTTACATACCGAATTTGACGCCTTACAGACACACATCGAAGTGATATCCGACGACAACGAGGCAGCATTGACTGAACGTGAGGACTTTGACCGCCAGTTTTTCAACTTGGTGGCACTCACGCGCAGCCTGCTCGGTGTCTCGACCAACGGTGCTGCGTCGGAGGCGGGCTTCAAAGATGCTGACTCAGGTGCACATGTTTCATTTAGGAATTCTTTTGTTCGTTTGCCTAAAATAGATTTGCCACATTTCGATGGGAACTACCAATGCTGGCTTGAGTTTAGGGACACTTTTGGGTCATTGATTCACGACAATTCTAGCATAAGTGATATCAACAAGTTTCACTATTTGCGAGCTTCACTCCAGGGGAATGCAGCTTTAATTATAAAAAACATTGACTTTAAAGCTGACCATTATAATTTAGCGTGGGACCTGTTGTGCGAACGTTACAATAACAACCGACTTTTAGTGAAAAATCATTTACAAGCTTTATTTGACGTTGAACCTCTTACAAAAGAATCAAGTGTTTACATTAGAAACCTTGTTGATGTTATTAACAAAAATATTAGGGCACTAACTTCATTAAAAAGGCCCACTCAATATTGGGATGATATTATTATTTATTTTATGATTAAAAAATTAGATTTAACAACAAGTCGTGACTGGGAAGAGCATAGAAACAATACTTTTAAAGATGATCCTACTTTAACACAATTTTGTTCTTTTTTAAGCAGAAAGGCGGACTGGTTAGAATCAGTGGAGACAAATCTTAGTTTTTCCGAAACGAATGCTATAATTGCCTTAAATAATAGTCATTCAAATAAAACCGATTCTAAGCATACAACAAATAAAAAAATAGAAAATATAAATAAAAACAGTAAATGTCCACTTTGCTCCCAAGCACATACGTTATTTAAATGTGAATCTTTTAGAAACTTGTCAATAGAAAATCGTATACAAAAGGCAACTCAATTTAATGTTTGCATTAATTGCTTACGCTTTGGACATAATTCTACAAAATGTAGATTTTCACATTGCAAATATTGCAAAACAAAGCACAATACGCTTTTGCATTTGGAAAGTAACGAGCCCAAACTTGCTTCCAATCCAATGCCTTCTATCACGCCTTTTGCACTGTCTTCTGCTTCTCCTTCTTCAAATGTTGTGCTTTCAGCCAATTCCATGCAGCTTGCTACTTCTGCGCATGTTTTACTGTCCACAGCTATGGTGAACGTGACTGGCGTGACGGGTAAGAAGTACACTGCGCGCCTACTGCTGGACAATGGCAGTTCGGCGAACTTTGTTACGCAGAGCTTATCAGAGAAGCTGGGTTTGTTACGACGCGGTACGAGCACCAAGGTAACGGGTATTAATAACCACATATCCACCAGTACACAGTCTTGTCACCTCTCAATAGAGTCTTTATGCTGTGCCTTTAATGTAGATATCGAGTGTCACATTTTGCCTGAAATCACAAAATTTCTACCGTCTTCATTCATACACATCAATCACGTCCCTATTCCTTCAGGTATTAAACTAGCAGACCCGAACTTTAATGTTCCGTCGGTCGTAGACATCCTGGTAGGGGCTGAAGTTTTCTGGAATGTCTTAGGCAGCAAAACAATTGACTTAGGGAAAAACCTACCTAAATTATGCGAGACCAAGTTAGGATGGTTAGTTTCAGGTAGTATTTCGCGCCACTCATGTTTTTCCGTCAATCATTTCTGCCATCATTCCAATGTCACTCCCGACCTAACTCAATTTTGGGAGCTTGACCATATTGCTTCAAAACATTCACTCTCGCTTGAGGAGAGAATGTGTGAGCAGTCTTTTGCTCAAACCACCGTCCGTAATGATGGTGGGGGATTCGTAGTATCAATGCCTTTAAGAGGGGATCCTAGTACATTAGGTCATTCATTTACCAATGCTAGAAATCGTTTTCTTTCCCTTGAACGGCGATTTAAACGCGATCCATCATTTTATAAAAAATACAATGAGTTCATGAGAGAATATGAGCGCCTTGGTCATATGACGTTAGACTCAGACTGTACTCCTTCACCAGAAAACTCCATGAAAAATTATTACATTCCACATCATGGAGTTATTCGCAGTTCTAGCACCACTACACAGCTACGCGTAGTATTCGACGCATCAGCTCCTACCAGTTCGGGGGCGTCGCTTAACGACATCCAGATGGTCGGTCCCGTAGTACAAGACGATCTGTTTTCCATTTTAACACGTTTTCGTCAGCATAAGCACGTGGTCTCAGGTGACGTGGAAAAAATGTACAGAGCCATAGAGTTAAATCCAGTCCAACGACCTCTTCAAAAAATAGTTTACAGATTTGAACCTTCAGAACCACTAAGAACCTACACTTTAAATACGGTTACCTATGGTACCGCTTCTGCGCCCTATTTAGCCACTAAGTGTCTTGTAAGTCTGGCTGATGACATTGAGGACAGTCGTGCCAAATGCGCTATACGACGAGATTTTTACGTCGACGACTTTCTTAGTGGAGGGGATACGATAGCTGAAACGGTAGATATTTCAAAAAAGGTACATTCTGTTCTATCATCTGCAAAATTCAATTTAAGAAAATGGCGATCGAACAATCCAAAAATTCTAAAAGAAATTACACATAGCAACGAGTTACATAACACTTTAAATTTTTCTGAGCATAGTCCAAACTCTCAATCTAAGACTTTAGGTCTTAACTGGATTTGTGACTCTGATTCACTCACTTATGCTATAAATATCACCTCCACTACTAAAGTCACAAAACGTCATGTCCTTTCCGTTATCAGTCAAATCTTTGACCCATTAGGCCTCGTAGGTCCATGCGTCGTCGAAGCAAAGCTGATTATGCAGCGTCTATGGCAAGACAAGTATGACTGGGATGACGAAGTATCGCACGAAGTCAAAAATCTTTGGTATACATTTGAAGGCACAATAACAGCATTAAATAAATTAAATATTCCTCGTTGGGTTTTGCGTGAAGACTCTATTACGCATGAAGTACACGTCTTTACCGACGCGTCCGAGAGGGCGTACGGCGCTTGTGTGTACATTCGGTCTTGTAATGGCAGTGGGTCCATAGGCGTACAACTTCTAGTCTCTAGAAATCGTGTAGCGCCGATCAAACCAACGACGATACCGAGGCTTGAACTTTGTGGAGCTTTGTTGGGTGCAAGGCTGTGTACTAAGGTTCAGGAATCGCTTACCATGCCCATTCATAAATGTAGATTCTGGTGCGACTCAACCATAGTCCTGGGTTGGCTCTCTACTCCTTCTAATCAATTAAAACCTTTTGTCAGAAACAGAGTCAATGAAATACAGGAAAGTACTTGTGGTCATACCTGGAGCTACGTACCGTCGAAGGACAACCCGGCGGATCTTGTTTCCCGTGGTCTCAGTGCCGACGTTATCATGCACACACCTCTGTGGTGGTCTGGACCCTCATTTTTACAGCATAGTGAAAATGAGTGGCCTAGCATGCCAAACAACGGGAAAGATAGTCTGCCGGAAGTAGTGACTCATTACATTGGTAGTAATAGTGACAATCATATTTCGTTACGTAGTGATCATTTAGACGTAACTATTCATTCATCAATCATTTCTAATTTATTAGTAAAGTATTCTAGTTTATTAAAAATACAAAATATAATTACATATATACAACGCTTTGTTTACAACATAAAAAATAAAAATAAATTGCATGGTAATTTTTCAACAACAGAACTAGAAAACTCATTAAATATAATTATACATTATTCACAGCTTGAAATGTTTCCAGAAGAGTATAATTTGTTAAAGTCTGGACAAAAATTACCGCGCAAAAGTAGATTGCTTCCTCTGACACCGTTCATTGACAATCATAACCTCATTCGCGTGGGTGGAAGGCTCGATAACTCCCCCTACGATTTTAGCGTGAAACATCCTATTGTTTTATGCAGTAAGCATATACTTACAAAACTTATATTTCAAATGCAACATTTAAAACTTGTACATGCAGGTCCACAGTTGTTATTGTCACATATACGGCAAACATATTGGCCTCTAGGCGGCAGAAACTTGTCTAGATTTGTCGTGAATAAATGTCTTAAATGTTTTCGACATAAGGCTCAGAACGTTCAGCCTATAATGGGTCAACTACCTAGCTCAAGAACAAATCTTGAGTTTCCTTTCTTAAATAGTTATGTTGACTACGCCGGGCCAGTATTGGTGGCCAATCGTAAAGGCCGAGGATGCAAACTTACAAAGTCCTATATGTGCATCTTTGTTTGCTCGGCAGTAAAAGCCGTACATTTGGAGCTCGTCACCGACCTCACCACTGAGGCCTACATGGCCGCTCTAAATCGGTTCGTGGCGCGTCGTGGCAAGCCTCGAAGCATCACGTCCGATAACGGGACTAACTTTGTAGGCGCATCAAATGAGATGTACAGGTTCTTGCAATCATCAAATGTTGCATCTGAAATGGCGCAGCAGGGTATTGAATTTATTTTCACGCCCGCATACAGCCCTCATTTCAATTCATTGGCTGAAGCTGCTGTAAAATCATGTAAGCATCATTTAAAACGATTACTGCATCTTACTCATTTCACCTTCGAAGAGATGGCTACCTGTCTCACTCATATAGAGGCGGTTCTTAACTCACGCCCTCTTACTCCTCTTTCTTCAGACCCTAACGATTTTTCGGCACTTACTCCCTTTCACTTCCTAATTGGACGGCCATTCTTATCAGTACCACATCCTCAGGTGACTGAAGCCAACATCACGCGACTGGATCGCTGGAAGAGAATTCAGCACATCAGACAGCATTTCTGGCGACGGTTTCATAACGAGTACACTTCTCTGCTGCAGGCCAAATCCAAGTGGTTTCATTCCAGAGGTGAAGTGAAGCCGGGGTCCTTAGTCCTGATAAAGGACAAAACAACGCCGCCTCTGCTCTGGTCCCTGGGCCGGGTCACGAAGACCTATCCTGGCGTAGACGGAGTCACGAGAGTGGCCGAACTGAAGACGAAGCGGGGCACCATTCGTCGTGCTTTCAACTGCATCTGCCCCCTTCCAATCGACAATTGAAGACTTCCCTTCAACCCGGGGAATATGTTGGCGCATCACATATGCGCGGGCGTCCGAGAGGCAGGCGCGGGGTGTCGGGGGACCGAACCCACGACGCGACGGCCGGCTGCGCGCCCGCCGCTCCACTCAGCTCACAGACACCAGCCATTACGGGCATTTCTTTGTACCTATTTCTATCTGAGTTGATAGCGTAATAACAGTAATATACCTATTTTAATACAGTCCACTCTTTTATTATAAAGTCCCGATTGAGCCTATACAGGGCAATCTCCCATTAGCTCAAAATAATATCGTATAGATTCTGTTACGTTCTTTTTCCTTCATTTGTTTTGTGTTAAATATAATCCCACCGAAAATTCTTGTAAAATGTTGCCAAGATGAGACCATATGGATCGGTCTGTCAAAAAGTTATCAGATCTCATGTAGAGCCAAGTTTCTGACTCTATAAGCCCTAACTCTACAAGCCATAACTTCACAAACTCTACACCTAGGTCAAAATATGTGGCTTGGCCGTTTCGCTACCGTCACATGGGCAATGAAAGAAGTGGAGATCGCGAATCGGCAGGCGTAACGTGGGACGCACCAAAACTAGACGGATTGACTATTTAAAAAGGTACCAGGATGGATTGGATCAATTGTATGTGAACGGCGGAGGACCGGGTGTTGTGGAGTGGCTTGGAAGAATCCTGTCTCCTGCTGTGGACTGCGATAGGTGGATTTGATTGATAAGTCTAGAAATGAAATTTGATAGCAGATAAATGAAACAACATTTCAGGAGACGCAACGGGCATGTCGATTTACGCATATTTGGGTGTTTAAGGATTGCCCGACTTGGTCCCCTTTTGAACTCAAAAGGGGACCAAGTAGGCACCTTGTTTAAGTAATCGTTAATTACTATATGAATGCGGTCATTAATAAACGGAAAGTTAGGCAAGCGTTAGAAAATTACCCTACGAACAATACAGATCCCTTTCTTTGTTAAATAATCGAATAATCTGTTTATTGCGAATTTCAAACCCATTGTTTGTGTTAACGACGCTTTATGTTACTCTCTCTTACGTAAGGGTTCAGTTTTCGAGTGGCTGATGATATATATTCTTTGGTAATAATTCAGACTATTGCCTTTGGGTGGTGCCTGGCGGGTGAGCACGGCCTACTGTGACAGGCTTGAGTCACAAATTTTTAACACAGTTTGAAAGCAAAAACCGTGATAAAATGCGTGACTCAAGCATATTACAGAGGCCGTGCTCGCCCGGCTGAAAAGGCCAACTGCCCTGCGATCACAATATATACATGGATGGATGGGGAACCTTGTTCAGTCAGTTTTGCTACCATCTTGCTGGCTGGCATAAAATTCAAACTCCGTTCTAACCCCAGACCATACATGGTAATGCTTCTGAATTGTTTTCTATCCAATGTATGTGTCTTTTTTATGTGTCTTTTTTCTATGTTAACCTTTTCATTTATCTATCTTCTTCAAGCCGTTAAAGTCTCCTTTGCTAGACTTTAAAAATACTGATCGCTTTTACCTTCGCTGATTCTCCTCCTTGCATCTTGTTCCTCATTATTGAGGGTCGTGATTCCCCGGTCTTCGTGGAAACAACTTCTCCTTCACCAACTTGCGCCATCTGCTTCTGTCTTTAGCGTCGTGGAGAGCATCGTGCAGCCTGGTATTTAACGATGTGCGGACTTGGTCTGACCATCTGATTGGACTTCGACCTCTCGGACGTTTCCCTTCGATCTTGCCAGTAACCATCAGCTGTTCGAGGTTGTGTCCGTCTTTCCTGGCAATGTGACCAAAAACTCCAGAATACTACGAAGGCAGACCGTGGACAGTCTGATATTTAGGTTTAGTTCCCGGAGGATAGATTCATTGGTGCGATAGGCAGTCCAGGGGGTTTGCAACATCTTCCTCCAGCACCACATCTCAAAAGCATCGATTCGGTCACTGTCGGCTTTCTTCAGAGTCCACGTCTCGGACCCGTAACTGAAGATGGAGAACACCAGGGAGTTGACCAGTTTCACCTTCGTCTTCCTTGAAATGTTACGGTCTCTCCATATTCTTTGCAGCTGGGTCATTGCATTTTTGGCCATTCCTATACGCCTCCTGATATCTTTCTCACATGATCCTGCGTTGCTGATACTTGCACCTAGATAGACAAAATCGCTTACGGTTTCCAATGATAGGGCACCTGTATGTTGGAGATGGTTTGCACGATCCACTATCATGACTTTGGTTTTAGCATGATTAATTTTGAGCCCCAGTTCCATACTAATTCTTTCCATCCTTTCAAGGAGATTTACCATTTCGGTTTCATTTGCAGCTAGTAGTATAGTATCGTCTGCGTAGCGGAGTTTAGTAAGTTTGGTGCCACCTATTGTGACCCCACCGTCCCAGTCTTCACACGTACGTCTGATGATATACTCCCCGTAAATGTTAAAAAGGATGGGGGACAGAATGCAACCCTGTCTTACACCCTTGCCGAAGTTGAAAGGCCCAGACATTGATCTGTCAACCTTTACCACACCCTGATTGGTCAAGTAAAGTGATTGAATAAGAGCCACCAGGTGTAAAGGTACTCCGAGTTCTTCCAGAATCTTCCACAATGCCGACCAAATCACGCAGTCAAAAGCTTTGCTATAATCTATAAAACACAGGATGACAGGGGTGTTAAATTCGTAAGACTTTTCAATTATTTGGCGAACGTTTAAAATTTGTTCGCGAGTCCCTTTGCCTTTGACGAAGCCAGCCTGCTCCTGCGGAATTTGCCAGTCTAAGAAATGACGGATTCTTTTGTTTATTATGTGTAGCAACACTTTGCTAGCGTGGGATATAAGGGCTAGGGTTCTGTAGTTGTCGCATTTTGCCGTGGAACCTTTCTTGTGCAGCGGTAGGATTACAGATTTTGCCCAATCATCCGGCCACTTGCCCGTACGCCAAATGACATTGCAGATTTTGTGTAGGGTGTCCACGCCCGATGAGCCCATCGCTTTTATAATTTCCGCAGTTAACTGATCCGGTCCAGGCGCCTTCCTGTCTTTGAGCGCTGCAATAGCGGCCTCAACTTCAGATGGCAATATGGGAGGTTCTTGGTCTATTGACTCCCACGCATATAATGAGTCCCCACTATCGTTGGGATTTTTGTATAGCTCTTCGCAGTATTGCCTCCACCGCTCCGCTATTGCAACCAGATCTTGAAGTGGTCTACCATCCTTGTCCTCAACCACCCACGTTTTCGGTTTGAACTGCTTCGACAGTATCCTTACTTTTTTAAACAGATCTGATGTTTGTATCTTAAGCGCATGGTCTTCTATCTCTTGGCAGATATTCGCCACAAAATTATTTTTATCTCGGCGGCAGAGCTGTTGTATCTTTCGACTCAAGACAGCATATTTGTCTCGGTCCCCCTGTGTTACCAACCCCCGCATTTTGAGGTCTTTCCGTTCCTTCACCAAATTCCAGGTGTCAGTGGTTAGCCATGTTTGTTTGCAAGTGGCCTGAGTTTGTTGACTTGTGATACTATTCATGACTTTCCACGTCAAATCCTTGAAATGGTTCCAGTGTTCATTGGCCCCGTCGTCAATGGGGAGTGGTCTATCTGCAATTGCTTTCTTTAAATCTTCTTGAAACATTTTCCTCTCTGACGGTGTCAATGTTCGTGGTCTCAAGGGAAGACCTTTTTTCACAGCTTTTAGACGCAGAGAAAATTTTGCTACAAGAAGGCAGTGCTCCGACCCGCAATCTGCACCAGGATATGTTTTTACATTGGTTATTGAAGTTCTCCAGCGGCTGTTAATAACTAAGTAGTCTATTTGATTACGGTACCTATCGCCAGGAGATCTCCATGTGTAAAGACGTCTTGGGTGGTGTTGGAAGCAGGTGTTCATTATTGTGAGCTTCCTTTCGATGCAGAACTCCAAAAGTCGTTGACCTCTCTCATTCCTGGTGCCAATGCCATATTTTCCGACCGTGTTCCGGATGTGATCGTCTTGCTGCGTACTGCCTACTTTTGCATTCCAATCACCCAACAACAAAGTGATCTCGCGATTCGGTATTTTGGACAGAGTAGTTTCCAGGACAGCATAGAACGCGTCGATAGTCTCTTCTTTAGCGCAAGATGTGGGGGCATACACCACAACAATGTTGAAGGTCCAGGGCTTCGCTGATCCCCCCCGGTGGGTTCCCGCTTTGTCGATGCGGGGAGGCTCAGTAACCGTGGCTTGGTCACCCACGGTGAAGCGAAGAGGAACCCGAGGAGGGGCCGCTCGTCAGGGCTTTTGCCGATTAAGCCGACGACGTAGCGGCCAGCTAGTAGGTTGCGGTGCCGCTTGGTAACAGGCGACATCGCAACTGAGGCGGGCCGCGATGTCTTATGGAGATTCCCAGGTCCCATACGATGTCGCGGCTGAGGGTTGGAGGCCGCGGTGGGAGAGGAGTGCCGGTATTGCGGTGCGCCGCTCTCCCTACCTTCCGCGGCCCGGACGGGGTCGCCACCGTCTGATGGCGGACGCGGTGGGGCCGCAGGGGAGGAGGAGTGTCGGTATTGCGTTAGCCGCTCTCCCTATCCCCTGCGGCCGAACAATGGTAGGTGGCGGGGCCATTGACCTTGACCCGTCACAGGGGGACCAAGGGTGCCATACACGGGGTCGTCTGGCGCCCATGTGCTGATTGGTCCCTAGGGTGGTCACGGCGTGCAGTGTGTTCTGGTGCGCCGGTGATGGGGGGACTCCCCCGAGGAGGGTCCGGTGACGGACAGCCGCGGCGGGTTCGCGGTGAGTGCTAACGCGTACCCGTGCTCCCGCCATAAGCGGCACAGGAGGACACCGTGGAGTTTTAGTGGGTTAGAATCCCACATAACTGCACTATCTCCCCGTGGTAGTGCAGCATGCATGAGCATTTCTCCAAGCAAAAAAAAAAAAATAAAAAAAAAAAAATAAAAAAAAAAAATAAGGGCTTCGCTGATTCTAATACATTGTTTAAAAAGTGAAATTTCCTATATTCTCTATTTTTTATTGTAAAAGGTATTATAACATTGTAGCAAGAGAAAAGCTTATATACAAAGGCGAGATTAACTCAGAATTGGGTTCTCATACAGCAAACTTCAGTACTCTAAATTGGAAATTAAGCGAAGCGAAGCTAGAACTACCTATTTCACTCCTCGCTCTTACCTTGCCGTATGAAGAAACCTCAGTTACAATACTTACAAGTCTTACAACATAAAGGTACAGACATGATTTCCATTCCGTATTTAATTGCTGATGGTATTGTAGCAATTAAAATTACTTCAAATTGCCCATTATGCAGGTTTGCTATTAATTGCTTTATTCTATTTACTTTGCCGTGTTCAAATATAATATGTTGCAAACGTGTTTAAGATTGTCGTGTAGATTAGACTGGTTTGTCTAGATTTCATAGTTTACTTTAAAAAAAATTGACGCTATAAGCATTCTTGCAAAGGCAGTCTACATATACCACATACACGCTCTTCTGATGGTTTGATGGGCTGTACTTACCTATATTATAGACGTTTTTTATTGAAAAGAAACCGGCCAAGTGCGTGTCGAACTACGCACATTTAAGGTTCCGTACCAAACCGCAAAAACAAGTTTGAAACAAAGAAAGAAAGAAAATATATTTATTTGGCACAGACTCAAAGACACAACATAATATTATACATCAGATAAAATACAAATAAAATAAAAATATAATAAAGTCTGACGTAAGAAATTAGTAGGAAAATATGCCTCACGGCTGCGCCAAAAAGGCCCAGTTCAGCAAAAATGCCAGACAACTAGTGCCTGACGCTGGTTTTCAACAGGACCTGATGTGTGAGGTGACGAATGTAAATCAGTTTTATACTGGAAGGTGACGTGTGTATGTATATTTAAATAAATTAAATTTGTAACGGATACAAATTACGTTTACATTAATAGTGACGAATATGGGAATATGTACATAAATAGTGTGAAAACGAGTAGATAAAATTGCAAGAATAAAAACTACCAATTAGTTAAGTTAGTTGTAGGAATTGGTAGGAAAGGAGGACATTTTGGTTGATAAACGTGAATATTTTTTGAATTTTCATCGGCAAGGCCTATATTCATCAGAGAATTTTAACACCGCGGTGAAAAATATAGCAAATAAATTATAATATTTTTATATTGGTCAGCGCCATCTCTTGACCAATAGTGGAACTAATGAAGTTTTTGTTGATATCTAAAAAGATGTTCTATTCAGAGACATCGTTTTATTTTTCCTTCTTCTTTTCGTGTGGATGTGGCCACCTCTGGTGCCAGAGGTAATTGAGCCGCAGAGATATTTTTTTCCTGTAATCTTTACTAAACTTCTATCACATAGAATAATTTCAGATTTTTCACTATGCGAACTTCGAAGATAAGGCGGGAGGGCACGGTGTTTTTTTTTATTTTTGGTCAAAAGTCGAAAACTATGCGGCCTAAAAAAAAGAAAAATGTATGAGAATGTGCAAATAGCGCTCTTTCATAGGATACCCCACATACCCTAGTAGTCCCCCTTTCAGTTACTGTTGCAAAAATAAATCTTTCTTATTTGCGAAATAGTTGGGCAAACGTTATCTAAATCTATTTCAAATTTCAAGTTCATAGCATTAGTAGTTCTTGAGATATCTATCCAGCTGTGACAGACGGACAGACAGACTGAGTCGCACCATAAGGGTTCCTTTTTACCATTTTGGCACGGAACCCTAACTAGCTTTTTCCCGGGACTTCACTCCCGTGGCCAATACGAACGCATGGCGTTGTTATTTCTTTGTTGTTTGGGTTTTGATTTGATTCTAAACGCAGTAAAACGATAAAGATATTAATGGAATCTATCTCTCAGTTAACATTCTCAAGTTCCTGAAAATCTTACTAATATTATAAATATGAAAGTTTGTTTATTACTCAATCACGCCAGAACGGATCTGGATATATATCACAGAAATAGTTTATAGTCTGGAATACAGGCTAAATTTTTTAATAACATTTTATCCCGGAATATTAATGTTCCCTTGGGATGATAAAACACTTTGAACTCGGGCGAAGCCACTGGCAGAAGCTAGTCATATAATAAAACGGAAAAGTCCGGCAGCCTCCCTAATTTAACGCCTTAATTAGTAATTAATTGAGTGTGAAATTAAGATCACGAAATAAACGGTTACTTATTTACTGACAAGCTCTATTAAACAAAAGGTTACCTTATGTTTTTACTTGAACTTTTCTTTTCAGACACGTTTGAATAACTGCCTCGTTGGTTTAGCGGTTGCAAGCGCTACTGCCGAGCATGAGGTCTTGGGTACGATTCCCGGGTCGGGCAAACTGTAGTTGGGATTTTCCATGTAGAATATCTCAATAGCATCCCGGAGTTTAGCAAAGTGTAGTTGCAACTTTCCATGTAGAATTTCTCAATAGCGTCCCGGAGTTTGGCAAAGTGTAGTTGGGATTTTCCATGTAGTATTTCTCAATAGCATCCCGGAGTTTGGCAAAGTGTAGTTGGGATTTTCCATCTAGAATTTCTCAATAGCATCCTGGAGTTTGGCAAAGTGTAGTTGGAACTTTCCATGTAGAACTTTTCAATAGCATCCCGGAGTTTGGCAAAGTGTAGTTGGGATTTTCCATTTAGAATTTCTCAATAGCATCCCGGAGTTTGGCAAAGTGTAGATGGGATTTACCATCTAGAATTTCTCAATAGCATCCCGGAGTTTGGTAAAGTGTAGTTGGGATTTTCCATCTAGAATTTCTCAATAGCATCCCTGAGTTTGGCAAAGTGTAGTTGAAATTTTCCATCTAGAATTTCTCAATAGCATCCCTGAGTTTGGCAAAGTGTAGTTGGGATTTACCATCTAGAATTTCTCAATAGCATCCCGGAGTTTGGCAAAGTGTAGTTGGGATTTTCCATCTAGAATTTCTCAATAGTATCACGGAGTTTGGCCCGGTTGATGGCAATAGGCTTGTTCCCTATTATATTGTTCTTAAACATAGCTGGCAAAATGTTGTTGTTCTATGCACCTCCTTTGCCTAACCCTTTGCGGAATATAAGCGTGATGTTATGTTTGAATTATTTTTTATCACTGTACACGCCTTGCGCCTTGCCTTGCGTCTATCCAACTATGTAGGAGTTGTCTGTCAGTTTCAAAGAGCTATTTCTTAAACGTTTCATCTGTTAGGAATGAACCTAAGGCTAGGATGGTTATCTGAATGGCTGAGTAGTTTGAGAACGGCTCCGTAGCGTTCTATGCGTTAATTGACTCTGCAATCTACCCGACTTATGAAAGACGCTGTAGTCTATACCCAGATTATTTTTAGAAAATCACGTATTTGGTTATCGAAAATAATACCGGTAGAATCAAACCTAATGGCAGCACGGAATACTCTGCGAGTTGCTGGACAGCAAAAAAATAATTTGACAGCGAGTTTAAGGGTGGGGTACCGCGCAACAAAAAGTGAATTTCGCAGCCGTCATTAATTTTGAATTGACCTGTACAACAGCCAATCAAATCATTTGACATGAAATTTGAAAACAGCCTGTCTATTCTGCAGAAATCTCACGGTGAAAACTTACGTGAATTGCTTAAAGCTCACTTGATATTTTTTTTTTTTTTGCGTTGAGAAATGCTCATGTACATTGCGCTACCACGGGGAGATAGCGCAGTTATGTGGGATAGAGTCCCACAAAACCACACCCACTAAAACTCCACGGTGTCACCGGACTCTCTTCTGGGGAGTACCCCCCATCACCGGCGCACCAGAACACACTGTGCGCCGTGACCACCCCAGGGACCAAACCAGCATATGGGTGCCAGACGACCCCGTGTATGGCACCCTTGGTCCCCTAAGCTCACTTCACCTACGTTTCCACACAGAGATTTTTAACCAAATAAGAGTCTACTGAATCATTTAAACTTTCGGAAACCGACAGCTTTTCTGGTAAATTGATGTATTACTAGCGACGGCAATATCCATAATTAGCCACTAAATTCAAACGTTACTACTGGTTTTATGTTTTACTAGCTGTCCCACGTGGCTTCGCTCCCGACAACTGGCTACCTACCCATCTACCCTACCTACCTACCTACCCTACCATACCTACCCTACATACAAGATTGTTGCGTAACTTTGACCGTTTACGCAGTGCACGCAACGGAAGCTCTCAAAAAGAATAAATTTTCCCCGTTTTTAGAACATTTTTCATTGATACTCCGCTCCTATTAGTCGTAGAGTGATGTTATATAGTCTATAACCTTCCTCGATAAATAGACTAAACAACACAAAAAAAAAAACAAGTCCAACCAGCAGTTCCTGAGATTAGCGCGTTCAAACAAACAAACAAACTCTTCAGTTTTATAATATAAGTATAGATTAACTACGATTAACATGAACACTGTTCCGCACCTCGGTTTCTTGCGAATAAATTGCATATACATTGGTACAATTATTTCAAGCACGATTGCTTAATGAAAGCAATTTTGATTGCTTGTGAAATTATTGTGTATGAAGATAAATTATAAATACATAGTGCTTCCTTCCTTTCTGTTCATGTACCTAAGTAATTAAAATGATCCATATTGATATTATACATGCGGAAGTAACTTTGTATGTTTTTGCGTTAGATTTTCACGTCTTAGCGGTTGAACTGATTTTTAGTGAAACTTGGCACACGTGTAGACCCATGGCCTGGATTAGAATATAGGATACCTTTTTTTAACCGACTTTAAAAAAGGAGCAGGTTCCCAATTCAACTCCTTAATGATAAGTATGTCACGGGTAGAAGATATCTCAAATAGTTAATCGACTATGATGAAGCAAATACACATAAATAAGTGGTGCTGATGAAAATGGTACTATCGAACTGATCTGATGATGAAGCCAGAAGGTAGGCACTGGAACTCCGAAATAAAACAATGTATCATAGTCGTGTTTGGGCTTACTTGAATCTTCATGATATGTACTTTGGCTATAAATGATTTTCATAGTAATTTAAGGTACCTACCAAAAATAAAAATCTTTTTAGCAAAAAATCAAACCGACTTCAAAACAGAACACTACAAAGCGCAAAATAACATTCTCTGACGAAGTTGGTATCGAAAAACGAAATAACTTATTACAAAAAAAATCAAACCGTCTTCCAAAACAAAACCCTTTGCTCCTTAGTGCATAAAGTCCATAAGAAAATTTGACGCGGGCAAAGCTGCTAGTAAAATATAGTAAGTAATAAAATACATAAACACTGAGTTTAGCAAGCGTGGCAACACTTCCTTATGTTTTTTCACTGTAGCGATCAATGCAAAATATAAACTGCAGAACTTAGATGTATCTACTTTACATGTCATATTAAACATTTGCTTGTTTCTGTTGTTGCCACGAGCACGAACAGCCTTATAGCATTATCAAGTATTTAGATGTACTTCGGGGCATGTAAGCGTAATGCTATGTTATTTATACGTGCATATAATGTTGATGTCGTTATTTCGAGCGTGACTACATTTATGACATTAAGCCCACTTGCACGAAAGCCTTAACACAGAGTTAGTTGCTAACACGAGGTTATATAGACAATTTTTCATGACAATTTGACCTCGTGTTAGCAACTAACTCCGAGTTAAGTTTTTCGTGCAAGTGGTCTGTAATACGTGGTGTATTACAGACCACTTACACGAAAAACTTGGATTTGTCGATGTGGTATAGAAAATTACGACAGTCAACTTAAAGGCATTCAATAACTTTTCCTTCTTTTTAAGCTTTATAGAAACAATTGATTAATAGATTTCGTAGTAAGTCTACAACTCCTTGTTTGAGGTTAAAGTTCTGATTTTCTAGGGTAGTGCCTAAACTAATACTCTTTCAACAAATCATACAGTCAAAAGCAGTAGGTTTTTTGTGATATATCTCAAAGAAGACACTACGAATAAACCTACAAGAATCCTTGACCACATACCATATTATTAATACACGATCAGTCACGACTTGATCTGAATTACGACACCAATATTTTTGTACCGGTAATATTGAACTATTACTTATTTTCATTGTTATGCATAATAGGTGTGTCTGTGTGTCTTGTGTCTCAATGTCTGTAGGTCGGCGCCATTTTTGATTTGATTTGAAAAGTTCAAGCTGTCTAATTGTATTGTAATGGGCTGAAAAGGAATCTAATTTGAGTTGGTAATAGAGCAGTATTTTTGTTGATTACTTATTGATAGTGAATAATTATAACATTGAATGCCTGTCAGTCTAAACCACAGGACCAGACTCTCAAACAAAGAAAGAGCATGGATCACCACGGTTGCTCACTGCGTGTGACCATTATTGTATCTACCACGGGGTCCCAGTGATAACAAAGGTAATTTGGTTCTAATAAATGCCACTAGATGGCGACATGCATCGATTTGTTATTGAATTGTGTGTAAAATTTAAGTTTTCTAGAATTCATCATAAAAATTGTCTTTTTTAATTAACACAAAATTATGGAATATTGGGCTCTTAATTCACATTTCAAAGATTATTTGAATGAATCATTTAAAATTGATTCCAATAGAAGGCACCGTTTTACATTTTTGGAGCATGCACTCGATATTTTAAATTTGTATTGTAACACATTTTGGTACAATGAAAGTGTAAAAACGAGCAAAAAGGTACTATAAAACAAATCGTCACTGTATTTATAGAAAAAAAATAGTCACGAACGGAGAAAACCCTTTTACTTGCAAGTCGCTGCTTACACCATCTATAGTCGTGGAACGGAACTAAACGCGATCGAAGTACTTATAAAAATAATCATCTCAATCAGACGAAAAACGCTAGTTCCGTCGGCATGGTTTCTTTATTTGGGATGAGGCATCTGTATGCTAGTATTTTAATATCTGTGTTGCCACGGCCAGCCAGCGGAATTGATGGGCAGGGGAAGTCGGGTTCGAAATAACAAAACTGCGTCCAAATCTCCTCGTTTATTAAAGGTTTATAAAGGTGCCTAAAACAATAAAAATTATAAATGATTACAAAATGGATACTCGTTCAAGCCTCAATACATAGACACAATTACAAAATAACTTACCCAAAGGGCACCTTGAAGTAGGTACTAGAAATCACAATATAACGCAATACACACAGTTCATAAACCGAATATATTAATATAATATAATAATTTTTCCAATATAAAATTTAAATTAATGCCTTGAGTGTCAGCAGGCCAGAGCTATTTTTCTTGACAGCTCCCTTGAAAAAACGAGGCTTTTTGACAGACATTCCATCAATGAATTTTGAATTTTTATTTTTAAGAGATCGCCAAAATGATTTGAACCAAAAAAAAGGTCGACATGGTCACAGTGTATCTTCCTAAGTTCAGGTTCTCCGCAAATGTTAACATTCCGTAATTTAGTAGGTACGTGCTTTTAGATCGGACTCATAAACCACTGGCACTTGTAATAGAGAATCTAAATAGTGTAAAGGTGCTTACAGATTTAATCAAGCTAATCTGTAGTCTCTCAGAGATTGCGATTACTGAAGACGTCCAAAATCGGTGGTATCAGTGATAGGAAATCAATTTTTCTGGCTAGAGCTTAACATTTGCTTATAAAAAAAAAGTAAATTAAAAAAATCAAAATACCCGACTGCTTAAAAGGCGAACTAAAAAGACGTAAACAAGAAGAAATTCATGGTGTGCAGTCGGAGGATACATATTCGCGAACTGGCTGACCAAAACCAGATGTATGCTCCGACTGCACAGCATGATTTTCTTCTTGTTTACGTCTTTTTAGTTCGCCTTTTAAGCAGTCGGGTATTTTGATTTTTTTAATTTACTTTTTTTATTTATAACTTTTTAGTTATTTTTTTTTAGATTTCGGTACATTTAAACATATAAGTGTTATATTATATTTTTGAAATTACCTCTTAAAACCCTTTATTTTGATACCCCACACGATGGGTTTGGAAGTAAAAAAAAAATTTGTCCCCCACAATATGGCGCCCAAAATCCGCCATTTTTCTATTTTCCCATTTTAATGTAGCCAGTGACACTCGCAGGGTTAAAACGAATAGATTGACGTATGAATCATCAAAATCGGCCAACGCGTTTGGTCTCTGGAACGCCACATAGGAACAAACATACATACATACATACATACATACATACATACATAGACTGATAAACACATTACCCTCCTTCGGCAGTCGGGTAAAAATACGATGTCGAGTCGATAGTCTAACACACATTACGCTAACAGATTTGCTTGATTTTTTTCATCACACGTGTCTATCGTCAATATGTATTTATTTATTTTATACTTTACGCACACAAATGCACAACAGCACCATGCATTTTAGGTACGATCGACGTGATATTGAAACTTTATCCACGTTCCGATTATGCAGTTTTACTATCTTACTGCATCGGTTACGAACTCACGTCTTAAGTCCTAGAAAGGGGCGGACAAAGGTTACTTTCGTACAATAAACTTGAATAAATTGTACAATTTGGTTCCGACCTTCTGAGATCATTGCAATCTAAAAATTACTAAAGTTGACGCAATGTTCAATTTTTTATTCATAATTTAATCAATCTCTAGGCAGTAAAAATATTACGATATTGATTGATTTTATCCGCTTCCATTGCTATATATTAACCACTTTCGCACTTTCTTGTTTACCGGAAAAATGTTGCCATTTATCCCTATAAATTAACTACCACAAATCCATTTCCCCGATAAAATGTCACAACCATCACAGAATAACTGGAACAGAAGGCCCTCCTAAGATATTTCATACAAGTAACAGTGGAAAAAATAGCCGTACGCGGGGTGCAAATTTAGCCGTTTGGTTAAATTGACACTCCATTGGGGTTATTGAATTATTTATAACTGGGTACCAATTGAGGCACAGTGTGGGATTCTCTATTGGATGCTAATTAGGTTACAATAAATGTGTCCCAACTGAGTGCTAACAAGGAGCAGTAGGTGCGTCCCAACTGGGCGCCTATAATGAGGAATAGTAAATGTGGCCTAACTGGGCGCCAAGAAGGCCAGAATATAAATTATGTACCCCAACTGAACAATAAATGAGTTCCAAGTTCCAAGTGGTTACCAGTTAGGTTCGTCGTTACCAGTTTTATTTCCAGATTTTAAAAAGTGTATTCTCTGTGTTTACGTGCCCTGTGGCACACTTGCGTGAGCGCACGTAGTTGCAAGTATTCCGTTGTTCCGCGGTGCGTGTCGGCAATCTGTGAAGATGAGCAAGAAAACGCGACGCAGCATTCCGCCGTGATGCAGAGAATGCTCTGCTGAGCACGGGACACTGAACTGGCCGATACTCGTATGTACAAGGGATGGTTGCTTTCGTTGACCTTTAGTGAATATTAGTGACAGTAGAGGAAGTCGGTAAACAAATATGGGGAATCATTTACCAGTGTTTGCTACGTTTTAAAAACATAGCCTTAAGATACATTTTCCTATTGGAACCAAGGTACTGACCTTTGGTTGCTTTTTGCCTCTTTCGCCCTTTAGCTAACACCTATGTTAAGTACGTTAGTGGAAGATCGACTTTCAAAAGTGTTGTACCGGTAGTAAAGTTAAGATAAAAAAATAGGGCTATAAAGCTCGATAGCTTTAGTCTTGGAGCACTTGGTGTTGCCTCATTTCCACCATACAACTATTCAATTATTCACCATACCTAAAAGTCCACTACGCTATACTATTTTGCTACATACAAAAGTAGTCTGGCTTTTACTCCACTGTTTGACGATGTACGTTCAAAATAAAAAAAATATATCAATTTGTCTCATCATTATCTTGCCCTGTATGGAAGCAAAAAAGTAAAAAAATATTAAATTATGAGCTTCAAAAGTTCCATATTAAAATAACACTCATTTTAACGCATCTTTGGGCGCAAATAAGTACCATAAAAAAAAGGAAAATTTAAAAACGGCCTCCATACAGGGATAGATTAGTAGTTCAACAATGCAAATAATTTTATTTTGAACAGATACATTCAGTCGTTTTTTCATGATATCCAGACTCCCAAAGGTCTGTTTATAAAATTTCGCGCGCTCGTTTTCGTTCTAAATCATCATCCATATCGCTACAAATTTGCAAAAGTATGTATTCGTACGCGTACTAGCTTCTTACTGCTCATACCAGCATCTATCTGTTCCCCACGTGTTTTCGATTGATATAGCACGCAATTTAACCCCGCGCACAAAATAGTTCGTGCTGTCGACTAGTGTACCCTTAAACAATCTCTATGGTCTTGCCTCATACACTGTTCTATGCAGAGAATCCACTGACCTGGCTTCAAGTGAGATTGCGAAACTATTGTCGTGAAACAATAGCTTGACAACTAATAGTTAAACTTGACCTAGCTTAATCCAGTTTTGAGTGAGTATTGTATTTGGTTGTATACAATTTGACAGCACGCTGCAGTGACATGGTTTGAAGAAACGAAAGATTTTGAGACGTAACTTGGAGTATAGTAAAGAACTAGAAGTAGAACTTGGTGGAAAAGTTATCTATAATTTACTATATATTATATATAATATTATAAACAGGAAAGATTTGTATTTTTGTATGTAACAAATAAACTAACCTATTTCAAACATTCTTTCACCGTTGGGAAGCTACACTATCCCCGAGTGACTTTTTATCCCTGTATTCCTAAGGGAACGGGGACTACGCGAGTGAAACCGCGAGGCATCCGCTAGTAAACTAATAATAACATCAAACCGCATTTCTTCGTCGGAATAATATTCTTCGCCATAGTTTAGCTATTACTTCGTGACGTCACAAAAAACAAACGGCTGTGCGAAATTTTAGCTCAATCGTACACCGGGAAGTAGGGCAAATTTAACTTCCAAGCATTGATTATACACACAGACACCGGGAAAGTTGACTTAAAACAAAATCTTGTATAAAAAACATCATTATTTGGCTAGAATCAATCAACTATAAATACTTTGTTTACCTTATCTCGAATAAATGACGCAAAAAACTTTCACCCACACACTTTACAAAATATTCATACAGGCTCTTCCAAACTGCATTCACATTCAATAATAAACGTATTTATATTATAACTAGCTTTTGTCCGCTACTTCGTCTGCGTACCATTAGTAACTACTTCAAATAGCCTATTTTTAACCGACTTTCCAAAAAGGAGGAAGTTCTACGTTTGGCTGTATGCTTGTTTTTTCTTATACACTCTCATTTCATCGGTTATGTTCAAGTTTTATGTTATTCGAGTAATATATTCTGGCATAACTTTGGGCTTTTTCTATAGAACTTGCTCATTTTGTACCACTCTAAAAAGTGAAAAATAAAAACTTTTATACAAAAAATACAACTGACTTTCAAATAAATACATTACAACACATCACACATCATCAGTCTATTAATGTTCCCACTGCTGGGACACAGGCCTCCTCTCTGTGCGAGAGGATGGACCGTAATCCACCACGCGAGCCCAGTGCGGATTGGTGGATGTCACATGTCTTCGTATTTTTTGTTCTAGGACATGCCGGTTTCCTCGCGATGTTTTCAAGCGCGAGCCTATAGAGTATAAAAAAATCTCCATACCAAATTACGTTCAATAGACAGACAGAGTTACTTTCGCATTTATAATATTAGTTTGGATAAAGCCAATGGCATTGCGTAGGTGCCAGTGCATCAGGACATTGAACCGCGATATCTAGTGTCTGGTCAGCTGAGAACTTGCTCGCCCTTTATGTAAGTGGTTATGTAAATCAATGCTGTTATTCTTAGAAGTTGTGTGAGGAGAAAGATATGGATTGATTAAAGGTTAATTGGTTTTGGCTTGAATAGTGATTCATAAATCTTCACAGTAGGAATCAAATGCCTTGGTAAAAAATAAGACAAGTATTTAATTGAACCCTTGTTTAGTGATATTTTGACTCTGTCATAATTTACTATATTAACTGGCCCAGGAAGAGGTAACGAGACGACCTAGACACCTACTGTAAGAAGTGGTTCGAGGTGGCTCAGGAAAAAAATACTTGGAAGGGTTTGGGGGTGGTCTTTGTCCAGCAGTGATACTGAGTAAAGTGAAAACTAACATTAAAAAAAATCTTTATTGAACTAAATAACGGTGTAAATAAGCCCGTTGTAAGCTTAGTTTGAGACGACAGGGAAGTTGATATTAGTGGGTTAAATAATTAGAACGATAACTTATAAAAGGCTATTATAAGTGTTATAGAATCCGTCGGCACGATATGGGCCTGCAACAAAGTGCTTAAAAACAGGTTTCCTAATATAACTGCGAGCAATAACTGCAACACTACTTAATGATTGATAACAGATAAGGCAATAAACACAGCAAATACAGTTGTGCAACACTTACTGGTTCAGTAACTCCATCATAAAAACTTGATAATAGCTTCCGAGTCGGTCAACCGCGTTCGTTTGGCGAAGAAAAAGAAATTTCTCTCAAATAGAATCAGAGCTGTATTGCAAACACGCGTCGTTTTATGTAATGGTTCTTACTTCACGGTTTTTTTAGGGTTAAGTAGAGTAAGCGGTGTAATTGTTTTCGGTTTAGTTTTTTAGAAATGTTTGATTGTTTTGAAGATGAGCTGAACTCTGGTAACGTTTAGAATAGACATAGACGAGAAATGGACATGTGATGAGGTGAGAGGATGACCATATGACCAAAAGAGTCATGAAGAAAAAAGGCCGTGGGCGACGACCAATGACCTGGCTACGAACAATAAAGAATGACATGATAACAAGCAACACAACAGAAGAGACAATCCACAACCGCACGCTGTGGAGCAGAAGTACTAGGAGGGCTGTACCCAAATAAACTGGGACAATAACCAATTGAAAGAAAGAAGAAGAAGATTGAAACCTGGCTTTTATCTATTATTTACAAATGCAACCTATTTTAATTTATTTATTTATACTTCATGGACAAAGGTACAATGGCGGAATGAATGCAAGGATCTTTTCCCTTTCCTTTTCCATATAAATTAAATAAATACATGGATAAGACATAAATTCATAACTAAAGCTTGTAGAACTAGCACTTGATTTATCAGAATCTGGCCGAACACAACCCTAATCAGTAAAAAAATAAACATTTAACATGATACCCAAGGGATGTAATCCTAGTCATTATCAACAGCCTATAAACATACATAATTTAACAACGGCCTCCCACTAACAAAAACGTAAAAGCAAATTCAGAAACTGCCTCTATCCATTTTGGACGCTGAGTCAATCCGTTCCGGTCGAACTTGTCCAAAATCAGTTTAATGATGACTATTTTGTGTTGGCAAAATAATTGCAGGTCATTTGCCCACATGAACACATTATTACTATATATTTGTGGTGTTATAGTTACATAAGGTGAATAGGGTATTGAACTAATGTTGAGTTTATCTGTCGATCTAAAGTGTGGTGTACTCTTATGTAATAAAGTATATATGATCTCGAATTTGATACTCTTAGAGTTTTTGTAAGAGCTTCTTCCATTGTATGCTCGTTCTCTAGTAAGAAGACCTTTCCAAAAATCGATTGCAGGAAGACGCGGTAAAGAGTAGATACCTAAGACATATCAGATTGTTTTCAGACGCAGATAAAGACGACACTTACATAGACCTAACAATACCTAATTACCATATAAATTAGCACATAAACAAAGATAACGTCATCTGCAAATGAAGTGATATCACTATTAGACGAGCCCGTACCGACTTTCTACAATCAACGCATGACATGCAGAGGGAAGTAAATGAACATTATCGCCGCATCTCATCTGCCAAGCGTTGCGTATCGACGAAAGTGGCGTGCAATTTCTCATTTTGCTATTTCTGTGTTCGTATCTTGAATGAAAGTATATGTCTGTCCCTACACTATAAAAGTGATACAACTTGAAGCGTCTGCTTTTGAACTGATTTCAACGTTATTTGTCACAGGGTTGAAACACGACCCGGAGATGACTAGACTTTTAAAATCATTAAAAAAAACATGGAAAACTTACCACCGGGCTTGACAAAAACAAAAATTATCATCATGAGCGTGATTTAATAAAAAATATAGGCAATTTTCTCTTAAAAGTAACTTTGATTGTCACAATGTTTAAAGAGAATTAATAGTAATATCCTATCAGCCATAAGATATTATTGAAAAGTCCAAAATATATGAGTTGGTTATGCGTTATCAAAAGGTCACGTGGTAAACCCGAAACGTTTGAAATTTTGACAATCGTTACGATTTTAGAATTTTTCTTTGACGCTAGCTCAAGGAGGGCGAAGTCGCAAGCGTAAGCTAGTTGGTCCATAATTACTTTCCCTTCAAGGTTTAGCGTTCTCGTAGAATGTAAGTATCATGTTCATGGATAAGCCGGAATGCTGATATTATTGCTGATGCGAAATCTATAAAGTACTATCTTTTATGAGCATCGTAGTTTATAAATAGCATTACTAACTTGAAATTCTTAACCGTGAGTATTAAGCTATGCAGCTTTTACTGCGTGTGTATAGTGAGTCTGGTATAGACTTTTAGTAAAGGTGTTAGGGGTGTTAGGCATGCAATAAAGTAAGATGTTTCATTGTGACTTTCTGTAGATAACTTAGATAAGAACATTGTGGGCACTATCGAATGAACTGCCATAACTGTTGATTTCAGTATCTAGACGGATGTGGTTTCCCTTCGTCGTATCGATAATTCCACAAATATATAAGTTTTGATTTTAGCCACGTCAACAGCGTTTTCGTTTGCCTCACAAAGGTCCTTCAGGGTGCAGGTGTTGTTACACAGATTATTCTAATTAATTTGGGTTCAACGAAACATATAAATATCTTCCATACCCTTCTTCTAGTCGTCATTTCAATAGTAAGGGAATGTGTTTCCGAACCATATAATATTTCTCCTACTCGTATTCAACATTTCCTCACCACATTTTAATCATTCTTCTCCAATGCCCTAAATAATCCCATTTTTACTTTGTACTTTTTATTTAATTTATATCTTAGTTCTTTCTAATACCTATTATAAATACGAAAGTTTAGATGGATGGATGTTAGTTACTCAATCACGCCAGAACGGCCGAACGGATCTGGATGAAGTTTGGCACAGAGATATATTATAGCCCGGAATAGCACATAGGCTAGTTTTCATCCCGGGTATAATGTTCCCTTGATTAATCAACACTTTCACGCGGGCGAAGCCACTGGCAGAAGCTAGTGCCTATTATAACCGCGAAAGTTTGGATGTATAGATGTTTGTTACTCAATCTCGCCAGAACAGCTGAACGGATCAGGATGAAATTTGGCATAGATATAGATTATAATCTGGAATAGCACACAGGCTAGTTTTCATCCCGGTATAATCCCCGCCTCTCCCTTGCTTGTGATAAGATTTTTTTTTTTTTTGTCATCATCACGGCTCTAGATCATCACATCTTCTAGCTTCAATTCATCTCCATCAACCATTTAATTACACACTATGCAGATTAACCTAACCTGACAATTAGCCTACCCACCATCACCGTTTTGCGCTACGATCACCGCCCGCGTCGGCCTCTGCGCCTGCGCCGTTTTACAATTAGTCACAGTTTTGCAGGCGTGCTTTGACATTGAGCGCAAAGCGTGCGCTATTAGCGTTGGTGCCATCTGGAGCGATACGTTTTGGTGGGAGCATTAAGAAGTAGTGTTAACTTGTGTGACTTGTGCAAGTTCTGTTGTCTGTTGACTGAGAGAGGTCAAATTGCAGAATTATGTTCACGCTCCGTGTAATCACTTTACACACATACATAAATTAAAGCCTTTTTTCCATGGGCGAAGGCAGAAACTACGGAAGCCATTTCTTCATTAAACTTCAATAATTAATCTGCATGCTTCAGAATTCTTTGATTTCACTAAATTGTGGTCTAAATACAACTCATCTGCATTAAATAAGTGTAATTCGATTATTTGAATTAGATTAAATTCAATACCGAGACCCCACTGATTGAAATTTAACACTGACAATGGATTACATGTTTAAGTTTTTATTACAGAACAGTCAGGATGCTCCAATCTCATCCAGTATCACCTGGTTGCTGATTCCCTTCCAGAGTCTTTGTTCCCTGATAGCTACAACCTTGGGGTCACTTCTAGGCAAGCGTGCTTCACTGTAGACCACATCATCGCTTACCATCAGACGAGATAGTGGTCAAACGCGAGCCTACAGATAACAAAAAAAAATATAAGAATCCTTTTTATCATATTTCTGTTTGCTGTCTCTTTTCATCATGTGGGTACAGCACATGAGTCTCTTGTTAATCCTCCAGACACCGAATCCAGCTCTCCAGACAACAAAGTCCCTTTTCCAGAGAACTTCGTCCTTCGTCCAAGTTCGACGACTTATCTATTACGAAAGTTAAATACCCAGGTACCTTAGGCGTACAACGTAGCTACCTGAAGCTGTCAAATACATGTTATTGCTACATAGAAACCTGTCAGTCACAATTTACGTTGAACGGGTTATAGAATGGAATGGTATATGGATTTCCTTGTTACTATTTCCTTCACTGTTGGTAGGAAGCTGTATTTTATATTTCTATGGTTGGAAGGGACAAAAACTGGGTACTTAACTTACCTGGTATCTTGGATGTACTTAATGTTTATGCGTTTTTTTATTGTCAGTCTGTACGTGGTAAACTCAAAAACTGCCGAACGGATACAACGGAACGGAACAATGTACGGAGTGATAGATGAGGAAATTTTAGGTGTATAATTCATTCAAATTTCATTCAAAAGCGATAATGGTACGGAACCCTTCGTGTGCGAGTCCGACTCGCACTTGGCCGGTTTTTTTTAATTGACAAAGCTTGCTACACGATCCAAGATTTTCTTAATAATTAGTACCTACAATCTGTCACCATTCACCTACTTTTTATTTTAAGATTTGCTTTATATGTGATACCTGTGATGTTTTTTATATTGCACGTTGACATAATTTTTGTATGCCTACTAGGCAAGACATAATGGAACTCTAATTTACCTAACATCTGTCTGTATAACTTATGACCACAAAGATTTGTTTAGATAATTAACTGTTAGGTGACCTTCCCTATATCACGACACGACATAGATAAAAAAAAAAATTAAAACTTATATTAAAATTCTGTTATGCCTTTACTATTAAACAAACAAGGTTAATACAAGGTGTTAAGATTTCCTTAAGAATCATATCCAAAGAAAAGACTACCTATTGAAAATAGTTAAATTGAATAACTTGCTATAGAAAAATATTATAAAAGCGTCACCTTGACCTTCTCCTACGTAAACAAACATGACCTTATTACGGTCAGATGAGTTAAACTCGCAATATTTTATGTACAAAATATAAATTTGTAATGAATTTAGCACCTTTTATTGGGCAAATAAAATAAATAATTGAATGCCATATTAAACTGCCGAGCAATGAAAAAGTTCCACCCACAAAATGCCGACAAACACATCAATTTAATTTTTTCACATTTAATTTAAAATTTGAACACAATATTTACGTTTTTAGTTGGTAATATTCTGATGCGCTGTTAAATGTACTTCAATATTGCAGACGGCGGCGGCGTCATTAAGCTAGCCTTTCCCGTTTAGGAGTAATTTGGTGCTATGTCACTGGAACTTTTTCATTGCTCGTTAGCGTATATATTTACTAGATAGCCGGTCTATCGATGGATTTAAATCGGTCGGTCTAGTTCATAACATTTATTTAAATCACAAATTTAATAATTTCCGCTTAATCGGCTATGAATGATTTAGAGTATATCTAACCAAACATTGTAAACAGGTAAAATTGTATTATACATCTTACTAATATTATACATGCGAAAGTTTGGTTGTGCGTATGTTTGTTACTCAATCACGCCGGAACGGATCTGAATGAAATTTGGCACAGAGATAGATTATAGTCAAGAATAGCACATACGATACTTTATATCTCGGTAATATGTTCCCTCGGGATAATTTTCGCCATTCACGCGGGCAAAGCCGCTTGCAGAAGCTAGTTGTATTTTTTTTTGTGAAATAAACATTATTGTCTGTAAGTACTGAATTACTGATATTCTATCACTAATAGGTGGCTACGCTATCGCTGAGTAGCATATGCTACTTTTTATACCGGAAAAAGCACGAACAAGAATTTTTTTAGGGTTCCGTACCCAAAGGGTAAAAACGGGACCCATTTACTAAGACTTCGCGGTCCGTCTGTCTATCTGTCTGTCTGTCACCAGGCTGTACCTCATGAACCGTGATAGCTAGACAGCTGAAATTTTCGCAAGTGATGTATTTCTATTGCCACAATACTAAAAACAGAAAAAAATAATATTTAAGTGGGGCTCCTATACAACAAACGTGATTTTTTTGCCGTTTTTTTCCCTTCGTGCGCGAGTCCGACTCGCACTTGGCCGGTTTTTTTAATATATCCCAGTCCAGTATCCAAGCTGAATAATATATTTATTTATTTATTTACAGGTCACACTTATGAAAATAAAAGAAAAATTAACCCTAAAACGATAAATTAAATCCAGCGATAAAATAACGCTGAGTTCATGCGACGATGTCATCAAAGTTCACCCTTCAATTACATCTTACAGCACCAGACAATTACTCGCCTTTTATAACACCATTTTGACATCTCTGAAATTAAATAACTTCCAACTATTACAAATTACCATTGCACAAAGCTTTTTAGTTGCTAAAAAACCGAACTGGCAGATTCGTGACACTTTATACGCAAGAATTGTATGTAACAGGCATCCCAATTTATCTAGATAATTGCAATGTTAACAAATTATGTTGTATTGTTTTGTTTGTTGATATTTATGATAATTGTATGTATAGTTGGGATAAAAATTAGGTAGATTGGATTGCATTGTTAACAAATTTTAGATTTGTCTGTCACTGGTATAGTGTTCGCAAGCGCTATTATTAAGCACTAGCTGTCCCACGCGGCCTCGCTCCCGTCAACTGGCTACCTACCTACTCTACATACATGAATATTGCGTAACTTTAACCGCTTACGCAGCGCACGCAACGGAAGCTCTCAAAAAGGAATATTTTTTTCCCGTCTTTGCAATTTTTTTCATTTATTTGCGCCTCCTATTGGTCGTAGCATGATGTTATATAGTCTATAACCTTCCTCGATAAATGGACTATCCAACACAAAAATAATTTTTCAATTCCAATCAGTAGTTCCTGAGATTAGCGCGTTGAAACAAACAAACAAACTCTTCAGCTTTATAATATTAGTATAGAGGAGGTAGGTCCTGGGATCACTTCCCAGGTCAGGAAAAGTGTTATTGGGCTTTAAAACTCAGTTGGAAGATTTGATCCGAACACACTTACATACATCCATACATTGCAAGTTTAATAAAAGCTTGTAAAAATCAATTAATCGAATGAGACTTGAATAAAGGCTAATCTTACTCAATATTTTAGCAATCAATTTACAAATTGTCAATTTGTAATTAGGTGTCAAAACTCTCTAACTTTCGACCGATGGCCGTGAGTTCGTGACTTCGAGTTCCAAAGCCACGGTCATAGTTCGAAAGTGCAGTGATTGAGATTGCGATCTGGTCCTCAGGTATTGTTATAAAGAGTTGTTTGAATAAGCGGAGGCAGAATTCCTCAAAATATTCAAGTGCTTGTAATGTACAGCTGTAGAGCATTGTCTTTGATCAAAATACGTGAACTCTTAATAGGTTATTATTGTTTGATTTCAAGAAAAAAAATAATGACACAAAAAAAAGTGAAAGAAAAATAAGTGTAAAAGTGTTCATAATAAGAACTCGACTCAGTCTCAGGGTACAGCCGCTTTTAAAGGCAGCTTTCGTTATGCGGCTTCCAAAATATGGAGTAACTTGCCACCACCGATTAGAGTAATTAACACAATACACGTTTTTAGATGACGCTTACGGCAGTATCTCGTAGAAGCACAAATGAAGCTAGATATGGTCGCACTAAATGTCTCATTTATATGATCTTCTTCTTCTTCTTCTTTTCGAGTCGATGGGAAACTCTTTATAAATTTTGGGCCCAGTAGGTGGCCACGCCGATTGCGGCGTCAGTGGCGAGCATAAGGTCTTCCAAAGTGCAGGTGTATGGGCACTTGGGACACACCAGCATGTGTGCCATATTTTGCAAAGAGGCACCGCACTCACACTGGGTATTAGACGGGTCTATAAAACCCCACTTTGCCAAATTGTGTTTGCAGCGGCCTACTTGGGTGCGCAAACGATTGAGTGCTTTCCATATAGGCCACTGCAGTTCACGTCCAGGTGGCAGTTGTTCCTGGGGTTCTAAGAAGTCGGGTGGTGGTAGGTGAACTTTTCTCCACAACCTGCCCCTCACTATAGGCGGTGGGTCTTGGATAGCCCGTGTGCATCGAAGAAAACTCTTCCGACTCTTAAGTCTATGATGTATTTATCTATCCACATAATTTGTAGTTTTTATTCTTGCAATGTTACCTACTCATTTTCACACTATTTATTTACATATTCCCATATTCATCACTAATTTTAACAGATACAAATTTATTTTATTTAAATATACACATAGTACACGTCACCTTGCAGTGTACAACTGATTTACATCCGTCACCTCACACATCAGGTCCTGTTGAAAACCAGCATCAGGCACTAGTAGTCTGGCATTTTTACTGAACTGGGCCTTTTTGGCGCAGCCGTGAGGCACACTTGCCTGCTAATTTATTTCGTGTGACTTTAATTTATTTATTTTATCTGAAGTGTAATATTATGTTGTGTGTCTTTTAGTCTGTGCTAAATAAATGTATTTTGTTTCTTTCTTTTCTTTCTTTAAACACAAACTCAAAACTTTCTTCAATCATAGTTTACTTTGCTCTCTAGTATTTTTACGTGCACCATATTCCTACCAAGTCGAGCTTTTCCTACACATTCTGGGGACCATCCTACCATATATTATCAGACCAAGATCAAAAACAAAACACAAACAACAGTCACATTTACAGAATACTCACAATTAAATTACAAAACTATTATATTCAATCCGCAACGAAATGTTCCACATTTTAACCAGAGCTTGTGTTTCTCAACCGATGGCAAATATCTGCCATCTGCTATTGTTTGTTCACTTGACAATTTCTTCAAACATTGTTGAACTTTGTTCTCTATTATCTTTAAGCACGACATTCCTACCAAGTCGAGCTTTTTCTAAACTTTCTGGGGACCAACCTAACACCTTTTATCACTTTTATGTCTTAAACAAAAGCCTTTCAACAGCCATATTTCTAAAATTCTCATATTAAAACTACAAACTGTCATATTATTATCAATCCGTGACGAAATGCTCCACATCTTAACCAGAGCCCTCGTTTAATACCTAATTCATGGCAAATATCAGTCAAATTGAAAAAAAAAAAAACCTATTATCACTTCACTTGATTTAGATTTTTTATATAAGTTCATTAAATATTATTTTTCTGTCTAGTAACAAAATTTTCATAGTAGTCTGGAACAAAGTGTATTTTACCCTGTCTTGTTGTCGGGCGCTGATAGCTGCGCCACAGTTTATACTTCTGTAGCTATCATCGTTCCATTGTACTTTGTGTAATTCCTAAATGGTTCCAAATAAACGTTTATTTATTTATTGAAATCTTTGTATCCTAGATTTTGCCTAGGTACCCAATTGAAACCATGATCTTTCTTTCACATTTAATCACATCAATGTCAAAAAAAAAAAACTCTACGCTTGCATTTCCAAAATTCTGACAATAAAACTACACAAACTAATATTATTATCATCAATCCGTGACGAAATGTTCCACATTTTAACCAGAGCCCTCGTTTATCACAGCCCATGGCAAATATCAGCCACTTGCCATTGTTCACGTGATAATTCCACGAGCTCAATGCTCCGGTTGTCATGTGGGTTTGTTTTAAGGTTTAAAAGGCCTTAAGTGTGAGGTGTTAGTGAGAGTGAGAGGTACACGACTGTTTCGGAAATTATTTTGTGCGGCTTGCTTCTGTGTTTGCTGCTGGTTGAAAGAAAATTTCTAGTTTGCAAGGTGGTTTTGAGCTCATAAATTGTTCAGTTTTCCAATTTAATTTAAATTGCCTCGTTATTAGATGTCGTGTAAATTTTTTCTAATAAAATTTCAAGTCGTAAACGGTCAATTTGCATCGCATTACGTCCGTGTGAAAGTACTTTTAATGTCGCTTAGTAAAAATCGCTTATCGGTAGGAAGGTCTTACAGAAAATCATTTAAATTCAATGTTGATTATAAAAATTGTTCGCTTCCTCCATATGACCCTTTACGCCTCGCGTGACGATAAGTATCTTATTCATATTTTTTCTCAGATTAACCAACTAATTAGGTACGGTTAATTCGTTAAGGTACCTACATAATAACAACTTCATAATGTCATATTTTTATATTAACACGGTAGTAAAACCACATACAATAATTTTGATTCGATGCCTTGAAGATATAATTGATCGATGCAGTAGTAAAATGATGAATTTATTTTAATGCTTTGGTTATATTTATGGGCAAGCATTCAATTTGGACGTGATCCTTAGCTACCAATTAGTTTCCATGTTGGTGAACTTCCTATGTTTAAACAAGTAAATGTAAATTATGATTAATGTAGGCGTGCTGTATTAGTATTCTCGTACAAATCGTTGCAATTTTTATTATCATGATCCACAGCCTGACTCAACCCACTGCTGCATATGTCTCTTTTTTAGGGTTCCGTACCCAAAGGGTAAAAACGGGACCCTATTACTGAGACTTCGCTGTCCGTCTGTCTGTCTGTCTGTCACCAGGCTGTATCTCATGAACCGTGATAGTTAGACAGTTGAAATTTTCACAGATGATGTATTCCTGTTGCCGCTATAACAACAAATACTAAAAATAGTATAAAATTTATATTTAAAGGAGGCTACCATACAACAAACGTGATATTTTTGACGTTTTTTGCTCGATATTAATAACGGCAACAGGTTGACACTTGAAATATTCACAGAATATTTAGTTGTATATTCTCTTCAAAAAATAATAATTATTAAATTAAAATAAAATAAATTAAGGGGGGCTCCCATACAACAAACGTGATTTTTTTGCAGTGTTTTGCGATAATGGTACGGAACCCTTCGTGTGCGAGTCCGACTCGCACTTGGCCGGTTTTTTTCTTATGTCAATCTCTATGCTCCTGTGCCTGCAATGGCAAGAATGTCATCTGATCATCTCGCTGCCGGACGCCAAACATATCTTCTTCCAGTCCTTAGACACAGCCTTACTCTGCTACCAATTTTGATTTAATAGCGATGAAATCTAAGTCTATAAACAAAGCCATTAAAGACTTACCGTACGTAGTCATTGTCACCTTACATGCTTCGCTCTGTTTCCGAAACGACTTGTCTACACCACCACTTATTCATAAGTTGGTTGACAAAGAATTATCGTGAGGCTCTAGGGCATGTCGTGATAACTTCGCAATTTTAAGCCATTTCGTTGACATGCTCGTGACAGAACGACGAACATGGTAATTAATTTGAACTTCGGCAACGATTTTTGAGTGCAACGACACGAATTTGAAACGTTTCGTGAAATTTTTGTTGCGTTACAGTTTTTGAGTTAACGAAAATTAGACTAGGGTTTTTAAAATGTCTGCATTATTTAAAAATACAGAAATTTAACTGTAGATACAGTTATTTTTCGATTTCCCGAATATACAGTTTACTTTCGTAAGGGATTAAACAGTGACTGGTATACGGCTCTTTCTAAATACAAACTTAGGAGAAGAACGTTGCGATGTTGCTAAAGCGCTAAATTACTCATTAACTACATTAAATGCCCTAGATTAGCATTAAAACGTCTTTAAAGAATTTGACGCCACATTTATTTTGCTGTCATTGCCTTAATAGCTTTTTCTAAATTGTAAATTTCGTAAATATGCGAATTGCTAAGGCTTGTATACATCATATCAAATGGGATGTAATGATAGGTTTACATGGTTATAAGTTGGTTAAATAGCTTCTGTTATGTGCTTATAGGGACTTCTTTTACTCGTATGAGTAATTCATAGGGCTAATAAAAATTCCTTAAAATAAATCGGACATCGTAACGTATTGTATTGCCCATTTCAGAAACAGTACAGGTACCTACTGGTGTTTTTAACTTAATTGCATGGTTTTTACTATGTACAATTTTGGTGAATGCGTCACTTTTGCTACAACCAAAACAACCCGAAAACAAGGGTTATTGGAAGAAGCAGTAGTAAAAGGTACTCGTATAATACTCCTTAAATTTTCAATGAAATATAAACTGCAGGCACTTTAAGACCTCATTCGAAGATCCGTCGCCAGATAACTTTATGGTCACTACACAATCTACATAAAATATTTATCCACACAATCTAGACGTGACTTTATTAAATAATTGAAATAAAATAGCCATAAAGCCTCCGAGTCGAGACCGTGAACGCTTCGCACGTTCTCACTAACCACCGTGTAACTAATCTAAAGTATTTTGCACTTGCTACTAACTTTTACTCGCGACATCGTCTGCATGCTTAGATTCTTCTACATTATGTATTTCTATTGGATGTATTTGAATGTTGAGTACTGTTTCTTTATTTTGTTTTATTATCTTTTGTCTTGTGCTTTTTTATGTTTTTGAATTTGGTATTCCATTAGACATTATTTTTTTTCTTTAATATATGCATCCATTTTTTCTTTTTGCTTCTACGACCGTTATCTTAGCCTCAAATTATCTATCAAATTGAGCTAGAAATTTGGACAGATACAAATGGTTTTATTGAAAAAATGGGCGCTAGTAATCAAAATTCTTGAGCTTCAACAAGTTCCCTCAGTGAGAATTTTTTTACTTATTCATAAACTTCGTAGCTTCTTGAAAAGTTACTGTATCAAACGGAATTTATTTCTGGTGGAAATATACAAATTATCTCCGATCTGCAGACAACTAAATTACAAATTCAGTTGATAAGACATCGAGAATGGTGTGGCCGGGTATACCAATTCTATCTTTAGAATTCTGGTAGCTTCCCCAGGCGTTAGAATTGCCTGTTTTGACATTTAGCAACAGGAAAACATTGAAATGAATGTAATAAAATTTTGCATAATTTCGATGATTGAAAGGGTATTAGGTATTGAGTTTAGCAATAAAATTAAAATGATTGTTGTGCAGGTAATTTATCTTTGCCAGAAACCGCCTTTTAGAAGAAAGGATTATTCTCTAGAAAAGGAATATCTTTTTTGGAAATTCATTATATTTTATTCATTAATGAACACTAACTTTAGTGCTGTGGGTAGGAAACTTACGAAAGTAAAGGTCATGGGGAAGATATATTTTATAATATATCTTCCCCATGATATTCCATGATATAGCTAATCACCGTTCTGGAAATTTGCTTTAATTTGTAATAAAATAACTAACGAGAAAAATGCCTTAGTAGTCACTGCTTGATGGGTTAAAAATCCGTTTCTCTGAGATCCAATCCAGTTTCTCTTTCTAGACAGTTGATTGATCAAATGTTAGGCTACAAAATATGTACATTCACACATACAGTCCTTCTCAGTAACGTATATATATCGACCCAAGAAATGGACACTGCGCATAGTAGTTTGCAAATGTAAGCGGCCTAAGATCTGGGGACCTTCAACTTTGCTATCCACTCCAAAGAGGTACAAATACCGATCAATTATTAGTATTACGACTATTTAGAGTAGGCAGTTATATGACAAACTAAATAATGTATTGATGATTGTTTATGCGATAAATAAATATCGATAAGTATTTCTTTTTAGTCAGCGGATCGCGTTTTGCCACTATAAGAATTTACTTGATGGTAAGCGATGATGTGGTCGACAGTGGAACACGTTTGCCTGGAATTAACCCATTTACTCTTGACTTGAAGACCTCAAGGAATTCCACTCTTTAGTACTCACACTGAATGCATTCCTCAAACGTTGTGAGGTAGTGTGCGAAGGTGCATTACCGTACGTCTTGTAACCCGATGTTGGAACGGGCTTGGCGGAATTAAATTGTGCAATTTTAACGTACACTTTTAGAAATCTGTCTTTATAAAAGATAGTAATAATAATAATATGATTCTGATTCTGAGAGCAGTGGTGGCCCAGTGCTATCGGCCGCGACTTACAAGTTGTAGGTCGTGGGTTCGAGCCCAGGCAGGCGCTTTACTTTCTGTAAATTGTTTCATCACCGCTGCTCTCAAAACGGTGAAGGAAAACATCGTGAGGAAACCGGCATGTCCTAGAACCAAAAATTCGAAGATATGTGACATCCACCAACCCGCACTGGGCCCGCGTGGTGGATTACGGCCCATTCCCTCTCACAGAGAGGAGGCCTGTATCCCAGCAGTGGGAACATTAATAGGCTGATGATGTGATGTGTTTGATGATTCTGATAATAATATAATTTAGTTTTTAAAGTAAATTTTATTGAATACCAATTTAATCAACGACGTATATATGTATTTAATTTAATTTTATTCCGTTTTGATTTAATTTTAACATTATTTAATTTTGGTTTAATTTTAATTTATGTAATTTTATTTTATGTCCTTTGATTTTTCTTTATGATTGTTTAAATTCTTATTATATATTATGCGACTTATTATGACAATGATGTGCATGCTTGTAAGTGACTTGCTTACACAGGATCTTTTATGAATGTTATTTTCTGATATTAATTTGTAAATGAGTCGTCGTGTGCCTTGATAAATAAATAAATAAATGTCCAGTATGTCTAGCAGAGGATAGGTACTAATAGAGGATAGATGGGTTGATGATGGTACTAAAGTTACCTAAAGTAAGTATCTGTCTGTTTGCTCTTGCTGCTAAATTAGGGAGCAGTAACAGGACATGCATTTGACATCGAACAATAATTATCCACAAATATCTACATACATGCGGCATGTTGAGTAAATGAGGTCATAAGTATAGATATTATACTTAGCTACAAGTATAATAATATTGTACAAATTCTATTGCTACGTTAGTGAATTCACTATTAAATAATATCTCAATATTATTTCTCATGGATCGGTCATGGACTATTAGAATGATATAACTTTTCATGCAGATTTACAAGATAGCCTTCAATTATCGAGTTATTTACGCATGTTTGATTCCCATTACGAATTATAATATTTAAAATAGTATTCAACTTAGGACTTTGAAGAAGAGAATGTATAGTCATACATTTATTGCTAGTTTCCTGTATAACCTTTTGATCAACGGTGTCCAAAATTTTTGTTGATAAAATAGTGGCGACTTGCGAAAATTAGCAATGCTTTGACATTTGTATACGGAAGACTTAAATTCTCGTGGTAAAGAAAGCTAACTGGAACTGATTGATTCGATCAAATATTTATGTTAAAACAATGTTGTCCCAGATTTGGCGTGTTTTTCTCAAGGAAGTCAGATTGATGATGATGATGATGAATATAATGTAAAGTCCTTAAAGGAAATATCATTTGTCAATAATGTCGTTATCTGTCTGAATTCCAGTTTAATTAAAGTAGTAGCTCTTTCATTTTCCTGGAAAAATTTACACATGCAACTTCAGATTCACTTTCGCAACATGAAAAATGCGATAACGCAGTAACTTTTTATAGTGAACCTAATTAAAAAGGACAAAACGCCTTAGTTTAGATCACCCTAGATAAAACCCACTCCTACCCAATACGTCAAACCAGCCTTAAACAGCTCATCATATGACCAAGTAAAGCCAACTAGTACTAAAATACGACAACTATTTGGACTGCGTACCAGATTGTCACCGCACTAACCCGGTGTCAAGGCTGCCAACAACAAAAATTCTTGACAAATTCCTGCCATTGTATAACGACCCTGACCCCAGATTAGGCCAGTTCAGGCCATTTCAGGCTACTTTAGGCTAATTTACAGCTACCGGTCGTGATTTCAGTCTTTATTCCTTCCTACGTACTATTAAGGATAATCCTGTGATTTGTATAGTAACAGAGTTACGTAAGGAAGTTTTACGAGTATCTTAGAGCTGCCCACACGAGGTTTTTGACATGAACAAGGTTGGTAAATTGGTCTGATTTGTTGCTAAGGTAATTTGGTACTTAATGTGACAAGAGAGTAGTCGAAGCTCAAGTCAGTGGTGCTAAACTTCTTCTTTAAAAATGACATGTGAATAACTTGTTTTAGTGATAGATCATGCTGTGACTTCCTTTTTGTGATTATCTCAACCTCGTGATCCATTATAACGTTTGAAAAATGGGAGATCTATCGTAGTTTTTCTGCTACCGACTAAAACCTCCAAACATACTTGTCACCGACATGATTGGACATTTGGGACACTCCAGAAAATGTCCCATTTGCTGCAATGTCACAAATGAACAAGTGATAATCGCGATAGTAGTGACGTCACACAAATCCTGCATCGCGCAAGAGTATTTTCGGCGCGATTTGGACGTATGCAACAGTCCAGCATCAACCGTCGGGCAGTTGTCCGGACCAGACTCAACACCCGATCGGAGGATCCTCCCTTTTCTATGGAGGTTTGTGGCACACCCAGTTCCGCACGCTTCCAAACTAGTGACCCTCGAGTATGAACGTCCCCCACAGTATCTACGGGGTTATCGTAACTTAGCATGCAGCGGACGCGCATTCCTGGTCACCACCCTCAACCTGCACCATAACTCCGGCCTACTGGAGCTTGCGGCTTCATCCAGATGCACTGCGACATCATCATCCCGACTCACTGGAGCATCTTCCCGACTCACTGGAGAATCATCCAGATGCACTGGGACGTCATCACCCTGACTCATTGTGGCATCATCACCCCAACTCCCTGGGGCATCATACCAACTCACTGGAACAAATCTTCCATTGGCCTGGCTAATGACATGACGTCACACAAAACCTGCATCGCGCAAGCAAAGCTTTCGGCGCGATTTGAACACATACAACAGTTCGACAAAAACCTTCGGGCAGTCGTCCGGACCAGATAGAACACCCGTCTGATCGGAGGATACTCCCTTTTCTATGGTGGTTTGTGAAATTTTACACGCTGTTCCGCATGCCTCCAAAGTAGGGTTTGATAGTAGGTATGAACAAAACGATTTACTGGGAATATATAACTCATAATTAATTATGTCAAAGGTTACCCAATAAATCTCCATTATGGAGTACTTACAATAGCTTAGGAAAAGGAACCTTTACAAACGACATTATGTAATTCATGGACGTGACTAGACTTAATAACGAAAGTCGGTTTATTACGAGAAAGTCCGGGATTGGACAATGTTATTCTGACAATAATGTGCATGCTTCCACGGATAAAGAGGACGTGCTTAGATTGTGAAAACAATACAGTACAGCTTTAAGTTTTATCAACTTTGCAATGGTGACGTTAGTCAATGTTCTATATAAGTTATTGCTATCTTGTCATGTGGGCTTTATGCTTCATCATCATCATCATTTTAGCCGAGAGACGATCACTGCTGGACATCCTCCTCCGGGCAACAAAAATTTGACCAGTCCTTTGCTTCTCGCATCGAATCGTATTGCTTGCATGTTTTACCCACGTATCTAAATATTTTTCATTCCGTGTCATAAATATGAATCTCATTTAAAATCAAAACATCGCGAGTTGGTTTGCTGATCTGAAATTCCCAGAACGCTGCGTGCACGCGTGGTGGTCAATGATCGTTTAGTGTTCTACATGATTAGAGACATTTTTCATGTATTTATGAACAGTTACAGGCTGGTATTTTATAGTGTCAAAAACCGTAAGCACGGGGTCTCATTGCTAAGAAAGAAAATTTGGTTCAAATAAATCTCACTAGATGGCGCGATATGCACCCGGTATCCACCTATCTGTTATTGAATGTGCGTAAATGTGTGCAAATAAAATTGTAAAAACGTGCAAACAAATACTATAAAACAAATATTCACTGTATTTAAAGAAAAAAACATTCACGAACCTAGTAAACCCTTTTACTTGCAAGTCGCTGCTAACACCATCTATCTATCGCCGTGAAACAGAACCGGATGCGTTCGATGTACAAAAAATTGCCAGAATAAGCAGTCGAAAAACGCTAGTTACGTCGGCACGGTTTCTTTGTATGGGATGAGGTATCTGTATGCTAGTATTATATTATCTGTGCCGTAAGTTTTAAATAAATTTCATGAGAAAATCTTTCTTCTCAATAAGACACGGATTAGAGTTTCCAATCCTGTTATTGCGGGATCTTGGTATTCCGAGATTATTACATTGTTATTGATCTGTTCACAATACTATAACTTCATTGATACAAGAAATTCTAAATCGATAGTATGCTTGTCGTACGATTTATCAAAATCATGCGGTGTTTGCTATAATCCAGTGGCATATATCCTGCTGGGTCCTGCGTCCATGATTCTGTCGTTTGATGGCTCCGTAAAAATATTCAGAAATTTACAGGGATGAACATTGAACACGGATAAGGATGGAGAGAACACAATAAGTTATTCAAGCTGCCTTTCAGCAATTTACGCAAGCTTGTACCAGACTTTAAATAAAAATGCTCTACAATTTTACAACCACGTTTTACGATAGCTGAATTTAAATGTACTGTGAAGTTTATCTGCTAGATTTTACGATTGTTCTCTAGAATGGTAATAGAATACTAATTTTGGAATCTTTGGTCTTATAAAATAGGATTTATTTTCTTTTTTCGCAGTCCTACCTGAATTTAAGGTTGTGGATTGCGAAAACTTGGCTGGTTAGTCAAGTTCAAATCGTTGATGTATATATTACATTTTGTCACCGATTTCTGTACCTTCCTATTTCAATGGGGTATAGCTTAATCAAATCAACCTATAATGCTCCCAATGCTGGGGCACAGGCCTCCTCTCTGTGAGAAGGAATCTCAATGGTGTGTAAGACAGGTTTTAAAAGTGGATGTACTTATTGAAAACAATAATAGGTTACTTCTAGGCAAGCGTGATCCATCGTCGACCACATCATCGTTTACCATCAGGTGAGATGGTGGTCAAGCGCGAGTCGACATCAAAAAAAAAAAAAAAATTAGGTGATTGATTTAATGTCTGACGAGTCTGATAACGTAGTCTGGTATAGTAATTATCCTCAAAATGAAAAGGTAGTGGAAACATTTAAATAGTCCCCTTAGTATATTGAAAATAAGAAAAATATCCCATAGATTTAAGTTCAACTTATCTTAAGTTGAACAAGACGATTATGGCCTACGGTCAATCATATAAGACAATATTCAAACCTGGTTATAGTAAAGTATTCTTAACAAGATAAAATTACAAATTTAAAAAACCCCCGATTTTAATTTACTATTTCATGCTTTTTAAACTACATATAATATACCTAGTAGCAGACATGCTTCAATCGAAAATCTATCGAAACACGTAATAATGACACGATATCTTGCGAAAAAATCCAGATTCAAAGAGTAAAAAAAAGGTAATTAAAAATATCAAAAAACCCGACTGCTTAAAAAACAAACTAAAAAGACGTAATAAACAAGAAGAAAATCATGCTGTGCAGTCGGAGGATACATATTCGCGAGCTGGCGGACCAAAACCAGATGTATCCTCCGACTGCACAGCATGATTTTCTTCTTGTTTACGTCTTTTTAGTTTGTTTTTTAAGCAGTCGGGTTTTTTGATATTTTTAATTACCTTTTTTTATTTACAACTTTTTAGTTATTCTTTTTTTGGAATTAGGTACATTTAAACATATAAGTGTTATATATTTTTGAAATCGCCTCTTAAAATTCTTTATTTTGATACCCCACACGATGGGTTTGGAAGGAAAAAAAAATTTATTCCACACAAAATGGCGCCCAAAATCCGCCATTTTTGTTTTTTCTAATTTTAATGTAGCCAGTGACACTCGCAGGATTAAGACGAATCGATTGACGTAAGAATCATCAAAATCGGCCAACGCGTTTGATCTCTAGAACGCCACATAGGAACAAACATACATACATACATACATACATACATACATATATACATACATACATACATACATAGACTGATAAACACATTACCCTCCTTCGGCAGTCGGGTAAAAATGCAAACAACTTTTGAACGGCTGAACCGATTTTATTCAAACATAGCTAAGAACACTCTCGACAAAGTCACCTTTGAAACTAAATCAAAATGTCTGTCTGTGGCATCATAGCGCGCTATGATGCCACAGACAGACACACAAATACACAGATACCCACCAACACACGTCAAACTTATAACACCCCTCTTTTTCCGTTGGGGGTTAAAAAAAGATGTGTAGGTAATGGCATGGCAACATATACAAATAGACAGACGCTAAACAACAAACTTGTAGTTACACAAAAACTAGATTACATAAGATAAAACCAAATTGTAATTGCTCAAGTTTATGGGCTATTCCGGTAGCTAGAATTATACCTAATGGCATAATATGCTGTACAGTTGTTCCTTTTATGTACCGCAAACGTTTTTACGTAAATAATAAAGTTAATTGAGTGTAATCGTCATTGTCTGTGACAATAATAAGCTTGAAAGTGACTTTGCCTAAAAGAAAAACGCAGGGCAGAGGAAATTAATCATGTAAAACATGAAAAGAGAGGTGATTTTAGGGTTCCGTACCCAAAGGGTAAAATCGGGACCCTATTACTAAGACTCCGCGGTCGGTCTGTCTGTCTGTCTGTCACCAGGCTGTATCTCATGAACTGTGATAGCTAGACAGTTAAAATTTTCACAGATGATGTATTTCTGTTGCCGCTATACATACAAATACAATATAACAATATATAATAATAAAAATAGTATAAAATAAATATTTAAGTGGGGCTCCCATACAACAAACGTGATTTTATGCCGTCTTTTGCGATAATGGTACGGAACCCTTCGTGCGCGAGTCCGTCTCGCACTTGGGCGGTTTTTTTAATAAGAGTTAATTGGTAAAATATAGGAAGATAATGATGCACTATCAAGGTGATATAGCCAAGACGTTCTAACGGCGGTTTAGAAAACTGTTGGCTGAGGTTCATTTTCTGGTGCGACAATTATAGCAAAAATAATGAGTCAAATATCAAACGCGCGTTAGCTGTTTGGATTTGTGGTGCATCCTATTCATTCTTTCCAAAAATTGGGCGTTAGTCTGTTTGGTCTCTGCATTTTTCCCATTTGAGGTCAACTTGGAATTTGGGGTTTATCAGTGACTGTCCTGACTATTTCCTCTGGATGGAGCAAAGGGCGTCCACAGAAGTCCTGGATACCACAGGACTATTGAGGTCATCAGTAATTGTTTCTCATATTCATGAGAAGATGTTTGCCGGTATTTTTATTTTGCATAATCTGTGTTTTTTTTTTATTATGCAGAAGCGTAATAGTTATATAAGTATTCAAACAGGTTATTGCAAAAAGTAAACAAACAAATTCTAAGAAAAAAGACAATCAGGTCAGTGACGGTAAAAATGTAAACCGGATTTTCACAATGTTTATGTTATTATTTTTATAATAATATATTTGTTTATTTTGATTATACCTAGGGTATTACTTATAAAAATATAGGTAGTGGTATCTTCCTATATTTTTTACGGTTATTCCTATATTCTGAAAGGTAGCAAAAATATTTATTTTTGTACCTTAAATGTAAAATAAATAGTCAATAAAACAATTATTAATTATAACACAAAACAAAAAAACTTACATCATTCCCAAATTGTTCGCTGCTTACATCCAAAACAGACGACAAGGCAGCAGCCAGTATCACTTTCCTCCAGTACATCACCATATTTAAAATAATGCACTAACTAACAACTTAAAATAAACTTCACATTTTAAAAAGCTTTAGAATACAAACAACATAAAATGTTTTTAAAAAGGCCGCCATATTTTTTATTTCCCCGCGCGTCAGTGACAGCTACCATAAATAAGAATTTTAAGGCAAAGGAAACATGCTTACAGCCTATTTCTTGAAGAATTTTTATTTTAATACAGAACGTCTATCGTATTTATTTACGGTGGTAACCGCGTGGTTGTGAGCGGCAGTTCGCGTGGTTTCGCGGCATGCGACTGCGAGGATTAGTGCAACAGATACAGAACAAAGTGTTAGATAGTGTTGGGGCTCTATCGACTTACTTAGTTGTTTACTTTTCGGTGGCATAATTATGTTGTTTTATATTTTGTGTACATTGATGCCATCAATAAACCTCAACATAAAAATAGTGAAATGAGAGTAGGGACAGAGAAGTTTTGCCTTGCAGTAGGAAAATCCAGGCTACAAAAAAAACCGGTCTATCTGCCTCAGCGTTTGGGTCGGTTAACTATGCTTCTGAGTATTATTTAATTTTATTGTAAAATCGAGGCTATTAGTAAATTTTTAGGGGATGACATCACACAACACAACAAGAGCAAAAGAAGAAAGTCAAATGACTAGAGTGCGTTGTGTTAGGTATTGTATAATAAATTCAAAAACAATCTATTCCATCGACAGTGCCCCCTCACTAGTCTATTGCAATTCGGAATTGTAAAAACTATTTTCCCAAACTGTGTCAGCTGTTTGTTTTAGCCGCGGATTTTACTTTCGTTTCAATTAAAATGTTAATGTTAGACTAAATAAAAACTGTCTATATGTACTGGCGTTGTTTGGTGTCGTGGGATCGGGCACATTGTATCCTGCAATGCTGTTTTTAGTGCGACTATTTTGTAGTCTGCCTGTTGTTGTAATAGATTTGTTTTGTCGTGATTTGGTTTGGAGTGAGAGTGGCCTTGTGTTTCCTGGTTATTTTATATTGTTTTGTTTTAAGCCGTTTTCAGCACATACAGAATTTCAGTTGAAAGAGGCTCTGAAAATTACAAGCTATGGGGAGCATTATAGTTGAGTTTTTTTTTTTTGAGGACATTCGGTTTCGCGGCAATTTCCAAACTTTATTGCTAAAGACTGCCTCGTTAGTCTAATGGTCGCAAGTGCTATTGCTTAGCATGGGGTTCGATGCCTGGATCTGGCAAAATGTTATTGGGTTTTTCCATCTGGAATTTCTCAGTGGCATCCCGGAGTCTGGATATGTGCTCTACTGATAGAAACATAACTGATGAAATGTGAGTATACCATAGGTGAATCTCCGCCTAGCTCTTCGAGGACGGTATATTATGTCGTAAGCATGTATTCAATCAATAGACAAGGTCAAATCTTCGAGGAACATGTTTTGGGTCCAAATTAAGCGAGTTTCTAGATCAAAGCGCTCTGGAAAAAACAGGTTTAGTTTTTCTCAGGTGTTATTTATTTATTTAACCATTAATGTACGCACACATAAAAAACCGACAAGAAGAAGAAGGAACACAAAATAGGTACAAAGGTTTACTTATTTCTTATAGAAATCTCTTCCAGTATGCCTGCGAGAGGACAGTTGAAAAAAAGATATGTAAACACCGTTTATAGAGGGAATTTAATAAAAAAACATATTAATACATTTAACTATAAAATCGAAAACATATGTACGACAAAACAAATAAACTTATTAATAAAATAAATATTACAATAATAAATACTAAGTAAAATCACAAATAAAATAATAATACATAATTATACGTAACTAAGATGGAATGGAAAGATAGTGTTCTTCAGGTTTTCAATAAATGGTGTTGCGACCTTTTTATATACATTTATGGTTTTTTACTCGCTTTTACATAATATTCTTATTGACATAATAAAAGTTTGTTGTGTCAGCGCTTCGCAATTTTATTGACCTATATTCTAATACAGTCCACATTTTGCCTACAAATGGAAAGAACCATCCATAGAGGAAAATAATATATCGGCTAATCTCCCATAATATTGTTTTAAAATACGGTCATTAGCGTAGGTGTAACAGCAGAAGGATAGGCCTTAATTTATAGATAGGCTAGGCGATCGTTAAGTGGAGCCTTTAACAATTGAAATTAGTTGTTTAATTAAATCTGGAATGTGTCTTAAAATGTGTCAGGTTACCAACCGGATTATTTAATGATGACCAAACGCAAATGATATCCAAACTATTTACACTTATCCAGAATTTCAGATCATACTGACTTTGGATTTCAGGATGAAATAAAGGCAACACAACTTGTCCTCCTCCGTAAAATACAATTATAGATGTGATGAAAGAAGAAATGAGGAAAAGAAGATATCCGCAGGAAGACCAAGGTTACCGAAATAGCCCGAAGAAATGCAAAACTTAAGTGTCAGTGGGCACATTGCTTGCAAAACAGATGGTCGATGGAGCTGAAAAGTTCTGGAGTGGCGACCGCAGAAATTGCAGCGCTGGAAGGCCTCCCACAGGGCACCGATGACATGGTTAAGGGTCCGGGAATCCGCTGGATGAAAGACGCGTAGGACCGGTCAATGTGGCAACACTTGGGGAAGCCTACCTACAACAAGGTGAATCCAACTAACAGACAAACTGCCTGCTTGGTATGTAGGGAAGTAGAAATTTATATTCTTTCTGGTCCTCCGTTATTCTTTTCTGATTAATTTCGTTGCGGGATACAAGACTTTAGTTAAATTCATTCTCCGGGACTTCGTCGAGCTTCTCTGCCTCGGCGCTTTTCTGGTGGTCGCTACTGTTGATTCTGGTTTTCAGGAGTTGCAGTAGTTTGGGAATAGTGCGGTGGGATTGTCCCAAAAATAACAGACAGGTTCTCTTTGTTGGTTGGCTTAACATTTTCAAAATCACTTTCTTCTGTTCGTTGTACCTTCTATGTCACCTGTGACAAACATGATTTGTACCCTCGATAAAGTTTTCTCCTCGTGACGATCGGCGACCCATCCAAAAAATTTACCTCAACCTACATGGGTTCACTTTACAGATCGATCTATAGTTATCTTCTTCATCTTTTCGAGTCGATGGCGATTCTTCAAATTATTTGGGCCCAGTAGGCCCGGTAGGCCAATTGCAACGTCAGTGAAGTTCATAAGGTCCTCTAAAGTGCAGGTGTAGGTGCAGGTGGATGCACTCAAGCATCTGTGTCGTATCCTGCACAGGGGCACCGCACTCACATTGGGAAAAAAGATCTATATAAAAACCTGGGTACGAAATCGATTGAGTGTTATCTAGTTATATATAGTGGCATAAATAGAACACGAACACAAGCCTTTTACTGATTTATTATAATAAATAATGGCAATAGCGGAATAGTGAAAATGTTCCCTATGAGGCAACAGTTCCGCTTCGGTTCTCGCCGCTCTGTGTAGATCGGAACAGATGGATAGCAGTGGGATGGAGTCGTCACACTTTTCTAATGAAGTTTTTTTTTTATGGTTTCTTGTTTGTTTGATAGAAAATGAAGGCAAAATTGTACCGATATGTATTTTTGTTCCGTGGGGCTAAAATTAACATTGATGTCGTCGTCATTCCTAAGTTTAAATTCTTCAATTCAACCATAAGACTTCACGGAAACAACGTCTGAACCCCCTTGGATATGTTAGATACAGAAATAAGACTGACTGATGTATTTTGTGATTTTTAAGGTGCTATAAATAATGCTGTGGTTGCTATATTACCTGAAACCCCCTATCATTCGCTACGGGACACGCTTACAGGAAAACTTCATTGTGCTTTCTGATCCATGTAGGTAGGCAAACATGAAGGCGACTCAAACTTTCACTCTTTTGCGAATCCGTACACATATTTAAATATTTATTTTCAAATATTTAAAAACAAACGTCGACTCCACCCCACCCCCAATTCCATGTTACAGATTAGTTTCGATATGTCACCTCGCACGCCATTGTTGCGTGCTTTCTCCGCAGTCCGCCACACGTCTGCAATAGGTACCATTGTGTTGTGTACCGCGGTAACTAAAAGAGAAAGGGTTGCTTTATTGCTCTGTGCCGGCGGAAGGTTTAGATGGGATGCTGTTGGGAAATATCTTGAATATGCTACCTGTATTTCTGAATACGTCTTTCGGCTGAGATTATGATGTTGCAGAATAGGTGTGGAGTATTGAAATCCTGCAAATATGGCTGCGTATTTTCAAATGACGGCTTCGTTGTATCCCATGGACTAAATGAATACTAAGCCAATGTATTGATTTAGTCCATGGGTTACAATAAGCCAATGTTAAGCACAACGTATAAGGGCTCGCCATCATCATGTCAGCCGAAAGATGTCCACTGTTGGATATAGACCGCCCCTCAAGCGTCGCCATATCGATGGCTCCTGTGGTTCTCAAATCTAGCGGACTACCACCCCTTACCAAGTTAAGTGGTCGTTCACACAGAGATCCGTTTTACAGGTCCGCTTGATCGTATCCGTTTTTATTCGGCGCTGACGTATGTAGTTGTATAAGCGAGTTCACACACATGACAGTATGCCGAATCCAGTAAAAAATATCGATCCGATAAAATATACAGCTGTCCGTTTTACAGGTCCGCTTTTTCGTATACGTTTTTATTCGGCAATGGCGTAGGTAGCTGTATGAGCGAGTTTACAAACACAACAGTATTAAAATACTGGTCCATTTTGTCGGACGTCCATCCTTGTAGAAAGTTGATTGGTGTGAACATTACCCCCAGTAGCGACGGATCCGTTAAAAACGATCCTGGAAATACGGATGTTCTTTGTAAACATACCCCATGTGGAGGCCTTCTAACTGCTTCTTACCTATCTGGCACTCAATCAAGACTTATTTGTTTGAAATAGGATGTTGTATTCACTCCTTACAAAAATACTGTCTTAAAACCTTTCTAAAACATTACAAACACTACACCAAGTCACCACCGAACCGTATCCACCTACCGTTGGTCCTTTGTCTCTTGCTAACTCGAAGGCACATGTTAATGAATTAATGAGTAAAAATAACTGTTTCTGTCTGTCTGTATGTTAGTGGGGCATTGGGAACAAAAGGTGTTGGATAATATTTTATTGCTGTTTCAGTTTTTAGGGCCTGTTTCAGCTAATTTGTGGCTCCATTGTCTGATTAAGCTGTGTTGGTCAGGAGGTCAGAGGATAAGATTCTTTCTTTGGTCTTTGTTGTGAAAGGGGATGTGAGATATTCATCTTCATGTCAGGAAGCCTGAATATATCTTGCGAGTTTCTAAAAGTATTTACCGTTTACTGAAACAAAAGTGTTCTTAGTATCGCAGCCAAAGTAGACGAGTAGCTGTAAAGGAATACGGATAAGCCTTATAAGCCTTCGGATGTTTGATTGCTTATATTTATTAGTTTTCTACCTACAATTTGATGACTCGGCAAAAATTTTAAATTATATATTATATAGTAGGTTAGTTTGTACAGCGGCGAGCTTCTTGCAGTTTTTGCTATACCGATTGTGAAACAACACAAAAATGTATCTTAAACCATTTCTGAACAGAATTAACTATTATAAGGGATTTGCTGGCCACTTGAATGAGAGACGAACAGAACCGGTAGCTATGGTAAAATTAAAGAAATGGCCTATACCCGGCATTATACATTATGCGCATTACTTTGTGTAAATTATTTCATCACCACTGCTCTAAAAACAGTGAAGGAAAACATCGTGAGGAAACCGGCATATCCTAGAACCAAAAATTCGAAGACATGGGACATCCTCCAACCTGCACTGGGCCCGCCTGGTGGATTATGGCCTATTCCCTCTTCACAAAGAGGAGGCCTGTGTTCAAGCAGTACCAGCAGTACGTGAGATGGCTGATGATGAAGACGATGATGCAGTAGGTAATTCCTTTTTTTATTTAACGATAGGCTCGCGTTTGATCACAATCTCGCCTGATGGTAATAATTAATTAATCCGTTTGTTAACATACACCTAGATCGTTGCTACTACTCTCTACTTCTAGTAATGTTTCTTTCTAAGTGACGGTCGTATAGTAATGCTAATGACAGCATAAGCTACAAACATGTTTAGCATATTATGTAACAAGTATGAATCATCCGCCATACATACATATACAGCGAGTGTTAGCGTCATTACGATCAATATCTCGTCTGTGAGAGTTCAATGATACCTTATGACTTTGATCTAATAATTTATTGTTTATACTAGCTGCCGCCCGCGGCTCTACCGGCGTGGTATTAGTACTTCTTCATATATCTTCATAAGCTATATTTCTGTAAAGTTTCATCAAAATCCGTTCAGTAGTTTTTGCATAAAGGGTAACAGACGTCCATCCATCCTCACAAACATTCACATTTATATTAGTAGTAAGATTATGTAGTGATGATGATTGAGTGAGTAGTGAGTAAGTATGTATGACTTATTTTAGTCACAATTTTGGACCTACATGTGGCTAGGAAGGAGGTGACTATTTATGATGACGAATGATAGAGAGGTATGAAAGAGAAGATCTGTTCATAGACTATGCGGATATCTGTTTTCTAGATGCAACGGAGGTACTCCTAAATAAACTCGAACGACTGCAGAACTTGTGCATCCGCTTTATTTTTGGCCTCCGAAAGTACGACCATGTGTCGGAGTTTCGGGCCAGATTGAAGTGGCTGCCGATTCGGCGTCGGCGAGATACCCATATCCTATCCCTTCTCTATACTATCCTGCACAATCCTACTTCTCCTCAATACCTTCGCGAATGGTTTGAGTACCTCATCCCAAGGGGTAAACCTTGTCGCACAGCCACATCGCTTCTTCTTCGAACTCCGCGTCACACTTCCAGCCGCTACGATGGCTCCTTCTCTGTTACTGCAGTGCATCTCTGGAACTCTCTTCCACACTCCATACGCGATAGCCCTTCTCTCGATCCTTCAAGAGGAAAATTAAGGAGCATTTCCTTTCAACGCAATGAATTATATATATATATATATATATATTATCGAGTCTTCAAGAGGAAAATTAAGGAGCATTTCCTTTCAACGCAATGAATTATATATATATATATATATATATTATCGAGTCTTCAAGAGGAAAATTAAGGAGCATTTCCTTTCAACGCAATGAATTATATATATATATATATATATATTATATATGTATTTGTCTTTATAAACGTAGGTAGGTCTTTTATGTATTATTATTTATTATTATTGCTATTTATAATAACTAGTACTAGTTTCATCTTACTATATAGGTTTATATATTGTACACTGGATTACTGCCCTCTATTATGATCTCTATCACTCAAAGGTTTGCTGGAAGAAAATTCCATTTGGAGTTAAGCTCGCCTTTGTACATGAATTTTGTTATCAACTTGTTTAAATGTAATATCTTGTTGTACAATAAAAAATAAAGAATAAAGAAGACATGCTGCGCCGACCCCGAATGAATTAGGATAAGGGCACGAGGATGACGTGGTCGAGCATAGATTGAACTATTGATAGAGCTGTAGATAGAGCTATAGATAGAGCTGTAGATAGAGCTATAGATAGAGCTATAGATAGAGCTATATATAGAGCTATAGATAGAGCTATAGATAGAGCTATAGATAGAGCTATAGATAGAGTGTTAAGTATGTTCATTAGAAAATGAGTGAGATCCTTTCTTGCAATCGCACTCTATGCTAAGTGACACTGACGGTGCGTTCGATGATGAAGCAAAAACTCGTGATCTGATTCTTGTTTCATAGTTTTATAATCTGGTAAGTAAAGTTTACTATAGTATTTATAGTAAAAGGATTAGACGAAATGCTACAAAAAATATAGGTAAATAAATAGTCTAATTACAATAAAATTAACAGTGTCGTGTCACTGCGGGTTATTTATCCATCAACCCGCACTGGGCCTGCGTGGTGGATTACGGCCCATTCCCTCTCACAGAGAGGAGGCCTGTGTCCCAGCAGTGGGAACGTTAAAAGGCTGATGATGATGATGATGAAAATGAACAGAAGAGCATTGTATAAAGCATAAGCAGGCTATAAATAAAATGCAATTATCTGAAGTAAAATAATTATTTTATATAGCGATAAAGACATAAGCTTTAATGACTCAATCGATTACGAGTCACAAAGTCGTGCAGTAATCGAGTTAGCACGTTTTATCGATACATAAAATGTAACTTTAAATCGACGTAAAGTTTCACTCGAGCTCTCTTACTTTCGCTCAAAAGTGTAACTTTCAGTTTCGTGTAGGCTAAGAATACTAATATTGCGTCTTTGAGATCCGTGTGTACAAACGGACGTGTCCTGAATTGTTATTAAATGAGGATTGTTATAAAATGTTTAATAACATCTATATCTACTTGTCTTTTTGGGCAGTGTCGTTGGTTTTGTTTGTTTTGGGGTAGGATAAAGGTTTGAACCTTAGAGTATTTAGATCCTAAAGCAAATAAACAGAATAGTGCTCGTAATAATAATGCCAAATCTTTTCATGTAGCTTCTCAAATATGTTCTGGAGATCATAAATTGTTTCATTGTAAAAAATTTGCTACGAAAAATTGTGACGAACGTCGGGAGTTTGCACGAGTCAGTAAGCTTTGTTACAACTGTCTAGGAACAAACCATTCCGTCTATTCCTTGGCCCTTACGAGGATAATAGGGTATTTTAGTCTATATGAATAAAAATCTATAAATATATTATTGAGATAGTTTGGGTAAAAAGCAGTGGTATATATTAGTTTTTAGTTAACAAAATAAATTTTAAAATTCGATTCAAAGTTTTCGAAGTTTTTAGGTATTATACTTATTATGAACTTAAATGTGCCTGTGTCTCTGCCACCCATTCTAAGATGCGAGGTAATAAAATATTCGTATGTAGATTTCAAAGTTCTTTTTCTTATTGTTTTCGACTCTTTAGATAGGACCCTGTAGGTGATCACGTTAATTGCAGCGTTAGTGGGATACATTAAGGCCGAGTTTCTCAGCTCTAAATTATCGCAGAATTAATGTGACAAATTGTCAAGCACGCGTTATCTGCTGTGATTGGCGGTTGAAAGTTCATTCAACCAATCACAGCAGATATCGCGTGCTTGCAGGTGCAGGTGAGAAACTCGGCCTAAGTGTATGGGCACTTGGGGCATTGCAATGAGTGGTTCATGTTTAAACAGGGTATCAAGATCGATGGTTCATGATTGTCATCTTAAGTAGTGAAGCAGTTTTCGGGTTAATGGAGATGTAAAAATAAAAAAGATTTTTCAAATAAAGCACAAGTTACTCACAACGAAAATGCGAGCATCTCACATCCGTAACATTGAGGAGAAAGTGTAAATTCTTGCAAATGACTCTCATAATAAAGTAATTTTATTGACGGCGCGTAAAAAGAGAAGCTACCGTCTTATCCAGGTCAAGTGCTGCTATTGTTTTGAACGTAAGCAGTCATTTTATGTGCTTGTATGTTTTATACAGGTTGGTTAAATTTTGCGGCGTGGTTTTGCAGCATGAAGCGAATGTCATCATCTTCTTGCCCTTGTTCTATGTTTCTTAGGGTCTTATTCTTAACGCGTTTTATTCTTTCGTTTCACCACCGTCACGTAATCATTTATTCCCTGTTATTTCATGTCACCTGTTCACTGTTCTTTCCCTATTCTTTCTGTTCTGTTGTATAATTCCTCACCCAATTCATCCATCTTTTCCTTAAGACGACGAGTAACGATAACGACCTTGAGGGAACAAAACGCGCACTCGTTTCACACCCGCGCGACATATACTTTTAATATTTTCGGAATTCAGCTTGAGTTGCCATCTCAAAACCTCACCTTGTATATTAAGTATTAAATTAAAGTCGACAAAGTGTGATTTTGTTTGACATAAGATGTCTCCCGTCTCGGTTACGGGTTGTTTGATAAGTTTCAGATTTCCAGTATTATTGTTAATAACTACTTTCTCTGGGTTTATAGTATCCTTTTGAAATCTTGTGATAGCCTGCTAAGTGGACAAATAAATAATTGCTTTTAGAATTTAACACACGTTTTTACGAATAGTAATGCATTCATTTAAGTGAGTGCCTAAATAAAAACGCTTTGTTGAATATTCAACGTTCGACTTAGCACCGAGAGTTGAAAACCCAACAGTGCAATAATGTACTGTACATTATTGCACTACTACATTTAGGAGTTTTCTAGTGTTGGTGAAAACGGGCATAAGTAGCCTTTTTGACTGTTTCCTACTCGGGTAGGTTAAAGATTTACTATGTATTTATAAGTACCTACCTACTAAAAATAAATAATTATGTGGTAGCCAATTAATTACGCGCAGGTAAAATCGTTTATATATGAGTTTTTTTTTAATATTCTATAGGCTCGCGCTTGACCACTATCTCACCTGATGGTAAGCGATGATGTGGTTGACGGTGAATCACGCTTGCCTAGAAATAACCTATTCACTCTTGACACTCATACAGGATTTTATTTTATTTATAAGGCTTCATCATATTTTATCATAGAGCGTAGGTAGCGCAATTTTACGCTTAATATTCTTAGTTCTAAAATATAATTAATGTTGGTAACCCTACCCCGCTCTAGTTTTGGGGCGTGCGTGAGAACTGTAGCACTGCGCAATGGCAACATTGCACCGCACTGGTCGTGTTTAGATAAAAAATAAGTTCATAGCCTGCACTAGAAACTACACTAGGTTAACTGGTTGCTTTAATTTTATGTAATCTACTGGATATCGACGGTGAAGTGGACATTACTGTTGCTGGGTGTAACGAAATATTATATTTCAATAATTTATTTAAAATCGGTCTACACTATTACATTCATACATTCTGCCAACTGTAAAACAGTTTGTCAGCAGTTTCTCTCGTGTTACAACATATTTAAAACTAGCTGTTGCCCGCGGCTTCGCTCCCGTGGACCACCCCACAGGACCCGTTTTTGGGGTTAAAAATAGCAAATATGTCACTCAGGAATAATGTAGCTTTCTGTTGGTGAAATATTTTTTGAAATCGGTCCAGTAGTTTCGGAGCCTATTCGGTACAAACAAACAAACCATTAAACAAAATAATCTTTCCTCTTTATAATATTAGTATAGATTATGTAATCAACAACTTAAATAATTATCATCATGATCATCATCAGCCTTTTATTGTTCCCACTGCTGGGACACAGGCCTCCTCTCTGTGAGAAAGGCAATGCGCCTTAATCCACTAAGCGGGCCCAGTGCGGGTTGGTGGAAATAATTATGTAGGTAAACTAAATTAAGCAATTAATAATAATTTCATCGGGGACCGACAACCCCACATTCCACACCCATGATAAAATTGCATTGTCCATGGTTGCAAAATGCGAGTCTTGTTACAAAACATGGCTAACTTTGGCATATTTTGTCTTATAGAATGGACTCCGGTTTAGAGGAAGTCTTGACTTTCCTCAACTTTTGTATTGTGCCTGGTTAGCCCGAATGTAACTGGCAAAAATAAGGGTGTACTGACAGAAACAATTTTGGCTTACCCACAGAGAAATCTAACTAGATGACTCGATTGTATGTACTTCGCGTGCCAAAACACGGAGTAAAGTTACGATCAATGATCGTAATCTGAGCTTTTCATTTAGCATTATCGGCACCGGAAATCCGCCGAAATCTTGAAAAATACCTTATGATGCCTTAAGCTGTAAATAATGTATAGAAAACCGGCAAAGTGCGAGTCGGACTGGCACACGAAGGGTTCCGTACCATTATCGCAAAACACTGCAAAAAAATCACGTTTTTTGTATGGCAGTCCCCCTTAATTTATTTATTTTAAGTAAATATACAAATAAACATTTTGTGAATATTTCAAGCGTCTACCTGTTGCCGTTATTAATATCGAGCAAAAAACGGCAAAAATATTACGTTTCTTGTATGGGAGCCCCCCTTAAATATTTATTTTATACTGTTTTTAGTCATCATCATCATCATCATATCAGCCGAAAGACGTCCACTGCTGGACATAGGCCTCCCCCAAGCGTCGCCACATTGACCGGTCCCGTGCGTCTCGCAACCAGCGGATTCCCGCAACCTTCACCAGGTCATCGGCCCACCTGGTAGGAGGCCTTCCAACGCAACGTCTTCCGGTTCGCGGTCGCCACTCCAAAACCTTTCTGCCCCATCGGCCATCCGTTCTGCGAGCAATGTGCCCTGCCCACTGCCACTTAAGTTTGGCAATTCTTCGGGCTATGTCGGTAACCTTGGTTCTCTTGCGGATCTCTACATTTCTGATTCGATCACGCAAGGAAATTCCGAGCATAGCCCTCTCCATTGCCCTTTGAGTGACTGTAAGTTTTCTGATGAGGCCCATTGTAAGCGACCACGTCTCAGAACCATATGTCATCACTGGCAACACACACTGGTCATAGACTTTCGTCTTGAGACACTGTGGTAAGTTGGACGAGAAGATACCGCGCAACTTCCCGAACGCCGCCCAGCCGAGTCGGATTCGACGGTTGACCTCTTTCTCGAAGTTGGCCCTACCCAACTGGATCGTTTGTCCCAGGTAGACATAGTCGCCAACAACTTCGAGTGTAGAGTCTCCTACCTTGATAGGAGTGGGTGTAACATGGGCATTCAACATCACCTTGGTTTTGTCCATGTTCATTCTAAGACCCACTCTTCCGGAAGCTCTACTGAGGTCATCGAGCATTGTACTGAGGTCCTCCATGGTCTCAGCCATAACCACTATATCGTCAGCAAACCGAAGGTGAGTGATGTACTCGCCATTGACGTTGATGCCTAGCCCTCTCCAGTCCAAAACCTTGAAGACATCCTCCAGTGCAGCAGTAAACAGCTTCGGAGATATGACGTCTCCCTGTCTCACACCTCGCTGCAGAAGGACTGGTTCCGAGGTCTGATCCTGAAGTCGAACTGACATGGTGGCGTTTTTGTATAAACACTTCAACACTTCGATGTACCGGTAGTCAATTTGGCACCGTTGGAGAGACTGCAGTACAGCCCAAGTCTCGATCGAATCGAAGGCTTTCTCGTAGTCCACAAACGCTAAACAGAGAGGCAGGTTGTACTCTTCGGTCTTCTGTATAACCTGCCGCAGCGTATGTATGTGGTCTACGGTGCTGAAGCCTTTACGGAATCCGGCTTGTTCGGGAGGCTGGCAATCGTCAAACCTGCGCGCGAGACGATTCGTGATGACTCTTGAAAACAGCTTGTAGACATGGCTAAGAAGTGTGATGGGCCTATAGTTCTTCAGTAAGGCATTGTCACCCTTCTTGAAGAAGAGTACCACCACACCCCTGCACCATGCCTGTGGCGTTTTCCCTTCGAGTATGACGGAATCAAACAGCTTTTGAAGGGCCTTAAGGATTGGTTTTCCACCCGCCTTCAGGAGTTCGGCCGTAATTCCGTCGTCACCCGGTGCCTTGTTGTTCTTAAGCTGTTTCAGAGCCATCCTAATCTCATACAGGCTGACGTCCGGAATGTCTTCGGTATAGTGTCGGGTCAATCTAGCTCTAGGGTCATTCGCTAGATTCGCGACGGGTTTACTGGTTGACGTGTACAGCTGCCCATAGAATCTCTCGATCTCCCTCAGAAGCTCTGGTTTGGCGGAAACGATCCTGCCATCATCGGTCTTCAGTTTTGTGAGCTGGCTCTGCCCTATAGACAGATCTCTTGCAAAGACCTTGGAGCCCTTATTCCGCTCAATCGCGTCTTTTATACGCTCAGTATTAAAGCGGCGGAGGTCTCTTTTCAAGGACTTTGAGATCCGTCTATTTAGCTGCCGGTATTTCACCGCATCGTCTGAAGACTGCAGGATCATCTCACGCCTCTCCTTCATTAGCTTGAGAGTAGGATCAGAGAGTTTTTTGTTCCTATCTGTACGGCGGGACTTGAAAAACTTAGACCCGACCGTATGGACAGCTTCCACGAACCCATCGCTGTAATCGTCCACGGAGCTTCCTAGGCACTCGAAACGATTCTGGAGTTCGAGCTGAAAGTTCTCGGGGTTTTGGACCTGGATCTGTGCTGGGCGGAGCGTGGACTTCATCAGTCGAGACCTTTCAAGTTTAACATTAATGTTCAATGTGCCTCTTACCATGCGGTCATCGCTCCCGGTTTTCACCGAATTGATCACAGAGACATCATTGAACTGTTTTTAGTATTTGTTGTTATAGCGGCAACAGAAATACATCATCTGTGAAAATTTCAACTGGCTAGCTATCACGGTTCATGAGATACAGCCTGGTGACAGACGGACAGACAGAAAGACAGACAGACGGATTGCAAAGTCTTAGTAATAGGGTCCCGTTTTTACCCTTTGGGTGCGGAACCCTAAAAAGTAGGCCGAGGCTTTGGCAATGTTTTCTTTCATTGGTAAATTAATTTTGTTTTTAAATTGTTTGGGAAAAATTGGCACGCTTGGTTTTCGTACAGATGGAGGGGCTTGCGTTATCTAGTTAGATTTATGTCTGTAGGCTTACCCTTTGGGGAAAATACGCGTGATGTTGTATTATGTAGGCATTTTAATTATATACTGAATGTGAAGACAAATACATAGGCAAAATTACGAAATGCAACGTTTCTTACTGATTTTAGAATGGGTAGGTTTGCTATGCTCACGCCCTAAGCTTCTCGCATCAACTGTTGTTGTTGTAGTGTTTCCATGAAATCAGCGACCAAACAAAGCAACTTTTCAGAGACAGTGCAAATCAATACTGCTACTCAAGATTATCTAACGAGTTTCTATGGCTTTTCCAAAGTTTCCTGCCTGAATGTGCCACTGCTGGGACAGGGCTCATAATCCAACACGTGGATCAGGGGGCTGACTATAAGCTACGGGACAGATGTTTATGATTTGAATACATCTGTCACTTACGCGATCTCAAAATAACCTTACTCTAAGAGCTTATGGTTACCCCCCAGAGGTCCTAGACAAGTGACATTCTATCATCGAAAGCATGCCGATATCGATTGTCAAAAAGGCAAAATTGTACGGGATTGACAAGAGATATTAAACAATCACGTGATCAATCTCTTACATTTTGGCATTTCGGCTATCTCCTTCCCTGACATCGAATGCCACTTGTCTAGAGCTTCAGACAAGTGCAGACTTTAGATGCCAAAATGTTAGCGATTGATCACATGACATTTCGATAGTGTTTTACATGCCCATCGGTACATTTTTGAGTTTTTTCCAATCGCTATCGCCACGCCTTTGTTGATAACAATCCACGGCTAGGGCGTCTGGTGATTCCTAGGTTTTTCAGGCACAGTAAGTACGTCAACAAGCTGATGACAACTTTCAAAACCCAAATACCTAGTAATGATGTAAATACGCATTATTCATGCATTGTGGGAGCCAAATGAGAGAGAATCATGCAAAGAAGGAAAGACACATAAAACTTGTATTGTACGAGTATGTCAGTATTATAAACTAATTGTTATTCAGCGTAAGGTAAAAATTTATTCGATTCTCTGACTACATGATCGAAGCTTTGAGAACCGTAGATTGTGAAGCTGGTTGCCGAGAGCTAAATTAGGTTAGCTAAGTCGTATAGCTGAGGATATTTTTCATATTTGTGTGCAGGACTGCAATCTGTGAAATTGTGTGAAATTACCCAGTTATGTGAACAATCTTAAGCAAACATAGCTCAGCTGATGGTCTGAAACCTGTCTATAAAAGTTAAAACAAAAACAAACTTACTTAATTTAAGGATTCGAAGTTGAGTATTGGCACGGGGTCTCATTGCTAAGAAAGAAAATTTGGTTCAAATAAATCTCACTAGATGGCGCGATATGCACCTCCATCTGCATGTTCAATTTCTATGTTAATTAATGTAATTGGTATCTGTACCGTTTTAATTAACTATAAATAAATAAAAAATAAAAAATCTGTTATTGAATGTGTGTAAAATTAACATTTTCTGGAATTGAACACAAAAATTGTATGTTCTTGTTTAATCAACTCTCCTAAGTACAAATTATGGAATATTGGGCTCCTAATTCACATTTCAAAGATTATTAGACGGATCATTTAAAATTGATGCCAATAGATGGCGCATTTTTAAATTTCTGAGGCATTCCACTCGATTGTTAAAGTTTGCATTTTAACACATTTTGGTGCAAAAAAACCTGTAAAAACGTGCAAATAAATACTACAAAACAAACCTTCACCGTATCTAAAGAAAAAAATATTCACAAACCTAGTAAACCCTTTTAATTGCAAGTCGCTGCTAACACCATCTGTCTATAACCGTGAAACAGAACCGAATGCGTTCGGTGTACAAACAATTTCTAGAATAAGCAGTCGAAAAACGCAAGTTACGTCGGCACGGTTTCTTTGTATGGGATGAGGTATCTGTATTATATTATCTGTGGTATTGGTAAATTTTTACTCTTTATCCAGAAAACCAATCAAAATTTGGCATTATGTGCATGTAGGGTTAAAAACCTGGCCAAATGGAGTCTCATAGACCCATCTCAAATAAAGTGCCAGTGTGGATATGCCCCACATCCTTGTCCCTTCGTACCCAGCCGCCTGCACCTTTCAGGATCTGATCATGGCGAATGACAGAACTGTCCGAGACAAAATTTGAGTTCATCGATACGAAAAGAAGAAGAGTTTGACACGTTCTTAAGGTTGCCCTAGTCGACGGCACGAACTATTTTGTGGGCGGGGTTAAAATGCATGCTATCTCATCCGACAATATGTGCGAAAGAGATAGATGCTGCGATGAGCAGTAAGAAGCTAGTTCGCGTAAGAATACACACTTTTGCAAATTTGTAGCGAAATGGATTATAATTTAGGACCAAAACGAGCGCGCGAAATTTTATAAACAGATCTTTGGGAATATGGATATCATGAAAATACGACTAAATGTATCTGGTAATAATAAAATTATTTGCATTGTTGAACTACTAATCTATCCGTGTATACACCATACAGGGATAGATTAGTAGTTCGTTTTCTGTTTTGCAATTTTCATTCTTCTTATGGTATTTATTTGCGCCCAAAGAGAAGAAGAGTTAAAATTAGTGTTGAAATATGGAACTTTCGACGCTCATAACTTTCAAATATATATATTTTTACTTTTTTGTTTCCATACAGGGCTAGATAATGATGACACAAATTGATATCTTTTTTTACGTACACCGTCAAACATTTGAGTAATCGTCGAAATATGGAACTTTCGAGGCTCATAACTTTAAAATTTTGTGTAGTGGAGTAATCGCCAGTCTACGTTTGTATGGAAGAATGATCGACTAGGGCAACCTTAAGTCTGAATATTATTTTGGTACCTACAATGAAACTGGAAAAACGTGCAAAAAATACTTCACTGTATTTAAAGATAAAAATAGTCACGAACCGAGAAAACCCTTTTACTTGCAAGTCGCTGCTAACACCATCTATAATAGCCGTAGAACGGAACCGAAAGCGATCGAAGTACTTATAAAAATAATTACCTTAATCAGACGAAAAAACATAGTTACGCCGGCATGGTTTCTTTGTATGGGATGAGGCATCTTTATGTTAGTATTATATTATCTGTCCTATGCTGTGCTATGAACTAATAATCGATATATATACAAATTAATCCCTATTTCCCTTGGTCACGGCATCACGCGTGAACGGCTGGACCGATTTCGCTTATTTTTTTTTTGTTATGTTTGTTATTTTTAGGATAAGGTTCTTATGAAAAAAATAATTAAGGAAAAAAAAATGGTACCTTACCTTAGGTAGGGTAGGTAGGGTAGGGTAGTGTAGGTAGGGTAGGGTAGTGTAGGTAGGGTAGGGTAGGGTAGTGTAGGGTAGGTAGGGTAGGGTAGGTAGGGTAGGGTAGGTAGGGTAGGGTAGGTAGGGTAGGGTAGGTAGGGTAGGGTAGGGTAGTTAGGGTTGGGTAGGTAGGTAGGGTAAGTAGGGTAGGGTTAGGTTATGGCAAAACAAAGTTTGCCGGGTCAGCTAGTATCTTATAAAAACAGAACAGAAAAGAAGAAGGCGAAGAAGGCGTTTTTGCTGTTCTATATATTAAAATATATTCGTACCGGTAAAATTAAGGTTTTTAGGGTTCTGTACCTAAAAAGCATAAAAAAACGGCACCCTTATAGGATCACTCGCGTGTCTATCTGTCTGTCCATCTGTCACAGTCAATTTGCTCCAAAACAACAGGACCGATTGCGTTGAAATTTGGTACCTACAAATAATGTAAGTCGGTGGCCCTAAAGGTCTATCCACACATATCAGGGACGTGCACGGGACGTAGACAGACCGTGTCCCGTCATGGGCTCAAAAAAATATACCTCCGAATATCCCACCGATATTTTTTGCCCTGATATGTGTGGCCTTTAGGCGGAATTGTAATTTATTAAATTATTTTCAAACATGAGGGCCACTTTAAGGGGGTAAATACCCCCCAAAAGTGGCCATCAAAATAAAAATTTACAAACTACAGATATCCTGTGACATATAAACAAAAGAACTTGTTGGGAGGTTCTCATACATTTTTTTAATAATTTTAAGAAGAAAATTTACCACTCCCCTTATCTCCGAAACCACTGGGCCTAATATTTTAATTTTACCTATAGATTACAGGAAAACCTTTAAATTGTCTATGGTATTTAAAGTAACATAGAAAATTTCTGAATAATTGTGCGTATACAGAACTTCATTTGCAGTTGTAATGTTACAACCAATGTAGCTGTTTGTATAAAACCCTCGTTGCGCGAGTCCGACTCGCACTTGGCCGGTTTTTTATTTTTGCCGTTCGCTGCCTTTTCAGTCATCAATATTTATATTCATCGTTTATTTGTCACACATATGTTTATATTTTCTGGGTACTCGTACACAAATGCAATTGTTTAAGCTGTCTATTTACGTCAATAAACTACAGGTAAAAGTAACAGGAAAAGTGCGAGTACAGTAGGATTCGCGTGGAGAAGGTTCCGTACGATGATTATTAAATGTTTTGTTAAAACATTTAATAATAAAAACATTAAAAGTTAAAAGACATGTATTGCTCTAGTCCATTCCAAGTGAAAATATAAGTTTTAATGCAGAAAATGGAGAGACTTACAATGTTATTTGAAAACCACAAACTACTTGTAAGTTATTTAATAAAATGGATGTTAGTTGATCTTACTCCCCGTATGGTCCACTTATATCCATTTTATTATTAATTTGTTTTAAAATTGTAGATTTTAAATTTGGTAAAATATGTTTAAGACTCTCAAAACAAGCCCTTTCGTTTAATATGAACAGTAAAGTTTGTAATTTCCTAACTTTCCATTTTTCACCCCAAAAGTTACCATATATTTTCAAATTCAATAATTTACATAACACGTTCGTGTTAAGCTCACTGATATTCATGTGCATGTGTGTGCAAACTGCAACTCAACCAATCCAGTAGACACCAACCACAAAATAAAAAGTATACAGAACCACTCATGTCATCCTCGAAAATTGTTACCTAAACTTGACAGATTCACTAGGGTTGCTACTATATTGATTCTGAATTTTAAAAAGGAGTAGGTAATATAAGTTTACAAACACAAATTATTTATTTATTTACTATCCCGACCCAAATAATGGGACAAGGGAAGAAAGAAGATTTATTATCACCAATTATAACATCTTTACAGTTTTATCCAATATGATTCTACTAGTCACAAACACACAAAATTACATAAAATTAAAATAAAATACCGGCGCGCGCATCCGCAGCGCTTCCAGCACCTTCGTATGTTGCAGCAACCCTAGTAGTATGCTCGCCACATAATTGACCAGCGCGACGTCCCTTCTTACTGGTAGCCTGGTGTACTCGACCATGCCCAGGACGAACAGAATCGGGAACATCAGAGGATAATAGGGATAAACTCCGTACTGTTTGTAATAAAGAATGGACGGTAGAATCAATTATTATTACATTTAAATTAAAAATGTTGACGGTCAAAAGTTCCGCTTAATGGCCCAATTAAAAATTTGACTTTGACTTTGATAGAAATCTAGAAAATTTATACAAATACATCGATTCGTCTAAATACTTCATATCATGCACATGTATTAGAGGGTAGACAGCATCAAATATCCATTAAAGATCACGACGCCGCATACGACGAAGATGGGAGGGTAACAAGACAACAATAGTAATAATAGTTCTTTTTCATATTAAGATTGCAAAGTTTACAAATGTTGCTTTTATATATTTGTAGGTTCAATTATACAATAAAGACGGGTGAAGTACTGTTCTCCTAACATAGGCTAAAAGTTAGCCTGTTTTAAAGAGAGACAGTGCCGATCCCCTGTTTCTATTATTATAGAAATAGTGTATGTGTGCTTCATATTAAATTTGAAATTTAAAATCGTTCCAGTGCTTTGTCAATGACGTGACAAATGCCCGCACAAACCACTTGTGACAGCCGCAACTGAGGTCTGTCCAATACTGCCCAAAAAGCCCTGTATAATCGTAAATGTCAATGTGTGCGTGCAAAATGGCGCTTTGTTTGTAGTAGACTCTCTGTCTGCGGTGCGCCGCCACCGCTTACGTACTTTGTGCACCTACGGAGCAAATTGGCTGTGACAATCGAATGATCCTAGGTATAAGGTAAGCATTTTTCTTTAGAACATACGCAATCCTAAAATTAAAAATAGTAAAAACGGTAATACATATAAGTAGTATTTCACAGACCGTTTCGGAAACAACACTTTCTGAACGACGCGATGCGACAAAGTTGCCTTTAAATAGTGAAATATAATTATACATTAGTTGTGTTGAACTTTAAACCTGAGTCATTATAGTAAATCAGAATAAACTGTGCAAGTGACATACACCATGTCTGATAATACCAGCAACTATTATTATGTGATTGACGCCAGTGCCACCACCAGTGACCAGGATATTCAGCAAATGTTAAATTTAACATTAATGATACACGTCATTGTTTTTGTGCTGACACTGCTCACGTTAATATCAGGAGTAACATCATGGTGCATCATAAGAAAATTCCGAAATTTCAAAAACTTTGTATACCTCAATACTATTCTGGCAAACATCTTACTTTACACATTTGTAACGTTCCATCTCATTTTTCACCAGAAAGGAAATGTTTTTGAAAGCTGTCCAAAGTGGCTGAAAACTATAATAACTATCGATTTATATGTATACTTTTCAACAGCTAAGAACCATTGGTTGGTTATTATATGTCAAATGTTATATAGAGATATTGTTAAAGTTTTTAATGGGCATATACAACGGAGGTTTCTTAAATGCAGCATCTTTGGTTGGGGTTTTTCGTTACTAATATCAAAATTATTTCTTTGTTCATATAAATACTTCGCTAAAACTGATTTTTCTGTGGTACTCATCATGTTAATTGTACCTTTAATAATGACCTGTATATTTTATTTGGTAATTGTATTTTCAATTTATCGTAGCTTTTTTAACTCAAGTGCACATACAGCTGCGGACACCTGGCATCGTTTATTCTTAGCCACTGTGATATTTATATTGAGTGATATATTATTGCTGACAAATTATGTCACAAAAGTCATATGGCCCTTCCACACGATATACTACTGCAAACCAGCCTTTTTTCTGCAAATTATATTTTTTCATTTAAATACAATAATGTTAAATGTTTTTTTCGTCATTGTCAGGAGTAATCGGGAGATATGGCGTGAGTTTTATGTCAAGAAATTAAATGATAGGTCTTTATCAGTAAGGTTTAAGGATTACAAACTTGCTTATAGCTTACCAACGATTCTTAATGTATAAATGCTTAGATTAATTAGTTTTAGATTAATTAATAATTAAGATTAATTAATTCATTTAGATTAGTTTAAATAATTTTGTTGGTTCGATCGAATATGCATGCAAAATGATGGGTGATATAATAAATAAAACTTTAATCATTATCTTTGTTTTAAAATTTTGGTAAACTAGAAGTGTTATTATGAAATTGGTCTAGAATTTCCTCATGTTTATAAATAAAAATCCATTGCCATATGAATGAGAATATCATCACGTGAGAACGGCTCAACCAATTTGAGTGTATTTTTTGGTTGTGTTCGTTAGTGTCAGGGCTTGGAACAAGGTTTGTATAAATAAAGTAAATATAATATTAGTCTTGTTATATATATATTTTTTCCTTTGTATAGATTCTTTTACTGATTGTTTTGTGAATGTGTGAACAGGCCTACAGCCTTCTAGATTTCTAGATGCTTGTTAACATTTGTTAACTCTTTATCTCGTTTATACAAACTTTTTTTTTAGTTTCTTACGACTTATTTTTGGACCTGCGTTGTCCCTCCATATCTACTAAGCACTAATGCTGTAACATAGAAATATTGTAAAAACAAACCATTTTTATTAAAAAGAGTAACCGTGGAGTTTCTTGCCGGTTCTTCTCCACAGGAAACGACCAAACCGAACCATGCACCTTTTGTCGACGTTTTATAAGTGTCCATGTAGGCCTATGTGAAACACATTTGATTTTGATTTTGAAAGGTTTTTGGTTAAACTTGCCAATTGCGCCTGTGCGAACCAGGGGTGGGTCGCAATAGTTTCATAAATAGATAAGCCTATTTGTCAGACAAAAGCAAAGAGAGGCATTAAATACCCTAGACACGTAAACATATCTTACTAATTTTTTTCGTTTATTTTAATGAGAACAAGTTGAATGAACTTGTGGCAGTCTACAAACCTCTCAATCATTTGTTAAAAATGTAATATATAAGGTGGGCTGCATATTTATTTTTTCTAGTCATTTATACTAAATAAATGTCTTATTAAGACAGACAGAGACTTATTAATTTTTTTTATTATTTTTATTTTAAAATGTCTTATTAAGCTGTTGTACAGCGTTCAATAATCAGTAAAAGTGCGTCAGTCACCCAAACAAAAAGTGATTCGAGTAAATGCATACTGCACCAAACTCCTTGAGATGGATTTTCAGGTAATTCTGAACTAAAGTAAAAAAGTCAGCTGCATTGAAGTTGGGTATTAAAAAAAATTCGTTTTATACCTTCTAAAATTCATGCAGCTAAACTGTTATGTGTATAAAATAATTAACAAAATCGTCAGTCAGGTTTTTAACGGAAAGATGAGCGTCGGGTCAGTATATGTATATTAAGCAAATGAATAATACTTACTAAATATTTTGCAAACGGATTCATAAATTTGAACGGCAGAAGTATGTTATTGTCAGTAGCTTACAAACCTAAGCAGACTGATATCCCGAAATAATGCTTAATCAAAATGAATGACTGCATCAATTTTAACAAATTTTCCTTAATGATAAGCGCCTATACAGTCTGCCTTAGCAGGATTAAGTATGCGAAAAAGCACTAAAATTCCCGTTCAGGCGTTGATCTAAGTCTATAATATAGGGTGGCAAGAAAGATGTACGATTTGAAAAAGATTATTGCGTTGGAACGGTATGAGATGGGGATGAGTAGCTCAAGTCTCAACAATGTTTAAGCTATGTGCGTTTCATGGGTGAGCAGCGTGCGTTCTGAGTAAAAAATGATTACAAAAATGACAATTCGTCGTTTTTTTTTATTCTGAGCTGATTAAATAGCAAATTCAGTGTCCAAGTGAAAGTTTCGTAGGGCAGAAAGTTCAAGTCTATTTATTGGTGCAACTCTCAACTAGTAGCTTCGGGACGCCCAAGGTAAAAAAAAAACAGAGAAAATATTTAAAGAAGTTGGGACTTCTTTGAGAATCTCCGAGGGCAAACCGTGTGTGTAAAAATCGACCGATACATCGACATTTTACGAGATTTTTGATTTTCGCAACAGCAAGAATTTGAAAGCTTATAATCGTATGGTTTTAACAAAACCGCGCCATAGCCCATACATCTAATGACTCATTGGCACCCGTAAACGAGATGTTTTCAGGGAAACTCTATGTGCGAATATGTGACCAACATAAAATGCGTATTTTTATCCTGTCATGAGGAATGCAGATGGGTATATTTATGACGCAGTGCAAAGGTAATCTATATATATATAAAAATGAATCTCTATTTCCCTTGGTCACGGCATCACGCGTGAACGGCTGGGCCGATTACGCTTATTCTTTTTTTGTTGTGTTTGTTGTTGTTAGGAGAAGGTTCTTATGAAAAAAAACAATGGTACCTTACCTACATAGGTAGGATAGGTATGTAGGTAGGGTAGGGTAGGGTTGGTAGGTTAGGTAGGGTAGGGTAGGTAGGGTAGGGTAGGTAGGGTAGGTAGAGTAGGGTAGGGTAGGTAGGGCAGGGTAGGGTAGGGTAGGGTTTAGTAGGTAGGGTAGGGTAGGTAGGGTAGGGTAGGGTAGAAAAGGTAGGGTAGGGTAGGTAGGGTAGGGTAGGTAGGGTAGGGTAGGTAGGGTAGGTAGGGTAGTGTAGGGTAGTGTAGGGTAGGTAGGGTAGTGTAGGGTAGGTAGGGTAGGGTAGTGTAGGGTAGGTAGGGTAGGGTAGTGTAGGGTAGGTAGGGTAGGTAGAGTAAGGTAAGTAGGGTAGATGAATGTTTGGTGTCTTTATGGCAAAACAAAGTTTGCCGGGTCAGCTAGTAGTATAATAAACAGAAAAAGCGCGAGTAAAACTCACGTGAAAAAAGGTTCCGTACGACGAATATGTTGTCTACCATGTTTATCAAGAATAATTGTAACGTCGTAGTTAAAAGACTTGTCCACTTCTACTTATTCCAAGTGCAAATGTAGGTTTTTACGCACAATATTAGAGATTTACAATGCTACTTTTAAAACCATAGACTTTTTTTTAGGGGAGTATCTAATTCACACCAGTTTTATAAAATTACCTTAAAACTATCGCATCAAATCACACTCACTCACTAATATTACAAAGTAAACTAAATGATAATGTAATAACGGACCCTGCAGAAATGGCTTCTATCTTTAACAATCATTATGTTGATTTAACGCATGTACCTGCGCAATCAAGTGTTAGGAACAGCTTTAGGAATAAAAAATGTAACAACACGATGTTTCTTAGACCGATGCTGGAAAGTGAGCTCCGTCTAGAAATAATGTCTCTCTCCAACACCAAATCGGAGGGTTATGATGAAATAAATACAAAAATTATAAAAGTCTGCTGTCATGATCTGACTGGTATCTTGACTTACCTGATCAATTTATCGTTTTCAGCGGGGGTTTTTCCCGATAGATTGAAACAATCCATAATAAAGCCAATATTTAAAAAGGGAGATAAATTTGATATCAATAATTATCGACCTATTACCTTAATACCTATCTTGGCGAAAATTTATGAAAAATGTATGTTATAATAAGTAATAAGGCTTATTGATTTCTGCGATAAATTTGATATTATAAGTGATGAACAGTTTGGTTTCCAAAAAAAAAATCCACATCATTAGCTATTTTCTCTCTCATAAAAACAATACTTACAAATGTCAACAATAATCACCTGACTACTGGTCTTTTCTTTGATCTGTCAAAAGCCTTCGATCTAGTCTCACATGAAGTATTGATGGATAAGTTGGAGTCTGTCGGGATTAGGGGACCTGCTCTTCAGTGGATGGCATCATATTTAAGTAATAGGCAACAATGTGTTATTATCAATAAAATTAACGAAAATAATGATATGATACCCTACTCATCAGAATATAGGCATAATAAATATGGCGTTCCCCAGGGAAGCGTGTTAGGACCAATATTATTTCTAATATATATAAATGACATCATAAATATAACCAAGCATAAATGCGTTTTATTTGCTGACGATATATGCATTATAGTGACATCTGATAAAAAGAAAAATACAATTTCAGACCACGAACTTGACATTAATAATACAATAGATACATTACTGCATTGGCTTGACATAAACCGTTTAAAAATTAATTTAGATAAATCCGTTTATATTCAATTTAATCAATCGAATAATTATAAAAATAACATTAATCTTAATATAAATAAAATCAAAGAAGTAACAAATACTAGATTCTTAGGGGTAATAATAGATAAAGATATTAATTGGAAAGAACACGTAGATAATGTTAGCACAAGAATTAATAAGTTCGTATATGCGCTAAAACAAGTAAAAAACGTAACAAACATAAAAACGGCCATTATGTCTTACCACGCGTATGTGGAATCATTATTGCGCTATGGTCTTGTAATGTGGGGTAATAGCGTTGATCTGAATAGAACATTTGTTGCCCAAAAAAAGTGCATAAGAGCAATGTATGGTCTTAAACCTGATGACTCTTGTCGACCAATATTTAAAAAACTTGGTTTGCTACCGCTGCCATCACTCTACATTTTTGAAGTTTGTGTATTCGTAGTTACAAACAAAAAACTATTTAAGACAGCAAATGAAGAGTGCCCTCGGAACAGACGAGATCCCTTCAAATTAGTTCTAAATGATATACCTAGACTTACCAAATACAATAAAAGCTGCCTAGCAATGTGTGTGCACATCTATAACATGATACCAAACCACTTCAAGACAATGAGTACAAGACTGTTAAAAATTAAATTAAATAAGTGGTTAGGTGAACATAATTTTTATAATGTAAAAGAATTTATGGCTTTGAAACCTTCTGAAAGACTCAATAGCTCATGATTTAATTGTTCTTGTTTGATTATTGAGATTAGTTTATATTATTAATTGTTTTAATTATCAATTTTAATCTATTTTTTTTTTTGCTTGTAATTTGTGTGTTACCCAAAAATTGCATGCTATGTCATTTAGCTGAATATGTTTGTACCTTTTCCATCATATTTAACACCAGTTTATACCATGTTTTATGCAATTAAATGATTTGAATTTTTTTTTTTTTTTGAAAGGCGAAGGTTTGTGAGTGTGTGTGTGTGTTTGTTACTTCTTTACGCTCCAGCGGCTGGACGGATCGGGATGAAATTTGCCACAGCGATAGGTTATGGTCAGAAGTAGCACATATGATACTTTTTATCCCGGGAATATGTTCCCTTATGATAAATTTTGATATTCACGCGGGCGAAGCCGCTGACAGAAGCTAGTTTATAATAAATTCATGTCAAAAAAAAATTAACTCTCAAAACAAGACCTTTCGTTTGATGTGTCAAACTCTCAAAAAATATTTTTAATTTTCCAATCTTCACCCAAATATTCTAAAACCATTTCATCCTATATGGGTTCCATTTTTTCTTTCATAAGTATGGAACCCTAAAAATTCAATTATTAAAAGTGGTTATACTTATAAGTATTACCGCTTATTATGAGTATTTTACAAATCGTTTCGGAAGCAACACTTTTTTGAACCACGTGATTTTTAGTTCAAATAATGCAAATTATTAAAAATAAGCTGTGTTGAACTTTACACTCGAGCTATTAAAGTGACTCAGAATAAACTGTACACGTGATATACACCATGGCTTGTAACATCAGCGACTATGGTTATGTGATTGCGCCCAGTGCCGCCACCAGTGACCAGGCTCTTCAGCAAATGTTAACTATAAAATTAATACTACACATCATTGTTTTCGTGCTGATTCTACTCACGTTAATATCTGCAGTGGCATCATGGTGTATCATGAGAAAATTCCGTAATTTCAAAAACTTTGTATATCTTAATACTATTTTGGAAAACATCAACATCTTACTTTATACATTTGTAACGTTCCACCTCATTTTTCACCAGAAAGGAAATGTTTTTGAGAGCTGTCCAAAGTGGCTGAAAAATATAATAACTATCGATTTATATGTATACTTTTCAACAGCTAAGAACCTTGAAAATCAATCAAAATCAAATCTTTTTATTTCACATAGTCCTACATGGGCACTAGGGCATGTAATATCGGAAGTTTTTCAATTCCGATATTAATTTCCGATATTAGATCTCAATATCGGAATTCCGATATTAATATCGGAGTTGCGCTCATTCGTTAGATAACGCGCATTTTTTTTTGTTATTTGTGAAAATTCGGTATGAGATTGGTTTAATACAATAAATGAACACGTTTATGCTGAGACATAATTAGATTTTATGTTGTGTCTCTCTCTAATCAGCAATTACTGGATCAGCTTTTAATGGGCATATGCGACGGAGGTTTCTTCTTTCTTTGGTTGGGGTTTGTCGTTACTAATATCAATATTATTTCTTTGTTCATATAAATACTTCTCTAAAACTGATTTTTCTGTGGTACTCATCATGTTAATTGTACCTTTAATAATGACCTGGCCCCCCGGTGGGTTCCCGCATTGTCGAGGCGGTTGGGCTCAGTAACCGTGGCTTAGTCACCGACGGTGATGCGAAGGGGAACCCGAGGAGGGGCCGCTCGTCAGGGCTTTTGCGGATAAGCCGACGACGTAGCGGTCAACATGTTGGTTGCGGTGCTGCCTGGGCAACATCGCAATTGAGGCGGGCCGCGATGTCGTATGGGGCCTCCCAAACCCATACGATATCGCGACTGAGGGTTGGAGGCCGCAGCGGGAGAGAAGTATTGCTGTGCGCCGCTCTCTCTAACTTCCGCGGCATGGACGGGGTTGCTACCGTCTGATGGCGGACGCGGTGGGCCGCAGAGGAAGAGGAGTGTCGGTATAGCGTTGGCCGCCCTCCCTATCCCCTGCGGCCGAAAAATGGTAGGTGGCGGGGCCAGTGACCTTGACCAGTCACAGGGGGACCAAGGGTGCCATACACGGGGTCGTCTGGCGCCCATGTGCTGTTTTGGTCCCTGGAGTGGTCACGGCGTACAGTGTGTTCTGGTGCGCCGGTGATGGGGGGTACTCCCCAGAGGAGGGTCCGGTGACGGACAGTCGCGGCGGGTTCACGGTGAGTGCTAACGCGGACACCGTGGAGTTTAAGTGGGTTAGAATCCCACAAAACTGCACTATCTCCCCGTGGTAGTGCAGTATGCATAAGCATATCTCCAAGCTAAAAAAATAAAAACAATAATGACCTGTATCTTTTATTTAGTAATTGTATTTTCAATTTGTCGTAACTTTTAAACTCAAGTGCACATACAGCACATACCTGGCATCGTTTATTATTAGCCACTGTGATATTTATATTGAGTGATATATTATTGCTGACAATTTATGTCACAAAAGTGATATGGCCCGACCACACAATATTCTACAGCAAACCAGCCTTTTTTCTGCAAATTAAAATATTGTTTCATTTAAATACAATAATGTTGAATGTTTTTAGGGTTCCGTACCCAAAGGGTAAAAACGGGACCCTATTACTAAGACTCCGCGGTCCGTCTGTCTGTCTGTCTGTCACCAGGCTATATCTCATGAACCGTGATAGCTAGACAGTTGAAATTTTCACAGATGATGTATTTCTATTGCCGCTATAACAACAAATACTAAAAACAGAATAAAATAAATATTTAAGTGGGGCTCCCGTACAATAAACGTGTTTTTTTTGCCGTTTTTTGTAATAATGGTACGGAACCCTTCGTGCGCGAGTCCGACTCGCACTTGGCCGGTTTTTTTCGTCATTGTCAGGAGTAATCGGGAGATATGGCATGAGTTTTATGTCAAGAAATTAAATGAAAGGTGGTTCATCAGTAAGGCATAGAAATCACGACAACAATTTGCAAGGATAATAAGTTTGCGAACCTGCTTATAGCCGATATGGTTCCTGATTTTTAAATGATACCAAACCACTTCAAGACACTACTCATGTACAAGACTGTTAAAAATTAAATTAAATAAGTGGTTAGGTGAACATCATTTTTATAATGTAAAAGAATTTATGGCTTTGAAACCATCTGAAAGACTCAATAGCTCATGATTTAATTGTTCTTGTTTGATTATTGAGATTAATTTATATTTGTCGACATTTCTAAGATATCGTTCAGAAGAGCGCTATGGTTTCAAATGACTTTGACAGATGTCAACTTGACGTTAACACTATACGCTAGTTTGGCGCGAACAAAAAATGACAGAAGGGATCGAGTGAGATATGGCGGGTTGGATTGAGTTGTAAATTCGTGATAAAAACCTAAAGAGAATACAGTCAACAGTGAGAGTTACCGATTGTTCGTGTAGATCAAACTACGTGTCATAGTGGAATGTCGTTTAAGTTATTCGCCAATACATAACGTGATCAGTTACATTGTGAGCCTACATACAAGCAAAGAAGTTGGTTTGTCTAACATCTAGCCCGAAAGAACCCATACAATAATGGCTTTTCCTGACAATTACACAGTCTTCCCTACATCAGATCGTGGGATATAAGGGCTTGATATTTAGGAGACTAGTGAAATAACAATCGAACAACTTGTGATCAGTGAAATTACCTACTGAAAGAAAGTTGGTACCTAGCGGGAAACTTCAAATACATGAAGACTTGTGTGACGGGTATTCGGTCAGAACATAATCTTATTTGCAGCACAAGGAGTGACTGAAAAACATTCCTCAACCATAAAGTTTGATCATGATGGTTCGATAGCTTATTGAAAGGTCTTCTTCTTGCTCAATTAAATTTGGAGAGTTTACAATAATAGTAACTAGTTTAAACTAATGAAGATAACTAAAGTCACATAATTATCATTTGCACTAAGACCGGTAAATGTTAGTTTAGTTGAAAAGTGCCTGAAAATGGTTTGTTTTAAATTAATCCTTCAGGCTTTTGAGCTCAGCTGTTCAGTTTAATTGAAAGAATACTGGAAAGATTCCAATTAATTGGTAGAAAAACCAGGAACTAAAATCAAGACTTGATTTTGCAAATCATGGCCCGGAGAAAATCATGACTATTTTGGAAACATGGTTAACAAGTTTGAAAATTACCTCAAGTGATGGGATTCTCAACGCTACCTGCCTGGTAGTATGTTGTGTTAAAGTTAATGGTAATTGAAGAATCTGCTGCGCATGAGAAAGTTCAGATTTAACAAACATCTGGTTATGGAAAGTATCTACAGTAGCTGGTAAGGTCACTTTATTTTTATGTTCATGGAAAAAAAAGAAACTTTACCACCCTTTTGTGGTTCCACTGCAGTTGGTTAAACAAAAATTACATTGTAAAGCCGTTGAACTTCTTGTACACTACAATATACAATGTTTTTGTCTGTTAAAAGAAAATAAGTGGAGAAAAAGAAAAAGCAATTGATTGCACATTACAGATTCAAGGTTATTTCAAATTGTAGATTATTATGGTTTTCACAAAAGTCTAACTTTTGTGCCTTAGAAACATAGTATGATAATCTTTGCTGTTACTCATTGACGGTGTATTCATTTTACAATTTATGTGATGATTGATTTTTTTAATTGCTGTGTGATTGTTACCTAATTGTTTGACTGCCTTGTCCACAATTATTACTTGAATCTCTGGACAACATGTAGTGGTATCCTATTGCTTGAAGCTTGAACTTGGTTGGTGAGTTAAGGGTGCGCTATACACCTTTGCTTGCAGACATCGATTGGTGAGTGCTGAGTGCAGACATGTTATTTTGTGTTATAAAATTGTTTCTATGTAAAGATATTCGAATATGTCATAATATAGTGGTTAGTGCTTTAGTGACAGTACTTATCACAGAAATTTTGTAATTTCTTCATATTGGTAGTGTGTCTTCATGGGGCTATTTATGCCGTTCATTATTTTTTACTACCATTGTGATGGCGCTGTGGCTGGGCCACTGGATGCTGCTCTGTGTGTTGCGGGTTCCATTCTCATGTGGAGTAGATGTTTGCGTGGCCTGCAGGTGGTTGTTCTGGATCTGACTGTTTGTGAGTTTGGAGTGTTTGTGAACGCACCCATAATACCTGTTGATTTGATGTCTGATGGAAGGTGGGAGCCTGGTGCCTCCGGTGCTTTGGTGACCTGTTGTTTGGAGTATGTGACATAGTATGATGTGTTAAGCATCTGGAAGGTATGGCAGCCTTGGTGCTTCGAGACCAACCTGACGTTTGTTGCAAGCCAGGTTCGTTAGGTAGGTTGGTGGGTGGTCGAAGGGGCCCAGCACGCCCGGTCCACGCCACGCGTTTTACAGGTGGATGGTCGAAGGGGCCCAGCACGCCCGGTCCATGCCACGCTGTTAGTAGGTGGGTGGTCGAAGGGGCCCAGCACGCCCGGTCCACGCCACGCGTTTTACAGGTGGATGGTCGAAGGGGCCCAGCACGCCCGGTCCATGCCACGCTGTTAGTAGGTGGGTGGTGGAAGGGGCCCAGCACGCCCGGTCCACGCCACGCGTTGTCCAGGTGGATGGTCGAAGGGGCCCAGTACGCCCGGTCCATGCCGCGCTGTGAGTAAGTGGGTGGTCGAAGGGGCCCAGTACGCCCGGTCCACGCCACGCGTTGTACAGGTGGATGGTCGAAGGGGCCCAGCACGCCCGGTCCATGCCACGCTGTTAGTAGGTGGGTGGTCGAAGGGGCCCAGTACGCCCGGTCCACGCCACGCGTTGTACAGGTGGATGGTCGAAGGGGCCCAGCACGCCCGGTCCATGCCACGCCGTGTAGGTGGGTGGTCGAAGGGGCCTAGCACGCCCGGTCCACGCCACGCGTTGTCCAGGTGGATGGTCGAAGGGGCCCAGTACGCCCGGTCCATGCCGCGCTGTGAGTAGGTGGGTGGTCGAAGGGGCCCAGTACGCCCGGTCCACGCCACGCGTTGCGCAGGTGGATGGTCGAAGGGGCCCAGCACGCCCGGTCCATGCCACGCTGTGATTAGTTGGTTGGTCGAAAGGGCCCAGTGCGCCCGGTATACTTTGCGTGGTATGATGAGTCGTTGGTTGATTGAAAAGGGCCTTGTGCGCCCGTTCCACACATGATATGATGAGTTGGGTTGATCTAAAGGATCTTGTGCGCCTGGTCTTCACCGTATGATATCGCAGAGTATGCATGTCAGGAATGGACGAGCGGATCCAAATGGAATGTTACTTTCTTTGGTGTGTGAGATTTGACGAGCCATTATAAGGATTGTTAAATGCTCGCGGCCTCGCAAAATGTCAGGAGGCCGTGTCGACATTTCTAAGATATCGTTCAGAAGAGCGCTATGGTTTCAAATGACTTTGACAGATGTCAACTTGACGTTAACACTATACGCTAGTTTGGCGCGAACAAAAAATGACAGAAGGGATCGAGTGAGATGGCGGGTTGGATTGAGTTGTAAATTCGTGATAAAAACCTAAAGAGAATACAGTCAACAGTGAGAGTTACCGATTGTTCGTGTAGATCAAACTACGTGTCATAGTGGAATGTCGTTTAAGTTATTCGCCAATACATAACGTGATCAGTTACATTGTGAGCCTACATACAAGCAAAGAAGTTGGTTTGTCTAACATCTAGCCCGAAAGAACCCATGCAATAATGGCTTTTCCTGTCAATTACACAGTCTTCCCTACATATTATTAATTGCTTTAATTGTCAATTTTAATCTATTTTTTTTTTGCTTGTAATTTGTGTGTTACCTAAATATTGCATGCTATGTCATTTAGCTGAACATGTTTGTACCTTTTCCATCATATTTAACACCAGTTTATACCATGTTTTATGCAATTAAATGATTTGAATTTGAATGATTAAAATAAATTTGTTCGTTAGATACTCGTATTTATTAAAAATAATGGCTAATTTATAATAAATAAAAAAGGTTGTATAAGTTTATAAACTGTCGTAAACTTTATAAATAAAAATAAAGTGCCGTATGATTGGCTGTATTTTATAAGCTTTTATTTAACTTGCAATGTATGTATGTATGTAAGTGAAAACTGAATTTTAAAGCAGTTATCCTTCAGCGATTAAGATGAAATTTTGGGTACACGTTTAATTTTGATGACAATGCATGGTTAGTTAAGTGACGTCATTCTAAATCCATTGTAGTGGACGACACAAGATGGCGGTCTAGTTATTTTTTGTGCACTGCCATGATATGGGTATCAAATGAAAGGGTTTACTGAGAAAAATACATAAAAGCTTGTTTTAAAAAGTTTTTTTTGTGAATAATTTTATTATATTTGTGTTTGTTCAAAATTCAAAAGAAGATAATCGATTTTGTTTGAAGCCTAGCACCAGGCCACGTAATGACTGAATATTAACAAAAACTATGTTAATTTGTTCCTCATGATCTGATTACAGTGGCATACTCATTATTACCTTTTATAATAGCAAACTAAAACTTCACGCGTTCAAATGATCATAGATACCAGCACCTGTAGCCAAGATGACAATCTACAATCGATAACGCTAGTAGAAAACGATTCAATGTATGGGAATGACACATCTTAACGTCATCGGTCTGACGTGGTCAGACCATACCAATAGAAGGCGTTAAAGATTTTAGAAAGAGATTCGATACGAAACGTTTGTAATTTGGCTATGGCCTGGCCAGAGCATCAACGAGCACCCCATTGCCAGCAGATTTTCCACACGTTTCGTTGAAGTCTGGCTTAGCAATTATCACAAAAGCATCTTGGAGTATAATTAATTGTACTATTCATGCACTAAATCCTTTAAATAAACACAGAAAAAAAAATCTAATATTTCACGCAAATCAAAACAAACGTTACATTGATAATTTGACAATATTTATCTTTCAAAAAATTTAAATCTTTCAAGACTGTCCTCATAGGGTTCCGTCATCCAAATACCAAACATTGAATTTGGAATTTAGCAACCGAATGATTGAGCTTATTGCCACACTAAAAATTACCAAGAGTGTCGTCTTTTTGATAACCAACAGCTGATTTCAAAAGGTTTGCACTATAGAGTAATTTAGTGGGGTGCCTATAACATTGATAAAGAAAATTTATAATGTTAATTTTTTTTAAAGGTTGATGTACAAAGGCGAGCCTAAAAAAGTTGAGTTTTGTACCAGCAAACCTAAGAGTGATAGAGGGAGGTTACAAAAGAAAGAAGAGACTAGTCCAGTGTACAAATAATAATATAAATTTAATAAAATAAATCATAAATATTCATACATTAACATAACATGCGACCAATACAAAATGGGTATTTCAATTCTGTCATGAGGTCATGCGGTGAAAAGATAATAGTTATAATAAACAGGTAAAGTGTGAGTTCAATTCACACGTAGAAGGTTCCGTACGAAGAATAATTGTCATCTACCATTTTTAACATGAATAAATTATGTAACATTGTACTTAACAAAATATTACTTACTCTGATAAGTAAAAAAGTAGAAAAGTTAATTTACGCACTATATTACTTAATAATAATAATAATAAATAATAAAATCGTTTATTTCTTAGACGCACTATAGAGATTTACCCTGTAATTTTTAAACCATATACTTCTTGTTAGAGGAATATTTTGTATTAAAACTGTATGCACAAGTGCAAAGGCAGACTTAATGCTTAACGCATAACGCATATGGTATAAACCAGTCAACCTTAGGTTGAATATCTCAAAATGGTTTTCTAACTATTTAAGTTTTTTTAAATCATATCAAGAATGTGAGACTCTCACCACAAGCCCTTTCGTTTGGTTTTTCAAACTGTCAACATTTTATTTTTAGTTTTGCAATTGCACCTGAAAATCCAAAACTATTTCGAAAATATCTTGTTGTGCCGGAAGTCTCAGTTGTAACGACATACGCAAAAATACAATAAACCAGGCAATCCAATGCCATTTACAACAAATTAAATAAACCTTTAAATATTTTCCCCATGTCTTACCGAGTTTGTAAAAACTCTCTGACAGATTAGTTAAAAATTAAGAATTATGACGACATCGAAACTCTTTTAAAAACTGCCGTATTCGTGCCGTGCCGTATCTGGCGATAAGTGGCGCATACACAAATATACCTCATTATACACTGACACACTCTTGACAAGGATCAATTTTGGCCCATTATTATTTAATACTTGTTTATTAATGACCTAATCAATTTCCTTCAAAATCTTTCACCTGACATTCAACTTGTAGTCTTTGCGGATGACACCAATGCCGTAGTAACAGCTAACGACATCTAAGAGCTTACTGTAGAGATGAATACAGTTTTGGCTGCCTATCATTCTTGATTTAGTGCAAATATGCTCAAAATTAATATCACTAAAACAAACGTAATGCTATTCAAAACAACTGCGCGTAACGATGATAAAATGAATATAGAACTAGATCGAGTTAAAATTGCCCTTGTTAAGGAAGTTAAGTTTCTTGGAATTTATATAGATGAACTTTTAAACTGAGAAAGAGAACTAGCGGCATTGGAGTCATCATTGTCATCTGCTTGCTATGCTTTAAGAATCCTAAGGGACGAGGTTAGCATTACACATCTTAAAATGGTGTATTATGCGCTGATCGAGTCCAAATTAAGGTATAGTATACAGTTTTGGGGCAATAGCTATCTTTTTTGAGAGAATGAGAAAAAAAAGAGAGAACAGCTAGAGCATTTATCCTACAAAAAGTGCGATTCGTACTATAGTCCGCATTCCTCAATGGGAGAGCTGTAGACCATATTTTAAAGAAGTTGGTATTCTGACACTCCCTAGCTTATACTTATTAGTTCTATTAAGCACCTTTAAAAATTACATATATAACTACGAAACAGACGAAAATAGGCAGATAAGGAAAAATACACGACGGAATGATTTTGGAAATAAAATAGTGCCTCAATTTGGAATTGTTAAACATAGTCCACAATATCAGGCCAATGCCAGGCCAGGTTAATGTTATGTTTTATGATGTTAAAATTCGAACACAATGTATATTGTAACTGAACAAACTGAATTGAATTACATACACACACACATTTACACAATACACACCCACTCACACATTGAGTCTAAGTCTAAGTGTAAGCGGTCTAATTTGTTTTGGCATAATTTGGAGTTGCATAAATACTTAAGGCATAATTATTATTCGTCATAATATTTTTATGGGTACATATTTAAACGTCGCAAATTAAAATCCCTACCTACGGGTATAATGTCAATGTTCAAAACATCAAAAATTTAAATATCGATTGTATCGAAAATTATTATACCCACACACACCCAGACTCATCCTTACACGCACATGTTTTGAGTAAATCGTTTTTGTTTGTTTACCTCTTTTCTTCCATTAGTTAGTAAGTTACCAAATTGTAAAGGTCTATGTAAGCACGCTCCTACATGCCTTTGTTCTAGTTTTAAAAGAGCGGGGACCTCCTAGCACGGAAATTCCCCTCTTGGCATAATTTTTTAGGCATAATATTGTTTGGCATTACTTTTATTATGCAACGGTTAACATAACTTTCATTTGGTCTAATTTGTTTTGGCATAATTTGGAGTTGCATAAATACTTAAGGCATAATTATTATTCGTCATAATATTTTTATGGGTACATATTTAAACGTCGAAAATTAAAATCCCTACCTAAGGGTATAATGTCAATGTTCAAAACATCAAAAATTTAAATATCGATTGTATCGAAAATTATTATACCTAAGCTCAAATCCAGTAACCAACTCTATTTCCGAGAGGGTGACCGGCAGTTCTTTTTTTTTGACCACTAAAACTCCACGGTGTCCTCCTGTGCTGCTTATGGCGGTTACACGGGCACGCGTTAGCACTCACCGCGAACCCGCCGCGGCTGTCCGTCACCGGACCCTCCTCGGGGGAGTACCCCCATCACCGGCGCACCAGAATATCCTGTATGCCGTGACCATCCCTTGGTTCCCCTGTGACGGGTCAAGGTCAATGGCCCCGCCACCTACCACTTTTCAGCCGCAGGGGATAGGAAGAGCGGCTAACGCAATACCGACACTCCTCCTCCCCTGCGGCCCCACCGCTTCCACCATCAGACGGTGGCGACTCCTTCCGGGCCGCGGAAGATAAGGAGAGCGGCGCACCACAATACCGGCACTCCTCTCCCGCGGCGGCCCCCAACCCACAGCCTCGACATCGTATGGGACCTGGGAATCTCCATAAACATCGCGGCCCACCTCAGTTGCGATGTCGCCTATTACCAAGCGGCACCGCAACTTACTAGTTGGCCGCTACGTCGTCGGTTTAATCGGCAAAAGCCCTGACGAGCGGCCCCTCCTCGGGTTCCTCTTCGCTTCACCGTGGGTGACCAAGCCACGGTTACTGAGCACCCCCGCCTCGACAATGCGGGAACCCACCGAGGGGGGAACCCACCGGGGGGGGTGACCGGCAGTCCTAGGGTGGGGTTGGTGTCGGGTTTATCGTCCACAAGTCCTTTGTGAACAACGTGGTAAGGATCGAGAGTGTGTCGACCAGGGTGGCGTACCTTATACTCAGAATATCCTCAAGATATTCGCTGAAGGTCATACAGGTCTACGCCCCGACGTCGGCACACCCCGACGACGAGGTAGAGACCATGTATGAGGATATTTCTAGAGCCATGCAAAACTCACTTCACTATTGTCATGAGGGGCTTCAATGCGAAACTTGGCAAAGGAGCCGAGGAAGAGTTGCAAGTGGGGCAATTTGGAGTTGGATGTCGGAATCACCGGGGTCACATACTGGCGAGTTCTATGGAGAAGGAGGGTCTCGATATGATGAAATCCTTCTTCAGAAAGCATGAGCACAGGAAGTGGACATGGCAGAGACCTAATGGTGCAACTAAAACCGAGATCGACTTCATCATGATGTTAACCAAGAAGAAAATGTTCAATGATGTCTCTGTGATCAATTCGGTGAAAACTGGGAGCGATGACCGCTTGGTAAGAGGCACATTGAACATTAATATCAAGCTTGAAAGGTCTCGACTGATAAAGTTTACGCTCCGTCCAGCACATATCCAGATCCAAACCCCGAGAGCTTTTAGCTCGAACTTCAGAATCGTTTCGAGTGCCTAGGGAGCTCCCTGGACACAGCGATGGGTTCGTGGAAGCTGTCCATACGGTCGGGTCTAAGTTTTTCAAAACCCGCTGTACAAAGAGAAACCAAAAGTTTTCTGATCCTACTATCAAGCTCATGAAGGAGAGGCGCTAAATGATCCTGCAGTCTTCAGACGATGCGTTGAAATACCGGCAGCTAAGTAGATGGAGCTCAAAGTTCTTGTCCGGGACTGGTCTTTCGGCTGATATGAAGAAGCTTAAAACGTGAGTGCTGAGTGATTTAAATATCAAATGATAAAAAATGTCGATAGTCATTATACCTAAGTTCAAAATGTCAACATTTAATACAATTAAGTTCATTATAATTATTATTTGCGTTAAATGAAACTCATTCAATAATTATTAAATTAAAATAGGACAAATCTTTTCCAAAACCGAATTGGGGCACTCTGACTACACTTTGTCTTTTGGCTACTACTCCTAGAGTATATATAAAAAACCGGGCGTGCGAAGGGATTTCAGCCCCCGCCCGCTGTAACGAAGCATAGGCATTCGTGCAAACCGTAGCTCCTGGACCAGCAAGCCGATGCTGCGGAGGTGAGCATGGGTGCCTATGCTTTGTTACGTAAGGACGAAGGGGTTGCACTTCCCGCAGCGCCGTAAAAGTTGCAGAAGCAACTTTAAAGTATCAGAAGCAACTTAAAAGGGTTTTAATATCGATATTTAGGACATTCGGTATACTGTACTTCGATATTTTTTTATAAAACAAAATAAAATATATTTGATATAAGGATTCAATTGAATTAGGTTAAGGTGCGGCAGAGGTGGCTCTTGGGCCAACCTTGAGACGCGAATATTTGTTTTATTCCAAAGAAAATTGTATAAATATCATTTTACGTATATAATATTGTGTTTTATGCATCATTATTATGCGTAAAGATCGTTATGCTGAATTTCGTTATGCCAATGTAAATGGGAATATATTTTATACTTATCATTAGTAAAACTCCAAGCACTGGTATTTCGCATACTTTTTTAAGTAAGGAGACCCTTATGTAAGATATATTGTAGAAGTTGTGAAGTTACTGAAAATAAATTTATTTGTTTCATCCGTTTTCTTGTTCAGTCGAACAGAACCCTAAAAAAATTAATATTAAAAGTGGTAATACTTATAAGTAGTATTTCACAGACCGTTACGCGAGCTACACTTTTTGAACGATTATTTCAAATAGTAATAAATTTATCATCAATAAATTGTGTTGAACATTAAACCTGAGTCATTAAATTGAATCAGAATAAACTGTGTATGTGACATACACCATGTCTGGTAATACCAGCGACTATAATTCTTGTGTGATTGCTACCAATGCCACCAATAGTGCCACCACCAGTCACCAGGATATTCAGCAAATGTTATCTCTAAAGTTAATAATACACATCATTGTTTTTGTGCTGTCACTACTTACGTTAATATGCGGAATAACATCATGGTGCATCATTAGAAAATTCCGTCATTTCAATAACTTTGTATACCTCAACACAATTCTAGCAAACCTTTTTCTTTATATATTTGTAATGATCGACATCATTTTACACAAGAACAGAAATGTTTTTGAAAACTGTCCAAAGTGGCTGTATCATATAATAGCTTACGATTTATATGTATATTTTTCAACAGCTAAGAACCATTGGTTAATTGTTATTTGTCAAATGTTATATTTAGATATTGTAAAAGTATACAATGTGTACATACGATGGAGGTTTTCCAAATATTGCATCTTTGGTTGGGGTTTGTCATTAATAACATCAGAATTAATTATTTGTATGTATAAATTTTTCGCAACATATGAATATTATGTGGTAATCATCATGCTAATTTTACCTTTGATAGTAAACTGTGTTCTTTATTTAGTCATTATTGTATTTTCAATTTATCGTAGTTATAAGTCAAGTGCACATACAGCTACGGACACCTGGCAACGTTTGTTCTTAGTCACTTTAATATTTATTTTGAGTGACATTTTATTGCTAACAAATTATGTTATAGAAGTGATATGGCCCTTCCACTCAATATATTACTGCAAACTAGCCTTCTTTCTGCAAATTATATTTTTCCATTTGAATACAATAATATTGGATTTCTTTTTCGTCATTGTCAGGAGTAATCGGGAGATATGGCGTGAGTTTTATGTCAAGAAATTAAATGAAAGGTCGTTATCAGTAAGGTATAGGAATCACCATATCAATTAGCAAGTAATATAATTATGTTTGCGAACTTGTTTATAGTCGACCAATAGTTCATGTATAAATGTTTGAAATAATTTTGTTGGTTAGATTATTTATCGAAAATTGTGGCTAATTTATAATAATTCAAAAAAAACATAGCGTTAAAATTCTCGTGTGTGTTCGTAGTTACTATGGAATTCTCGCCTTTTAAATTAAAGTCAGGACGATCAACACTTGAGAACCAATCGACCGATCTGGCTGTTTTTTTGTTGAGCTCGTAATTGCCAGGACATTGGACAAGGTAATAAAAAATATTTTACATACAAAAATATATTTTTCGGTAAAATTTATCGATTGCACCCGTGTGAAACCGGGGTCGGTCGCTTTAGTTACATAGACAAATATGAAGAGGGGCGTTTAAGACTCGTTACACCTTAGAAACGCAAAAAAAAATAACTAATTCGTTTACTTTAATAAGGAAAAATTGAGTGATGTTGTGAAAGTCTACAATCCTCATAAATCATTTGTTAAAAATGTAGTATTATGAAATATTAAATACAAACAGAGCCCCATACGTATATATAGAGTACTAGAGGCACGTGACATTCTATCATCGAAAGCGTGGCGATAGCGATTGTCAAAAAGGCAAAATTGTATGGGATTGACATGCGATATCGAATAATCACGTGATCAATTCTTTACATTTTGACATATCGATTCTCGCCTTCGCTGACATCGAATGCCACTTGTTTAGAGCCGGTCGGTACGGGACTTTCAGTTTGCGAGTTCCACGCTGTATTTTTCATATGTTTTTTAAAGACTGACATTTCATTTTCCAGGTCCTGTAACAAATTGCGCGCAACCCAAACAAGATTCCCTCTCGGTGTGAGGTACTCCTACATCAGTGACCTACACAGCTAAAGAGAACAGCTTCTACGTCGAGGGAGCTCCCCACTCCTGAGGAGATCCTCAAGAGTTTGCAGCTCTCAAGTACGGATACGAGTAGTAAAAAAAAATTATAAGGTTTGTTTTTGGACATACTTGATATATTCAATGAGACGATACCACAATAATGACATCATGAGCATCATGATGACAGTTCGTCATTTTTTTCAAAAAAGGCTGCAAGTATTTCCATTTTGACTGTATTTGTCAGTATCTTGATCAGAGACGATTCTGTTTTACGACCACCGTGCAAATAATGTTGAAGATGAATGAGAGTTAATAAGGGTATCCCCCGAATCTTTAATGTAGTTCTTTGATACTCGTAATACATAGAAAGACGGTATTTTATAGAGGTAACTAAGAATATCGGTAAGCTAAATAATACATTTGTTTTCAGGCGCATGACTTGGTATGACGGCAGGGAAACAGATACGACGCCAACGCGCGCTACTAAAACTGAAACATAAAACTTATTAATAAACTAAAACTAAATATTAGAGTAACGACAAAGTCGTTGACTGTACAAGCCATAATACAGTCAGGCGCAATATTTTAAGACTTATTATTAAGTCTCAAAACGGTGAAGGAAAACATCGTGAGTAAACATGTCCTAGAACCAAAAACTCGAAGACATGTGACATCCACCAACCCGCATTGGGCCCGCGTGGTGGATTACGGCCTATTCCCTCTCGCAGCGAGGAGGCCTGTGTCCCAGCAGTGGGAACATTAAAAGGCTTATGATAATGATGATTACTTAGTCTCTCAGCGATCGATATCGATTGGACGAAGTGACCAGAATGGTAACCATAAGCTCTTAGAGCAAGGTTATTTCGAGAGTGCGTAAGGAACAGATGCATATGACTTGTCCTTTTTACCCAGTCGCACCATGACATGTCATGGTACGGGGACAGTACCTGTGTGTAGTAAATAATGTTATTATTTTGTAATAAAATTGTTTTGTAAATAGTTTTGTCTTCGATTTTTCCTATTTCTGGAAACCTTAAAATTACATAAATGCTGATTGACCAAGAGCATGGAGAAGGTTTGACGAAGAATGCTAGAGATAGCACTCATAAAACTTTCTGAGCTATCTGTGATGTGTGTATTGTGTGAGTATATCCTTTCATCCATAGAAATTGATGCTGTGACAATCTGACTTTGGATATGACAGTAAAAATTTGGGCTCAGTGCTCATTGGCACGAATACAATTTTATCAATGGTGTATCTAGTCGTGGTCGTTACCGCCTTTGCGTGCTCTGTTTTGTTTTATTCATAAATAAGTGGCATCATTATTATGCATGTTGTTGCCAGTAGGTATTTAAGCAGACCGATATCCCGAAATAGTGCTAAATCACAATAAATTACTACATTTATGAATCATTTTACCTATTTTTCCTTATTGGTAAGCGGCTTAAGAGCGTGTTTTAGCAGGCTTAGGTATGGGAAATAGCACTAAACCGTAAGTTTAAGACGTTTTTCTAAGTTTATAGAAGATTGTTTACTTGGACTTATGGTATGAAATCAAATGTGATGATTAGTCCAACAGACGGTTAATTTACCAACACGTATTTTATGCATACCTAGGATCCTAAAAACATTATAAAATTTATGATTAATTCTCTTAGATACTACATAGACGGCAGCAGTAGTGAGCAAACTAAGTATATCTTAGAACGTATGCCTTATAATTAAAGATAGCGTTTATTACTTATAGTAAAATAACACAAAAATTCTGCGTGAGGCTCAAAAATTCTTGGTGTTCCCCAGGGTACCAATACAAGGCCACTCGAGTAGAACGAGTTGTAGTTAAAAATATATTTATGTATAGTACCTAGTTGATTGCTAAACTGCCTAAGGCATTATGTCTGTCTTTGTATAATTAATTTTACTCGAAGATTACTTGAAGATTTTATGAATAAATAAAATTGGTTTAAGGACGGGTATGGTCTAATTATATCTTGATTGGAATCTCATAAGTTTAGAGCTTTCCATTATAATTGGAACCGTTAACCAGTAACCCAGAATACAATAGCTCAACAGACAAAAACTCATGATTCATGATCTCACCAAAGGGTATAGTTGACCTTGTAAATAACAGTCAACCAACGGTTAGGAATTTGTCAGGAGTAATCTTGTGGAGCACAGACTGGAAAGAGGTGAAGGAAGCTCTGTATAGATAGACCTATCGTGTAAATTGTGATGGCAATTGCTAACGGATTGTTGTTGCTCTGGCAGTTTTTTAGTTGGCTTGCAGGCGCACATTGTTGTCATTGTTATCGTTGTAATTCAAGCTTGTTACTTCATCACTACATCGATCAGTCCTGTGCATTTCGCATCTACCGGATTCCTTACAGCCTTATGACAACAGGTAACTTCTAAGCAAGCTCGTTATCGCTATAATAAACCACATAAATTGCTTTCTATAAGACGAGATCGAGGTCACGAGATGGCTCGATGCGAACTTAAAACTTAAATTACTACTGCTTAAAACTGAAGACATATATCTGGGTCTATTCACAACTCTCCAACATGTTTGGAGAAGTATTGAAAAAGTAAGAAATTTATTTATTTATTTATTTAGGATCACCAACGAGTTACACAACATTAACTTATACAGACAATATAAAATTTGATACCCTTCTTGTTATGCACACTCAATTATAGGTAACCACAGATTACACATGTTCAAGTTTACACAATAAATATAATTAATAACATTAGGTACAATAAAATAAAAATTACAAATTTAAAATAACAGAAAAACAAAAAACTGAATTTATACATAAAATTATTAAGATTAAATTAAAATACAGGTTATGTCAGGTTAAACTAAAATAAAGAAAAGATTCTGCCATATATGTACATCAACCCAATCATCATCATTAATATTAAAAAATGCAATTAAAAATGTCAAATCAAAATACAGTATAAGTCAATTATAATTAAAATATAGAAAATGTCAAATCAAAACGGTAATGTCAATTAAATTAAAATTCAAAAGAAATAGAAAACATAACATAAAAAATTCTTATAACTCTAGCAACACGGCAAAAAAATTACAACTGGTTGCTTGATTCAATAAGTTATGTGGTAACGATCTCCTCTTGGAAATCTATCTGAGGCTATCTTGACAACAAATAGTGATCTGGCCCGTATATGCGACTGGAGCAAGAGGCACTTACGGTGAGCCCTATAAAAACGCAAGTTTTGGTGGTGGGCAGTTCAAAGTTGGTCTCTAGGATCGACTGGACGACTTTTCCCCATGTTTCTTTTGAAAACTCTGTTGTACCCTTTAGCGAGAATGTTAAAAACTTAGGGATATTCATTGACAAGAACTTCTTTTGGGCTGCCCAGCTACAGGAAGTTAGCCGCAAGCTATTCGCATCTGCTGGATCTCGGAGGAGACTGCGTAATTTACTGCCAACTGCCACCAAGATTGCACTTGCGCAATCTCTTCTTCTACCCATCCTTGATTATGCTGATGCCAGCTATCTTGACCTCTCTGAAGTACAACTTGATAAACTTGAGCGTCTTAATTTTTTTTTCGTTTATGGAATACATTGCCTGTAACGATAAAACGCGCGCAATCACTACCGATCTTTAAAAGACTGGTAATGGAGCGTCACAGTGATCTTATTCTGTTGGAGCTGTATTGTTTTCTTGCCTGTATATTTATATGTATTTATGTATCTATTTTAGTATTTCATATTTAGTGCTCACTATGTTTGTAACTTATTTTTTTTTTAAACGTGTCCAGGCTATCTCTCTCCATTCTAGGCTGCCTGGAAGAGATCGTAAAACGCGGTAAGGCCGCCTGTTGTATGTTTTTTTTAAGCTTTCCTTATGTATTATTGTTTTTATCTCGCCAGCAATTTCGCATTTACACGGTTCGCGAATGAAACCCCGTGGATCATGCGTACATAGATGGACAGCATAATCGTCTTATTAACAGTGACTAAGAACTCACCGTTATTTTGTCACATATCTGCAATATTGATTGATAGAATCATATACATGGAATGGAAAAAATGATTTTGGGGACGAAAAGCTGTGTCACTTTTTCTTTCTAACAAAAATGTAACCTTACCCGTCAACAAAAAAAAACCTGGCCAAGTGCGAATCGGACTCGCGCACGAAAGGTTCCGTATGGGAGCCCCACTTAAATATTTATTTTATTCTGTTTTTAGTATTCGTTGTTATAGCGGCAACAGAAATACATCATCTGTGAAAATTTCAGCTATCTAGCTATAACGGTCCATGGGATACAGCCCGGTGACAAACAGGCAGACATACAGACAAACTGACGGATCGTGGAGTCTTAGTAATAGGATCCCGATTTTACCCTTTGGGTACGGAATCCTAAAAAAGTTACTAGGTACCGCCTCAATATTATTAATCAAGTCAAAGTCAACTATTTAGTTTCTGTAAAAGTTTATTTGGGCTAGATTCTTTCAGGCATTTTTTTTTGTGCTTATTCTAAAATTAACTACTAAATTAACTCACAGTGCCTTACATTTTTATATAGCACCAACACAGCTTAAGAGTTGCTCAAACAAAATGAACAGGCGTTAAACGCCTGTTCATTTTGTATCTCTCGAGCTATTCAACTTTCTACTATTAAGTAGTTGTGATAATAATAATAACTAACTTTAAATTAAACAATGGTTTATAATTATATCGTGCTCGGGTCCCGTCTTAAGCACCAGGCCTGTTTACTTCTGAAATTAGAAAAAATAAATGTTAATACGCACAACTTAATTTCAACACAGTAGAACAAGCAGTATAAACAAATGTGTGTGTGAGTGGGAATCTGAGTTTAGCAGATGTAGGAGTTGTATGTCTCAACTCTCATTATGATCGTTCATCCAACTGGCAATGATATTGGCAGGTCTGTATTCAGTTAAAACATACACAAAGCTGTGAATGTAGATAGAAATATCGGGTTAAAATATTATATGATTTTAATTATAATTGCCTAAGAGCCCCCGCTAACTACAGACTTTTTATGGGGCCATAATTTGGTCGGATTGACATTTATTGAGGTTGCCGACAACACGTGCGAAAGGTTCGCGTACGAATACGCACTTTGCAAATTTGTAGCGAAATGGATGATGATTTAGGAAACGAGCGCGTGAAATTATATAAACAGACCTTTGGGAGTATGGATATCATGAACAAACGACTAAATGTATCTGTTCAAAATAAAAGTATTTGCATTGTTGAACTACTAATCTATCCCTGTATGGTGACTGATTTGCAATTTTCCTTTTTCTTATGGTATTTATTTGCGCCTATGTATAAATATGGAACTTTCGACGCTCATAACTTTCAAACATATTTTTTTTTACTTTTTTGTTTCCATACAGGGCTAGATAATGATGAGATAAATTGATATCATTTTTTATTTTTAATGTATACCGTCGAACAGTGAATTAATCGCCAGACTACGTTTGTATGGAAGAATAATCGATTAGGACAACCTTAGAGAATCGTTGTAAGGTGCGCACTTGCATACTTCCTCACATAGATTAAAAATCCGACCAAACTATCGGTCGATAAAGAGTAGGCACTTAGAACGGCCTGGACTCATAGTGACTAGTCAAAGCTTTCCAAACAGACATTCGACCTTCAGCAATAATGAAATCTAATAATAGGAAGGGAGACACTTACTTCAGGTAATAATTGAGCTCTCTCCTGCTGCAAGGAGACCACGTCTTCGCAGGATTCTTGGGGTTGTACTTAGCATACATGATATGCCTCTGTCCTCGACACTCGTTGCTGGGAGACCCGTCGTGTGACATGCCGAGACTGAAAAACAATACAAAAAACAATTCATAAATGATATTGCGAGAAATATGCAGCAGCATTAAGTGGACTGAAAATAAAAGATGAGAAACTTTTCTTCTTATTAGTGTCAGATAATTTAGTGACATTTTATACAAATATGTGATAAAAAGGTTCCGTACGATGAATATGTTGTCTTCCAAGTTTATTCAGAGGTAATTTTACTGTATCATTACACCAAGAGCACGTGTAAGTTTTTACGTTCAATGTTGATAGATTTACGTTGTTTTTAAAACCATAGATGTCTTTTAGCGGCCAATATACATACATTTTCTTTATATATAAAAAAATCTATTTTTTTTGTTTAGTTTATGTATTGAAAATGATGGCTTATATAATAAATGAAACCGTTAAAATCAAATGTTTTTTTATTTCACATAGGCCTACATGGGCACTTATAAAACGTCGACAAAAGGTGCACGGTTCGGGTTGGTCGTTTTCTATGGAGAAGAACCGGCAAGAAACTTCATGGTAACTCTTTTAAAAAAATGGTAAAAATTTCCATGTTACAGCATTAGCATGTATATATGGGGGGACACCATAGACCCGACAATTAGTCGTAAGAAACCACAAAAAAAGAAGTAAAACGAGATAAAATGTTAACAAATGTTAACAAGCATCTAGAAATCTAGAAGGCCTACAATGTTCACACATTCACAAACAATCGGTAAAAGGTAAAAGAAATAAATAAAAAAGTATACATATGAAAGTGGCGATGGCTAGTCTCTGCTGAGATTGTCCCCCTTGGGTGAAATTCGGTCAGGAAGACTATTATTTTATTACTAGTTTTTGCCAGCGGCTTCGCCCGCGTGAACGTCGAAAATTATCCCGAGGGAACATATTCCCGGGATAGAAAAAGTATCTTATGTGCTATTCCTGACACCATCTATCTCTGTGCCAGATTACATCTAGATCCGTCCAGCCGTTTGAGCGTGAATAAGTACATACAAACACACACACACACTCACAAACTCCTTTATAATATTAGTGTGATTATACACTAAAATCTATCTAACTACGCTTGCTCATAATAAATTCCACAATTGGTTTGTTGAACCAACTTTTTTTTTGTAATAAATGGAAAGATCACATATAAGTTTTCATACAAAACTATTTTTAGTTTTTTTTTTTCATTGTAATTACAAAGTAAAATCCAATCGAAAATATTTTTTTGAATCCAGTACCGAAAACACCCCGACAGTTTTCCGAACAAAGCCGAGCCCGTGTGACGTCACAACGTTCATTTCTACTCATTGTGGCACATAGCTTATACAGTGTTTTGACTTCATCTTGTTATTATCGTCAATATATTGATGAATATCGAATACATTGATCATAAATATCGAACCTTAAAAGTTATCGTGCTTGCTTCGCATCATTATGTACGAATATTACAAATAACTCCCCATTATTATGTGATTCGCGCAATACCCAACCTAGCAAACTGTACTAAAGTTTTGAGAAATGTTCTATGTCTAACTAGATTCCAATTAGAATATGTTAATTATGTTGTTATCTTGTTCTAATTTAGTATTAGATTCTGATTAATATCTTAATTTGATCATTAAAGATTGAGAAAAGTAAATTTTTAAGGGAACTTTCGAGCAAAGTTGACATTTTTGTATAATTACGTAACTTGAAAACATGATTTTTTGTTTATGGAGATATATTCATTATTTTAATTTTAAATGACGGATATAGGCGTAAAACTAATATTTCTGTTTGAATGGTGAAAATCGGTCGACGCATTTAAGAGATATTTGAAAATGTACCGAATTAATATTTTCACGTTTTTGTTCTACAAAGTTTTTTAGTGTTTGTAATTATATTATATAGATATTTGTGTTTAATATTATAAAGGGATATGCAAATAATAAAAAATACCGAAAATTTTAAGGATGTTATGCAAAAAATAAATAAAAATAAAGGCTCCACAGATTTCGGGTTGTATAATATTTAGTGGTACCTATGAAGTTTTTTGATATCTAAAGTCGAAGTTGCGCGCCAATCGTGTTTGTTAGCTTTTTATTTTACACGAATATCACCTACCCATATGTAACAACAATTACATTATGACAATTATGTTTCTAAATGTAATGTGTACAATGAACAACAATGACAAACACCGGTCGCGGTCCATTATCACGTAATATTCATTACGACTACTTTACTTAAGCTCAATTTTTCCAAATCGTCCATCAGATGGATATCTTTTCGAAATTTGCCTTTATGAATCCTTTATCACACATGTCTAAATAAAATTTGCTGTTATAAATAATATTTTTGCACTAATTTTCGGATATTTTTAGTAAATTTACGTGACACTGTACTATGGTGAAATTCCTTGAACGTTATGACGTCACCAACATGGCGACCAATCATGGCCCGTTCGTAGACAGGTGGTTCTTTTTAAAATTTTATCGATTTTCAATTGCTTATAATAAATTGAAAAAAAATATTTAAGAGATTTTTGCAACGACAATATAATTTATGATATGTAAAGTTACAAAATAAATTTTAAAAATCGTATTTTTTTTTAAATTCAACAACCCAATTGTGCATACTAAAGGATTTATAACCATTAGTTTTGCAGACAAATTGATCGGAACAAACAAACCGATATTCACACTTACCAAATATTTCACACTTATTGGCTAGGATTCTAAGAATCCAATTAGTAGCTAAGATCTAGTCGTCGCATCGTTATTATTAGCCTAAATAAACGACTATCGCTTTGATTGACACTAAAACACGGCTTGTGTCCTATAAACGGCAATTGGTATTAATATTGTCTCCATTTTTGAGCAATTGTACTAAATAGTGCTAAAATTTACATTCAAAACTTTGTCTTTATAAGCATGATACAATGTATGGAGATGATGGCAGACACGTAAATGGTGATAAAAACCTTAGGTATTAATAAACAGTTATGTTTATATACGATGGATAAAATCTGTTGAAAGACGAGGCGATATATAAGTAAGCATCGTTCTAAGCAAGAGAAAGACAGTTTGACGATATGTTAAGAGAAGAACTGGATCGAACTAACATAGACCGGTCAAGTTATAAGGATGGAGAAAAAGTATAGTTTTCTAAAGAGAAATTTGTAACCCAGAAATTTTCTGCAATAATAAAATTTTGCAATACTAGTTGTTAACGATATTAGAAATATTTATATAGATATAGATAGAGAACTCAATACATAGAATATTTAAAAATAAATAAATACCTTTTCAATACAGTTGTTAAACATGGCGTACTTTCAGAGGCTATAATTATGATTCGAAAATTAAATCTTACGCATAGGCATCTTTCTGTTACGCGGTCGTGACTTTTGTTTACGAGCTCGATCATTAGTTTTGCAGTTTAGTTTTAAATTTATAAGTCAATTTAAAAAGTTTAGTAGCATAGAGTTTTCATACATAGAATAAAATGGGATAGATTTTATACGAGGAAAAATGAATGATTCCGTACGTTTTAGCATTGAACTCTCAAAAGTCTTTTTAATGGTTGTTTAATATATTTAATTACCAGTTTTAATTTAATTATTTTCACATAAAAAATTGTCATAAGACGAATAGGCTGTATAGGCTGTTTTCGAAAAAAATATGTCCAGTTGCAAAGACGGGCCATTTTCTGAAAATTTTAATTTTTGTGTGATAAATTGTTTTTTTTTTGTTTATATGATTTCAAGTACAAGTGATAAAATGGAATTTACTCCACCCGATATTTTATCTGAGGCGAAATTGCTCAAGATGAAATTTTTCCCCCAAAATCTCGAGAACGATATATGGCGACTTCCGATAATTTTATTTTATGGAAAAAACAAATGTAATTCTTTGATTTGTTTTTACAAGTTGTTTGTTTGATTTGTATATGCAAGTTTGATTTGTATATGCAAGTATTCTGATAGTCTTCTAATCGGATTCTCATTTATACTATGAATAGCTTCTAGTGATTATGTTTGAAGTATTTAATCGGTTACAGATGCCAGCTAGAGCTTACCATCAATAGCAGCTTTATTCAAATGCAGTGCCTATAAACTTAAACGTTTTACTTCGATTGATTCCATTCAGCTTTGTGTTAACGGTATCCTATTATTCATAGAAAACTTTACGTATAAACACTTCAGAGTTGACTTTAATCGTATTCATTTCTTGTCTTTATTATTTATTCGTTTCTTTTATTTAACGTTGTATAAGCAGATTTATTGTTTGCTCTTCTTTTGTGAGGTTCCGTGCTGTAATTATATTTAATTTTATTTAACAGATGAATGTTCTTGACTTACTTGTTCGGGTATTAAGAATTCTCGAAGAATATTATTGTGATTAGAAATAACCTTTAGTTGGTAAATAAAACCTTTTCTATTAAGCCCAAGTTTAGCCATGGCATTGAGTTAATGTAATTGTCAACTTCTTGTGAGTAAGCCAATAAGTATTTGTGAAAAAAAGAGTATAGTTATATTATCTCACTATCACACTTCACACTTAATATCATAAAGGCGAAAGTTTGTGAGTGTGTTTGTATGTTTGTTACTTTTTCACGTTCAAACGGCTTGACGGATTTGGATGAAATTTGGCACATAGATAGATTATAGTCTGGAATAGCACATAGGAAACTTTTTTATCCCTGGAATATGTACCCTTAGGAGAATTTTCGAGATTCACGCGGGCGAAGCCGCTAAAAGAAGCTAGTAATATCATATGAGAATAGCTTATGCCGTGCCGGTGTCAGACAGCAAATGAATTTCCTGGGTGTGCCAGAATATATACATTGACGAACGAGCATTTAATTTTACCGTAAGGAAATTCATAGTTTCTCAAATTGAAGAGCGTGGTGACTGTGGTCCAGTGTTTCCCCAACTCACGAGTTGTGCACCTTGCTCGTAGGTTCGAACCCAGGCAGGGAGCTTTGTGTAATTTATTTTCTTTTCTCACATAATGGTAAAGGAAAACATCGTTAGAAAATTGGCATTTCCTAAAAACTATAATCCGAAGACAAGTGGAATTCAGAATCTCGCACTAGGCCCGCATGGGAGATTGGAACTGAAAACCAATCTTTGCTGCAAAGTCGGTGGATCTGTATAAGAACTGTTCCAAGAAACCGTCACCTACAGCAAATGTTACCACTTTTAACCTTTTATTTATTATTTCATTAACATTCATTTATAAAAAAAACATTTATTAAGTTAAATTTATTTTGTTATGTTTTTAGTGAACGCATTGTGCATTCGCATATTAAATACTACAGTTATATGTATTTGTTATATACAAAGCAAGCACTAGAGGATGATAGTATACGTAGTCAAATTTTTATGAAAAATATAGTTCCGTTTTTTTCAAGTACAACGGCTCCCATTACAGTATTTAAAATTTTCTCCAGCCTATGTTACCCGGGATAACGCAACGCTTCTAACGATACCACATATATTGATATCGTTTAAGCTGTTTAGAAGTTATGGTGGAATAAAAAAAACTCACAAACATACATGAAACCTGAAAACATAACACTCCTTTTTTGGGCAATCGTGTAAAAAGGCAGTGAATGATAATATCGTAACGGTTTAAAGACAGAATGGAAGACTTTTTTTTTTTATTTGTGATGGGTTTGCTCTTGACTCTAGTCTAGGTCAGAGGTGACAGAGACAGTGTCGACGATGGAGTGAGTTTACCCAGAAGAAGCCTGTTCACTCTAACTTTGAAGAGATTCGGGTTGAAGGCGCTCGGAAACACGGACGCAGGTAGTGAGTTCCATTCATTCGCTGTGCGCATTATGAAGGATGTCTGGAAGCGCTTGGTGCGAATTGGTGGAATGGCAACAAGGTAGGGATGGTAACTTGCAGTGCGTCTAGATGTCCGATGGTAGAAGGGGGCTGGTGGGATGAGGTCGTGGAGTTCTTGAGCACACTCACCGAAGTACAGTCTGTAGAAGACCGACAAGCAGGCAACTTTGCGGCGATGAGCCAGCTATGAAGCTTGGCATCCGCCAGTCCAACGTCGCCAATGAGCCTCTTGGCTCTGCGTTCAACCAAGTCAAACGCGGCAAGCTGATACTTAGCTGAGCCATCCCAAAGGTGGATGAAAAACTTGTTGTGCCAAGCCCAAGTAACATGGGGTAACGGCAGGAAGTTAATGATATAATAAATACATAGTTTACCTGTGTGCAATTTCATGTGTCAGTATATAGGCAATGTGTTCTGGATGCCATTCAAGGAGAGTACAGCTGTTCTTGTTGCTGCACATCCCTTTCATGTAGCCTCGGCCTGGAACATTTTGGAAAATAACCTGTTAGATGAACGTGGGAAAAGAGGCTCAAGCTGGATAAAGTGGCAATCTATCAGTGATAAAGTTACTCATAATGTAATCTATCTAATACCTTTAAACGAGCAATTCTTGTATATAAATATATATATATATATATAATCTGAATCTTGGCAACGGTTCCAATGATTTTTATGAAAGCTAGCTAGTTTCATTTTTAGAAAACGTCGTTTTCTCTATTTTCACCCGAGCAGAGCTCGATCGCCTATTGTTAATAAATTAAAAATATATGACATTGACAAGCAGTTGGTACTAAATAATTCCATGCCAAAATATAAAAAACCGGTCAAGTGCGAGTCGGTCTCACGCACGAAGGGTTCCGTACCATTATCGCAAAAACGGCAAAAAAATCACGTTTGTTGTATGGGAGCCCCACTTAAATATTTATTTTATTCTGTTTTTTGTATTTGCTGTTATAGCGGGAACAGAAATACATCATCTGTGAAATTTTCAACTGTCTAGCTATCACGGTTCATGAGATATAGCCTGGTGACAGACGGACAGACAGACAGACGGACCGCGGAGTCTTAGTAATAGGGTCCCGTTTTTACCCTTTGGGTACGGAACCCTAAAAATGAATGGGTTTTCTAAGCGCTAACGAAATGTTACGTGATCGAATCCACATTTTGGCATTTCGACCATCACCATCGCTGATGGATGATGCTTTATCTAGACTAATCTGGGGCCTCATTTGAATGAATTAACATAGTGCAGCATCTAAGCTAAATTCAAACCGGGCTTTTAAATTCCCAGATCATAAAATAGATGCTTTTAAAACATGAATTTAAGGTTAACTTAATAAGTATGTTTACAAGAATATTACATATCTATACTAATATTATAAAGAGGAAAGATTTGTGTTTTTGTATGTAACGAATTAACTTAAAATCTACTAGACCATCATCATCTTCCTGCCCTTATCCCATGTTACTTGGGGTCGGCGCAACACGTTTGCTTCTTCCATACCGTCCTGTCCCTCGTCACGTTATTACTGACTCCCTTTTCTTTCATATCACTCCTCACACAGTCCATCATTCATCCACATTTATATTCATAACTCTTTTAGTAACATGCATTTCATCCCTCCTCATCACATGACCATACCAGGACAAACGGTTTCATTTCAACTTTTCTGCCACTGGCGCCACTTTCAAACTGCCTCTAATATATTCATTTCTCACTTTATCCAATCTCGTCATGCCGCACATCCATCTCAACATTCTCATCTCTGGTACATGCAATCACCTTTCATCCATTTTTTTCACAGCCCAACATTCTGATCCCAACAAAAAAAACTACTGGACCGATTTCAAAATTTCTTTCACCGTTGGGAAGCTACACTATCCCCAGGTGACATAGGCTATTTTATCTTACTTATCCCTGTATTCCCACGGGGACGGCAACTACGCGGGTGAAACCGCGAGGCGTCCGCTAGTGCAAATTAAATTTAGATTTTATGATTATATCTGATGGCTTGCGCAAGATTTCTGCGTTTCCTGTCGTTTCAAACGCTTTACAAGCTTATTTCCATAATTGGTTTGGACTTTTACTGCAGGGAGGATATGGAAACAGGTTGATTCTGTACGGTTTATTAAATTTCTAGATAAGCTCTGTTTAAGTCTTTGAATAAGCTGATGCATGGACTATAGATGGGCTAACTGAGTTCCTTTTAGAAGTGGGCCTTCCAAGTTCCTAGTGATAAAATAGCTCGTCTAGGTAACCTTGGTTTATGAAAAACAAGGTAAAATAGGACTGCCTATTTAATTGTCCTTTTGGGATTCCATTTTATTTATAATTCTGAAAAACAGGTAAATAGGGCTTTTAGCATTACATCAAAATTTTCCTTTTGCCTCCTATTCCTGCCATGCTTCTGCTATTTCATATTTTGCCTTACAAAATTCTTGTATATGTATAACTTTTTGATCTTACCCGTACTACTTCTAACTTCAGACCCAAACTGATCCAGATAGAACAAGTCCAATCCTGTAAAAAGAACTGAGTAGTACCACCTCTTCTTAGCTATCTTCTTCTCCCCCTGCCATTGGCAGTAACTCTTCAAATACTTCGACACATTCTCATTCATCACCACCTTCTTTGTCGTATTCTTCAATATCTTCACATCTAGCAGTTCCAGCTTAACTTTCTGCTGTAGATTTGGATGGGAGAATAAATCTTCTACGTCTTTTAATATATCCTTTGCTAGTAGTTTGAATTTCTCTCTGATTTTATGTTTTGCTTCTTTGGATAGTATCTTCGTTAGTGCTTTGTCGAGGTGCATCATGATTGGGATTGTGATTTCTGTCTGTTTCGTGTAGTATTTGATTGAGAGGTCCTTGTGTTGTATCTTCGGGTTTGTGTGTTTGTTCTGGAATTTCAGGGGAAAAATGTTAGTAATAATTAATGTTATCCACATTCATTAAGGATCCGGTATGTCGCAGATCCAAAAAAATAAGACATGTGACATCCACCACCCCGCACTGGGCCGACGTGGTAGATTGCGACCCAATCCTTTTCACAAGTAGGCACACGGCTGATTATGGCTCATCCATAATTATTGGACTCTTATTACTTTAAATTAAAAGCCATTGCTTTGTTTCATACGAGTAAGATAGCAGGTAACGGTGTGCCAGTACCTCAAGGAGCTATTACACAATGGACCAAGTTAAATAGGAAACGTAAATTAACTGCCGAAGTTATGTTGTGCTCACACAATTATTACAGGACTGACTAATAAACAGGTAGTTCTTGAATTTATGATAGTTTTAAACTATCATAAATTCAAGATCTTTAAAGTTTAATTGTTATTTTCAATTATAATGTTTATTACATGTTTCTCAAGAATTTCATAATACTTATGTTTTGTTTTCAAATTCAAATTATTAATTTCAATTAAACTGTAAATGGGTAATTCTGAATTGTACAGTAATTCTGTTCTTACTTTAACCTCGCAAATTATATAAGATCACAAGATTAATTGAGTTATGGGTGGTGTGCAGGACGACGTAGGCCAATAAGTTAGATTTAAGTAACTTTGAGGTGTTACTTGTTTAGTATTTTCATAGATATTTTAGTCTTTAGTTTGAGCCAGTGCCAGATTCATTTCGTTGTTAGTTATAATTACGTTTGTATTACTTATTCACTTTATTACTTTACATTCATGGTACTTTTCTAGAATATCGATTCGTTCCCACGGGAAAGTTTTGTTAATGGTTTTAGCCATGTGTTTAGGACCTTAATGAGTCGGACGGGTTTATGATTCGACCGTAATTAAGATCTATTGTATGTCAATATTGTAAAAATAAGTTTAGTTAATGTTTTATAGTTGTCGGAACGGTCGATATTATAGCGAGCATTGTTGACCGTACCCTGCTAATGGTTATGTTTTTATAGCAGGTATTTCCTGGACCCAAAAGTAATTGCGTACCATTCTGTAGATTATGAATAGTGTAGTAAGTAAAAGAATATTCCATTGAATATGAACCGAAGCCGACGGCTCCTATAAAAAGGTCCGTGCGGCTCTGAAACGACACAGTTGGCAATCGGCAACAGAGCTCTCAACAATATATAAGCTTCACGATACAGTAAGCCAAGAAAACAAAGTGTTTCACTCTCTCCACCAATCCCAGTCAACAGTTAATGTACACATAAGCGTGCACATTTAATGGTCCTTCGAGCCGGATCCTGTGGATAGAGCGAACGAAGATCGTGAAGAACGTATTATTGAGAAGATAGAAGAAATCGGTTACAAGAATGCCGGTTACACGCTCAGAGGAAAAAGGCCGCAAGCAACCTACAGAATAGACTCCGGAAACAGGCACGGCCTCTACAGTCACAGGGACTATCGCCGCAGAGACGACCGAACATACAGCCACCCCGATCTCCGCGACGACAGCTACCTCCACCGTGCCCTCATCCGCGACCGCCGCGACCTCCGCCAAAGCACCCTCTGTCACTGCTGTGACTCGGAAGCAATCGATGAAGCCGCCTGCCGCTGTCACCGACAGTAAAATGGGAACCTCTACAGTAATAAGAGGCATCGCTGGTCTGCCAGAGCCGTGCGGACCACAGAATCCTCGCAGCCCCAGCAAGAGGGGTAAAGGAGAGGGATCCAATTCCAGCAAATCTAAAGCATACAAGATAGCCAAGGCTAAGGAAGAATTGCTGCGCCTTCAAGTTGAATTAGCCGCAGCACGCCTAGCTATACTAGAAACAGAAGATACAAAGGAAGAAGAAGATGATGTCTGCGTATACTCGGCAACAGAGGTAGAAGCACGGGTAGACAACCAAGTCCCTCCACCCATCATAGACAACCCGCATCAACCGCCGCCCGCAGCCTTGCCATCTAAAATAGCAGCAACCCAAGAAGGAACAGAAGATCCTGAAGCTCACTGCCGCAGCCAGGAGAACCCTACGAATAACCAGTCGGCACCGGCGGGAGCCTTTTCAAATACGCAGTCAAGACAAGCAATAAAGAAAACAGAAAAGAGTGGAGGAAATAAGTACCTTCCAGTCCCCGCTGAACTCCTCAAAACAGCAGAAGAACTCCTAATGCGTTCTTCACAAGAAGATAGCTTCTTACAAGAAATAGAAGATATCAAAAGGGAAAAGCAAATCAGTAAAGAAAGTCGTCTGCATCAACTGAGCATCGAGTACACTGCAGGCGTTTTGAGGTTGAGAAGTCGAATCGAAGCAGCAGAGCAAATAAAGGAGAACGTCAGAAGACCCATGGTCTTGAACAGCAATCACCCGATAGTGAAGTTGTGGATTAAAAGCATTCATCGCCTCATGCATCATGCCGGAATAGAAGCCACAGTGAACGAATGTCGCCAACAGTACTGGATTCTACGCGTACAAACAGTGACGCGCACAATCCTCAGACAATGTCTGCACTGCAGAATGAAGACTCAAGCGCCACCGCATCCAAGAACGGGAGATCTACTCTCGTGTCGCCTCGCCCATCACAAGCGACCGTTTACTTACACTGGGGTATATTATTTCGGGCCTCTCACCGTAACAGTTGGCCGCACGAATCAGAAAAGATACGTAGCAATCCTCACATGCCTAATGACAAGATCGATTCACCTTAAGATAGCAGCGTCACTCAGCACAGACTCTGCGATTATGGCGCTCAGACGCATGATCGTTCGACGTGATTGCCCCACTGAGATCTGGTCAGACAATGGGACGAACCTGAGAGGAGTGGACAAGGAGCTGAGGCAATCCGTTGATATCGCGACAGCGGAAGAAGCGGCTAAGAAGACCATCTCGTGGCATTTCATCCCTCCTGGTGCACCATTTATGGGAGGAGCCTGGGGGAGGAAGACGGCGCTGGCAGCAACCCTGCATGAGCGGCACCCTACGAAAGAGGTCCTATCAACCTTGCTGACAGAAGCGGAGTACACAGTCAACAGCAGGCCACTCACACACGTATCAGTGAACGCAGAGGACCCGGAGGCACTCACTCCAAACCACTTCCTACTCGGTGGACCAGGCAGAGTGCCGAGACCAGGAACCTTTAACGACAAGGACACGATCACGAAGACTAACTGGCGCGCTGCCCAGAGGCTAGCCGACATCTTTTGGACGAGATGGTTGCGGGAATATCTGCCTGATCTCCAAAACCGGCGGGAGCCCAATGGAAGAGGAGCTAGAGTAGCAAAAGGAGACTTGGTCCAGCTCACAGACAGAAATCTGCCCCGAAACGTGTGGATCCGCGGTATCGTCACTGCAACGTATCCTGGTCCCGATGGCATCGTGCGCACTGTCGACATCAAGACCAAAGGAGGTGTGCTACGAAGGCCGGTGAGGAAGCTGGTGGTTCTGCCCTTGGAAGACGTCACTCCAGCACCGGGACAAGCTGTGACAAAGTCACACGGCGGGAGTAATGTGCAGGACGACGTAGGCCAATAAGTTAGATTTAAGTAACTTTGAGGTGTTACTTGTTTAGTATTTTCATAGATATTTTAGTCTTTAGTTTGAGCCAGTGCCAGATTCATTTCGTTGTTAGTTATAATTACGTTTGTATTACTTATTCACTTTATTACTTTACATTCATGGTACTTTTCTAGAATATCGATTCGTTCCCACGGGAAAGTTTTGTTAATGGTTTTAGCCATGTGTTTAGGACCTTAATGAGTCGGACGGGTTTATGATTCGACCGTAATTAAGATCTATTGTATGTCAATATTGTAAAAATAAGTTTAGTTAATGTTTTATAGTTGTCGGAACGGTCGATATTATAGCGAGCATTGTTGACCGTACCCTGCTAATGGTTATGTTTTTATAGCAGGTATTTCCTGGACCCAAAAGTAATTGCGTACCATTCTGTAGATTATGAATAGTGTAGTAAGTAAAAGAATATTCCATTGAATATGAACCGAAGCCGACGGCTCCTATAAAAAGGTCCGTGCGGCTCTGAAACGACACAGTTGGCAATCGGCAACAGAGCTCTCAACAATATATAAGCTTCACGATACAGTAAGCCAAGAAAACAAAGTGTTTCACTCTCTCCACCAATCCCAGTCAACAGTTAATGTACACATAAGCGTGCACAGGTGGCGAAAAAAGTTTTCAAGTTAAGTAATAAGTAAGCAGTAGTAAGTAATGTGAATCAAAGTTACAATTTTACTCTTACAAGTTAAAGACAAATGCCGTTTTAAAGTTTCATATAGTTTCAGTTCCTGCATCCATAATTACCCTTGAGAGTCTAATTAATGACAATAAGGCTAGTATTCTAAATGCTAAAAGGCATCAGACAGATGGCATAGCACACTTTTTTTTACATGTCTGTGAAGTCAATTTGCACTCCCCAGAAATAGTTATTAAATTGGCTCGTGACGAACAAAGTACTTCAGTGCAATGTAAAGTGGGTTATTGTCGAAATATATGATGAGGAAGAAGAAATAGTTGTTGAAGCTAGTTCATAGAAAACGTAAAATCCCGTAATATTTGTTGAAATTGTAAAACCCCATTTGACAAAGCTATTTAGGGAAAATAAAGGAAATTTCCCTAAATTTAGTTGACACTAAAATATATGTCGTACCTACCTATTGATCTGATTACGGCCACTGAAAAAAAACTAGTCTGGAATAAGGAAGGAAAAATTGTGGTTTATATTTTAGAATACCTTTGTATGTAAGATCCCATATGGTAAAGCTGATTAGGTAAAAAAAGGAAAATGGCTGCTTATGATTGATTGCAGAGATAGTTATCAAAGACTATAAGTTATACCTATTGTTGCGGTGGTGCATCTGCAGAGTTTTGACCGCAAATAAAAGTGAACTTATGACATCAAAAACTACTAATTGAATATTCTGTGTGGTTATTTTTATTAAGTACCGTGTGTCCGCAAAGTAACAAAAATAATTATATACATTCTAATAACCTCAAACTAAGAAACCCTTAGGACTTGTCTTAGGCAGACAGTTATTAAAATGTAACAATTTCGTAAACCACAAAAGTTAAATGCACAAAATGTGAGAACATTATCAGGAAAGCAGAACTAAATAAAAAATAAAACTTGTTCGAAACAAAGGCAAACAAGCTTGAAAACATTAACAAACATCATAAAATATTTCTCAGAAACACTGATTTGCCAATGACATGCATTTTCAGGAACGCGTAGGTGGCTCGTCAAACAAATTTTACTGTTAACGATCCAAGCGTTGAACCTGGGACCTTTCAGAATGTAGACTCTTACGTAAGCGGTCGGTTTAGTGTTTATTGCTAGTGCTCATTTGCACGTTAGAGGATCAAGGCTTTTTGTAAATAGATTGGCTTGGGAGATTTGATACTTTTAGTTTCAATCAACATTAGTAGTACCTAAGCAGAGGACAAGCAGAAGGAATGTTTGACGTCCGGCAGCGATATGGGCAAACGAAATTGTTGCCGTCGTGGGTTGAACCAGGATAAGGGAACCAGTGCTCGAGCGCTGGATCAGGTGGAGGCACGGCTCCCTGTCGTTTCGGGTAACGCAGTTGCTCTCGGGGCATGGTTGCTTCAGGAAGTACCAGTTACGCATAAACAGGGAGCTGGAAGCCCGGTCCCCGGTCCGACTGCGTCGACTGCTGGGAGAACATGGCGCGGCATACGCTGGCAGAGGGTGCCGCTTGAGAGGAGCCGCGTTTGCCATCATCTCTGATGTAGGCAGTGACCTATCGCGGCCGGCTGCAGTCGAGTCTATGGTCAGCAGCGAGGAGTCCTGGGACGCAGTGGTATCCTTCTGCGAGACGACTGTTTCGCAGAAGTATATATACGGCTGCAGAAAGGGAGAGGGATATTTTATTAACTCACCCGATCTGCAGCAGACCCGTGATGCAGTCGGTGGAGGGTGGACAAGGCCCTCTTTCAGCCCCCCTAAATAGTTCCAGGGCGACGGACTCGGGGACATCCGTCGCCCCACACATATCACGACCCGAGGTGGTGGAGCGTAGTGTTCTACGCGCGCCCCTCTTAGACTTCGCGGGGGGAGTAAAACTGTCACTATCCCCCAACCCAAGGTCAAGGCCCGCAGATGTGGGCTGGTACTAGCTGGGGGTTGCGGAAGGATCGTACGTTCTCGCGACCCCCGGCGTAGGTGCGAGATGGAACACCGGGGTGGTTTTTAATCAGTCTGACAGAACCCTCCGCTAAAAAAAGGATAAGGGAGGCACAGGAGTGTAGGGGTTGTCACAAGAGTAGAGAAACCTACGCCCAGCAGTGGGCGAAGTCAGGCTGCAGATGATAATGGAAGCAGAATTTCAAGTCAAAAATAGCTTAGAGTCCCCGTCACGAGAAGCTATAAATTTTGTACACCCACGTTGGCGTTCCAACACAATACACACAGATGCGTTCCAGTATCTCAAAACATTAGATAATAGCGCTTTTTATCGCTAAAATATAACCCGACCAAGTGAAATTGCTCGTCACTTTCATATTACACGTGTGTTACTTTGAGGTGATTGAATTTGGGATTATTTGTTGTTGATTAAATTGTCGCTACGTAACTTAGTAGAAGTTCTTTATTTACAAAATTTATAGCTTCTCGTGACGGGAACTTTAGTTGCAGCCTCTAAACTTATTTAGCCAATCTGCCTAGCCTTATGACAACTATGTTGGAGTTGGTTCAAGATTGTTAATCGTAGTTTAAATAAATATGTAAATGTTTTTGTATCATTTAACTGATTGCTAGGTATAGTACTTAGTTTTCCCTAATATTCAATACCCAGCTATAATATTAACGGACAATTTAGAGTTGTAGGTTGGTATATTTTGTGGCCTAGATACGCATTACAAAACAGGAAAAATATAGTATAAATTAGGTAACCGATTATATACGTAGTTCTGATTAGGCTATTTTTAGTAATTTATTTATTAAAACTTTATGCATAAGTACAAAGGCGGACTTAATGCCTTAGGCATGCCTTAGGTAATTTCGGGCAGACTGCCCGACTAACAACCTAAAATCTAACAAAAACTTGACAGGAAGATATAATCCTGAATTGGTATCCCCAAGAAATTAATATGAAAGGTTTTTTAATTTCGTGGTTTGGAAATCTTGAGACATGGTTAAAAGCCAGAAAGATAAAAAAAACCGGCCAAGTGCGAGTCGGACTCGCACACGAAGGGTTCCGTACCATTATCGCAAAACACTGCATAACAATCACGTTTGTTGTATGGGAGCCCCCCTTAATTTATTTTATTTTAATTTATTAATTATTAAATTTTGAAGTAAATATACAACTAAACATTCTGTGAATATTTCAAGCGTCTACCTGTTGCCGTTATTAATATCGAGCAAAAAACGGCAAAAATATCACATTTGTTGTATGGGAGCCCCCCTTTAATATTTATTTTATACTGTTTTTTGTATTTGTTGTTATAGCGGCAACAGAAATACATCATCTGTGAAAATTTCAACTGTCTAGCTATCACGGTTCATGAGATACAGCCTGGAGACAGACGGACAGACAGACAGACAGACAGATCGTGAAGTCTTAGTAATAGGGTCCCGTTTTTACCCTTTGGGTACGGAACCCTAAAAATAAGTACCTACATTCGATTTTTTTCCGGCCCGGAATAAGAGTTGCAATTATCGTAACAGCGGTTTTGATGTTTGCATTGGAAAACGAGATTTATATGATGCAGAGGTTAACCGGTGTGGATCATGGACCACGGTTTGGTTCTCGTATGGAGCAAATATTTTTTATAAATTACTGATTCTAGATTTGGGTTTCATAGGTAAGATTTATGTTGACGATTGCATAATTATGTAATGCAGAATTGCAGAGTATTCAAATCAAATCAAATGTTTTTTATTTCACATAGGTCTACATGGGCACTTATAATACGTCGACAAAAGGTGCTCGGTTCGGGTTGGTCGTTTCCAGTGAAGAAGAACCGGCAAAAAACACCACGGGTAGTCTTTTAAAAAAATTGGTTTGTTTTTACAATATTTCCATGTTACAGCATTAGTGCTTAGATATGGGGGGACAACGTAGGCCCGACAATAAGTAGTAACAAATTAAAAAAAAAAAAGTTTGTATAAACGAGATAAAGAGTTAACAAATGTATCAAGTATACAAGCATCTAGAAATCTAGAAGGCCTACAAGGCCTATTAGTAAGGAACATAACTTTCTATTAAGATATATAAAAAGTGAAGACTTATATTATTATGTATACTCCAAGATAAACCAATTTCACAATTAATTTACTTGCTTACAAAGCAAACCAAAAATTTAAAAAATATGGATATTAAATATTCTAAAATACTAAAAATAAGAAAATAAAATCTCACCAATTTACTTGAGCTCCCATCCAAAATGACAATCACTATCAAAAACACAAAACACCTCATTTTGAATATTGAGAACCGTTTGTTCAGAATGCCTAAGCCATACTAAAGCTTTGCAGCATGTCCTAACCAGCCATATACACTCGCCAAATAACTCAAAAGGCCCGTTCGAAACAGACAGGAGAAAATCTTAATAACAATATTTCTAATTTATATGGCTATTCATTTCAATTTATAATCAACTGAGTTAATGTTGGATTTTCCTTTAGGGCCCATTCTTAATGCGAAGACTGTGTTCAGTCGAGGTAAACTGTGTTATAGTGACGGCAGCAAAGAACAAACACCTGTCTACAAAATCATTAGTTTTCAGGAGAGCGTTTTTAATGCTAAAATGAAATAACTTGTACAATAATAATGCTAGCTTCTTCAAATTTGTAATAGTTAATTAATACGGCATTTCGAATAAAATTGTGAAGATAAGGCAACTGTCGGCTTCCAGTCTTACCGGAGCTGAGTACCAGTGTTTTACATAGAGCGACTGCCTATCAGACCTCCACAACTCAGTAACTGGGTGACACGATACCCCTTGGCAAGACTGGTGTCAGATCTCAGGCTTCTGACTACCCGTAACGACTGTCAAAGATCTTCAAATGACAGCCGGGACCAACGGCTTAACGTGCTTTCCGAGGCACGGAGGAAACTCGGTATGTTGAAATAGTCACCCATCCACGGACCAACCTCGTCAAGCGTTGCTTAACCTTGAAGATCGACCCGTGCGGCTGTTTTTTTAGCCACGAGCTCCTCAAGATAAGATAACTGATATATGTATATATATATTTTTTTTTAAATAAAGCTGATGTCTTTATCTACTTAGCACAAAATAAATAACTAAATCTGTTCGTTTTCGTTTTCTTGCCAAACTTGAAAATATTTTATTTCTTCCATTATACATGTCTCATAAACTTGATATTATTATGAAATGGAAATTAACAAAAATTGAGGTTGTAGGAATAATTTATCGCGGATGATCACTTCTTATCTGATGGTAAGCGTTGATGTGAACAACTTTAAAGCACGCTTGCCTAAAATTAACCTATTCACTGTTGACTTAAAGACCTCCAGGTTTTAGGTATCAGGTAACATAGAATCCGGCAGGAAATTCCACTCCTTTGCTTCAATGAAAGTACACCTAAAACGTTTAGTGCGTTATTTCTGATTTACTTATCAAAGCTCATTCATATTAAACTTCTGCATATTACTGTATAGTGTGGCATGTATGTCGGCCATATAACAGTATTATGTATTATTACTTAGTAAATTATCGGTTGCTACATTAAACTAACAATTAAGCCTTTACTATATGGTTTATCGCAAATTTTATTCAGGAAATGATTACATTTAGGTACGCGATCTAGAGCTAATTATACCATATAGTTTTTGACTAAACATTGACCTCTCAAAAGATAACAGTTTGCTGGCAATTCTTTCAAATTATCGTCCTTTCGCTGTGCGAGTACTTTGGGATTATTTTCATTCTTGTGTATGCTTTGAGAAAAATGACAATTCAACTTGTTAAAACTTATCTCTTTTAATTGAAGCACCGGCGTTTTACGTTACTTCAACTTTAATTTAGAAGAAAGAAAGAAAAAATGTTTATTTGTGAGCCGCACAGGAGACACGAGAAATAAGCATAAAAAATTAAACAATAGTAAAAAATAAAAAACCCGTGCGTGACCAAAAAGGCTCCTATCTCAGCATGTGCAGCGATATCCAAAAAGGAAATAACGCTGCGCTGATATTCTGATAGGGCCCACAGTTGATGCCACGGACACACTTACGGCAACATCATCATCATTTACATCATCGTTTTATTTTTGGTAGCATTGTCAACCATTCAATTCGATAGCTAATGTGACGACATTATGAATATGAATATGTTTTTATGGCTTTTCGTGGTATGCTAAATAATCCACAAATATTAGAATCGTTGGGATTACTCGTTCCAAACAGGAGGCTATGGTTAGGACCGAGGGAGAGGCTGTTTAAAGTCCCGTCAACCCGCACTAACGTGTTAAAGTTTGCACCAGTGACTCGAGCAGTTAGGATACTGAATAGCGTCTCTTTGCGTTTGGACATATTTTCTTGCTTTGGCGGAATTCCAGAGGATGACACTTAGTGTATTGTCCACTGTATAACTTGTACCTCTATCAAGACCCGTTTCTGGGACTGGCCAACTGGCAATATATGACTACATTTGTTAGCTTGGGTCTTACCTGTAAAAATAAATGTACGTGTTAATAAATAAATAAATTATTCTAGAAGACTAGCTCTGCAGTCACCAATATACTTGATGAGTCGTAGACTCCAAAAAATTGTCGATAATGATGCTGACAGTGACTTATGACGGTCAAATAGTAATGAGTAAAAAGATGACTAAAAGGTTCACGGAAAAATTGAAATAGATTTGTCATCATTTTACATAAACGTGTTTTATAAATCTGATAAGTTATTAATAGTTGCAGTCATCATCATCATCATTTCAGCTCTTGATTTTAGCAGGGTTTTTACAGCAGTACAATGTACGCGTTGTAGCGTTCACAAGTGAGACTACTGGGCGTGAGATAACGAGTTCATTTCTCAGGTGGGGCAAAGTGAAATTATGTTTTTTCATTATGAATTACTTTAATAAAGTTGCAGAGAACCTCAAGTGGCAGAAATATAATAACCTCATCGGTAGTTATATTTTCGAGCCGTTTGGGATTGAAACTCTTGGTCCGTGGGGTCCTAGTGCGCACGCTTTGTTTAAAGATCTTTCCAAACACCTAGTTGACACTTCGCGTGACTCGGGAGCTGGCTTTTACCTTGGTCAGAGGATAAGCATTGCCATATAACGTGGCAATGCTACCAGTCTTTTGGGCACAATACCAGTGGACAACGATTTGGTAGAGTTTTTCGACGCCATGTTTTAGTTTAGTTTATTTTTGGGCTAAGTTAGTTAGTAGGTTTTGATTTAAATGGATTTGTATGTACTTATAGTATTTTACTAACTGAATATATTTTTACAAGCTTTTATTTAACTTGCAATGTATGTATGTATGTGAGTGTGTTCGGGTCAAATCTTGCAACTGAATTTTAAAGCAGTTATCCTCAACCGATAAAGATGAAATCTTGCATGGCAATGCATGATTAGCTATGTGACGTCTTTCTAAATCCAATATGGTGGACGGTCCAAGATGGCGGACTAGTTATTTTTTGTACATTGCCATGATATGGGTATCAAAGGAAAGGGTTTGCTGAGAAGAATACGAAAAAGCTTGTTTAAAAAAATATTTTTAATTAATATTTTTTCATCTATGGATTTACTCAGTAGGAGCCCGGATTTGGAAGCTGTTGGTGTGACACCCATGTGCCTCGGGCAGCACGTTAAGCCGTTGGTCCTACGCTTGATCTCTCTTCTGTCGTGTTGGATTGCCGACCCATCGGACTATGAGAGGGACAAAACTGAGATTGCATCTGTGTATGCGCACATACTTGTATCACATACATACTTAATATCTCCCGCGCCTGCGCCGATGACGATGGCTAGTCTCTACTAAGATTGACCGCTGAAACAGAAATTCGGTCTGGAGGACTATTTATTTAGGGAAACCAACAACCAACTCACAAGGACATCACATCACACTATAATATTATAAAGTCGAAAATCCGTGAGTGTGTTTGTATGTTTGTTACTTCTTCACACTCAAACGGCTGGACGGATCTGGATGAAATTTGGCACATAAATAGATTATAGTCTGGAATAGCACATAGGATACTTTTAATCCCGGAAATATGTTCCCTCGGCTTAATTTTCAACTCGAACGCGGGCGAAGCCGCTGACAGAAGCCAGTTCATAAAAATTATCATTAACAAATATAATAGCACTGCATGCATCTAAATTACATTAAATAAATTGCTGTGCTTACCACAGCAATTTATTTAGATCTCACTACACAATAATAATTAACATAATGGTGGATAACAATAATATCATATCAAATATCTATTACAATTATAATCAAATAGAATTTTAAATTAAATTAGAATTTGAATTGAATTAAATAAAAAAAAATAATATAATAAAAAATAACATAAACACAAAAAAAGTATTATAAGTTTCTTGATATTTAGTTTAAATTGGTCTGCTATTCTTAAGCCTAGCTCAAAATCCTACTACTTCAGAACCAAATCCACCGAAAACTGCTTGGCAAGTTTCTCGGAATCTGTTCTGAAACCTAGAACTTTGCGATTCACAGCGAACGTTGTAGTTTTTCAAGGAGTTTATGCAAGATTTTTTGTTGAAGTATTCAATCAGTATGCCTGGCTTTTTCCCTACTATATTGGGGTATTTTTTTACATGCAGCGACCATCTATCTGATCTCCACAACCCAGTAACTGGGTAACACGATACCCCTTGGCAGAATTTGTGTCAGAGTTTTTAGGTTTTTTAAGGTTCCGTACCCACAGGGTTAAAACGGGACCCATTACTAAGACTCCACTGTCCATCTGTTTGTTTTTTTTTTTTTTTTTTTTTATTTGATATAGGTTCGCGCTTGACCACCATCTCACCTGATGGTAAGCGATGATGTGGTCGACGATGGATCGCGCTTACCTAGAAGTAACCTATTCACTCTTGACTTAAAGACCCCTAGATTGTAGCTATCGGGAAACACAGACTCCGGCAGGGAGTTCCACTCCTTAGCTGTACGCATAATAAAAGTATTCTCAAAACGTTTAGTGCGTATGGGTGGGATGTCCACCATGTACCGATGGCGCATCGCCGTACGTCTGGTAGTCCGATGATGAAACGGGCTGGGCGGAATTAGATCATGCAATTCCATCGCACACTCCCCGAAATGTAATCGATAAAAAACCGATAAGCTGGCAACTCGGCGACGATGTTCAAGGCTCTGGAGCTTTGACTTAACCAGTGCCTCATCACCGATGAGCCTCTTGGCCCGCTTTTCGATCGACTCTAGTGCATCAAGCTGGTATTTGGCAGATCCGTCCCAGAGATGAGAACAGTACTCCATGCATGATCGAACTTGCGCTTTATACAAGCTGAGCAGCTGTTCTGGCGAGAAGTACCTTCTCACCTTTGCAAGGATCCCCAACTTTTTGGCAGCCAGCTGAGCCTTTGCCTCAATGTATGGGCCAAAATTGAGAGTCGATGTCAACGTAACGCCAAGAAGCTCAAGCTGGTCAGTTATTGGCACGGTTACATCTCGGAAAGTTGGAGCCGGGTGAAATTGGCTCTTTTTAGCGGAAAAGAGACACGCCTGGGTTTTAGCAGCATTAAACCTGACCAGATTGGCATCGCCCCATTCGGAGACTGCCTGCAAGGACAGGTTCAAGCGCTCCACCATGGCCTCCCGGAGAGACTGGATCTGAGGCCCGGTAGCACGAGCGTTGGACAAGTATCTCTCTGCAACAGTGCTGTCGTCTGCATACCCAAAGGTGCCGGGTTTTAGCAGATCGTTAATGTGCAGCAGGAATAAAGTTGCTGAAAGTACCGACCCCTGAGGGACCCCGGCATTAATATCCAAGTGGTCCGACGAGCAGCCATCGATAACCACTCGAATGGACCGGTCTCTCAGGAAGTCAGCAATCCAATCACACAGACCACCGGGCAAACCGAATGAAGGAAGCTTACCAATAAGGCTTTCGTGCCAGACCCTATCAAAAGCCTTCGAGATGTCGAGGGAGACGGCAAGCGCTTCCCCGTGCCTCTCGATGGCCTCACTCCAGATGTGAATGGCATACGCTAGAAGATCCCCAGTAGACCGATTTCGGCGGAAGCCGTATTGGCGGTCACTTAGGATATCGTTTGCTTCTAGGTATGCCAGGAGCTTAGAATTGAGTATACGTTCCATACTCTTACAGAGTATGGAGGTTACAGATATGGGTCTGTAGTTGGCCGGGTCAGCACGACTGCCCTTCTTGGGCACGGGCTGTACGTTAGCCTGCTTCCAAGCATTCGGCACTTTTCCAGCCTCATACGAAAGGCGAAATAGGCGTGTCAAGATCGGAGACAGTTCAGGCGCACAGGTTCTAAGAACAATTGCTGGTATTCCGTCAGGGCCGCTAGCCTTGTTCACGTCGAGGTTGCGCAGCACCCTACGGACGTCCTTTTGATGGATACGAATGTCCGACATACTCGTCTCGCATCCATCAGGAGAAGGAGGGGGGCGCGCATCACCAGGATTCAGACGTGACGACTCCGCAAAAAGAGAGGCAAATAAATTTGCCTTTTCCTCAGCGGAGTGGGCCAGTGTTCCATCGGGTTTCAGCAGTGGTGGTAGTGAGGGACGGCAGAAATTCGATTCAACCGACTTAGCCAGGGACCAGAACGCTTTACTACCGGCTGGGTAGGAAGCAAGTTTGGTCCCAATACGGCTTATGTGGTCAAACCGAGCCCTTCGCAATACCCTCTTGCAGGACTTGGCAGCCCTATTAAAGGCTCTCTTCCGCTGGCCCACGTCGCTAGCCTTGCGCGTCCGTGCGTCGACCCATGCCAGGTACGCCTCATGTTTAAGCGTGTTGGCGCGATTGCACTCGGCGCCAAACCATGGCAGGTCAACGCTAGACATTGCTACGTCAGAGAATGGAATGTAGTACTCCATTCCCCGACGCAGCACATCGGTGACGGCGTCCGCACACGACGAGGGATCAGCTGAAGAAAAGCAAGTGGGCCGCCAAGGATAAGAAGCGAAAAACGAACGCATCCCATCCCAATCTGCTGACCTGTACCGCCAAACCCGCCGAGTGCCTCTTGGGCTGGGATCGGGTGGGGAGTAGACGGATACAGACTTCACCAGACAATGGTCAGAGCTACCCAAAGGTGAAGATACCGACACAGAGTAGCGGTCTGGATCTGTTGTCAGCAAAAGGTCCAAGCAATTGGCAGTGTGCGTATCAACATCCGGCACCCTCGTTGCTCCCTGGACCAGCTGGGCGAGATTTAACGCAAGCGCAAGCTTTCGCGTCTCTCGCCCAGCATGATCAGTGTACTGGTATGGGAAGAGCCACTCCTGGTGGTGGGCATTGAAATCCCCCAGTATCACTAATTGGGCAGAAGGGTACCGCTGCTGTGCCTCATCAGCCGCCTCACACAGATGCTCCGTAAGCCTGGTTGCCTCCTGATCTCCACTGTGCGATCGGTAGACACAGGCGTAGATAATTTTATCCAGGCCTGTGTCCACCAGTGCCCAGAGCACGGAAAACCTTGAGTCCTCAAGGTTTCGGAGACGCCGATAACAGATGTCGTCTCGGGCGTACATGCATACACCCGCGCGTGGTTTAAAATTGTGCTCCAGGGTAAACCCTGGGTATGATAAGTACGACACGTCTGACGGACATCCGATCTGCGTCTCCGAAAGGAAAAGAAGAGCTGGTCTATCAGTCTCCAGGTGGTGATGGACTGCTTCGAGATTTGAGTGCAGTCCTCTTATGTTGCTGAGGTGCACTTTGTGTGACAGGGAGTGCTGCCGCTGTACAGCTTTTCCTTTACTTTTCCTTGGCATAGTTGAGTGAAAAAGGGGAGGAGAAGGCAGTGAGAAGAGGTTCCACGCTGGCAACCCACAGACACGCACTGATAGGACGCCATCAATGGGGGACTGGTCTGGAGACTGCGGGGACGCCCGAGCCCCCCCGGGAATGTCCATCGGGCCCTGTCTTCTGGTCGCCAACCAGCACGATGGTGCATTCCGGGATTTTTCGACAGTTGGCGGGGCAGCCTTTCGTGTGTGGCTGGCACACTACTTGGGCCCCCAACTACCTGCGGTCGGCCAGCGGCGCACCGTGCCTCGGATCCCGCTACCCTCCGCGACCAGTCTCCCGATACGCCCATAACAGCGCGCGTCAGACCGGTCCGCCTGCAGTGGAACAGCTATCTCGACCCAACTCCTCTAGTCGGCTACACCGAGCATCGTACCGGAACACGGCTAGGCCGCTTGGCGGTACGTCTTTGCCCGGTGGGTGGTCGCAAGCCTTCGGCCGAAGCCTACCACCAGTTTGTGTCACCTGATTAGCACCACCCGGGGGCCACGTGTAGGGAATCGTATGGGGTGCTCTCCTACGGACGAGGGTGACTCAGCCCCCGATGTTTGTCACCAAGCTGTACCGCTCTGCTCTCATGAACCGTGATAGACAGTTGAAATTTTCACAGATGATGTATTTCTGTTGCCGCTATAACAACAAATACTAAACACAGAATAAAATAAATATTTAAGCGGGGCTCCCATACAACAAACGTGATTTTTGCTGCCGTTTTTTGCGATAATGGTACGGAACCCTTCCTGCGCGAGTCAATCTCGCTCTTGGAAAGATTTTTTTGTATTTTCGATGTACAAAAATGACTTTTCTACAGATTTAATATGTATTGATTGATGATGATGATTGATGTGAGCATTATTGGGTACGATAGACTGTGTATGTACTAATTGTCCGGATATACTTAACAGCAGTGTATATGTGCTGGAGTCTTCATCATTTTAGTTGATAGACGTCGACTGTTGAACATAGACCTCCCTCAAGCGTTGCCACATTGACCAATCTCGTGCGTCTCGCATCCAGCAGTTACTTTAACCAAGTCATCGGTCCACATAGTGGCCAATAATACGTTGGGTCAGCTTTCAGTCTTTTCGGATTCAGCTGAGTACGAGTATTTTACGTGGAGCGAATGCCTATCTGATCTCCACAACCCAGGATCTGAGTAACACTAATACCCCTTGGCAAGGCTTTATTCCAACCTACTAAAACTCCACTGTGTCCTGTGCCACTTATGGTGGGAACACGGACACGCGTTAGCACTTACCGCAAACTCGCCACGGCTGTCCGTCTCCGGACCCTCCTTTGGGGTGTCTCCAGGCCGCGGAAGGTAGCGCGAGCGGCGCACCGCAATGCTGGTTTTGCATTGCGCCACTCTCCCTACCTTCCCTACCTCCTCTCCCGCCGCGGATGCCACCCCTCAGCCACGATATCGTATGAGACCTGGGCGGTCCATACGACATCGCGGCCCACCTCAGTTTGCGATGTCGCCTCTGTTACCAAGCGCACCGCAACCAACTTGTTGGTCACTATGTCGTCGGCTTAATCGGCAAAAGCCCTGGCGAGCGGCCCCTCTTTGGGTTCCTCTTCGCTTCACCGTGGTTGACCAGCTACTGAGCCTCTCCATCTCGACAAAGTGGGAACCCACCGGGGATATCCCATGGCAAGACAGGGGTCAGATTTTCTGGAATCTGACTATCCGTAACGACTGTCAAAGATCTACAATGGCAGCCGGGATTAATAGCTTAACGTACTTCCCGAGGCATGGAGGAATCTTGCTATGCAGGTAAAGATGGTCCCCTGTCCAGGAACCTTGAAGATCGACCCGTGCGCTTATAATTATTTAGCCACAAGGTTAATAAAATGACTATCATCCTGTAATACCCTATTGAAGAGCAAAGAACTTACTGCCTCCATGTGACTCGTTGCCTAAATAAACATATTCGAATACAGGTAATCCCTACCGCTGAGCGTGACGTCAAGGTTTTGTTTATCTAGTTGGGTGAAGGACTTTTAACTAGAACTTCTTAGTAGCAGCCTGGAGTCTAGGTTTTTGCCCTTGACGATACTAGGTTTACGTAAGGGTACATAAATATGTACCCATACCTGAATACCTCTCAATTTTCATTGTCGACCACATCATCGCTTACCAATAGGTGAGATAGTGGTCAAGCGTGAACCTATCACCCTTCACACATCACACTAATATTATAAAGGCGAAAGTTTGTGAGTGTGTGTGTTTGTTACTCTTTCACGCAAAAACTAATAAAGAAAGAAAGAATGAAAAATATTTATTTGTGACCCGCACAGGAGACACGAGAAATGAATATATCTGGATGAAATTTGTCACAGAGATAGATTATAGTCAGGAGATAGGATAATATTTATCTCGGGAATATGTTTCCTCGGGATAATTTTCGACTTTCACGCGGGCGGAGGCGCTGGTAAAAGCTAGTCATAATAAACACGTAGCCATGATGTAATAAGAATAAAAATAAATGTGATGAATATTTGGCTACCAGATTACAAGCATTGCAATATTTTAGGTTTTTAAACATTAAAAAACATGCTTATCTTTCCAGGCCTTCTGTGTTCCTGCCTGAATAAATACCTACTGTTACAATCAGAATTAAAATTAAAATAGCAATGTTTTGACCGAAAATTATATATGGATTACTTCCTGGAATTTCTTATCTGTGGATTAATTATTTCGGCGTAGTCTGGATTAAAATGAGTTGCATTTTATGAATTACTTTACTGGGTGCTGCCAGCGGCTTTGAAAGTTGCTACGTATCCGGAACATTCTCCTATTTTCCAAAAATTACCTATGATCTATGTCCCTCTCTAGGGTTCAATCTATCATTATACCAATTTTCATTTAATTAATATTATGTTGCTTCGGCGGTTTGGGCGAGTAAGCATAATAAACCGACAGGACCACTTCTTTTGAATTTAAAATAGGTAGAGTAAAGGCCCGTATTCGACTCAAACTCAAAATTGGCCACACCTACCAATCAACTGCAAAACAATCACAACTCTCGAGTTTGGCATATGATTCTTCAACTCCACACAATTTGTGTACTCAATAGAGTAAACTCCCAGACGCCCACAACGTTACTGAATCTTTCTTGACTTGACCTCTGAAAACAAAGTTCTTTTCACTTTGTAGCGTTTTGCTGTAGAAGTCGGTTTATTTTTATGTAAAAAAGTTTTTTATTTTACTCTTTTTAGCTTTGGTACCTCATTATTACCATGAAAATCATTTATAGCCAGAGTACATCTCATTTCGATTCCAATAAGCCCAAATACGATCAGAATACCTTGTTTTGTTAAGGAGTTCCAGTGACTACATTCCGGCTTCATCATCAGATTAGTTCGATGGTATCACATTTTCATCAGTGCCATATATTTATATGTATTTACTTCATCATAGTCCCTTAACTATTCAATATATTTTATACGCGTGACATAGTTAGCATTAAGGAGTTCCAGTGGCCATCTGTGGTCTTCTTCATCAGTTCCACTTTACCAAATGAGAACTTTCTGAGTGCAAATGTTTGCCATGATGTTATTGAAAATAACAAAATCACTATATGTCTACCTATAATATTTGAGGAGTTTCCTCGATCAGATTCTCATTTGGTGACAATGGGATCACCTCGAGAGTACACCTTTTCAAACAAAAAAGAATTTTGCAAATGACCCTTCTCCTTTTTGGGAAGTCGGTTAAAAGTACATCTTCTAAGATAAAAACAATATTTTGCACAAAAGTAGCATTTTTTGGAGAAAATTCTAAATTCATCTCTACTATAACATAAATGATAGTACAGATAAGTAGTTATACTTCTCTGAGAAATATCGTCTATTAATAAATATTGTCACAGAGAAAATAAATAAAAAATCCTGAGAAGAATAAAGTTATTTCAGTAGATATTTTAAGTTTTTTAAAAGTCTGTCCACTATTTTTATTGATGGAGAAATTGGTGAACAAACTTACCTGAAAAAACAACATACTGTCGAACATAGAAGACAGATCTCGATTCAAGTCATTAGTCTTGAAGGCTTAATTCTACATTCCACAAGCTCTTAACTCTACAAACCTAAAGAAATATTTCTTTAAACTTTCTAATTTGCCCTCTACTGACTCCATATTCAAATTTTCCAATCTTTCAACTGAATCAATCCAGTAGACTGGAGCAAATAGGCTGTGACAGTCAGACTTAGGAGTGATCCTATAAGGTTTTCCTTTTTCATTCAGACGTACGGAACCCTAAAATAGATGAGAATATGAATGAGTAGCCGAAGCTCGAGTAAAATGGCATTTGAAGAGGCATTATATGACCACCAACTGAAAATGACGATTGAGCTTTCTAGAAATGTGCTTAAGTTTTTAAATTATAAAACTGCTTACCTGCTAGCAGGCAGGTACACTGTTTATGAATTAATAATTTACTTAGGTTTCTATTAATAAATTTACGTCTATACCTAACGGTAAGTCATTTACGAGAATGACATAATTTCATAAGAATAATGGGTACCTACGGCGAATTAATGCTACCTATCTATATGAAATAACGCCAGTTGCATCAGAAGTTAATATTAATTTAATAGAATTATGTCACTCTAAAGTGGTACTTATACCATAATTCCACGTAAAGGAGTAAGTAGTACACGGTTCATTTAATTATATACTGGTAATTCCCTGAATATTGAAAATAATGTAATCATCATGACCCATAGCCTGACTTCAACCAGGGCTGGGTGTAATAGCCTCTCTTTGTCTTGTCAGTCCGAACACTCATATACCGACTTCATCCAGGTTCTACCGGCGATGGCCACAATGTCGTCTGCCCATTTTGCATCTGGACGACTAACACTTCTTCATCCAATCCCGAAACGCCACTCGACCACCACCTTACTCTACGTTCCATAACATCCGTGGTCCGTGTATCTCTTAGCCTATACGACAATATTTTTTATCCAATTTGTTATCTAAAGATGATGATAATATAATCAAAAACTCCGACAAGTAACTCAGTTTTTCGAGTCTTCAAAATGATTTTTGACATTTAATGTATCCGATCCTATAAATCAAAATTGCAGATATGTGTGTCCTCGTGACGAATTCCTAACCGATGGTTAAATAACTGTTATTCACAAGGTCAACCATACCCTTTCGTGAGATCATGACTCATGATCTGTAGAGCGATTGGAATCCGGGTTACTGGTTAACGGTTCCAATTATGATAGAAAGCTCTAAGCTTATGAGATTCCATGCAAGAAACAAATTAGACAATAAGTTTAAAAAAATAATATTTATTTATTTATGAAAACTTTATCCACAAATAAAATTCACTATATTAAACAGGGCTGAATGGGCTATTAGCCATTTTCTATCGTCACTAATACATTATAATACAATATTTTTTGAACTACAACTAGAAGTACATGAAAAACGCTGTGGCCTTAGAATGGATCCCTGGGGAACACCAAGAATGTTTATGTGTATAACACTTATAGGTTATGATAGGTTTAACACGTAGACAACAACAACGAGGATTTTTCAAAACTAGAAGCGACTTAAATATATATACACGCAGTAAGCATGAAATTGTATTACCCAAATTCAGATTAACGAAAACTAGCAAGTCTTTTCTTATAAACAGTATACGCTTTTATAACAAGTTGCCAAAGTCAGTTATAGAATTCACCGATGGGTAGTTCAAAAACTTCATCAAACGTGTCCTTATTTAAAAAAGCATATTATAAAATCAAGGACTACGTTGAAGAATTAAATACGAATTTTGGCTTTAGCTCCTTCTGCGCATGCGGCTTCCCTGGTAACTCATAAACGGCACAAATTTGTGGATGTCTCTAACTATTCTCAATCTCATATATCCTTTTTTTCCCTTCTTTTAATTAGACTTTTTACAATGATTTCAATATTTTTTATAGCCCTTTGCTAAGAATAGTTACAGCACTGATGACAACATTTGTGCCACATGTTAAATTTAGTCTTGTTATATACATATTTTTTACCTTTGTATAGATTCTTTTACCAATTGTTTTGTGAATGTGTGAACATTGTAGGCCTTCTAGATTTCTAAAAGCTTGTTAACATTTGTTAACTCTTTATCTCGTTTATACAAACTTTTTTTTTTTAGTTTCTCACGACTTATTGTCGGGCCTACGTTGTCCCCCCCATATCTTAGCACTAATGCTGTAACATGGAAATATTGTAAAAACAAACCAATTTATTTTAAAAGACTAAGCGTGGAGTTTCTTGCCGGTTCTTCTCCATAGGAAACGACCAACCCGAACCGTGTGCACCTTTTGTCGAAGTTTTATAAGTGCCCATGTAGGCCTATGTGACGACGACCCCGCCGGCCGCCGGCCTATGAGACGGGCACGACCTTCAGTAATGAAGACAACGAATAAGAAGAGAAGAGAGAGCTCTACGTGAAATAAAAAAAAAACATTTGATTTTAACGGTTTCATTTATTATACAAGCCATAATTTTCAATACATAAACTAACCAAAAAAATTCGTTTTTTTATATGTCTACTAAAATCAAAGAAAATGTATGTATATTGACCGCTAAAAGACATCTATGGTTTTAAAAACAACATAGTTAATCTCTCAACATTGAACGTAAAAACTTACACGTGCTCTTGGTGTAATGATACAGTAAAATTACCTCTGATTAAACTTGGAACACAACATATTCATCGTACGGAACCTTCTTCAAGCGAGTCCTACTTGCACTTTTCGTGTTTATTATAAATATTATCTTGTACACCACGTCATAAGTATCTACGTTTGTATTCCTCATGACACATACAAATAACCATTCTTTACAAACTCAGAATTTTATTTGAGCTGGTGACAAATATGCGACTATAAATGTTGATGGATGAGGGCATAGCTGAAAAACCGTGTGAAAAAAGTGCAAGTCGGTTTCCGAACGAATCATAATTTTTGCCATGAAAATATAAAACCATATACATATTTAGATCTATCTCTGTAATAGGCTGTTACGGAAATGTGTGATCATATCATCTTATCAAGGGATTTATATATAATTTATAGGTATGTAAGATTCTGAGACAAAAAACGCATATTTTCTTATTTTGGACTAATAAATAGATAAGATTGAATACGTTAAGGCTGATTTAACAATTATTTACTTTAGACTTTGATCAACGCCTGAAAGTTAGGTTTAGTTCTTTGTTGCATACTTAAGCATGCTAAGGCATATTCTATAGGCGCTTATCAATAAGGAAAAATAGGTAAAATGATTCATTGAGCTCTTATAATACCTACTAACAATATTATCCATCTGCCATTTATAATTTTGGAATCAGCTCGGTGCACGGAACGCAGTGATGACTAGTTTTAATTATTCTTCTCTTTACTTTGTGTTTGTTGGATAATAATATGATAATATTTATCGCGGGCAATGTAGGTACGTTGAGCCTAAATTTTGACTTTAACTCATAACCTTAGTCAGAATTGTCACGTCATTATTGTCTATGAGTGAAAGGTGACACACAATGGGTTTGCACGGAAAGTTTTGTTAGTGATGTCTCTAGCATTGCCCTTCAAAGCCTCTCAATCATCAGCCTTTTAATGTTCTTACTGCTGGGACACAGGCTTCCTTTCCGTGAGAGAGGAAATGGACTTCTATCCACCACGCGGGCTCAGTGCGGGTTGGTGGATGTCACATGTCTTCGAATTTTTGGTTCTAAGACATACCGGTTTCTTCAAGATTTTTACCCGGCTGCAAGGAAAGGGTTATGTTTTTAGCGCGTATCTTGTATGTTTGTATTTGTGTATGTTTGTATGTATGAAATATTCTTTATTACCTCATATCTTTCTAACTACTTGGCAGATTTTTATAATTAAGGCATTGTTAGATAGGTCTTGACCGCCCAAGTGTTTTTAGCTAAGTGCCTTTAAAAAAAAGGAACATGGCGGATTTTGGGCGCCTTATTGTAGGGGTTGCAATTATTTTTATTTTCCTTTCCCATCGAGTGGGGTATCAAAATGAAGGGTTTTTAGAGGAAATTTCAAAAATATATAACACTTATATGTTTAAATGTACCTAATTCGAAAAAATATGTTAACTAAAAAGTTATAAATAAAAAAAGTTAATTCTAAAACCCAAAAAACCCGCCTGCTTAAAAAGCGAACTAAAAAGACCAAAACAAGACGAAAATCATGCTGCGTAGTAGTAAGCAGGCGGGTTTTGTGGTTTTTCTTCCTCAATCCATGCATATCAATGCTCTGGGTCAACCAGGATATTGGTAATTTAGGTTATCCAAAAAGGTCAAAATCAAAGACAAAACGATTTACAAAGGTGTTTTATTACAAAATAATAACATTTATAACTACACACAGGGCCTCTTCGGCCAATCGATCACTGAGAGACAAAAAAATAACATATTCTTTAAATTTTGCGCCTGACTGAATTATGGCTGGTACAATCCACGACTTAATCGTTACTCAAATTTACTAGTTTTAGTTTGTTAGTAAGTTATTTGTGTTAGTATTAGCCCGTGTCGGCGTCGTAGCTGTTTTTTCTGCTGTCCTATTCGCCTGAAACAAATTTGTTATTTAGATGACTGAATTGTTTCTTCTATACCAAAATATTAAATAATCTAATTATCTTTCTATAAATATAATCTAATAATCTTTCTATAAAATTATTTGTATGTATTATCTAAGAACTACATTAAGGTTTCGGGGCATATCCTAAATTAACTCTCAATAATTTTCAATACTACTTGCTCTGGTCGCAATAAGAATCTAGAAACTTCTAGAAACTGACAAGGCCAATGACAATGAAAGTCATTCCACTCTTATTTGTACAAAATTACGAACTGTCTGTAATGTTAATATTGACATAATCTAGTGACAGTATCGTCAGATTCAATATCAAGTATGTAGGTAATGCCAAAAATTACCTTTAGAAAAAGAAAAATAAAAAAAAGAAAGAAAAATTGTTTATAATTTTCAACACGTACCTTGAGACCTACTCGTATTCTTGAGCTGCAAACTCTTAAGGATCTCCTCGGGGATGGCAGGGGCGGTGCGCACCTCCTCCTCCGTTCTCATCTGCGGTGTACGTGACTGTGTAGGTTTGGCCATCATCACCGATGTAGGAGTAGGAGCCAGACACCGAGAGGGAATCTTATTTGGGTTGCGCGCCAGGGATTACACGACCTGGAAAATGAAATGTTAGGATAAAGAAATAAATTAAAAAAAAACAAAAATCAAAAGGTTTTCTTCTTGTTTACGTCTTTTTAGTTACCGCTTTATAAGCAGTCGGGTTTTTTGATTTTTGAATTAACTTTTTTTATTTATAACTTTTGAGTACACATTTTTTGAATTAGGTACATTTAAACATATAAGTGTTATATATTTTTGAAATCATCTCTTAAAATCCTTTATTTTGATACCCCACACCATGATATGGACGAGAAAAAAAAATTAGGACCCCACAATATGGCGCCCAAAATTTCGCCATTTTTCTATTTTTCAAGTTTAATGTAGCCAGTGACACTCGCAAGGTTAAGACAAATCGATTGACGAAAGTATCATCAAAATCGGCCAACGCGTTTGGTCTCTGGAATGCCACATAGGCACAAACATACAGACGTACATAGACTGATAAACACATTACCCTGCTTCGGCAGTCGGGTAAAAAAATGCGGTATGCGAGTGGTATTTGCACAGTGAAGGTCTTGCATCGACATTAAACTCTACATATTTTATGTAGAAACTCCATATTGTATTCGGTATTTCACGAAAACGGATTATATACATACTTAATTTGTTAAGGTTTCTAAAGTGTACCAGCCTTTAAAGTTCCTATACGTCTGACAAAAAGTCTGTATCTTTTTTATGAAACTTTGTGAACTACCCTGACTTCGCACGGATGCAGTTTTAATATTAAAAAAAAACAACAAACCTTGTCCAGAGTCCTGACAGCTATGAAAACAACAAAAAAACAGCCAAATCGGGCGATTTGTTCTCAAGTGATGATCTTCCATTCAAATGCCAATTGATTTTTATTTATAAAGATATTATAAGAATATTGTTAATGAATTCCATTGTGATACTTATACCCTCTTACTAATAAACACAGAATAAAGTTATACCAAGTATAAACCTATGAAAATGTATGGTTATTCCTTTGTTATTTCTGGTATAACTTATTCCGTGTTTATTAAGTAAGAGGGATAGGGTACGACAATTTTAACACGTAGACTATGATTAAAGTTCGATTTATTATATCACCCATCATATTTCATTGTTGCGATACATCCTAATCTAACCAATAAAATTATTTTAAACAATTATACATCAATAACCTTTGGTAGGCTATAAGTAGGTTCACGATTCTTATACCTTAGTGACAACGACCTTTCATTTAATATCTTGGCATAAAACTCATGCCATATCACTCGATTACTTTTGACAATGACGAAAAAAACGTCCAATATTATTGTATTCAAATGAAAAAATATAATTTGCAGATAAATGGCTGGTTTGTAGTATATCAAGGACAAAGGCCATACCACTTTTATGACATAGTTTGTCAGCAATAAGATATCACTCAATATAAATATCCAAGTTGCTAAGAACAAACGATGCCAGGTGTCCGCAGTTTTATGTGCACTTGAGTTAAAAAAACTACGACAAATTGAAAACATAATTACTGAATAAAAGGCACAGTTTACTACCAAAGGTAAAATTAGCATTATGTGTATCACATAAAACTCAGATTTAGTGAAATATGTATATGTACGGAGAGCTAATTCTGATGTTATTAATGAGATCCCCCAACCAAAGATACTACATTTAAGAAACCTTCGTCGTATATGCATGAAAGCATTAACAATATCTGCATATAACATTTGACATATAATAATCAACCAATGGTTCTTAGCTGTTGAAAAGTATACATATAAATCGAAACTTATATCTTTCAGCCACTCCGGACTGTTTTCAAAAACATTCACTTTCTTGTGAAAAAGGATGTTGATCGTTACAAATATATACAGTAATATGTTTGCCAGAATTGCATTGTTTTATTCCGTAATTACAAAGTTTTTGTAATTACGGAATTTTCGTATGATACACCATGATGTTACTCCATATATTAACGTGAGTAGTGTCGGGATAAAAACAATAATGTATGTAATTAATTTTAGAAGTAACATGTGCTTAATAATCTGGTCACTGGTGATGGCATTGGTGATTATCACATAAGAATCAAAGTCGCTGGTATTACCAAACATGATGTATGTAACTTGCACAGTTTATTCTGATTCACTTCAACGACTAATGGTTAAAGTTTTGGCTGAATAGTTCAACAAAGTTTATTTTTTATTAATATTCACCATTTAAATTAAACATTACGTCTTTCAATAAGTGTTGATGCCAAAATGGTTTGTGAAATACTACTAATAATTATAACCGCTTCAAATATTTTATTGATTTAGGGTTCCATTTGTCTGAAAGAAAATGGAAACCTTATAGGATCCTGAATATGTGAGTTATTTATTTACGTAACACTCACATGGATATGTATTTTGAATATGTGGTGAGCTTTAGGGTGCAGAAATAAGTTTTGTCAGTGTGACATTTCAAACGAAAGGGCTTGTTGTGATTCTCAATTTTGTATTTTTTATAAATGTGAAATTTAAGATAATGGTACATCCATTTTGGCCGTCCCAACATTGTACGTAAAAACTTACATGACTGTGCTCTTGGAATGTATCGGAGTTCCATATGAAAATGTTGTCAACCATACAAAATTTTCATATGGAACCCCATCTCTAAGCGATCAAGCGAGCGAGTCGAACACGAAAAGTGCGTTTCCAGAAACTGGTAACTGGTAAGTGAAAAAAAAAACATGCCACCCATACTAAAAAATAGAATAGAATAGAATATACTTTATTGTACACCAAAGAATGAAATTACACATCTCTTTTACAATAATACTTCTTTCTTCGTTATCATCAGCGGTGTACGTGACCGTGTATGTATGGCCATCATCACCGATGTAGGAGTATGAGCCCGAGACCGAGAGGGAAACTTTTTCGGATTGCGCGCCAGGGATTACACGACCTGGAAAATGAAATGTCAAATTTAAAAATAAAATAGTAAAATGCGAAAACTCAACCACTGAAGCTATCTACATTAAACTCTATTCGTGCGTACAAAACTCTGAATTTTATTTCGTATTTCACGAAAACTAATTATAAATAAACTACTAATTTGTTGACTTTTTTAAGTTTTACAAGCCTCCCCGCATTTTTCTATCAAAAATGCTGTCTCGTTTTAAGACGCTTTTATTAGCTTGGTATGTATGTATCTATGTAACGGAATCTTTAAACGTGATTTTCACCCCCCTTAAAACATCGGATTCATTAGAAACTTTGCACATTTATCAAGGAGCGATGACAATGCAATAATTTAAATAGTTTGTCCCATTATCCTTACCAGGATCTTCAGTATTAGTGATTTAAATAAAAGTAAAAAATAATAATAGTTAAAAAACAAAATAAACACGCTTTAATAGAAAACCAAACTAAAAAGTAGAAAATAATTTTCAATAAATCTATATTAAAAATAGTGTGATTGACATAAAATAATATTTTAATGTAAAAAAGCGTGGTTTTCAAGATATTTTAAAAATTTTATGATTTTAACTATTATTTATCATGAACCATGCGACCTAAACCAACTTCGAACAGATACAATTGACTAAGTAATATAACCGAAAAAAAAAACAACCTTTTCCTGAGTCCTGACAGTTACGAAAACTACCAAAACAGCTAAATCTGTCAAGCCATTCTCCAGTGATGATCTTCCATTACAACAGCAAATTATTTTTATTTATAAAGATATTATAAGAAAATTGATAACGAATTCCTTAATAACATTTATAGATTACGAAAACTATAACTTAAAGATTGATTTAATATAATTCTCATTCATCATTTACCGATTCTAACCAACAGAACCATTTCAGACATCAGTCTACATGGGCTTCACATGATCTAAAAAAATTTAATGATGAGTATCACATAAGCATCAGATATAGCGAAATATGTATGGTGAGCTAATTCTGATGTTATTAATGACATTCCCCAACCAAAGATGCTACATTTAAGAAACCTTCTTCGTGTGTGCCCATTGAAAACATTAACAATATCTGCATATAACATTTGACATATAGTAACCAACCAAAACTATTAGCTATTGTAAAGTATATTACTAAATCGAAAACTATATTTTTCAGCCAATTTGGACTGTTTTCAAAAACATTTTCTTTTTGGTGAAAAATGATGATGACCGATTTAGTTATATAAAGTAAAATGTTTACCAGAATTGTATTAAGGTATACAATGCTTTTGAAATTACGGAATTTTCTTATGATGCCCCATGATGTTACTCCGGATACTAACGTCAGTAATGTCAGCACAAACACAATGGCATGTTTGATTAAATTAGAGTTATTATTTGCTGAATATCCTGGTCACTGATGGTGGCACTGGTGGCAATCACATTAGCATCATAGTCGCTGGTATAATTAGGCATGGTGAATATCACTACCACAGTTTATTCACTTTAATGACTTTGGTCTTCTTCTTTACAAGTCGGTGGAAACTCTTCTAATGGTTTGGGCCCTGTAGGTGAGAACCCAAACGCAGCGTCGCCGCGTCGGTGGCGTTCATAAGGTGCATGAAAGGAATTTGGTGCCTCCCCCAGTGGCGTTAATCTTAATTATAGTTCGATTACAACGGCGCACACTGAACAGGCTGCACTCGGTAGCGCAGTCTCGCTCACTCTTTCACCGCGATGGTAATCTAAATGACTAAGGTTTTAAGTGTTTTCTGAATAGTTAAAGACAGTTTGTTAATTAATAATTTTCACTAGTTTTAACAAAACGTTGCGTTGTTAAAAAGTGTTGCTTCCGAAACTGTCAGCGAAATACTACTTATAAGTGTTATCCATTTTAATATTTAAATTTATAGGGTTCCGTTCGACTAAAAGAAAAAGCGAAAAGATTTTAGGATTTATCGCATGAAAATCACGTTTACGTATTATTTAAATACATGAATTTGGAATATGGGGTAACTATCGAATTGCAAAATGGAAAATTAAGAAAAAAACATGCAAACGGTAGATACTGTGTGACATAAAAGATACAGAAAATAGCTTTGTAGTGTCAACTTGTGAAAGAACCCTGTGGTATTAAAATAATTTGTAAGTCTTGTCAATATTTTGCATGAAATACCTATTTGCATCTAGAATGCATCAGAGTATGTCTTATATGTCTTTTAACTAATAAAATAATTAATGTTAACATGTTAATTGTTTGTTTTACTAATGTTGTTTGATCTTATTGAACATGGTAGACAACTTATTCGACGTACGGAACCTTCTCCACACGAGTCCTACTCGCACTTATCCTGTTACTGTTACCTATAACAATAATCTTGTGTACCGCGTCATACAAATGCACATGACAGCGTAAACATACGTATTTCTGTTAGTCATAGAATAACCAAGTATGTAACTATAACTTATTAGTATGTGCGTACGTGAGACAAATAAGCAATAGGTACATAAAAATATTGATAAATGATTAGGTAGCTGTAGTGGCAGCGTACGGACAAATTGAAAAACCGACCAAGTGCGAGTCGTTATCGCGTGCTAAGAGTCGCAAATAATTAAGTGAAGAATGATGAGTTTTCTTGAAAACTTATTTGAGTCTATTGTTCAACAGTTTCTCTTGTTTAGTACTTAATCTTATGGTACAGAACATTAGGGACCGCGCCAAACTTGAATTTGCTGTTTTTAAGGTTTCGTTCCTCAAAGGAAAAAAAGGAAACCTTTTAGGATGACTTTGTTGTCTGTCTATCTGTCTGTCCGTGTGTGATGATCTTTTTTAAAGGAACGCGTGAAGGTATCACCTTAAAATTATGATTTACTCAAGTCTACAATATCTTGGAGCTGTGATAAAATTAAACTTCTACATCAACGCAATCGAAAGATACAGCCTTTTTTGTCGCATGTTTTAGGACTCGCAAGGGAATCATACATAAAGGGACTTCCCTTGAACTAGAATCATGAAATTTGGCAAGAAGCAATGTCATGCAACACAAGTAAAGAAAATAATCTGAAAATTGTAATTTTGTAGCTACAACAAAAATAAAACGAAATTTGATGGAACTTTACAGAAATATAGCTTACACATCAGAATAACACTTATACTATAATTTATAAAGATATTGGGCGAAGTACTAATACTACGCAGGCGGAGCCTCGGCAGCTAGTAGTTAATAAAAAAAGTGCCCAACTTTAAATTTTCTACCTCCATTTCGGTTATGATTGCAAACTAAAGAAATAACAATAAAATAGTTTGCAATCAGGGGGGTGACCATAAGTTCTTAGAGTAAGGTTATCTAGAGTGTGTGTAAGGGACAAATGTGTATGACTTGTATACATTTGTCACATACGCGATCTCAAAATAACCTTACTCTAGAGCTTATGGTCACCCCCAGAACCGTAATGGAGGGTCCACCTGAGGCTCCGCCTGCGTGGTACTCGTATTAGTACTAATTTTCGCGCGTTTTTGCTACTGGACATATTTTTTTTTACAACGAAAAAAGCCTACACAGCCTATTCGATTTTAGACCTATGTTGATGTGAAAATAATTAAATTGAAACTCATAATTAAATATATTAAACAACCATTTAAAAGACTACCGACTATTGAAAACTCCTTGGTACTAAACTTTTTAAATTGGTTTAAAACTGTTTTATAATTGTTTTTGCAACTGGACATTTTTCACAACGAAAACAGCCTATACCGCGATTTGTTCCGGTCTGATCCCCTCGAGCTGATCCCCTGGAGCTCGTAAACAAAAGACACGACCGCGTAACAGAAAGATGCCTATGCATAAGATTTAATTTTCGATTCATTATTATAGCCTCTGAAAGTACGCCATGTTTAAAAACTGTATTGAAACGTAATTTTACTTGACAAAATGAGTTCTAGGTACCTACTACTTAGTTTTATTTTCCGCGCATTATTTGAGGATGGACTTACGTGTGCTTCGGCTTCGCCTCGGCCCACATTTACACTTTCGTCCATCAATGCCTCTTTTGGTGACCGCTGCAGTAATGTACTATTTTGAAATACTTACACGACATATTCTTTTCCTTGGTAATTTTCTGGTCGAAATTTTCATAAAAAATATTACATACTTCGTTCCAAGCATTGTTTTTTAGTACTGTATTAGAATATTCGGGTAGTAGTGAATCCCATATTATCGGTCGTGATTGTATTTCGCATATAAAACGATCGGTATCGAATGGTTCCATTTTAATTTACGTTCCGAATGAAGTACGGACGGAGCGTGCGCCACTGTGCCGCAGGCACCAGTTTCTTTTTCTTTTTTTTCATAAAGCCGCGAATATCTTATTCAGCCTTGGGTTAATCATACAATTCAAAACATTCACACTCTATCTCTTTCCCGCCATTAGAAAGAGAGAGAGACAAAGACCAGCCCTTTCGAAGTTCCGATTTTGAATTCGACCTCAAAGACAAACACGTTCGGAATTTCGTACTAACTAAAGAAATTTTGCAAAAAGATAATTATGTCTTTTAATGTAATTTATTGAATGTTTTAACTTATTGTTGTATTTAAACGAAAATAAGTATTTACTGCAAATAAAATTGATATTTAACCTGTAAATATTTATTTCTAGTTTCAATAATGTTACGTAATATATTTTGAATAATAAAATATCATGGGTGCTATTTCCGAACAGGCCTTAATTTAAATAAAAGAGCGGTAATAAAATTTCGTGGCTGGCGTCGAGTTGAATAAGTTAAAAAATATTAAAATAATCGTGAAATATGCGTGAAACTAGCGACGAGAACAGTATTTTACAGAGAGAAAGAGAGTTGTTTTTTTTTTGTAGAGTTAAAACAACATTATTAATGCAGAATTAAGTTTCCTACCTGAGAAGTCTCGAAAGAAATATCTGAAAGCATACCATGTCTTCAATGATTGGAGACTTACAAAGGGCGCAAGCAGTTTTTCGGAGACGGTGTTGCTATCTTATTTTTTAGATTTATCACAGACGAGGCGATCATCTACATTGTGGAGTATTTACTCAATATTGAAAGCTACTTTAAAAACAAAACATAACGTGCATATTGAAATATATGCAAAACCCGTATATTTTCTAAAAGGAATGTCAGTTGGGCTAAGGCTAAAAAGTCCAAAATTTTCACGGTCCTTAACATAGAAAAATTTCTTACTGACAGTTTTCCAGCTCTCAATTATCGGGCTGTTAACGTAATCGACAAATAATCGCCGGTTAATTCTACTTTCAGTTTCTCAACACTAAGTGTGACAAGTGGTTGACAATTTGTCACATTTGAGAAAAATCTCTAATTAACCACATGTTACAGCAGTTTTGGGTTTCTGAGCACCTTTTTCAATGTTAATATCTTGTCAACGAGCCTAAATTATAATTGTTGGGAATTGGTCGATTATTCGCAGATTAAAATTAATATTATGATTTAAAAGGCTTATATTACGACTAGCTTTCCGCCCGCAGCTTCGCCTGCGTGGACTATACGATTTTGGTTGTTTAGTTTTTTGCAGTTCTGGCGGGTTATTACAAATTATTATCTAAACATAGCTTTCCGCCCCCGTCTTTGTTCGCGTATACTACAAAATTGGGTCAACTTTATTATTTTATCGAAATGTAAATTTTTATGTAAATTGATATAAAATGAGCATAATCTGAACTGCCGTCGTGTTCGCATTAATAGTTAGAGCCATGGACTTCCATTCTGGATGTCTCGTTGGATAAATTTCCACGGGCGTGTGATTCTGTAAGACTTCATTCTAAACTTCGAATCTGAATCCGCTGTGAGTTTCTTGATTGGCATTCTTAAAACTCGGTTGATAATTCGAATCTACACTAGCGCTACTCTTGCGAGCGTGTTTGTTAATTGAACTAAATTGAACTCGAGATTTTGACAGATAAAGTAGAGTGTAAGTGAGATGACGTAAAAAGTGGCATTCTATAAGGTAATTCCCCCTTCACTTCGACGCTCACTTCGCACTCAAACCCGATTCAAAGTGTCAAATTATAAGCATCTATTTTAGGAGTGAAAATAGTAGAAATCATAGTTAAATAGTGTTTAAATAAAGTTTTCAAAGTGAATCAGTGCCTACCTACTTAAGCGATAACGATGGCAAAAATGTTTTTGTTTAAGTCTTTATTAGAAGAAGCTCATGCTTTGGATAAACTAGAAAAACGTCGACAATCTACCAAAATTCGAAGTTTATCTTTATTAACCCGAGATGACGACTATGTGAGCGTGTATAGATTGTCAAAGGAGCTAATTGACCAACTGGAGTATGAGTTACTGCCTCTGATAAAGCCCACAAAACGTCGAGACAAAGGACTTTCAACTCGTGTAAAAGTAAGTTTATTTTACTAAGTATAAAGTTAATTTTGTAAGTATTTACACAGTTTATAGCTGAAAAATTTGTAACCAAGCGCACCATAATAAGAAAAACACTTCATAATAAGGAGTATGCCCTTTAGGTGGTTTCCCCACTAGCTGTAGTTATATGTTTTCATGTTAGTCTAAGGACCCTGTACCTATAGTTATAATATTGGTATTCTATTAAGCATGAAAATAACCAAATTGGTCCCTATTTTGTTTTGACTAGCTCTAGATTAAGTAGGTATTTTTTTTATTGATTTTTTGTTTCTGTTATTATGCACCTTGTCATTCTTGGCTAATGGCAGTTATGAGAAAATTATTAAAGAAAATATAAGAACATATTTATCGCAACCATCAGCATCTCGTTGCATAAATGGAGTAGTGGAAGCTCTTAACAATCCGGCAATAATAAAAAAATATATAAGGTTTCCTCAAAATATACAAGAAAGACAAATGTTAAATATATCTAAGCAAAAATGTGACTACGTATAGAACTAAAAACAGTGACATGAAAAGAGTGATAAACGATAAGAACCAATGTGAATACAGTGAACATTAAAAAAAAACAATACAAATGAACGATAACAATCTGTTAATCAACATTTAAAAGTGTAAGAACAATCCCAAATAACTAAACAAGTGTTATTTTTTAAAATCAAGTGAACAAAGAAACTGTGTAAAAAATTCCATGCATGAATCATATATAACCGCCGCTAGTTAATTTAAAAATCTCATATCTACATTGAGGTGCACTATTCCATTGACATACTTAACTGTGCGAATGGCTCCGGAATTAAAGTAGCTACATCTTAGACCGGCGTAGTTCGAGTTCGATCCCCACGATTCGTAAACTCTTTTTGTAAGTTGTCAGGTGTTGTTTCTAACTATGTCTACAGAAATAAACCACAACGTAACATTGCGACGACGAAAGCAGTTGTTTAGATCAAAGTCAATAGATTCATTGTGTTATGACTCATCATTGGACAAAACAAATTCGGACATAAATACGAGAAGTCTTGATCTATCAACGGGTATTAGCAAAAATGAATTAGAAGAAATGAAGGTTGAAATATCACAGTTAAAAGAACAATTTGAATTAACACAAAATGAATTGGAAAAGGTGATATGCGAAAACAATGAACTTAAAGAAACAGTATCACGCCAGCAAGTTCATATTAATACATTGAAGGATCTTTGTACCAGTCCTATAAAGTTGCAAAGAGAAAAGTTACAGACAGCACGAAAAAAAAACAAACGTTCTAGTACGGACAATCTTCGTGTGGTATCCTTAGGGCAAGAATACTCATCGAGCCAAAAAGTAAAGGACTGCATTGAGAGCGCAAACAGATTATTAGAGTCAGATAATTTTGAGGAATCTCCTAGAAAGACAGACTATGACGGAATATCAGAAAACTTGGTATCCATATCTGATGTACAGGAAAACCTTAACTTTAAACAAATGAGCAATGACTTACTTGCCAAAGCAGGGGATCAGATCGAGGGGATCCGACCGGAACAAATCAAAATAATGACAAAATATCTAAAGAAATTTCATGCGATCTAGTGTCAAGTAAAAATACAACAGTTTCTACACCAATATTCAAGGATAAGCAAACACAGACAGATGCATCGGAATCTACCGAGTACAGCAATTATATAGGAAAAGAAATACATAAACCTAAGAAGGTACCACAAGATCAAAGAGTAACAACAAAAGACTATAGGAGAAAAAGAAAGTTATGCGTTCTCAGTAACTGCAATCATAGTGGTGCACTGGAAATATTGGACAACACTTTTGGCCGACACTTCGAGTTCTGTCATTACCTGTCACGTAATGGTAGTATAAAGGACGTTATATCAAATATGGTTAATAAGATACAGCATTATAGCTTGGATGACTACTGTATCATTGTGATTGGTGAGCGGGATTTTAAAGGCACCGGCGATTCAATTGAAATGGTCAGGTTAATTAGAGAAACTCTCAAGAATATAACTAATACAAATGTTATTATATGTTGCCCTACATATGTACAAGGGGCTCTGATACACAATTATAAGGTAGAAATGTTTAATAGATTACTTTACATGGACATAGAAACCCATAAATATGCTTATTTTTTTGATAGTAATCATGACCTATCCGATGAAACATTTTCGTTTAATACGGGCAAAATTAACAAACTCGGGCAAAAACGTAATTATGACAGTATTTTCCGCCGTCTACTAGTTGATATTGAGACCTATCCAACGGAATATGATTATTGTAATTCTCCAAAATCGCCAAAACCATCCCAAAAAACTCTTTTTCGCCCCATTATGTAAAAGAGTTATCGATAGAGACAGTAGTTCTGGAAAAAAACAAAAATTTATACTATTACACCAAAACATAGCTGGTATCTTAAATAAAATTGATTTATTCGAAATCACAATTTTCGACTTAGAAAAGCAGATTGGCCGTATAGATTTTATTTGTCTGAGTGAAACTTTTATAAAATCAGGACATGAAAGTAATCTAGCACTTACACATTTTAACTTAGCTGCTAGTTACACAAGACACGGCAAAAAACGTGGTGGAACATGCGTTTTAGTAAGAAAAGGTCTAATTTTTAGTCCGTTACCGATAACTGATGAATTGGTGATTTTTGTTTCGAATGCTGTGGCATTGAAATATTGAGTCATAATCTAATTATAGTGTGCATTTATAGAATACCGGATACCGACGTGATCATATTTTTTAAAAAAACTTGAATTATTGTTACTCAATATAACCCGCAAAGTTAAGAAAAATATTATTATGTGCGGAGATTGGAATATAGACATATTAAAAGACAATAAATATTCAAAAAGACTAATATCCATATTGAGCAATTTTAATATTTCACCACATGTTAGAATGCCTACTAGGAAAAATACTAGCATATACCAAAAAGCCAGTAATGTTCCCGTACTTAATTTGAAATGCAATACACATAATTTAGCTCTCTCCGATCACGATACCGGCCAATCGTTAACTTTTTACCTTCAAGAGACAAATAATAAATCAAAACCTATAAAGTTCTGGTATGATAAAAAGAGGGATTATAATAAGGACAACAAAACAAAATTTGTAAATTGCTTAGCAGCCTTAAGTTTTACTGAAATTTACGAAATAACAAACTGCAATAAGGCTTTCGATACATTTCACGACCTATTCACGCTCTTCTATAAATTATGTTTTCCCGAAATCCTCGTTAAAAGGAGCAATAAACCCATAAAAAACAAATGGCTTAGTACAGGTTTAAAAATATCATGCATTAAAAAGAGAACTTTATATTACAAATATCAACATGATGCTATAAGTAAAGGTTATCACAAGAAAAAATATCACAATTACACTAAGATCTTAAAAAGATGCATATCAAAATCACAACAGATAAACAACAACATTTTTTTAAGTAATTCGAAAAATTAATGTAAAGCTACATGGACAATCATAAAAAATAGTTTAAACAAACCTAATAATAGCAACTGTATAAATGAATTAATAATCCATGATAAAAAAATTAATAATCCTAATGACATATGTAACCAATTTAACAATTATTTCATTGATCTGACACAAAAAACCAACTATAATAATCATGACATAAACAACATTAATATTGACAATAATATAAATACTTTATTTCTGACTCCTTTGAATGAAATTGACGTTATTAAAATAATTAATTCATTAAATAATACAAATTCTACTGGATATGATGAAGTAACCACTAAAATTATTAAATTAAGTGCGAAAATTATAGCAACCCCACTTAGCTACCTTATAAATCTCTCTTTTGCAGAGGGTGTTTTCCCATCTAGACTAAAGGAGTCTATAATTAATATTGACAATAATATAAATACTTTATTTCTGACTCCTTTGAATGAAATTGACGTTATTAAAATAATTAATTCATTAAATAATACAAATTCTACTGGATATGATGAAGTAACCACTAAAATTATTAAATTAAGTGCGAAAATTATAGCAACCCCACTTAGCTACCTTATAAATCTCTCTTTTGCAGAGGGTGTTTTCCCATCTAGACTAAAGGAGTCTATAATTAAACCACTGTATAAAAAGGGCAAGTGTACTGATATGGGCAATTATAGGCCCATTACACTGATCCCAATCTTTGCAAAATTTTTTGAAAAAGCAATGCATGAGAAAATAAATAGCTTTGTAACTAAATACAATTTAATTGTGGAGAGTCAGTTTGGTTTTAGGAAAAACAGTTCAACTACTCTAGCCTGTTTTTCTTTAGTAAAACTAATTAGCGAAGCTCTTAATAAAAAAATGTCTACTTTATCGGTATTCTTAGATATGAGCAAAGCATTTGATTTTGTATCTCACGAACGACTACTCTACAAGCTTGAAAAATATGGCATAAGAGGCAAAGCGCATGATTGGCTTAAAAGTTACTTATCTAATCGCCAACAGAGAACTGTTATCTCTAGAATAGAAAATGATACTAGGGCGACATATTGCTCAGAACTAAAGACTAATGGTTCTGGCGTCCCGCAGGGAAGTGTACTGGGTCCGCCACTATTTATATTATATATTAATGACCTCAAAAAATGTTTAAAATATGAATGTATCCAATTTGCTGACGACACTACATTGTCGTCATTAATATATAATATAAATAGTGGCGGACCCAGTACACTTCCCTGCGGGACGCCAGAACCATTAGTCTTTAGTTCTAAAAAAAAAATGAAAAAAAAAAATGATAAAATGTTCCAATAAAACTGACATAGAAATAGATACAAACAATGAATTAATTAATGTGATAAAATGGCTGGAGTACAATAATCTTCATGTTAACATTGAAAAAACCAAAATAATTCAATTTCAAACATGTAACGTGTCAGTAAGACCAACAGCAATTAGGCATAATAATTCTACTACCAGAGCCATCAGCTTTATTTTTGGGTATAGTAATCGACAACAGATTGAACTGGAAGGAACATGTAGAAAGAGTATGCAGTAAGCTTGATAAGTTTGTGTATGCTCTTCGCAAGTTAAGACTGGTGTCCAGTAGAGAAGCAGTCCTAAGTGCTTATCATGGGTATGTTTCATCGGTATTGCGTTACGGCCTAGTCATATGGGGAAATTCAGTGGATGTGGAAAGAGCATTCCTAGTGCAAAAGAAATGTATCAGAGCCATGAGTGGGGCAGAGTATTTGGACCATTGCAGGCCATTATTTAAGGACTTAAAAATTCTCCCACTCCCATGTCTGTATATTTTTGAAGTTTGTCTATTTGTAAAAAAATACCGTCATTTATTTCCATTAAATGAACAAGTCTCCGAAAGACTGAACAAAAAACATGCCGGGAAATTACAAGTGCCTGCTCAGAGATTACAGTTATACAGTAGAAATGCCAGTTGCATGACAATAAAAATTTATAATAAATTACCACCTGCCCTGAGAATGCTACCAATTAATAAATTTAAATGTAAAATGTTTGCTTAGCTCTTAGACATGTGTTTTTATTCCATCAATGAATTTTTAAATCATTCATTTTGATAGTGTAATTAAAATCTTAATAATGATAATTAGTACTTTGACATTATTATGAATTCTTTAACATTGTAATTTTTTTTTTTTTTTATGACGTTATTGATTTATATTTTGACATTATGTTTTTTTTTTGACATTTTTAATTAATTTTTTGACATTATGATTAATTTTATTGACATTATGATTTATTTTTGGATATTATGATTTATATTTCGACATTATACGAAATTTTATAAATTTATTTAATGATCATAATGTAAGTTTTGATTTGCATGCTAGCTTATTATTTAATATTTCTACACCAGCAAATGGTAGTATGTGTGAAACAATGTTAAATGTAAGACCTCAATGTACCATATACTGAGAAATAAATATTTACTTACTTACTTACTTACTTACTTACTAAAAGAAAGGTTAGTAGACAGGTATAATATATTATAATTAAAGTGACCCTTTGATTTTTACATTTTATGTGACAGTTGATCATGTTAGTGGTTATTGTAAATTACAGGTTCTACAAAAAGTTTGGCTTTCCAGCAGCTCTTGGGTGTATTGATGGCACTCTGGTGGCAATGAAAAAACCAGCAGAGAATGAATAACGTTTTTACTGCCGCAAAGGCTACCATGCAAGAAATGTGCAATTGGTAAAATGGATTTCAATATTGTAACCGATTATTATTAGGTATTCAATTAGTCTTCTTAATTTTTTTTTTTCAGATAACAGATGCTGATTTAAATATTTTAAATGTGGATCCAACATAAGGTGGAGCTACTCATGATAGCTTCATTTTTAACTATGGAGTTATAAAAGCCCACTTAGAGGCATTAACAAATGCTGGTGAAAAAGTTGTTTTGCTCGGTTAGTTAATCCTTCCTGCCCCTACTTCAGAATATAAGCCTTATTACTAGGTATAAAAACTACATAGTAATATGATTTATTTTTCAGGTGATTCAGGATATGCTCAGCGCGCCTACCTTATGACACCAATTAGTGGTGCTGAAGATAATTCCCCAGAGGCTTTTTGCAATGACCGTCATTTAACTGATCGCAATTCAGTAGAGAGAACAATAGGTCTCCTAAAAGGACGATTTAGGTGCTTGTTAGTACACAGAGTGCTCAACTATCATCCAGACGTAGTTGCAAAAATTGTTATTGCATGTTGTGTTTTGCACAACATGTGCATTCGCGCAGGAATGCCGAAGAAGAAAAATCACAAAGGTGGCAACACTGGGCCTCTTCTCCACCACTTTCCTCAATGTCGGTCGGTCGCACAACGCACACACGTTTCCAGCGCGATACACGCTCGATAGCGCGCGTGCTACGCGCGTTTGTTGCGCGTTTCTTGTGAGTTTGCAGCGATGCAATCGCAATCGGAAAGGTGTGTGCGCTGTGTGACCGACCGACATTGAGGAAAGGGGTGAAGGAGAAGCCCAGTGTTGCCACCCTTGTGAATTTTCACTAGTTCTGGCGCTTTTTCAGAGCTCTTAGCGAAATTGTTTCATCGTTTAGCGACTAATAAATATTTAGCGATTTTTCTAATGGAATTTGGCAACACTTATTTGAGACGGAAATTACTAAAATACCTCATTCTAATGCTGAAATTGAGAGAATTTTCAGTGTTATGATTAAAAGTGTGTCATCGTTAAAATCAAATTACGAAACGAATGGCCAGTCCACTACTTAACGCCATAATTTTTATTAGAAACAGATTGAAAGTTTTGAAAATTAAATGCTTCAATTACAAATTACCTAGCGATATTATTGAGGTTATCGGCTAAAACGCAAAGTACTTATTTATACAACCAACAACATCTTCAGCGCACGTCGCCGTCGGCGTCTGCGGTTGATGAAAATACGTGTATAATGGAAGATATCTATACTAATATTATAAAGAGGTAAAGTATGTGACGTTGTAAGGGGTAGGTAATGTCTGGGTCTACAGAACCGATTTAAAAAAATCTTTCATCAGTAGAAAGCTACATTATTCCTGAGTGTCATAGGCTGTAATATATTTTCAAAAAAAATAGAGATCCTTATGAAAATTGCAATAATGTAAACCAAGCTAGCAATATGTTGTCTATAAAATTAGGTAGGTAGGGTAGCCAGGCTAGGCAAGTAGGGTAGGGTAGGCAGGGCAGGTCAATGTTAGTCTTTGTATTCGGCAAGTTGACTAACAGTAGGTAATTTGTTCGAATACTTTTCGATGGAATTACATACTGCTTCAATTCTTCCGTTGTTAAATAGCAGACTAGGCTAGGCAGCCTGCCTACCCTGCCTATCCTGCTTAGCCTGCCTACCTTGCCTACCTTGCCTACCCTGCCTAGCCTGCCAACCCTGCCTACCCTGCCTACCCTGCCAACCCTGCCTGCCCTGCCAACCTAAATGCCAAACTGCTAAACTAGCCGATTAAAACGTGCTGTAGGTACGTGTGTTTGCAGCTAAAGAGACGCGCTGTAACAGCGCGTCTGTATCGATGTAATTTCGGGCTAGTAGCGCGTCGACAGCGCGTGAAAAAGTCGTCGCCTGCTTATTACAATTTTATCAACGTGTGAATAGATAAATTGGTTGCAATAACATCGCGTTTGCAGCGCGTTATAGTTGCGTGAGACGTGCGTCGACGGCGTCTGAAAAAAACGCCGTGTGAAAGAGCCCTTAGGTTAATTTACTTGTATATTAATCTGTGGCAACTGTTTCTGGATTGTGTTGAACTAATTGTATGCTTATGTTGTTTATTTCTCAAATAAAATAAAACAAAATAAAATATCACGGGATTATCTTAAAAATAATTTAAAGGTATATTATTAGAAATCAATCGTATCTATTATACGTTAAGGTTGATTTAACAATTATTTACTTTAGAGTTAGATCAACGCCTGAACGTTAGTTTTAGTTCTTTGTTGCACACTTAAGCCTACTAAGGCACACTCTATAGTATAGGCGCTTATCAATAAGGAAAAATAGTTAAAATTATTCATTGAGCTCTTATAATACCTACTAACAATATTGTCCATCTGCCATTTATATCTTTTGAATCAGCTCGGAGCACGGAACGCCGTGACGACTAGTTCCGAATATTCTTCTCTTTTGTTTGTTGGATTGTGTATGTGTCGAATAAATGTTTTACATTTTATTCTACTCTACAGGCCATTACTAAGATATTAAAAATATATCCCGTGCAATTTGCTTTTGAGCCCAAATGTCAATGAAATGACTGAGAATTGTCATGTTACTATTGTATATGAGTGAAAGGACACACTCAATAGGTTTGCACGGAAAATTTTGTTACTCTAGCGTTGGCCGTCAAATCATCTCAATCATAATCATCAGCCTTTTAAAGTTCTCACTGCTGGGATACAGGCCTCCTCCCTGTGAGACGATAATGGGCCACAATCCACCACGCGGGCCCAGTGCGGGTTGGTAGATTTTACATGTATTCGAATTTTTGGTTCTAAGACAAGCCGGTTTCCTCACGATCTTTTCCTCAATCCATGCATGTCAATACTCTGGGTCAATCAGGATATTGTTAATTTAGGTTATCTAAAAAGGGTAAAATTAAAGACAAAACTATTTACAAAAAGTTTTATTACAAAATAATAACATTAACCACTACACACTGACCAGGTCGTCCAATGGATCACCGAGAGACTAAATAATATATTCTCTTTGTTCGTCAATGGTATTTGCACACAGAAGGTCCTGCATCTAAATTAAACTCTATGTACGTAAAAACTCTATATTGTATTATGTATTTCACGAAAATGAATTATAAATAAATACTTAATTTGTTAACGTTTCCAACCAGCCTTTAAAGTTCTGCCCCGCATATGTCTAACAAAAAGTCTGAATCTTTTATTCAGCTATGAAAACAACAAAAAACAGCCGAATCGGGCGATCCGTTCTCAAGTGATAATCTTCCCATTCATATGGCAATTGATTTTTATTTATAAAGATATATTATAAGAAGATTGTTAACGAATTCCATTGTAATACTTATAGGGTATGGCAGTTTTAACACGTAGGTCATCAGGATTAGCGATTGAAATAAAAGTAAAAAATAATAATAGTTAAAAAATAAACTAAAACACACGCTCTAATAGAAAACCAAACTAAAAAGTAGAAAATAATTTTCAATAAATTTAAATTAAGAATAGTGTGATTAACAAAAAAAAATATATACTATTGTAAAAAAGCGTGGGGTGCTTTTAAAGATATTTTCAAAATGACTTCTTTTATAACAATATCTATCAATAAAATTGTAAGTTTTTTAACTATTATTTATCATGAACTATGCGATCTTACCCGACTTCGAATTGTTACAATTGACTAAGTAATATTACCAAAAAAAAAACAACCCTTTCCTGAGTCCTGACAGTTACGAAAACTACCAAAAAACAGCTAAATCTGTCAAGCCATTCTCCAGTGAGTGTGATCTTCCATCCAAACAGCAAATTATTTTTATTTATAAAGGTAATATAAAAAAAAAAACTAATTACATAATAACACTTATAGATTACGAAAACTATAACTATAAGTTTTGATTTAATATAATTATCATCCATCATTTTCCGATTCGACCCAACACAATTTTTTTAAACACTTATACAGCAAGAACCGTATGTAGACTATTAACAGGTTCGTGATTCCTATGCCTTATTGATAACGACCCTTCATTCAATTTCATAATATAAAACTCACGCCATATCGCCCGATTACTCTTGACAATCAGAATAAAAATATTCAATATTATAGTATTCAAATGAAATAATATAATTTGCAGAATGACGGCTTCTTTGCAGTGGTATATCGTGTGGTTGGGCCATATCACTTTTATGATATAATTTGACAGCAATAAGGTATCACTCAATATAAATATCAAAGTTGCTAAGAAGAAACGATGCCAGGTATCCGCAGTTGTAAGTGCATTTGATTTAAAAAAACAACGACAAATTGTAAACACGATTACTAAATAAAAGGCACAGTTTACCGTCAAAGGTAACATTTGAATGATGAGTATCACATAAGCATCAGGTATAGCAAAATATGTATGGAGAGCTAATTCTGATGTTATTAATGACATTCCCCAACCAAAGAGGCTGCATTTAAGAAACCTTCTTCGTATTTGCCCATTGAAAACAATAACAATATCTGCATATAACATTTGACATATAATAACCAACCAATAACTCTTAGCTATTGTAAAGTATATAACTAAATCGAAAACTATATTTTTCAGCCAATTTGGACAGTTTTCACAAACATTTTCTTTTTGGTGAAAAATGATGATGACCGTTTTAGTTATATAAAGTAAGATGTTTACTAGAATTGTATTAAGGTATACAAAGTTTTTGAAATTACGGAATTTTCTTATGATGCACCATGATGTTACTCCGGTTACTAACGTCAGTAATGTAAACACAAAAACAATGGCATGTATGATTAAATTTAGAGTTATTATTTGTTGAATATCCTGGTCACTGATGGTGGCACTGGTGGCAATCACATTAGCATCATAGTCGCTGGTATTAATAGGCATGGTGAATATCACTACCACAGTTTATTCACTTTGGTCTTCTTCTTTACAAGACGTTGGAAACTCTTCAAATGGTTTGGGCCCTGTAGGTGACTACCAAAAAGCAGCATCGCCGCGTCGGTGGCGTTCATAAAGTGCATGAAAGGAATTTGGTGCCTCTCCCAGTGGCGTTAATCTTAATTATAGTTCGATTACAACGGCGCACCCTGAACAGTTAGCACTCGGTAACACAGAGTCTCGCTGACTCTTCCTTTCACCGCAATGGTAATCTAAATGACTAAGGTTTTAAGTGTTTTCTGAATACTTCAAGACAGTTTATTAATTAATAATTTTCACTAATTTGAACAAAACGTCGCGTTGTTTAAAATTGTTGCTTCCGAAACTGTCTGTGTATTACCTAAGTATTACCGCTCTTAATATTTAAATTTATAGGGTTCCGTTAGTCTAAAGGAAAACCTTATAGGATTTCTCGCATGAAAATCACGTAAAGTATTATGTAAATTATTTTTTTTATTTATAAGTACATAAAGAACAACAACACATTACATGGCATATGGAAACAGTAGGTTGTACTACAAAGTTTAAAATTATTGTCAGATTTCTGGGCGGAGTGTAGTTTGTGTGTTGGAAGTGTGTGTGTGAAGTGTAAGTGTTTGATAAGCTTTCTTTCAAGGTTGGTTTGATTAATTTATGATTCTATAGCCAATATATTTTCTGTTTCATCATAAGTTAAGGTTAAAATCCATTTTCTTAATTTATTTTTAATTTCACGTAAGTTATATCTGTACAACGGAATAGTTTTATTTATTTTATTGTACATGCGTGAACTTTGAGCCAACAATTGTAGACTTGTAAATGAAAAACGACAGGGGGCTGCCTTACATATAGGGAAACCGTGGCGTCTTAGCAGAAGATTTTTGTCTAATGGAAGGCTGGAGTGTTTCCGCAGGACTGAACGAAGGACATATAGTTGCCTTACTGTGAGAACTTCGGCCTCAAAATATAACTGATCGGTAGGGTAGTCCTTTTATATCGTGATGCTTAAAAGCATCACTTTAAGAACCGCTCGTTGTGCACGTTCTGCAGGGATCATTGCGGTTTTGTAAGTACCTCCCCACACCGGGATGCAGTACATAATGATAGACTGACTGTTCGGGGTTGGGGTGAGATAAATATAAACTAGGATTAAAGATTATAAAGATAGGTATAATTCAGTAACTTAACTGGGATAACTATTAAAACTAATGAGGTGAATGAGATGAGGTTGAGTCGCGCCCGATATGCTGGCCGAAAGCGTACTGACTATTTTACTTAGGTAATACATAAAATATTCAGGGCATAGCGCGCGATGTCGCAATTATGCTGACATGTTTATTATTGTTCGGTGATTATCCCGAACATGCTCCCGAGGGAGAAAAGGATGAGGTTAGTAGGTAGGTATAGTTACATGGGTAATGAAATTAATACTAACAAGGTGAAAACAATGTTCAACTAATACTAAAATAGTTATGTAGGGTGAGTTATGTTAGTAGGTGAGATTAAGGTAACCTTACAAATTAAACAGAGTCGCTACAGTGTAAATCAGGAAGAGAGAACACGCGAAAGATCGGTGAAGAACCTCTATCTTCCTTTTTTTGTAAGCACTCACTAGATAGCGCTAGTCGCTTAGGATCACTTTTCACTGGTTTACTACTAGATTGCCCATTTTCCCTAATTTCACTACACTCAATCACAACACTATCAGCAACGGTGTGTGGAGATGGCACCGCAGTTGCCGCAGGGGCTGTAGACCGCTCTGCTGCAGAAGTGGAGCGATTTCCTTTACGTTGCCTTTGACGCCAACGTTTAAAACAGTAAGCTGCCACCAATAACAAGATGCCCAATATGATGAGATATATAGCGGTATACTGGTGGACGTCGTGGTAGGAGATATTAGTGCTCAAAGGTTCACTCTGCTTCATGATCTCAAGACTTCTCTTAATGGCTTCAAATTGCCTGAGGTCATCTGAGTTATTGGGATTATGCTCATATGAGATTTCTGGCATAGTGATATTTATTATGTGATTAATTGGTGATATTTCAGGTGAGATAATATTTCTCGTCGTACTAATTTTACTAGACAATCTTTTGTTTGAGTACACCATAAAATTTTCTGTTTTTACTAGACAGCCTTCCCCAACACGCAACAGACCAGCATCTGATAACCTAACTGCCTCAACTTGATTTTCACATAGAAGTTTGACGTTACATTCATTGCAGCATAAATAATAATACTTGTTTTCTGATGTTAACTCTCTCCAGTCATCCTTGCACGGGGTAGTTTTAGTTTTACAAGTTCTTGTGCCTGGGATCGTCTCGCATAGACTATGATCATCTTTCATGTGGTGAATAGGCTTTCTGATATGACACAGAATAGTCACAGGGTTTTGTAATACGCATGACTGCAGATCCGTGTCTGTGATAGTTAAATAAGAATCCTTTCTCATGTTGATGGCTGCTAATTCAGAGATAGTTTCGACCTTCATCATCCTGTTATCTTTCACAATGCGTGGTACCGGAATAAGATTAAATACCTCGTAAATATCTCTTTCAATCAGGGGTATTTTTATTTCTATTATTAGGTATTTGCCAGAGTATTTGGCTCTTACTTTGAGCAAGCTGTACAGATCTTTAAGATTAAAGTTGTCGACAGGAACTACCAAGTCTCCAGATATTTGTGCTGATATTATGTTTAGCTCAGATCTGAGTTGTTTCGGCGATATCAAGTGAAAATCTAATTTTCCACTATTAATATCAGTTACTGTATCTAAAATTGAGTCCTGGATTCGTCGAAGGGTATACAACAAGTTGTTGGCAGTGAAAGTCGAGGTTATGAAGTCAGTGACGATGGTTATGTTTTGCACTTGCTGAGCGAGATTTTTATAAGAATCTTGGAGAGAATTAAGCCTTTGATTTATTATTTTGTGATGTTTGTTTATAGTATTCTCAATCCTTTTCATTAAATTAAATTCAGCTTCTACGACCGACGTTTGGTTTTTCCAGAGGTTGTATAAGTGGTTTTCATTATGCTTTAAAAGGTCAATATCCTTCTCATATTTTTCTGCAAATCGTTGGTCCAACACTCCGAATAAACTATTTGCAACGTAGCCTACCCCGTCTAGCAAGCCGCGTCGCCGACGTTTCTTATTAGTCATAAGCGAGTCATTTATCATGACAATATTATCATAATGTTTGATTTCTTCGAACTCGTGCTCGAGTTGTAACATGACGCCGTCGCAAGGTGTTTGTGTTCTAATCGTTGAGCATAAGGTTTCAAGGTACTTGATATACTTTGTTAGTGCCGCCATTCCTTCTTGATATGGATTTGTGTCATAATAGACTATTAAATGCCAATCATCTCTAATTAAGTGCATATTAGATACTTTGTCAAAGTATACACTATTGTTTGTCAGCGGGGTGAAGTTATAGGATGCTTGAGTGGTGTTTATTAGTGTCAGCATAAATAATGTCAAAGATAAAACCATTGCTGAAAATGAGATAGGACGTTTTTTCTTCGCCGCTGGCAGTTTATTATCAACCTTTGGGCCATTTGGATCTTGATCATTTTTATTTGTTGGCAGTAAGGACAGTTTTACAACTGGGCGTTTTAAGACCCCATTTTTGGTTTTAAGTGTGACGACCCTTATGTGTCCGTCACTTCCAGGATGCAGCGCTATTACGCGACCTAGACTCCATTTTCCTGGTGGAAGGTTGTCGTCCTTTATAATGACGATGTCATTAAGATTGAGATTCCTTTGTTGCTGTCGCCATTTGACTCTCGTAGAAAGCTGCGAGAGGTAGTCAGTCTTCCACTTATCCCATATATCTTGATAGATTTTTTGCGTCAAGTGCCACCGTGTTCTGAGGTCATGCTCTGTTTCGAAAATCGTTAAGTTGGGGCCACTTGCTAAGAAGTGCGCCGGGGTCAAAAAATCCAAATCCTCAGGGTCTTCTGTCAGAGGGCACAGTGGTCTGGAGTTCAAACAAGCCTCGAGTTGGGTTAGTAGGGTAATATATTCCTCGTAGGTTAATTTTTGCTCACCCACGACCCGCTTGAGATGATGTTTTAGGCTCTTCACTGCAGCTTCCCAGAGTCCGCCAGCAGATGGCCATGATGGAGCGTTAAAGTGCCACTCAATATTCATTTCAGCGATTGTCGAGGTTACTTCTTGGTCCGACAAGATATAGGAGATTTCGGCAAGCTCTTGTTTTAAAATTTTGTTGGCTCCTATGAAGTTGGTTCCTTGATCACTATAGATGTGCCCTGGAACTCCCCTTCTAGCCGACATTCGACGAAGCGCGGCAATAAATGCTGACGCTGTGAGATCTGAGACAATTTCTAAATGTATGGCTTTGGTCACCATACAAACAAAAACTGCGACATATCCTTTACTGGTTTTAATGCCACGGCCTTTGTTGGCCTTAATAAGGATGTGTCCGGTGTAATCTATTCCTGTGTGGTAAAAAGGTCTGTTAGGAATCAATCGTGCTGGAGGTAGGTCACCCATGATTTGATGTTGTAGTATTGGATTGTTTCTTTTACATTTGACACACATTCTTATTCGTTTCTTTGTGGCTCTATTTCCACCAAGAATCCAGTATTTGTGTCTTATAAATCCAGTAGTCATTTTTACTCCACCATGAAATACAAGTTCGTGGGATTCATCTATGATTAGATCTGCTAGTTTCGATTGATTCGGGATTATGATAGGATGCTTCATTTCTGGATCAAGATTCGAATGTTTAAGTCTGCCACCGACACGGAGCATTTGATTATTGTCTAGTATGGGATTGAGATTAAGAATCTGGCTTTTCTTATTTAGTGGTTCATTCCTTTTCAGCCGTGATATTTCTTCGTAGAAATATTCGTTTTGGACGTGCTTAATTACCATTTCTCTTGCTGTCTTTATATTTTGCAGAGTAAGAAAACTTGTGCGTTTTTTCTTGTAAGCAACAATGTCGATGAACTTGTTGATGTAAGCTAATACTCGGGTAACTTTCCTTAAAGTGCTATATTTTGGTAATAGTTGATTGATTATTGAATTTTCGGGGTTAAAAATGACCGTATTTACTGCCTCTTTCTTTCTGAGTTCTGCGTTTGTAATGCTCGTATAAATCGGCATATTATGAGATTCTGTAGGCTTATATTGTGGTAACCAGTCGGGCCCTTGCCACCACAGTGAATAATAGGCTAATTGAGCAGCAGGTAAACCGCGGCTTGCGCAATCTGCGGGGTTTTCTTTGGATTTTACGTAACTCCAGTTATCTTTAGGGATTATTTCAGTAATTAGCCTCACTCGATTCGCAACAAAGGGTTTCCATTTCTCCGGTTCACCACTTAACCAACCTAGAACAGCCGTTGAATCAATCCAACCATAAACATGCACCTTGTAGCTCGATAGGGATGAGATGATTTTTCTCATAAGTTTTGACAACAAGAGAGCGCCGCTGAGTTCCAGACGCGGTATCGATTGTGGTTTTTTCAGCGGTATTACTTTTGATTTCCCTGCAATAAGGGTCACATGAGTTTCATTTTCTCTCTGTATTTTGCAATACACGACGCATGCGTATGCTTTTGTGCTAGCGTCGCAAAAGCCATGGAGTTCGATGATATCCTTTGCCTGGGTTTGAATCCAACGTGGTATTTTAAATCGAGATATATGAGATAGATCGGCTTTAATAGTATTCCACTCTGACGCGATTTCTTGAGGGACAGGGTTGTCCCAACCCAGGTCAGATTTCCATAATTCTTGGAACAAGATCTTAAGTTTTATTGTGACTGGTACTAACCAGCCCAAGGGGTCAAAAATTTTAGATATTTGAGATAGGAATTGTCTTTTTGTAAGGATGTTTCTGGAGATAAATTCTATAGGATGAAAAATGAATTGATCATTTTTGGGTTCCCACCGAAGACCTAATGTTTTGGTTGATTCCGGTTGCTTAAAGTCAAAGTCTTCCTTTTGAAGTGCATCTGAACTATCTATTAATTCCGGCAAGTTTGATCGCCATTTTCTGAGATTAAATCCGCCTGATTTGAGGAGGCTGATCATCTCTGCTTTGAGCTGTTTAGCTGCTGTCGCTGAGTGTTCACCATGCATGAGATCATCCATGTAAAACGAGTGTTCTAAGATGTCAGGAGCGCAACTTTGTGGATAGTTTGGCCTTTCATCGATGGCCAGTTGCTTCAGTGTCATCATGGCCAAAAATGGTGCGGCTTTAGTGCCATAGGTAACTGTCGCTAACTGGTATTCTTTTAAAGGTTGAGATTGATGGTTTCGCCAGATAATTTTCTGATATTTCTGGTCATCGGGATGTAGCCAGATTTTGCGAAACATTTTTTCTATATCTGCTGTAAAAGCGTATCTAAATTGTCTCCATTTTAAGATAAGGCTCTGAAGGTCTTGTTGTAAATTGGGTCCTCGGCACATGAGATCATTGAGGCTGTATCCGCTCGAGGTTTTTGCCGAGGCATTAAAGACAACACGCAATTTGGTAGTTGATGACTCAGATCGTTGGACGCAATGGTGCGACAAGTAGCAGTCCGGCTGTACGTGTGGCGCAACGGGTGTCATATGTCCGAGCTCTAAGTATTCAGAAATAAACATTTTATAGTCACATGCCAGAGCTGGTTGCTTACTTAATTTCCGCTCTATTTGGAAAAATTGAGCAATCGATTTTGTTTTCGACTCGCCTAAATTGTTCTCAAAATCTTCTTTGAAGGGTATTTTAACGACGTAGCTTCCATCTGCCCGTCTGGAGGTCGAAGTTTGGTAAAATTCGATGCAATTTTGATCTTCTTCTGATATTGCTAGAGGTTCATGTATGTCCTCCACTTCCCAAAATTGCTGCATATCTTCGATATTATTTAGGGTCACATTGCAATGGTACGTTTTGTAGTTGCCGCTTAAGATCCATCCCAACTGGGTTTGTTGGGCAATGGGCAACACACCTTCTGATCGACAGATACCGTCCATAAGGATAGTGGAATAGATATCTGCCCCAAATAAGATATCAATAGGCCTACTTTTGTAAAATTCGGGATCTGCAAGAGTTATTTGGTTCAGAGTAGGCCAGTCTGGCTTAGGCAAGGTACAGCTGGGTAAGTTATTTATGAGTCTATTCATTATATAAACGTCCGTTTCAAAGGTGAAATCGCTAACCAGCGACGAACATTTGATGGTAATCATGCCCTTGCAGTTGTTTTCCTTATTGCCTATTCCAGAGATATAGCCGTTACATTTCCGTCGCGGTAGTCTTAACAACTGAGCTGCGCTTTCCCTAATAATGGATGTCTGTGACCCTTGATCTAAAAGAACTCTCATTTTATGGTAAGATCCGTCCACTGCTTGTACGTTAATTATTGCTGTGGCAAGCAATATTTCTGAGGGTTCTCTACGAAGCGATGCAACTGTGTTAGTTTCTTGCTGCTGAGAAGGCGATTTCGTAATCGTGGCTGCATTTGACCCTGATCGATGTGACGTAAAAGATTCATGCAAAATGGTATTGTGTTCCTTATTGCATTCTTTGCACCTTATTTCGGAAAGGCATTTTTTGCCTTCGTGATAATGTAAACAATTGATGCAAAGTTTCAAGTTATCAATAGCATTTTTTCGTTCATTAGGTTGCAATTCCAATAACTTTAGACATGCATGAATTCGATGATCATTGGAGTCGCAAATAGGGCATTGCTTGCGATAGTTAATTTTGCGTTTGGACTTTGACGATTGCGAAACTTGGTTTGTTGAGTAATTCTTTATAGGATTATTATAATTTCGTTTGTAATTGGACCCCTTTGAAAATGATGGTTTATTATTGTTGTTGGATTGCGATGGGGGTGATTTCTGCGTGGAATTCTCAATCTTCTTACGTGAAGTTTCCAGCATCATAAATTTAGTTTCCAAAAAATTAAGGAAATCTTCCAAGACGGGCAACTCTCGCGGGGCTTTTAAGGCTTGTAGGTAATCCTCGTATGTATCTGCATCCAATTTTTGAGACAATAAACATACCAGGAATGGGTCCCAGGAAGACACATCGACTCCCAGATTCCTGATAGCATTCACGCTCTCATATGTAGTGTCGTGAATGCGTTTTATATGATTTGATGATTGATGCTGGTTTGCGGGGATATTCATGAGATTGTTAAGATAAGATGTAAAGATCAGTCGTTTATTATTATAACGATGATTGAGGATATTCCAGCATACGGGATAATTGTTGGAGCTTATTTGGAGATGTTGGATCAATTTTTCGGGCTCACCTTTGATCTTACTCTTTAGAAACTGCATCTTTTGTGCATTTGACAAAGAGGGGTTGTTGTGCACTGCTTCGGTAAAAAGGTCTTTGAACGAAATCCACTTATTGTAGTTTCCATCAAAGGTGACTATCTCCATTTTGGGAGTAGATTTTTCAATATGCGCAACGGACCACATTTTCTTATTGATGTCTTTCTTTATTTTGTTATAATACTCCTCGTAATGGGTGAATTGCTCTTCGTATTTGGGGTTTGATCCGCCATACTCGTTGTCCAGCTCCCAATGAAGCGAGTCAATAGCCGCCCAACGGGATTGTATAGTCTTCAGGATATCTTCAAATTCCCATTTTTCCGTGACGAGATCAAGGTTGATATTGGAAGAAGTTCTCAAGAAAGCCTTAAAATTGGTAGCTTGCTTTTTGAAGAGAGTTTCAGCTTTACTCTCTTCAAGAGCAGGGGTTTTAGAAGCAGCGTGGGATGCGAGGTTCGAGGTTTGAGATTCCGCAGTAGGTTGGAACGAAGGAGGTTTCAATTCCGGGGTTTGCGGTCTGTTTGCGAGAGGGTTATAGCTTTGTATAATAGTCTTAATGTTGTTATATTTCTCCTTCATTTGATCGTATTGGTCAGTACTGAAATATGTATGAGATTGATCACCAAAAGATATCAAAGTCATGTGATTATTATGGAACTCTGTAAAGGATTGTTCCAATACAGCTAATCGACGACGTAAGTATTCTGCGGTCTTGCGCTCTGCACCATCCTTCTTGAAATTGGTGAAGAGCTTATCTACGGCTTCGATTAGTTGTTGTTGGGTTGCTAAAATGTCATCCATTTCCGACATTTTAAAGATATAAAAGAGACCTTACTTGTGCTGATGGCTTCTTTGGAGATCAAATGTCCTTGCGATGGCTGCAAGAACAAACCTGGAGTAGCAGCGCAATGAGATGACGCGATGCTTTCGTATAAACCAGGTTCAATCAGGATCAGCAGGATGATGAACTTTTCGGAAAGTAAATCCGATCAGTTCTGTTTACCAGGGTCTGGTAATAAATTCCAAGCGAGACACTCACACAGCACAGTTAGTAGATGCGCGCGTAATGATCCCGCTCCGACGGCTCGAAGGACCAATGTTCGGGGTTGGGGTGAGATAAATATAAACTAGGATTAAAGATTATAAAGATAGGTATAATTCAGTAACTTAACTGGGATAACTATTAAAACTAATGAGGTGAATGAGATGAGGTTGAGTCGCGCCCGATATGCTGGCCGAAAGCGTACTGACTATTTTACTTAGGTAATACATAAAATATTCAGGGCATAGCGCGCGATGTCGCAATTATGCTGACATGTTTATTATTGTTCGGTGATTATCCCGAACACTGACAAAGGTTGAGGTAAACAAGAGTCAGAGTTTCAGAGTTGGCGGAGTGCCTGAGTTCTTTAAAAATATATATTAGTCTTCTAATTCTAGTGCACAGTGCCTCTATATGCGCGTGCCAACTTAGTGTTTCGTCAATAATCACTCTCAGGTACTTAATATTGGGGACTGTGCTGAGAGCGAGACAGTTACAACCTACTGTCTGATGAGGGGGAACAAGTGTGGGCTTTAACAATATGAGAGAAAGAGGATGGGGTTATTGAGTGTGGCGATAGAACCTGATTATTTTTGTCTTATCTAAATTCAACGTCAGCAAGTTAGTTGACAGCCATTCCATTATTAATCGAAGTGAGAATTCTGCTCTTTCTCTTGCTTGCTCCCAGTTTTTGTCAAACACTAGAAGTGCCGTATCGTCTGCATAAGAGAAAATTTCGCAATTAGGGATGGAGAGCTTGCATAAGTCATTGATGTATATCAGAAAAAGTGTCGGTCCCAGTTTACTACCTTGTGGGATACCATAGGTGAGCTTTTCATATGAACTGGTTACTGAATCAATGAGAACACACTGGGATCTATCACAGAGGTAGTCTTTAAACAGTCTGAGAGTTACTCCACGCACTCCCAAGCTTTCCACCTTCGAAATAAGTCGGGGGATAGAGACAGTGTCAAAAGCCTTGGTTAAGTCTAAGAAGATGCCATAGCAGTTCAGTTTATTATCTAGTTGACTTACCAGACTGTTGGTAAAGTCAGCAACGGCATCCTCCGTACAGATTCCAGATCTGAAGCCGTACTAGGTTTTGAGATATTAATTTATGCTTTTCCAGAAAAGTGACTAAGCAATTGTTCAGAATTCTCTCCAATATTTTTGAAAGCGTACTCAAAACAGAAATAGGTTTGTGACTCTGTCTCTGGCCCCGCTTTTATATATAGGATGCACGACGGCTCTCTTAAAAGCTTCAGGAAAGATGCCAGAATCTATGGACAGGTTACAAATATTAGTAAATACGGGGGTTAAGGTAGTTCGTGAATTCCTTATAACTCTGGCTGGAATATTATCCCATCCTGTAGCGTAGTCAATACGGAGGTCATGGATAATTTTACTAACTTGTTCTTCATCCACAGGGAGGATTACAAGAGAGTTTGGTAATTGACTGGGTGTTAGTGCTACATCAGTGTTAATGGTGCTAGCTCCAATTTTCGACGCCAGATTTGTACCTATACCAACAAAGAACTCATTGACTTTGTTTACCGATGTTTTAACGTCGACCGAATCACGCAGAAGTTCACGAGTGTATCGGGTTTGAACATTAGTATTCGTGATAGATTTAATCACTTTCCACGTTGCCTTGGGATTATTCTTTGCTTTTAGAAATTCTTCCCTTTCAAATGCTATCTTCAACTTTCTTATTAAGGTATTACAGAAATTTCTATACCGAGTGTATGTTATTTTAAGTATGGAGTCGTCAGGCTTTTTCCTGACTTCGTTATGCATTCTATCTCGGTTTCTTAGACAACGAACCAGGCCGGAGCTCATCCATGGCTTCAGAACCCTGATTTTTTTTACGTGTTTTGGTTATTCGGGTGTGATTGGTAATCACACGTTGTATATTATCAATTAACTGATTAGTTGCTTGATTGGCGTTAGTACAAGTTAAGATGGGGCTGAAGTCAGTGTTGTCCAGTTCTTTACGAATAGCTTCATAGTCATACAGTGATGATGTTCTTTGCTCATTACATCCCGAACTGGATTTGAGGAGCAGAAATAAACAGATAGGCTGGTGATCAGTAACATGAGAGTCTAGGACTAGCACAGTAGAAGTCTTATTAGTTTTAAGCATTATATGATCTAAACAGTTGTTAACTCTGGTCGGTAGAGAATGCGCAGGCAGTAGTCCTAGAGTGGCGGTGAGGGTTAAATAGTCATTAGCATGCCGATCCCTAGATCCCGATTTGATGTCAACATTCATATCACCTACCAAGATAATGTTAACGTAGGAGTGCAGAGAAGATACTACGCTTTGCAGACTGTTATAAAAGTTTTCTAGATTTTGGTAGGACGGAGAGCGATAGACTGAAACTATTGCCGTAGGGCCTAAGCAGGATATAATGCAATTTGCGTCCTGAAATGGTGGCTCCGTCGTCACACATTTGATACTTTCTCTAATATAGACCACCACTCCGTCATTTTTAATTACATTATTAATTGTAGCGAAAGATGAATAACCATGTAATACGGTAATAGGTCCAGAAACCTGCAATCAATACTCCGTCAGAACTATTACATCAAACTCGATTTTCGTTGAAGAAATCATAGTTAGGAATTGATCTAAATTTTTATTAATGCTTCTAATGTTAATATGAGCTATTTTTAAGTTATTATAGAGCATAGGGACTAATTCAGAACATTTTTCAGGGGAGCACAAGAATGATTGAGCGACCCAGATGTTATCCAATTCCTTAGAAATTTAAAAAATACATGAATTATATATATTGGGTAACTGTTGAGGTGAAAAATGGAAAATTAAGAAAAATAATGCAAACTGAAGATAAGAAAGAAAGTAACTTAAGAAAGCACTTGTTGTGTTTATTTTAAAATAAATAATTTTAAAGTTACAGAAAGCAGATGACTTGTTGTGTCCTTTTATGACAGAACCCTATAGTATTCAAATAATTTGTAAGTCTTCTCAATATTTCGCATGCAAACTTATACCTATTTGAATCAGGAATGGATATATATGTCTTTAATGTTATGTTTGATCTTATTAAACATGGTAGATAACTAATTCGTCGTACGGAACCTTTTCCACATGAGTCCTACTCGTAACTCGGACTTATCCTGTTATTTTTGCCTATGACTATAATCTTGTGCACTGCGTCATAAACATGCGTAAACAACATCACAAACATGTTATTCTATGACTAACTGAAATGCGAATGTTTAACCATGTTTTTGATGTTACCTATACTTTGTAAGTATATGCGTACATGAGACAAATAAGCGATAGGTACATAAAAATATTGATTACTGAATAGGTAGCTGTAGTGGCAGCGTACGGCCAAGTTGAAAAACCGACCAGGTGCGAGTCGTTATCGCGTGCTAAGGAGTCGCAAATAATTAAGTGAAGAATGATAAGTTTTCTTGAAAACTTATTTGAATCTATTGTTAAACAGTTTCTCTCGTTAATCTTATCATCATCATCATCATTTCAGCCGAAAGACGTCCACTGCTGGACATAGGCCTCCCCCAGGCGTCGCCACATTGACCGATCCCGTGCGTCTCGCATCCAGCGCCTTCCCGCAATCTTAACCAGGTCATCGGTCCACCTAGTGGGAGGCCTTCCAACATATCGTCTTCCGGTTCGCGGTCGCCATTCCAGAACTTTTCGGCCCCAACGGCCATCCGTTCTGCGAGCAATGTGCCCTGCCCACTGCCACTTAAGTTTGGCAATTCTTCGGGCTATGTCGGTAACTTTGGTTCTCCTGCGGATATCATCATTTCTGACGTGATCACGCAAGGAAATTCCGAGCATAGCCCTCTCCATTGCCCTTTAGGTGACTTTAAGCTTTCTGATAAGGCCCATTGTGAGCGATCACGTCTCAGTCCCATAGGTGATCACTGGCAACACACACTGGTCATAGACTTTTGTCTTGAGACATTGCGGTAAATTGGACGAGAAGATACCACGCAACTTCCCGAACGCCGCCCAGCCGAATCGGATTCGACGGTTAATCTCTTTCTCGAAGTTGGATCTACCCAACTGGATCGTTTGTCCCAGGTAGACATAATCATCTACAACTTCAAGTAAAGAGTCTCCGATCTTGATAGGAGTGGGTGTTACATGGGCATTCATCATGACCTTGGTTTTGTCCATGTTCATTTTAAGACCCACTTTTTCGGAAGCTCTATTGAGGTCTTCGAGCATTGTACTGAGGCTCTCCATGGTCTCAGCCATGACTACTATGTCGTCGGCAAACCGAAGGTGAGTGATGTACTTGCCATTAACGTTGATAACAAGCGCCTTCCAATCTAGAACCTTGAAGACATCCTCCAGCGCAGCAGTGAACAGTTTCGGAGAAATGACGTCTCCCTGTCTCACGCCGCGCTGGAGAAGGATTGGTTTCGAGGTCTAATCCTGAAGACGGACTGACATGGTGGCGTTTTTGTACAAACACTTCAACACCTCAATGTACCGGTAGTCGATTTGGCACCGTTGGAGAGACTGCAGTACAGCCCAAGTCTCGATCGAATCGAAGGCTTTCTCGTAGTCCACAAACGCTAAACAGAGAGGCAGGTTATACTCTTCGGTCTTCTGTATGACCTGCCGCAGCGTATGTATGTGGTCAACGGTGCTAAAGCCTTTTCGGAATCCGGCTTGTTCGGGAGGCAGGGCATTGTCGCCCGTCTTGAAGAGGAGTACCACCACACACCTGCACCATGCCTGTGGCGTTTTGCCCTCGAGTATGACGGCATCAAACAGCTTCTGAAGGACCTTAAGGACCGGTTTTCCACCCGCCTTCAGGAGTTCAGCCTTGATTCCGTCATCGTGATTCTTTCATGGGTTCAAACCTATTGCCTTGCCGAATTCCCTTACGCAATTAGGCCACACAAGCGAAAACTGTTTAAACTTTAAAATTGTAGGAGAAGGTGTTAAATTTGGTTTGAGAATGTTTGAGGATAAACTGTAACGGTAAGAATTTTTATTTTTGTTCGCGACAGAATGTTCAGTGTAAATAGTATTAAATAGTGTAATGACAGTGTGTTAGTTAAGATTTAAAAGACAATAGTGTTTAGAATAGTTATTTAGAATAGGGAAATATTAGGAACGATCGAGAAATACACGTTACTGCTGTGAGTAGATAACAGTTGAAAGGCGCCGTGCCGCGACGGCGGCATCGCGAACCTTCTGATTGCTCAAAGCGGCCGCCGACTGTACCTAAATCCTTTGTACGCACCGACACCGCGACGCACGTGTGGATACAATGTTATCGGTAAGCCAAAAGAGCCGCTACCGGTACCTACACTCTTTAAACTAGCCGACACGTGTGAATACAATAGGTCAAAGAAGCCGCGCCGGCCGCGGAATCTCGAATCGTCTTGACTGTATTATTGTTAGAATTTCGATCGTATGCCAACCGCCTAGAATAGTTTGTTGTATACTTTTTGTTGATGTCGGCATCTCTTTAATGTAAATATTTGTAATAAATCACGATAAGCGAACAATGCTATCTTCCGCCGCGGGCCGACTTTGTCGGCAAGTTTTCTAGAATATTATGTAGACTCATGGAGTAGTATAAAAGAGCACCGCGCTCGCATTCGGGCAATTGAGCTCGCCAGCCGTCGCTCCGTCCGGTCCGTCTCGCTGCTCGTCGCCCCACCGCGCTCCCCTGCGCCCCCGCTCTCCGCCCTCCGCCTCGTCACGCCCCTCTGCGTGACGTCACTGCGGCCGTCGCGTCTTTGCACGCCGCTCCAAAGGTGTCGCTACTAGTAACTTTGGTTACTAGTAGTGGCAGCTATTTTGGCCCTTCCGGGCAAATCCACTCTTTGTGGTCCCTGGCGGGAAACCTAGCGGTGTTAACAAGCCAGTGGGGTGTGCCCCAAGCACCCGCCAAGTCCCTTAAGGACACGGCAGTCATTGGAGTCGGGAGCGGGATCAGTTGGCCTTGGTAGATAGCCTAGTCAACCCCCGCTTCGTCCCCCAGCATTCACCTGGCACGGTCGGGTGTGTTTACCCTGACGTGCCAGACTTCTTCGGTACACATTGGTGGGTGGCTCACCTTCGATGGGTTTACCGGTACCTTAGGGCCCTGTCACCCAATAAGATTGGTGGCAGGTAGACAAGCTTAGGACTCACCAGATACTCACCTCCCAGTCTAACCCGACTGGGAGGGTAGGTTGCACACATCCCCGGGCCTCTCCACCCGGGGAAGATACTCCTCCCGGCTTCACCGGATCTACATTTTCTCAATTATGTCGTTCGCGGCAGTAATTGAACTCCTTCACGAGATTCTCGAGAAGGAGAAACTCACCAAAATGTACAGCCATGCTGTAAATCAGGCTTTAGCCACTTATGTGCCCGCTTCGGGACCGACCGGGGCCCCTGGACCTAGCCAGGCACTCGTGCCGAGCGAAGCCCAGGTCTCGCTCAGGTCGCCCTCCCCGGCAGCCAGGCCCACTTCTTGGACTGGTGAGCCATCCCTACCTAAGCCCCCAGCACCGGCCGTCGAGCCTAAAGCTACTGTCCGATCATGGAGAGATCCTCCTTCTCCTAAAGCTTCATCTTCCCAACCGGCCGTCGAGCCTAAGAAAACCCGATCATGGAGAGATCCTCCTTCTCCCATATCCTCTCAAGTCAAAGCTTTTAGAAGCTATAAGGAGCGCATAGCCGCCCTTCATAAATTAAAGCCCAAGTCCAAGTCCAAGAACATCTGGGCGGACGATGATGACTCCCCCATGGAAGAGGGAGCAACCCTCAGCACTGACGAGGAATGGGAAGCTATGGCTGACCAAGCTGACTCAGTTGCTGAAGACCCATTAGACCCAAATGTCCCCGATAGGTCAGACGACTACGACACCGTCTCCTCCGACGGTGACTCCGTAGTTTGCTCTGGAGGAAAGAGGAAAAAGAGGAGTAGTCCCATTAATGCTACCAAGGCCAAAAAGGCGGTACTAAAAACCTCTCCTCAGTCAGTTCTGCCACCGGCCTCGCCCGTAAGGCAAATCACCCCCACCCCTGACATTGCTTCTTCTCAGCGGTCTAACCGCAGTCCCAGTCCCATGGTAATTGTTACCAATAAGAAGCTCCGTCCCCCTCCACCTGTTTATCTTCAGGATAATGTCAAGTGGAACGATGTTTCGAACGCTTATGTTGAGCGGAAAATCAACTACACCAAAGCCACTGCATGCCAACAAGGCATCAGAATCCAAGTACCCACCCCCACTGATTTCCGGAATCTAACCCGGTACCTCAAAGAAAGGAACATCTCGTTCCATACTTACTCCCTCCCAGAGGAAAAGCCCGTCCAAGTAGTTATTAGGAGAATCCCAAAAGAGATCCCTACGGAGGAAATCCGTAAGGACCTTCTAGACCAGAATGTCCCCGTCACTGAAGTCCACCGCTTACATAAAGCAAGAGGCGGACAACAGTACGATATCGTATTAGTTGTCTGTAGCCCTACTGAGGGATACAACCCGATCTTCAATATAAAGACCGTGTGCTCCCTGTCGGGCATTTCGATCGAGAAACCCTACCGCCCCCATCTTGTAGGACAGTGTCACAACTGTCAACTTTATGGCCATTCTCAGGCCCATTGCTATGCAACACCCAGGTGCATTAAGTGCATGGGCGATCATGGCACTAAGGACTGTCCCCGTCCTAAAGACCGCTTACAGTGCACGGAGCCTCCCAGCTGTGTGCTCTGTGGCCAAGTCGGGCACCCGGCTAATTACCGGGGTTGCCCAAAAGCCCCCAAGCTCGCGCCAAGTGATACAGTGCGCACATAATGCGCATGGCTCCCTCTTCCCAACCACCCCCCCGTCTAGCCCCTCAGAGAACTTCACCATGGGGTAAGCTGAACCACCAAAGTGTGGCTCCTCAGACTTACTCCCAGCCCATCCCATCGCTGATGGCCCACCCCATAGCAGCTCCAAATCCAGTCCCCGACCCAGTGGCCCCAGCTGCCCCCATGCCCGCACAAAGCCGGAAGGTGGCTTCCACCACCACCGCCGCCATGTGCCCGCCCCCTGTCGCCCCCTCCGGGCTCAAGCCATATTTGAGCGTCGCTGAGAATATTATCAGCGCGTATTCCATATGGATGACCCCTCAAGCCCGTGCTCTGGATGCAGAAATCCGGAATGCAGGCTCTCTCTCCCCCGCTTCATGCAGTGCCCTCTTCTCGAGGTACGAGTGCATTACCAGGGAACTTGACAGCCTTGTCTACAAGGACGGTCAATGGGTTCGTAAATAGTACGAACACCTATACAAACGTAGCATACACACGGATTGGTCCGTCCTCGCCGCCGAGGCCCCGCCGCGAAGTCCCAATCATTATTTATGTAGGCAGCCCGCGAATAGCTGTGCCATAGTTAATTCTAATTAGTTAATTGGAGTTTCTTGTCCGTTCTTCTCCACGTAGGCTTATTCCGAACGGATGGTAGAATCACTTTATTAAGATCCAGCCTTAGTTGTCCCCCCAGCGACGCCCTGAGCCGAGGTTCGACCCCAACTGGGGTAGCCCTCAGCGTTGTCGCTTAGGTTTAGTAAATTTTTGCCTAGCTGGAGGCTATATTGTTTAGTCTCCGTAGGAAAGCCCGGTTAAGCAGCTGAACAGTCACTTTGACTGAGTTGCGAGACGCCCCGTAGAAAAAAAAAAAAAAAAAAACCATTCGGGCAGTTGATTTTCACTCGTCGCTGAAGACAGTTGAGTTTCACTCATCGCTGAGGGCAGTTGAGTTTCACTCGTCGCTGAGGGCAGTTGCGTTTTACTCGTCACTGAAGGCAGTTCGGATCTAGCATTCTTATAGACAATTCACAGTTCAGGTTTAGTCGTCGCTGAAGACAGTTCGAGTTTCAGACAGAAGAAGACAGAATTCGTTACGTTCACATAGTATTGTTCGCCAGTCGTCATAACAGTCAAAGAATCTTTTACTTATCTTCACCTTCTCCGCCCATAAACAAATAGAACAGTAACTTCCATCCCACCATACTTCACACAACTGAAGCAGCACCCGGAACCTATAGGTGCAGGACGCCAGCGGCTCAGCTTGGACTTCGCCATAGTTTTCACCCAACACGAGACCGCCCGTCCGGTACAATTTTTTTTAATTAAACAGTAAAATAATTACAATTTTATTCTTTTATATCAGACATAGATGATTGTGTTTTATTCAATACTGCTGACGACGATGGTGATTCCTCTGGTAATGAATGGACTCCTGAAAATGAAAAAAAAATAAGCAAAACCTATACGTGTTTAACAACCTCCGTCCAGCGTTAATATCTGTAATAATTTTAGAACTACCCGCAAAAAAAAATACGAAACTGGATACATCCTTCAAATTTTTTTTATCAGTTCAGGCATAATTATGTGGATTTTGACAAATCAAATAAAAAATTAAAAAGATTCTATAAAAAAATTGTCATGTTGGCATGATCTCTGAGATCACCGCAGATCTCAGTGAGTGTTATCAAGGGTACCATTAAAACCAGCAAAACTTCAGGATAGCAAGAAACTGCTTGAGTTTAAAAAAGATGAAAATATGAGTAGCCGAAGTTTGAGCAAAATAGCACCTGAAGAAGCATTATATAAACAATAAATAAACAATATTTATTTGTTCAAGTCTTAAACCTATTTACAATGATTGTACCTTAAATTAGAATCATTAAGTTAGTGGCAAGATATAAAATTTGTGCAACTGGGCTTAAACTAGGAGGATTCCTGTGCTATAAGCACCAGTTACTTCCGTCACCACCGTGTTCGAACTGCCATTACAAATGTGGTGCGGTGCTAAAGTAAGTGTCAAATTACACTAATTTATTTTATTACTATTATGCGTAAGAGTGTGCATGTGTGTGTGTGGTGTGTGTGGGTGTATATGTGTTTGCGTGCATGGGCTTGACTGGTTTTATTTTCATTATTGTATTTGTTTTATTTTATACATTATATACGTTTTAGTAAATTTTTCAGTGTTTTCATAATTTTGAGAAAGAAGGAAGTTATCTATGGTAAGTTTTAGTTTTTTATCGATAAGTTATGTAACTGTGTATTTTTACTTATTTTATTATATAGGTATGGACCCATGTAGCACGGTTGTCTCCTGAAGAAGTCTGTTTTATACGGTTTCAGGTCAAAGACTATATATATCCTTCCTACGTTTGCTTTTCAGTCTTTCCGGGTCGTACGTTGAGCCTTTATGGCTTATAAGCAGAACCCTCCTGATATAAAGTTGTCGAACCGTTAAAACCATACAATCCTTATATAGCTGCTCCGTTGGATACTGAAAGTTCTTTTTGTGTATTACTTTGAGAACTGCTCTCTGGGCTCTTTCTAGGTTTAATATATGAGTTTTGTGTGTACTTCCCCAGATAGAGATACAGTATTCCAGTACTGACTGGCATAGGGATAGATAGATTGTTTTCAACAGGCTCGAGTCGCACACCCTACGTAACTTCTTAAAAACTGTTATTAATTTTCTAACTCTGGAGCTTAGTGTTTTTACGTGGTGGTGGAAGTTTAACTGGTCGTCTACTTGTATTCCGAGATATTTTATACTGCTTGTTTTTTCAATAGGAAAACATCTGCATTCAGTGATACTGTTTTGATTACAGGTATGTGCTCGGACGTCAACCAATTCATAAGCAGATGGGGGAGCCTTCTTTATCGAGAACATGAGATATTTTGTTTTCTCTACATTAACGTAGAGAAAACAAAATATCTCCCCTTATTGTACGTATCGTACCCTTAAGGGTTAGTAAATTTAGGTTAAGATATCGAAGAACTGTTCTCAGCCCGGCGTTTGTAAGATCGGCAACCTCTGACCATGTATTTCCATGGAAAATGATAGCCGGTTCGTCTGCATAAGTTATTACTTGACCATTTTGTAGATTTTTACTTTAATTTGTCACTTAAGTTACATATCTCATTTATGTAGATTAGGAATAAACTAGGACCGAGTACACTCCCCTGTGGTACACCAAAGTCTATATTTGCATTATCACTTATGTACTTGTAAATTTTAACTATCTGAGTTCTGTTAGTAACATAGTCCGTAAATAATTTAAGAGGGGTCCTCGAATCCCTATATTCTCCATCTTCTTCACCAGCCTGGGGACAGAGACGGTGTCAAAAGCTTTTGCTAGGTCTAGAAATACTCCTATGTATTTATTTTTGTTGTCTAATTTACCTGCAATATGATCTGTTAGTTTTATTACAGCGTCTTCTGTAGATTTGCCTGATACAAAACCATATTGGTTCGGAAAAATTAATTTATTTTTATTAAGATAATTTATTAGTCTGCTATTCATGAGTTTTTCTGTTATTTTGGAAAGTATTGGGAGCACAGAAATTGGTCTGTAGTTGCTTACACCGGCCCTGTCACCAGACTTGTTTGCCGAACATGACCGATCACAGCGCGAGAACTCCCGAATGCAGTTTCGGTTTCAGTCGTAGTTTCGGCAGGTTTTCCTCCGAAACCGAAACTAAACCGAAACTCGTTTTTATGCCGAAACTTAACCGAAACCGAACTTTCGGTCGGACACTAGTAATTTATTTACCTTTTTATGACATCTATCAAAATCTTATACATGCTTGATAGCTCCGGCTAGATTCACTTTCCAAGTAGACCACAAGAACTATTAAGCGCCAGAACACATAATACGTTGCGTTGCAAGTAAATGCCGTAGATTTCCGAGAGACACGAATTACTGCGACTGCCAGCTCACTAAATATTTTCACTAACAACGGTCTCACAACAACCGGGCGATCGCTAGTTACTATATATGTCTATACAAAGTTTCATTCATCTCTTGCCAGTCAGTGCTCCACAAGATTACTCGTAACGAATTCCTAACCGATGGTTAAATAACTGTTATTCATAAGGTCAACTATACCCTTTGGTGAGATCATGACTCATGAGTTGTTGTCTGTTGAGGGATTGGCATCTGGGTTACTGATTAACGGTTCCAATTATGATAGAAAGCTCTAAGCTTATGAGATTCCATGTAAGAAACAAATTAGACAATAAGTTGTTTAATAAAATATTTATTTATTTATGAAAACTTTATATTTCACAAATAAAATTCACTATATTAAACAGGGCTGAATAGGCCATTAGGCATTTTCTATCGTCAATTATACTTAAAATTAAACTTTTCATGTTCATTATAAATATTATCTTGTGCACCGCAGATATATACATATCCACGTCTATAAAAGTTGTCAAGAATTTAATTTGAGCTAGTGACAAATATGCGACTATAAATGTTGATGGTGAAAGCATAGCTGAAAATCCATGTGAAAAAGTGCAAGTCAGTTTCCGAACGAATAATAATTTTTGGCATGATTCTCTAAAATCATAGACTTCTATCTATCTCTGTAATCTACAGGGTATTAAGGAAATATGTGATCGTATCATAATTAATAAATTTATTAAGCACTTGAGTTGGCGATTTAACTCTGGAACTGATCATACACCAGAAATTGGAGGAACGTCGTGCAGAGCGAGATCTAGTATATTTATATAAAATTATTAGAGGCCAATCAGACTCCACTTATCTTCTCAGCAAAATAAGTTTTGGATGTCCACGCTTAAATGCACGCAGGAGAACTCACTTCCAAATTGGTTTCTCCCGAACCAATTACGGCAAAAATACTTTTATTAAAAGAACATGTCGTCTGTACAACGACATAATCTCATTAAAATAAATCAAGATTTGGATATTTTTCACCTTTGTCTACCCAAATTTAGGTTATACATAAGAAATATTTGAGCATATAAATTTAAATAATATAATGTTATACAATAATATAATATTAAATTGTAACTTCTTTAAACTGTGTGAACTTCTGGTTGTTGTTACACTTAGGTTAATTTACTTGTATATTAATCTGTAGCAACTGTTTCTGGATTGTGTTGAACTAATTGTATGCTTATGTTTGTTATTGTATCTGTTTATTTCCCAAATAAAATAACACAAAATATTAAAGGTATATTATTAGAAATCAATCGTATCTATTATACGTTAAGGTTGATTTAACAATTATTTACTTTAGAGTTAGATCAACGCCTGAACGTTAGGTTTAGTTCTTTGTTGCATACTTAAGCCTGCTAAGGCACACTCTATAGTATAGGCGCTTATCAATAAGGAAAAATAGTTAAATTTATTCATTGAGCTCTTATAATACATACTAACAATATTATCCTTCTGCCATTTATATCTTTTGAATCAGCTCGGAGCACGGAACGCAGTGACGACTAGTGCCGAATATTCTTCTCTTTTGTTTGTTGGATTGTGTATGTGTCGAATAAATGTTTTACATTTTATTCTACTCTACAGGCCATTAATAAGATATTAACAAGATATCCCGTATCCCGTTGGGCTTTGAGCTCAAATTCCGACTGCCATAACCTTAGAATTGTCATGTTACTATTGTATATGAGTGAAAGGTCACACTCAATAGGTTTGCACGAAAAATTTTGTTACTCTAGCGTTGACCGTCAAATCATCTCAATCATCATCATCATCATCAGCTTTTTAAATTTCTCACTGCTGGGATACAGGCCTCCTCTCTGTGAGATGATAATGGGCCTCAAGCCACCACGCGGGCCCAGTGCCGGTTGGTAGATGTCACATGTTTTCGATTTTTTGGTTCTAAGACATGCCGGTTTCCTCACGATCTTTTCCTCAATGCATGCATATCAATCTCTGAGTCAATCCGGATATTGTTAATTTAGGTTATCCAAAAAGGGCAAAATCAAAGACAAAACTATTTACAAAGAGTTTTATTACAAAATAATAACATTAACCACTACACACTGACCAGGTCGTCCAATGGATCACCGAGAGACTAAATAATATATTCTCTTTGTTCGTCAGTGGTATTTGCACACTGAAGGTCCTGCATCTACATTAAACTCTATGTACGTAAAAACTCTATATTGTATTTGGTATTTCACGAAAATGAATTATATAAATACTTAATTTGTTAACGTTTCCAACCAGCCTTTAAAGTTCCTCCCTGCATATGTCTAACAAAAAGTCTGTATCTTTTTATGAAGCTATGCGCATTACCCTGACTTCACACGAGTGCAATTTTGTTTTTTTTTTAATTTATGATAATGGTATATCCATTTTGGCCGTCCCCCAAAAAAAATCTATGATTTTAAAAATGACATAGTGAATCTCTCAACATAGTACGTAAAAACTAACATGACTCTTGGAATGTATCGGAGTTCCATATGAAAATGTTTTCTACCATACAACATTTTCATATGGAACCATCTCTAAGCGAGTAAGCGAGTGAGTCCTTTTCGCACTTTTTGTGTTCATTGTATATAACTATTATCCTGTGCATCGCGTCGTAAGTGTACACGTCTGTATTCCACATGACGATATTTAACCTGGTGACAAATATAAATATTGATGGATGGAGCCTTAGCTGAAAAACCGACCAAGTGCGACTCGTTTTCCGAACGAATCATAATTTTTGGCATGTATATCTAAAACCATAGACTTCTTATAGGTATCTCTGTCACCTACAGGTTGTTATGGAAAACTGTGATTATAATATCATCACATCAATGATTATCTGAAGCATATTTTTTACACTCTTTGCGCTGTAGCATGTTGCGTGACATTTCGTTTCACTCTTGAAAGTTGCCGCGATTTACAAATTATTGTCATTACAAATAAAACCCAACCAGAATGTTCTACTCTACAAATAAAACACCACTGTCACCCGCACCATGCTACAGCGCAAAGAGTGTAGGTAAGTATGTCAAATTCTGGGACATTAACGTATTTTCAAAAAATGAAAGACAAAACTATTTACAAAGGAGTTTTATTACAAAATAATAACATTAACGACTACACACAGGTACTGGCCACTTCGTCCAATCGATCACTGAGATACTATATAATAACTTATTCTTTAAATTTTGCGCCTGACTGTATTATGGCTGGTACAGTCCACGACTTAGTCGTTACCCTAATTTTTAGTTTTAATTTGTTAGTAAGTTTTTTGTGTTAGTCTTAGTAGCCCGCGTCAGCGTCGTAGCTGCTTTTTCTGCTGTCGTATGCGCCTGAAAAAATGTTTACTGATTTGTTAGTCTCTTCTACAAAATACCCTATATTATACAGGATGGCCAAAAAGTCGTGGATCAAACGCAACTAGGGGTTAGATGGGGTCATCAGCTGCAAAAAATTGTTCTACGGGACGTCCTTAAGGTCAACCCCTGCAGAGTTATAATTTATTTTGTGTTTTTATGAGTTTTTTTTTTTTTTTATAATTCTTGTTAAAATTCGAAAAAATCTACACCTGTATCTTTTTTATATTTGTACAAATGTAATTCTACATTAAAGTTTCGGGGCATATCCTAAAATTGAATTTCCAATAAATTTCATCATTACTTGCTTGGATCGTAAAAAACCATTTCCAGAAACTGATAAGGTCAATGAAAAATAAAATCATGCCAATCATATTAAAAAATAGTACGAAATATTATGACGGTTAAGTCAAATTGTCATAATATAAGGCAAGTCGTAGGCATAAATCACAATCTAAGGACAGTGTCGCCAGATTTAATATCGAGTATGTAGTTAAGGCCAAAAACAAGCTTTTAACAAGTACCTTGAGATCTACTCGTATCCGTGAGCTGCAAACTCTTGAGGATCTCCTCAGGGATGGGAGGAGGAGTGGGCAGATGAGCTCCTTCGGCGCGGAAGCCGTTCTCGTCAGCGGTGTACGTGACGGTGTATGTCTGGCCATCATCACCGATGTAGGAGTATGAGCCCGACACCGAGAGGGAACCTTCTTCGGGTTGCGCGCCAGGGATTACACGACCTGGAAAATGAAATGTAATATTTAAAAATAAAATAGTAAAATACGAAAACTTCACCCACTGAAGCTATCTACATTATACTCTATTAGTGCGTACAAAACTCTATATTTTATTTCGTATTTCACGAAAACTGTTGATTTGTTTACGTTTCTAAGGTTTACGAGCCTCCTCGCATTTTTCTGTCAAAAAGGCTGTATCTTTTTAGACGCTTTTATTAGCTTGTATGTATCTATGTAAAGAAATCTTTAAACGTGATTTTACAAGTACCTTTTCACCCCCTTTATTAGAAACTTTGCACACTTATCAAGGAGCGATGACAATACAATAATTTAAATAGTTTGTCCCATTATCCTTACCAGGATCTTTAAAATTAGCGATTGAAATAAAAGTAAAAAATAATAATAGTAAAAAAAAACTAATAAACACGCTTAAATAGAAAACCAATCTAAAAAGTAGAAAATAATTTTCAATAAATTTAAATTAAGAATAGTGTGATTAACAAAAAAATATATTTTATTGTAAAAAAGCGTATTTTATTGTAAATTTTATAATTAGTTTTATATCTATCAATAAAATTTTATGTTTTTTTAAATACTATTTATTAGGAACTATGCGACCTAACCCGACTTCGAACTGATACAATTGACTAAGTAATATTACCAAAAAAAAACAACCAACCTTTTCCTGAGTCCTGACAGTTACGAAAACTACCAAAAAACAGCTAAATCTGTCAAGCCATTCTCCAGTGATGATCTTCCATACAAACAGCAAATTATATAATATCTTTATAAATAATATATTTTTATTTATAAAGATATTATAAGAAAATTGAAAACGAATTTCTTAATAACACTTATAGATTACGAAAACTATAACTTTACGTTTTAATTTAATATTATTATCATCCATCATTTTCCGATTCTAACCAACAAAAATATTTTAAATACTTATACATCAAGAACCGTATGTACACTACTAAACAGGTTCGTGATTCCTATGTCTTATTGATAACGACCTTTCATTCAATTTCTTAATATAAAACTCACGCCATATCGCCCGATTACTCTTGACAATCAGAAAAAAAATATTCAATATTATAGTATTCAAATGAAATAATATAATTTGCAGAATGACGGCTTCTTTGCAGTGGTATATCGAGTGGAAGGGCCATATCACTTTTATGACATAATTTGTCAGCAATAGGATATCACTCAATATAAATATCAAAGTTGCTAAGAACAAACGATGCCAGTTGTCCGCAGTTGTATGTGCACTTGATTTAAAAAAACTTAGACAAATTGAAAATACAATTACTAAATAAAAGGCACAGTTTACTATCAATGGTAAAATTTGCATGATCAGTATCACAAAAAAATCAGATTCAGCGAAATATTTATATGTACGAAGAGCTAATTCTGATGTTATTAATGACATCCCCCAACCAAAGACGCTACATTTAAGAAACCTTCTTCGTATGTGCCCATTGAAAACATTAACAATATCTGCATATAACATTTGACATATAATAACCAACCAATGGTTCTTAGCTGTTGAAAAGTATATAAATAAATCGAAACTTGTAATTTTCAGCCAATTTGGGCAGTTTTCTAAAACATTGTCTTTTTGGTGAAAAATGATGATGACCGTACTAAATATATAAAGTAAGATGTTTACCAGAATGTTATTAATGTATACAAAGTTTTTGAAATTACGGAATTTTCTTATGATGCCCCATGATGTTACTCCGGTTACTAACGTCAGTAATGTCAGCGCAAAAACAATGGCATGTATTATTAAATTTAGAGTTATTATTTGCAGAATATCCTCGTCACTGATGGTGGCACTGGTGGCAATCACATAAGCATCATAGTCGCTGGTATTACTAGGCATGGTGGATATCACTAGCACAGTTTATTCTGATTCACTTTAATGACCTTATTATTTTCAAGTCGATTGAAACTCTTCAAAATTGGTAAGGGCCCTGTAGGTGAAAACCCAAACGCAGCGTCGCCGCGTCGGTGGCGTGCATGAAAGGAGCCTCCCCCAGTGGCATTAATCTTAAACGTAGTACGATTCCAAACGCCCCGCGCACCTGGACAGTTAGCACTCGGTAACGTAGAGTCTAGCTGACCAATCCTTTTACCGCGATGGTAATATGAATGACTAACTTTTTAAGTAGTTTCTGAATAGCTCAACACAGTTTATTATTGATAATTTTCACTAGATTTAACACAACGTCGAGTTGTTAAAAAGTGTTGCTTCCGAAACTGTCTGTGAAATACTACTTATAAGTGTTACCGCTATTAATATTTAAATATATAGGGTTCCGTTCGTCTAAAAGAAAAAACAAAAACCTTATAGTATCTCTCGCATGAAAATCACGTTTACGTATTATATAAATACATAAATTTGGAATATTGAGGTGCAAAATAGAAAACTAAGAAAAAAATGCAAACTGTAGATACTGTGCGACATAAAAAGTATCTTAACAAACCACTTGTTGTGTTTATTTTAAAATAAACAATATAAAACTTACAGAAAATAGACGACTTGTTGTGTCAACTTATGACATAATCCTGTGGTATTCAATAATTTCTATGTCTTCTCAAAATTTCGCATGTAAACTTATACCTATTTACATATGGAATGCATCTGAGTACTTATATGTCTTTTAACTATACCTAATGTTATGTTTGATCTTATTAAACATGGTAGACAACCTATTCGTCGTACGGAACCTTCTCCACGCGAGTCCTACTCGCACTTATCCTGTTACTTTTAGCTATAACTTTAATCTTGTGCACCGCGTCATAAACATGCACATGACAGCGTAAAATTCGCATTTCTGTTAGTCATAAAATAACCAAGTATGTAACTATACCTTGTAAGTATATGCGTACGTGAGACAAATAAGCGATGCATAAAAATATTGATGACTGAACAAGTAGCTGTAGTGGCAGTGGATGGCCAAATTGAAAACCGGCCAACTGCGAGTAAGTAAAAAAGTTCCCAACTTTTACATTTTTAACCGACTTACTAAAAAGGAGGAGGTTCTATGTTCGACTTTATGTTTAATTATTTTTTTTGTGTATGTTCACCGATATCGCCGTTAATTGTGGACCAATTTTGAAAATGATTTTTTTGTTTGCAAGACTGTTCCCAAATTGATCCCATTTTAATTTGGTGAAGATCTGATGAAGTACTTCGGAGATATACAATAGAACACTTCAATAAATGTCGGCAATCTTTCGGGATTGCTGCAATCGTATGTCTGTTTATTGTTTTTACCATTTCATAACATACCATCACGCCAGTACGCTCTAAAGGTGTACGCAGATGTGTACAGTTCACCTTGGTACTTCCTCATTTCACCAGTTGTGTTAAAGTTTCATGATATTCGGGTAATCTTTTCTGGCATTATAGGTTCCTAACTAAAGAAGTTGCCTATTAGATACAACTAAAAAATAAAAATAAACTTTTTTACAAATAAATACTACCGACTTCCAAATAAAAACACTACAAAGTGAAGAATAACTTTCTTTTTGGAAGTCGGTAGTATTTATTTGTAAAAAAGTTTATTTTTATTTTTTAGTTGTATCTAATAGGCAACTTCTTTAGTAAGGAATCTATAATGCCAGAAAAGATTACCCGAATATCATGAAACTTTTTCGTTATGGACACATAACGAAAAAAATTGGTAACTACCAAATATACCGACTACCAAAACGAAAGTTATTTTTCACTTTGTAGAGTTTTTATTTGGAAGTCGGTAGTATTTTATTGTTAAACCTTTTTTTTATTAACCTCTATATCGGCACTGATTGGCACAAACTATTTTGTTGTTATTTGTTATATTTACAATTACGACTAAGTCTTGACATTTATTACTGTTCCAAATAACGTAGCTATTATAGTAATATCATGAGTGTATGTTCCAAAAATAACTTATTTTTCAGGAATTACTAATTTTATCTACACGATACATAAGTAGTAAATAAAGGAGCTGTGACAGACGAGTGGACAAAGGGACCTTATTTTCCAATTTAGTACAGATACTTAAAATTCCAATTTCATATTTCTGTCCTTACTAAGGGTTTTTACTAAAATTATAGCTCTAGCTAAAAATGACGAAATGGTTTATACATGTTATTTGATACAGTGAATAATATACAGTACCTACTGTTTACACATGAATACTTAAGCAATGTCCTGTAGGTATAGTTATAATTTTCCCGGTCACATAGTCAAATTTAAATATACAACACAAAAAAATTACTTAACAACCTGTACACGAAAACGGGCGAAAATGCGTTTTCACGTCAAAAACTAAACTCTGGCCTGAAAACCGTTGTCAAATTTGACATTAAAATATGATTTGACACGTTCACTTACTTTAGAGACCGGTCATATGACTAAAATCGCAGACACACCTGTATGAAATCATGCGAAAACATGAAAAACCTTTTTAACAAAAAAAAAAATAACCGATGAAGTAAGGGAACTGAATAGCAAAAAATAAACTTTTAGTCGAGCATTTTGAGTTGGCGCCAAACAAACAAACACGCAAATGAATTACCTAAACCGTTGAATTATTGTAGCTAGGTTGATCTACGTTGATGGTTTTTTGGCGCCGCCTCAAAATGCTATACTAAAAGTTTTTATATTTTTTGATTTTCAGTTCCATATTTCGTCGGTTAAATTTTTTGTTAAAATGGCTCTATTTTCGCTTTTCAGTTTACTTAATTTCAACATAATCGGTTCACAATTAAAAATTCAGTCGGAAAATTATCAATTAATCCTTTTTAGGGTTCCGTACCCAAAGGGTAAAAACGGGACCCTATTACTAAGACTCCATGATCCGTCTATCTGTCTGTCTGTCCGACTGTCATCAGGCTGTATCACATGAACCGTGATAGCTAGACAGTTGATATTTTCACAGATGATATATTTCTGTTGCCGCTACAATAACAAATACTAAAAACAGAATAAAATAAATATTTAAGTGGGGCTCCCATATAAAAAACGTGCTTTTTTTGCCGTTTTATGCGATATTGTTACGGAACTCTTCGTGCGCGAGTCCGACTCGCACCTGGCCAGCTTTTTTCTACCTTTAGAGGTGGATTTTATTTTAAACATTTAAATCGGACTTTGAGATATATACTCTTGCCAATAAAATAAGATTTTTTAAATTGAGACCACTATAAAAAGTTATGCGTGGTCATACATAAAATTATACAAGTCGATTTGCCATCATGTGAGATAGTTGTCAAGCGCGAGCTTATCAATAATAAAAAAAGGGATTTAGATGAAACTTGGCACACGAATAGATCATGAAACGGAAACAGCATTAGGACATAATGTTACTTTTTATCCCGGCAATATGTCCCTTTGGGATAATTTCCGACTTTCACGCGGGCAAAGCCGCTGGCAGAAGCTAGTCATAACATAATAATAATGTAAGAAGTAAAATTAAAAAAAAAATGTTGTAATGATAAGCTATTTATTTAAACAAAGTTCACGATGAAACAATAGCACTTACAGAGTTAGTTACTGACGACCATTAACATTTAACATGCGAACATGATATAACTCTCATTACATGCATGCTAGTTACCTCAAATGTTATGGGTAGTGTAATAGCTTTGTGTAACTAAAGTTTGTTATTTTCAATGTTTGGGGCACGAGTGTAGTAAAGATTTTATTTGGTGCGACTAATTTTATTTTAGAGATGAACTTAGAAGGGCGCACCTTCAGACCTTCACTCAAATAGTGGGTCATTAAAATTGGGATTAAATAATTTGTTGCCAAACGATTAATTACAGGCAAAAGACTGGGAGAATTACAAACTACTAATTTTAAGAAGATTTATGGCAACGGTATCTTTTGAAAAATCATGCTTCGATGCCAAATTTGCTGGAATTTATGATGCAAATATGGCAAGTTCTGCATTAACATCTACGTTACAGGCGATTTTGCATTTTCTCAAGAATATACATTACATCTACATTACATCCATCCTTCCATCATCATTCCATCTACATTATCAACAACTAACTCCGCCCCTAAGACTACCCACTGACCCAACAACCATATTGACAACTTTTCACTTTTTCTGTAAGTGCAAAGCCAGCTATATAACTTCCAAAAATGGAATCACATGAAAAAGATCATGTTGTCAACTGTTCACTTTTACAAGAACATGTGGATCTTGAAACTTGACCATATTATAATGTTAATGTTTGGGCATTTTGAAACTTCTAAAATTTTCAAGTCATAAATTCCTTCATAACTGCCAGATAAATCAGCCTAAAAATTTACTGAAAGGCTGATTTTATTTCTTTTTTGTGAGGTATTGGAGTACATGACTAATTTAAAAATAATTTTAACACTCACCTTGCTGTTCGGCCTTAGTTCCATCGCTGGTCTCATAAGCATAATGGTATCCCTCCTCGTTGATCTCATTCTCATACTTCAAGATCTCTGCTTGACTGCTTGCTGACTGTCTCCCTTGACCTCCTGCATTGTATGCTGCATGGTCCTGTCCTCCCAAAGGTGCTTGGAGACCGGCGTTGGCTCCACTTGAAGATCTGGCATTGGGAGGTAGGTAGACTGAGTTGTCGAGGCGAGCGGCGGACGCTGCCGATACCAGGGCTAGTACGATGAACTGGAATTAATAATTGGGCGTATTTGTAGTGTGGAATTGTTTGGAGTGTGTCATAGAAGTGCGGACTTGATTAATGAGAGTTTTTATGAAAATTCACTCCACTAGTTGGCGCCAATTTAGGAAGAGGACTTTTCCTTTGAAAACGAAACCTAAGACATCAACATGACGTTGACATCAATTTAACTAATTCAGAAAACATTAGTGTTTTGACATGTGTCTGGAACTGACGTCTCAGTGCTGCCACCTAGTGGACATCGTTTAACAAAACCCTGATTCATTGGGTGTGATAACAGAGCCTCCACAAGTCAAGACCCGTACGTCATTACGAACTTGTTATCAACCATGCAATATTTTGTGAAAGGGTGTGTCTTGTTCTTTTTAACCGACTTACCAAAAAGGAGGAGGTTCTATGTTCGACATTATGTTTGTTTTTTTTTTTTGTTTTTTTTTTTTTTTTTTTTTGTGTATGTTCACGCACATCTCCGTCAATTTTGAACCGATTTTGAAAATTCTTTTTTTGTTTGAAAGAGTATGTTTCGAAATTGGTCCCATTTAAATTTGGTGAAGATCTGATGAAGGACTTCGAAGATATACAACAGAACTCTTCAATAAATTACGGCAAATCTCTCGGGATTGCTGCAATCGCATGTCTGTTTATTGTTTAACCATTTCATAACATAACATCACGCCAGTACGCTCTAAAGGGGTACGCAGATCTCTCATTTCACCGGTAATACTCTAGTTTCATGATATTCGGGTAATTTATTCTGGCGTTATAGGTACCTTACTAAACAACTTGTACAACTAAAAAGTGAAAAATAAAAAGCTTTTTACAAAAAAATACTACCGACTTCCAAATAAAAAGACTACAAAGTGAAAAATAACTTTATTTTTGGAAGTCGGTGTCTATAACGCAAAAAAATGGTACCTACCAAAGACACCGACTTCCAAAAATAAAGTTATTTTTCACTTTGTAGTCTTTTTATTTGGAAGTCGGTAGTATTTTTTTGTAAAAAGCTTTTTATTAATCATAGAGTGTAGTATCGTTATCAGTGATTTGAGTGTTTTTTTACGAAATTATTCGAAGCCCTAGATTGGCTCCTTAGTGTGTCGATTGCAATCGAGATTGAGCTTCTACCCCAAAACTGTAATTTAGTTATACGAAGTTTTATGTTAACAACTTATGCCTAAACATAAGTTGAGGCGGACTTAAGACCGTAATTTTAAAATTTTACAATGCTAAAATAAATTGTCTTAACTCCGCACCCAAACTAACCCAAAGTAGATAACAAAGTTTTACGCAAAGCAAACGTTAAACGAGTGCATCGGATTGAGGCGAAGGTAACGCGGCGATGGGAAAGGCTAAGGTTCTGAATGTGACCCCATAGAGTTTCGGTCACGATCACAACAATATGGAAGCCTTCTAAGGACGTTTTGGGAAAGCTGGATGTTGTATTTCCCAGGATAAATATGGATAAAATGGCGACTTACTTTTTTTTTGTATGAATGTAATGAATTACGAAGACATGATTTATCTTAAAAATGGTTCGAAGGACATCATAAAAAATAAATTTCGTTGGGAGCATAAAAGTAATATTTCGGTGATTTTTAAAAGCTATATTCCGACTAGAAAATTGAAACACATTCTTAGAACAATATATTAAGAATAAAATATCAAAGTGTCCTTTTATGAGATTTAATCATTTTCGGTCTTATTACAAAAAGCGGTTTTATTAAAAACCCGGGTTTAAACCTCTGTAATGTATGGTGTAAACAAGGTTTAAACCTAGGTTTTAGTTAAACACTTTTTGTAATAATACTGTTTAAGTTTCACCTGGGTACATCGACATACTTTAAATTAGACATCAAAAAGTGTTGATTAAGTAATGAAAACAGAGTTTAATAATAATTATAGGTGCTGATTCTTACTTTACTTAAAAGACCCAATATTGTGTAACCAAGTACTAACATCTTGCAGGGAAAGGATTTAGTAGCACCAGCATAATAAAGTGGGTATTAAACAGTTTAGAACTTTGACCCAGTTAACTCTGTAAACTAATCAGCCAGAATAAGGAATATATCTTACTTTATACTGGCAAAGAGGCAATTAATTTATGACATTAGAATACCAAGATAAATTATAGCTGAGAGCAATGACTTCATTGCTCTGAAGTTATAGGTATTGCATTCTGGTAAGAGGTTGTTGTATGTTGTACCTGTCTTTCAATACGTAATAGGATAAATATAAAACCTTATGCTATGCATCAAATCAGATTTTTTAGGATACATATTATTTATTATTTACAACAAAATTCAACTAAAATAAATACTAATAAATAACGTAACTGTACTACACCAACTAATGCTATGCTATCTATGAAAGAAAGATTTTTACAATTTGACATCGCTTTTACGAATTGAAAATTAAATTTAGAAAATTTATAAAGTATTTACTTGGCTATCATGAAATCTTTTAAACGTTAAGTACTTATTGAATAAATTAATGATACTCTTATATCTTAAAACAACAACCGATTTCTTACCAAAAGCAGTAATTAAATTATGTTGAACTATGTAAGAGATGATATGACTAGAAAATGGATGACTACTAAGATGAAGTCTTACTGCGGTAGAAGAAGACTTGTTGAGCCGATCCCTAATATATTGAGATAAGGACATAAAGACGATGAAATTGAAATAAAACAGCAAAACTGATGACCGTTATTAAAAGATTTTGCAAGACTTAACAGCTTATTATCCCGGCAATAAACATATTTGCTGTAAAAACACAGTTCATTATGTTTTACGATAATTTATTTATTTATTTATGTATTCACTTACACATACATTTATTTTTACAGGGTAAGGTAATAAAAGTAGTCATACAATTCGACTGTTACATACAGTGATGACACGTTACATAGAAGACAATACACTCACAGTCACCCTCTGGAATTCCGCCAAAGAGCAGGAAAAAATGTCCAATCGCTGAGAGATGATATTAATAATTGTAATTGCCCGACTCACGGGAGCAAACTAATACCAATGCCTATACTAATACTAATAGCAATGTTAATAGTAATATTGCACTATTGAAACTGAAACTGAACTATGAGGCACTATTATTGGTACACATTCGATATATCTCGGATATATTCAATTAAATCAACTAACACGCTTCAATTAAATCAGGTGATAGAACCGCGATCACAATAACCGAACCTAATCTCAATGCTCTGATTGCTCAATTTTCGGGTGCCATAAGTCTTCCGTCTCGCGGCGTCGCCTGCTTTTATTTCACAGATGTCATAACATTACCACTGACGTTACTGTCACACCAGCAATATTGTGGTGGTATATAACTACACTAGTGCGGTTATGAAATTAAAAGCTTTGATGAGGAAGCTTGGGATATTGTGAAATTCTTGGAGATTATGACTGATGGTATTTTGGTTTTGAAGGAATCTTAACTAATATAATATTGAGATGAAATTATTTGTTTGTTTGTAGAGGTAAAGTCTGAAAGGAGATAATCTCTGGAAGATCTAATCCAATTAAGAATATGCCTTCACTGATAAAAATATACACTACCGCTAAGCGCACTAAGAATTTATTCTTGGGACAAGCCACGGGAGTGAAGCCGTGTGAAAAGTTAATGGGAGATATTTAATGCGACAAGTATTCCATAAAATAGATAAGATATTTGGAGGAGAGTGATGATAGAATATTTCAGAAATTGATCACATGTATCACATCTCACATCTTCAGCCTATTAATGTTCCCACTGCTGGGACACAGGCCTCCTCTCTGTGAGAGGGAATGGGCCGTAATCCACCACGCGGGCCCAGTGCAGGTTGGTGGATGTCACATGTCTTCGAATTTTTGGTTCTAGGACATGCCGGTTTCCTCACGATGTTTTCCTTCACAGTTTTTGAGAGCAGTGGTAATGAAATAATTTACACAAAGTAAAGCGCCTGCCTGGGTTCGAACCCACGACCTACAACTTGTAAGTCGCGGCCGATACCACCGGGCCACCACTGCTCTCTGATCACATGTATGTCTTGCATAAATTGTAAACACGCAAAATGAATGCAACATTAAGCTCAATATCGAAAGGACTAAAAGTGTCGTAATACTTGAAGTATTCAGAAGTATATTACTAAATATATTGCGAAAAATATGAAATTCTTTTGAATAAACAGATTAATATTTCTAAATAGCAAATAAATTTAACTGAACCTCAAATTGAATTACGCATCCAATTAGCCGAATAAATAGTAACTATTTCATACATCATTACTTCTCTAAACAAGGTGAGTTTTGATGAAGATTAAATAGAATTTAATAACATAGCTCCATCCAATTTTTTTTGACCGAGGAGGTCATCAAGGCTTTTAATATTTACGTTGAGTTTAACCTTTAGGCTGACCCCTGTCGTTTCGTCACAATATTATGAAAATTACAGATTTTTTTTGTAAAATCTTTCTTTTTATTATTCATGGGGTTGAGTTTGAGCACTATTTCGCCTGATGGTATAAGTGATGATATGATCGACGATAAAGCACTCTTCCCTAGAAGTAACCTATTCACTCTTCACTTAAAGAGCCCCAGGTTGTAGCTTTTTGAATTGTATAACATAAAATTTTCAATAACAATTCTGGCATTCTAAATAATTAATCCAAGAATGCTTAACACACAACACGTAACACTAAGCCTGTTCTCCCTTAAGGGTTATTCATAGGTATTCCTAAACACACACACATTACGCCAGATCACTGAACAATCTTGAATAATTCAATTGACTTAACGCATCCAAGATAATAAATATAATGAACAGTCATCTGACTTCAATAATGCGACTAAATTGGACAATATTGTGCACTAAACCGGGGAAGAGAAGATAAGTTGAGACGGAGCGATTCTGATGTACTCTGAGTGAATTCACAAGAAGTGCATTATTTACAATTATTTATAGATATTAAGTAACAGTATGTTAGTATAAGCGTACTTATTGGATACTCATAGACGTGATAAAGGTGAAATAAATAAATACGTCTAGAATTAGACCTTCATAAGCACACAACAGCACTAAACAAGATAACTTTGAAAAACAATTGACAATAATTGCAATTCCTTGGTTACATAACAATGGATCTTGCCAAAATTGGAATTCAATGTTGTATAAAAATTAGCACGATATAATACTCGTAACTTACTGAAATTGTCATTGAATTTGGTATTTCAATAAAATTTGATTTAGAACGATTACCGAACCCGGAAAGCCAAAATTGTAATAGATTTTGGTAACAGAAAATGAAATTCACTTATATTCGTTCTGTAAATTTAAACTTACTATTATAAATAGGTAACATTGTATTTTCTTTTACCTAGAAACGTAAGAACAAATAATGTACAAAAGTAGGAGTTAATCGCCGAAATAGCTGGTCCAACTACGGAAAGGACCTTCCTTTCCGGAAAACTACACGGTTAATTTGCGATAGACCACGGAAGTAAACCCGCGGGCAAAGCTTTATATTCTAAGTGCTCTAGTGAGTGGGTTAATTTGGCACGATTTAGAAAAGTTTCCGACATATCCCGAAGAATTGCGACACTTAAATGGCAGTGGGCAGGGCACATTGCTCGCAGAACGGATGGCCGATGGGGCCGAAAACTTCTGGAATGGCGACCGCGAATCCGGAAGACGATGCATTGGAAGACCGCCCAATAGGTGAACAGATAACCTGGTTAAGTTGGGTGAGTGGCGACGCCTGGGGGAGGCCTATGTCCAGAAGTGGACATCTTTCGGCTGAAATGATGATAATGAGAACATTTCGGCGCTGATGTACCGAAAAAGCTTTACGAGTTGCTACATGCTTTTAAAAACATAACTGGTGAAATTTGGGGGTACAACTCTGCGTAATCCTTTGGGATGTGCAGGCGTTATATTTGTGTTTATGTGTACTTGCGTTTCTACGCATAGCTAAGAATTGAGCTCCAGAAGTTTATTTTGAACTTTTGAATTCTATTATTTTGAAGATAACATAATGACTGACTTTAGTACAACTTTTGTATAAAATGGGATATTTTAAGTATATATGACATATTTAAAGATACATCAGAATAGGGTACTTGACTGAAAGTTTTTTAAGTAGATTATTAAAAAATATTGGACACGTATTTTTTCTTTTGACTCGTAAACATAAAGTGGCGACGATACAGTGCGTTGAAATATCGTGTGACGTCACAGTGTTAATATTTATACTGATAAAGTCACAAGCCCCCAGTCCTGAACTTGGATGCGCTTTATCTTTGTCAATTTTTATTTATTTGATAAAGCAAAAAATACGGGTACAAAATGTTTTGATAATCTTGCTGACGGACTAAATAGAATTATAAAATTATCCAGGAAACATGCCTATTGCAATCGTTTCCAAATAGAGCGGCAACTTGTTGTAATGCAGTCATGTAAAAAATTCTACAAAGATTCTTTGTGGCATTTTTTTATTTACTTTCTTACAAAATCTAATAAAAGAGAAATATCTTGAAGGTGAATTGGAAACGATTCGACTTATTCTTAAAACACAATAGGAATGTTGATAAAAAGTCAAACTATTATTCATTGGTTTTGTCCCGTATTATATGGAAGCTAAACATAACTGGCGAAATATGGACCTAGGACAAACCCTTCGGCAAAAATAGACCTTATATTGTATGAATGTAAACTGTTTTTTGACTGAATTCAAATTTTATAAGTAAAATATGGAACATTTAGACAATAAGTTATATATAAGGATTAAAAAAAATAAGTTAATTAATTCTTTGGAAATATAAAATGAAGCTCGCAATGCTTTTTATCCTGCAGAAATATGTACTGGACATGGCTTATTTATTTAAGTTAAGCTCTCCTGCTTTTGCCTTCTATGTTTTATTAGAATAGACTTTTTTCTACAATGTGACACTACAAGCTCGTATTATATTTAAAAATTCTGAAAACAGGTGGACGGTTTAAAGGTTAATATTTTGCTTAGATGTTAGTATATCAAAGATGGATGGCCAAATCGAAAGATTCATTATTTGTCGCATGAACTATTAATCCCTTAAAAGCACTCCCGTTTTTTAAATAGAAAATTATAATGAAGATAGGAAATGTAGCTACGAACAATCCCATTGCACAATACACCCGAAAACCACAAATTTCAAAATCACTGATAACGATTTCAACACTCACTCCGACATGACACGTCTTGTATTAGAAAGGTATGCACTATTATCGTTGCTTAAACTTATACAAATATTTACACAAATACTAACGAATTTCATTGCTGTGTGTCCTCTGAGGATGAAGCTAGTGAAATGTGACGGTAAAGTGAATCTGCCTCAATTTATACTTGGGCTTACTCTGCTCAATATTTTGAGTGATATACATTCAGTTAATACATTCGCAGATCAACTCTAACAACTGCTACTCCCGAACAAATTTTAACTGTATGTGGTACTGTTAAAGTTGATTTTTCTGTAGAAGGTTTTTATATTTTTGTATCATCCGCAAGGACCATCAAATTATTTTATTTATTACCAGAATCACTTACAGGTATGCACATGTCTTTAAAAATGACCTTGGGTTGTCTAAAAATTAAGTTTTGACAAATGGAGATATAATTTTCAAATGTAAACGGGTCTCCTTATAAGTGTTTGTACTATCCAGCTTAATTTTTAGACGTTCTTTTTCACCTGTATCTAGAATGTTTAGCTAAATAGTACCTGTGTTCAATAATGAGTAGCATTTTGTAGTAAATGCTGTCATTATTTTTTTGTAAAGGTAAAGGTTATCTTTGGATAATTTATTGGAACCACTAAACACTGTAATAATGTTAGCAACATTGTTATCAAGAAAAAACGTAATTGCGAGGAAGTATTCGAAAATAATAGCATTGGTGAAGCTTTTAGGAAAGATGCTTAAGATCATAACACTTAATTTAATGGTGGGCTGTGTTCATGAATTTGAAATATCTGTGTTATTTTAATCAAACATTTGGCGATCATGTGAGTATCTTATTGATTTAGATTATTCTTGATTCTTACCCTTTGATGACTAATAATCTCGGATCTCCTAAAGGAATTTAATTCATTAGATAATATTATTAGCTGACGGTCACGTAATTGAGAATTAATTTTCCGTAAGTCATCCGATGAACAAAAGGGAGGTCTTTCCCAACAGTGGGTGATCCCGGCCCGAAACAATTATAATTAAATTAACAAGTCCTAGTTGATATTCAGAATCGAAGAAAAAACAGTGCTCAGATTTTCTTTATAGAACATACTAGTCGGTCGCTTTCCGAGTTGCATATTTACCCGACTGCCGAAGGAGGGTAATGTGTTTATCAGTCTATGTATGTATGTATGTTTGTTCCTATGTGGCGTTCTAGAGACTTTTGATGATTCTTACGTCAATCAATTCATCTTAACCCTGCAAGTGTCACTGGCTACATTAAAATTGGAAAATAAAAATAAATGTCTTTGGGCGCCATATTGTAGGGAACCATTTTTTTTAAGCCCTTCGTATTGGGTATCAAAATAAAGGGTTTTAAAAGGTGATTTCAAAAATATACAACACTTATATGTTTAAACGTACTTAATAAAAAAAAAAATCTAAACAGTTATAAATAAAAAAGTTAATTAATAATATCAAAAAACCCAACTGCTTAAAAAGCGAACTAAAAAGACGTAAACAAGAAGAAAATCATGCTGTGCAGTCGGAGGATACATCTGATTTGGTCAGCAAGCTCGCGAACTTGTATCCTCCGACTGCACAGCATGATTTTCTTCTTGTTTACGTCTTTTTAGTTCGCTTTTTAAGCTGTCGGGTTTTTTGATATTTTAAATTAACTTTTTTTTGGAATTAAGAATGTGTCTAACCCTAATTTAATGACAGGCTTTTAAGTTGACTTAGAATTTGATAAAAAGTCAACTTTAAATTCTCTATTTATAAATTTAGGGTAAATCATATGCTCTAGAAAGTGTCATAAGTGTACATAAGCTATGGCAACGGTCAAAATGCGAAAATATAAGGAACTGATCACTTAACATATCACTAGTCCATAATTTTTTTTCCTTGCATGCTTCCATTTAAAGAATATAACCGTTACAAACCGACTTTCAAAATAAAATACTAAAAAACGAAAAATTACTTTCTTTTTCGAAGTCGGTGTCTTTATTACCTATGGATTTACGTTTTTCGACAACGACTTCGGAAAAGAAAATTATTTTTCGCTTGTAGTGTTTTGTTTTGGAAGTCGGTTTGTTTTTTTTTTTTTGTTAAAAAAGTTTTTTATTTATCTCTTTTTAGTTTTGGTAGGTATCTCCAAATACCATGATAATCATTTATAGCCTAAGTAAATCTCATGACGATTCCAATAAGCCCAAAACGGCTAGGATACATTTTTTAATTTCGGAGTTCCAGTGCCTACCTGCCGGCTTCATCATCAGATCAGTTAGATAGAAGCATTTTCATCAGTACCATTTATTTATAAATATTTGCTTCATCATACAATCATACATTTATTATTATATTATTATTATTTTTTTGCTTCATCATCATATATTCGATACAGTCCACTCCAGTGACATACTTAGCATTAAGGAGTTCCATTGGCCATCTGTGGTCTTCTTCATCAGTTCCACTTCTCCAAATGATACTTTCTAAGTGCAAATGATTGCATTGTTGATGAAAATACCAAAATTAGAAAATATAAATAAGAAATAAAATATATTTATTTGTGACCCGCTCAGGAGGCACGAGATAAGCAAAACACAAACAAAATTGCTATATGTATGCCTATAATATTTGAAGAGTTGCCTTGATTTCTCCAGGATCCCATCATCAAATCCTGACCTGATGACTATGGGACTACCTGGGAAGTATCTTTACAAACAAAAGAAGAATTTTCCAAATCGGTCTGGGCCTCTGAGTAATAGGGGAACATTAAAAAAGAGATTCCGACGAATTGAGAACCCCCTCCTTTTTTTGAAGTCGGTTAAAAAGCTCTCGTAGGTTTACCAAACAATGTTCCTGATCCACCAGGATTCAAACTCAAATCAACAACAGTGATGCTATAGTCAAGTCTCATGTTTATACATGAGGTCTCACAAAATGTCGCCTAATAGAAATAGGGCCTCTACATAGCGTTCACTAACATTTAACTCTATAAGAACTTAGTTGTGTATTTGTATTTCTACAGCTATTTAGGTACGAGATGTTTGTGTTAAGGATACGGATTTAAATGTTATTTAAGGACGCAATCAGTTTTTAAATGGTTGTTAACTGCTTAGTGAAACATTGGTTAGATAATGTATGGATTTTAAAGTTACAGTTGTTATTCCGTTTTCACATGGGAAATAGCTTTTGAACCAAAGGATTTAACCTTCTTGTACTTCTTGCCTTTGCGCCATGTTTTTTTTAAATTTCTTTATAGGCTCGCGTTTGACCTCTATCTCACCTGATGTTAAGCGATGATGTGAAGCACGCTTGCCTAGAAGTAACCTATTCACTCTTGACTTGCAGACCCCTAGGTTAGTAGCTATCAGGAAACAAAGACGTCGTAAATCTACTCAAGTGCATCAAGTTGGTATTTGGCAGATCCGTCCCAGAGGTGAGAGCAGTACTCCATACATGACCGAACTTGCGTTTTATACAAGTTGAGCAGCTGTTCAGCCGTGAAGTACCATCTCACCTTTGCAAGGATCCCCAAAATTTTTGCAGTTAACTGACACTTTGCTTCATTGAATGGACCAAAATTGATGTTGATGTTACTTAGGGACGGCGCACGATTCTTCTTTTTCCATTCAATTCTTCCTTTGCTAGCGGCTCTGCCTGGGTGAAAGTCAAAAACTATCCTAGAGAAACAACGCACTGGGATAAGATGATGTCCTAATCCAGGACATATTCTACCTTTGTACCAAATTTCGTCTAAATCCGTTAAGCCTTTGGGACCATTGATTAAAAAATATCCAAACATATAAACTTTAACCCTCTTACAAATAAACGCGGTATAAAGTTATACCAAGTATAAACCTATGAAAATGTATGGTTATACCTTTGTTATACCTGGTATAACTTTATACCGCGTTTATTTGTAAGAGGGTAAGATTTTATTAGGTGAGCTGTTCCAATTTTGAGTTTTTAGGTATTTGAATACATAATTATGTAAACCAAAAGAGTAATGCAGTAGATAAAAGACTGAAAAAATTATTGTTTTTTTTTGTGCTTTTTTTTACAGACAACCCTTTATCATCGTATTCGCAATTAAATAGCGCTCATTTTGATATAAGATTTATTTATTAAACAAATAGATGAAAATAACTATTATCAATTTACCTGTTTATACCTGCGAACCCAGTAGTTACGCCAGGAAAACAATAGACAACCCAACGTTTGTATATTCTATAGGCTTCATACTTTCGGTTGGTATTAAATTTATTCGTTAAACTCATGACTGCAATATTTAATAAAAAGTAATTTTTCAATTTCAATTATTCATAGTCTGGCCAGGAATTTTTTAGACAAAAATTTTATATAAAATACTTTTCATCCATTAAACAGAAGGGTGAAGGTCGTTTCTAGTACGGATCCTCTACTACATGGAACTTGTTTTAGATATTGTAACATCATCTTTTGAGTCGGGTAAATTAAGAGTGTATTTTTTGGGCAGACCCATGAACAGCTTATGCAATACAATTCTAGCAAAGATGATACAAGATATCGTGAAGATTTAAAAAACCGGCCAAGTGCGAGTCGGACTCGCACACAAAGGGTTCCGTACCATTATCGCAAAATACAGCATAAAAATCACATTTGTTGTATGGGAGCCCCCCTTAATTTATTTTATTTTAATTTATTCATTATTATTTTTTGAAGTAAATATACAACTAAACATTCTGTGAATATTTCAAGCGTCTACCTGTTGCCGTTATTAATATCGAGCAAAAAACGGCAAAAATATCACGTTTGATGTATGGGAGCCCCCCTTTAATATTTACTTTATACTGTTTTTAGTATTTGTTGTTATAGCGGCAACAGAAATACATCATCTGTGAAAATTTCAACTGTCTAGCTATCACGGTTCATGAGATACAGCCTGGAGACAGACGGACAGACGGATCGCGAAGTCTCAGTAATAGGGTCCCGTTTTTACCCTTTGGGTACGGAACCCTAAAAACGACAGAAAGATTTCTGTACGCATATTTGAACATCGATAACGATATGAAATCTATTTGAAGATGTACGTTTTTCGCAATTGTTATCACGATTTTGCTGGGAGTGAATTGAAAGGTTACTATCACCAAAAATACTTTAGGAATAACTAATTACATCATATTATCAAGATGAAGGTTTTGGTACGCAATGATCTGAGTTTCAGCTCGAATTGTTTTATTGTTTTCCTTAACAGGTTACGTTTCTGTGAAGGATGTCTTTTTTGTGTTGAGAATTATTATTAGTAGTTAAAAGACAGATTTACAGGGTTAAGTAGAGTTTTAATATAATCAACTTCAAATTCTTAATTCAGAATTTTGAGGTCAGGGATCAATGACTGGCAAATTAAAAAGATTTTTATCATTTCAGAGCTAAAAACGGTTTTGTAATTGAAGGGTACAGGCAAAAAACAGGGAATATCACAAGGTTTAATTTTTCCCGTTTTTATTGGCAAGCAAATCTTTATCTATGGTAGTTTACTTCTCAATCACTAGCTTTTTTTAAAGTAAACGTAAGGCGCCAAAAAGACGAGAAGAGTTTTTGTTTAAACCGAAACGAAAAGAACCAGGAATGTCCATGACATACCGGTACACACCGGTATAGAAGATGGATAAAAATTACATACTTCTAAACTTTTAACTGCGCTTTTCTCAAAATCTATAAATTAGGACATTCAGTGTGTTTTGCCTGTACCCTTCATTTTATTATAGATAACACTTGACCACTATTTCACCTGATGGTGAATCGATGATGTGCTCGAGATGAAGCACGCTTGTCTAGAAGACTTCTAAAAAAGGCAAGGTAAAAAAGGTATTTTTAGGTTAACCTAATCGCTGTTGACTAAATTTCCCCCAGGTTGTAGCTATCGGGATACTCAGACTCCAGCAGGGAATTTCACTCCTTCGCTGTAAGCACAATGAAAATATTTGTTACTGTAAAAGCCCGAACTACGGTAATACCTAAAATTTACCAAGAGTTACTGGTAAGACTTGGTAAATCTTAACTTTTACCGGTAAATCCTAGGTTTTACCGTAGTTCAGGCATTTATAGTAACATATTAATTCCAAAATGTTTAGTGCATATGGATGGGATGTCCACCATATACCGATGGCGCATTGCCGTACGTCTTGTAGTCCGATAACAGAACGGGCTAGGCAGAATTATGTCATGCAATTCCTTCGCACACTCTCGGGGAGTGTGCGAAGGAATTGTGACCTGGAATTGTGAAATGTAACCGATACATTCAAATTCACCTTCTACACAATTTTTAGACCAATATTTATCAACTAATAGGTCCATTTTTACATAACATTATAATAAATCATTTTACAGCTTTATATTTCAATGTTTAAATTACATTCAGTTTAGGTTTAAAAGCTGTTACGGACATCACGACTCAATTAAACATCAAAGACGTAACGTTCAATTGAATAATCATATTTATTTTGATGAGTAGATTTTAGGGATCATCATCAGCCTATTAATGTTCCCACTGTTGGGACACAGGCCTCTTCCCTGTGAGAGAGGGAATGGGTCGTGATTCACCACGCGGGCCCAGTGCGGATTGGTGGATGTCTTCGAATTTTTGGTTCTAAGAGATGCCTCACGATGTTTTCCTTCAACGTTTTTGAGAGCAGTGGTGATGAAATAATTTACACAAAGTAAAGCGCCTGCCTGGGTTCGAAACCACGGCCTACAACTTGTAAGTCACAGCCACTGGGCCACCACTGCTCTCCATTTTAGGGTTCCATTCTAGTTGTTCCATTTACGATAACCAAGATTAAGAATGACGTAAAAGGAAGGAATTATAAGCTTGGAAGTAGTAACTGCAATGGTACATTTAAGATCAGTGGTCGAAAGTGATGATAAAGATGATGATGCTTCACGTAGGTACTCTTTCAGGGTCTGTGTAGTTACTGGTTTAAAAAGGCTTTCTCGTAGTCCACAAACGCTAAGCAGGGAGGCAGGTTATACTCTTCGGTCGTCTGTTTAATCTGCCGAAGTGTATGAATGTGGTCTACGGTGTTTGTGTATCTAAAGCCTTTTTATTAGGGTTCCGTACCCAAAGGGTAAAAACGGGACCCTATTACTAAGACTCCGCGTACCGTCTGTCTGTCTGTCCGTCTGTCACCAGGCTGTATCTCATGAACCGAGATAGCGACTGCAGTTGAAATTTTCACAGTTGATGTATTTCTGTTGCCGCTATAACAACAAATATAAAAAACAGGTTAATATAAATATACAACAAATACTAAAAACAGAATAAAATAAATATTTAAGTGGAGCTCCCATACAACAAACGTGATATTTCTGCATTTTTTTGCGATAATGGTACGGAACCCTTCGTGCGCGAGTCCGACTCGCACTTGGCCGCTTTTTATAGCTAATGAAAACTGCCCAATATGCTTATGTTTGCATAGCTATACAATATGTTCGGAACAGCAAATTTTTTTGATGCGTATAATGTCCCGTTTCCAGGAATTGCGTTCTTACACATAGTACACACTTTAATTATTTTATTTTGTCAGTGTGGACCTTGTGTTGTCTGAAATAAATAAATTATTATTATTATTATTATAGTACATTCTGCTGAATAAAATGTATCGCACGTCACCACTCTAGTTATCGCCGACCACTCGTCATGATCTCTAAAATCAATTCGTTCTCCAATAAAAAAGTCAATTACATACCTACACCAATATATGGTGAACTTGACATTTTGATACAAATATTTATGCACATCAATTTATCTTTATTGCTAGGCTTCCGTTAGCATCAATATTTGTTTTTTATTTAGTATCAATGTAATTGATGTTATTACTTGTAACATTCAGGTCATAATATATTTTGTTTTTAGTTGCAAATCCTGCGGTTTCACTCGGCGGGTTATGTACCCAAAAAGTATATTCGCAGCAATTCTTGGTAGATTTTACAGTGAACAAAATATCCGAATTAGTTTATTTTAACCTAAAGGGTCTTTCAACAAGGACGGGTCGATGTTAAAATTGAATAAAACAAGATGTGTGTGAGATATTAACGAAATTTATTTTTTATTTAAAAGGCCCATTTATGCCAATTATGGATGGAATATGACATCGTTCAAATGTCCGCCGCGGCTTCGTATGGTTGCACGAATCCGAGAGGTCCAATTTTTAATAAAGGAGATCGATTTATATAAATGTTCTATAATTTATTAACACCCGATGTCTGAATTGAATATTCTAAGTTAAGAACTTGTTGGTCAGGTAAAGAATCTTTGGATGGATTTGGGGGAGCCCTTTGCGCAGCAGTGGGACAGTATAGGCTAATATAAAAAATAAAAGAACAAGTCGAAACAAATTTTGATGCAAATTCTAATAGGTATCATGCTGCAGCACCTAAAGTTTGATAATCTAAATCAATACGAAAACCGGTGTGACTCACTGAAGAGCAGGAAATTTCAGCTAAAAAAAATCCTTTTACCATCAAACAGACAAATAGACATTGATTAACATTATTGTTATATAAGGAAGGATACTACTAGTCATATTACGGCACTTCAACTAGCATATATTTGTGTATAATTAATTAATATTGATTGCAAGGTTAACAAGTGCATTGGTAAAGCTTGATTTTGGTCCAGGAGAATAAATGAGTCGTCATCAATCGAGTTTGTTATGTTTATCAGAAATGTTAAGAACATAATACCCACAGACGTTAATCTAACTAGATGACGCGAAATGTACTTCGCGTGTCAAAAAATGGAGAAAAATTCTTGTATTTGCCTAAAGATAATTGTACCGTATTAAGCTGTACAAACTACACAAAAAAAAAGAAGTTAATTTAAAAATAAAAAACCCCGTCTGCATAAGAAGCGAACTGAAAAGGCGTAAATAAGAAGAAAATCATGCTGTGCTGTCAGAGGATACATATTCGCGAGCTGGCTAAACAAGAAGAAAGCCACCACCTGATCCTCGAGGATCTTCGAGGATCAGATGGTGACTTTCTTCTTGTTTACGTGTTTTCAGTTCGATACTTTCTTTCTTTCTTCAGTTTTAAATTTTAAAATAACTTTTTATATTTTCAAATATTAGTATTTTTTTTCGAGTTACTTTTAAACATATAAGTGCACACTTCTTAAAATCCTTCATTCTGATACCCTACTGGATGGGTCAGGAAGAAAAAAAATGAGGCCCCACAATATGGTGCCCAAAATTTGTTTGTCACTTATCTAAGAACACTTGGGCGGTCATGACATATCTAACGATGTCTTATCCGTTATATAATGATATATAAATCCGTTCAAGTAGTTTGAAAGATATGAGGTTATAAAGAAAATTACATACATACAAGATAGTACGCGCGAAAAACATAACCCTTCCTTGCATTCGAGAAAAAGTAGGCCTAGCAAAAGTAAGGAAACATTTCCTTTCATCGGCAAGTTTTGTTCTTTAAATTGTGTGTGAAAAAACATAAACCTTTCCTTGCAGTCGGGTAAAAAGTAAAAAGGGACTAGTCTATCTAGTTAGATGTATATCTGTGATGACATCATACTAATATTATGTGAGGTCTGAAATAGAATTGATTGCCAGTGTCGATCTATAATTATTTTAAAATGCATGTAATGAAGGACGAACATTATTATTAAGGAAAATAGTAGGAATATTGTTAATTACCATATAACATGGCATGGTCATCTATATATATAACAGGAGTCTGAGACAGATTTGAATTTTATTTAAAAGCTTGGCTATTATTATAATTAGACACTAATATGAGATTGTTAAAGTTATGAGTATTTATTATTAAGATGACTTAGCTAGTAGTTAACAAACAGTTACAGTTTTGTTCAAACATAGAATTAACATCTTTTTAGCATTTTCCCAACTATATTGGTGTCGGCTCTACAACCCAGTTACTGTCTTGGCAAGACTGGCTGACTACGCGTAAGTACGGTTCCACACTGATCCGTTCTGAATCCGAATTTTTAGTTTCGAGCTCTATTCGAATTAAAAATATTCTGCATTATGACGGACATAGTTCGGATCTAGTGCGCAACCAACCTTTTTTCTCCTGTGACCACCCCGGTGACCAAACCAGCACATGGGTGACAGACAATCCCGTCAATGGTCAATGGCCCCACCACCTCACAGTTTTCGGCCGCAGGGGATAAGGAGAGCGGCCAACGCTATACCGACACTCCTCCACCCCTGCGGCCACACCGCGTCCGCCATCAGACGGTGGCGACCCCGTCCAGGCCGTGGAAGGTAGGAAGAGCGGCGCACCGCAATACCGGCACTCCTCTCCCGCAGCGGCCTCCAACCCTCAGCCACGAAATCGTTTGGGTATGGGAGGCCCCATACGACACCGTGGACGCGGTCCACGATGTTGCAGTTGCGATGTCGCCCAGGAGGCACCACAACCTACTTTTTGGCCGATACGTCGTCTTCTTTTCGGCAAAAGCGCTGACGAGCGGCCCCTTCTCGGGTTCCTCTTCGCTTCACCGGCGCTACCCCTCCTATAAGTAGTACTACGACTACTTCGGACCGACATTTCTCGGATTTGGAATGCATGTAGTGCGGAACCGCCCTAACGACTGTTACGGCGGTTAGTTAAAGATTTTCGAATGACAGGCGGGATCAACTGCTTAACGTGCTAGCAGAGATACAGAGGTGTGTCGGCATTTAATTGATGGTCATCCAGGGAGCGACCTTTTGAAGATAGACCCGTGGTGACCTAACATAGGATACGGGACTTTTTGTTAAAATAATAATCTTGCAAAATGGTCGCAATTCGCGTAGTAGATAGGTATTTACGCTTTTTACTCTACCCTGATTGACTTATTATACATTACGATTTTCTTAGGCATAAAGAAAGATCAATGGTAGCAGAAGCCTACAGTTCAATGGTGTTTAATTATAATGAGCTTTCATCAAATTCTCGTGATCCATCACCTATCACGAATACAATTCATCATGATCTGATAATTTGCTAACAATTACGTACTTATGATAAAACTATCAATCATTACAATAAATGTTTGATTATGTGACGTAAGATTTGAAATATAATGTGGCATAGTACGGTCAGCAACGAAAGTGGCTTAGGTCTTCGATGGATCATCATTAGATTCAGTTCATATACAAAACATCCATCATCGAATTAAAATCTTGCTAATCTAAGGAAATGTTTCCCCTTTTCTAAATATTTATGTCTGCAATTTCCATGGTTACTATAATCGTGACAATTTAAGAAGTCCGATGACGTTTCTCATTTTACATGCCGCGGTAACTTTGTACGTAAGAAATTGAAAAATCTAATTCATAATCCTAATTATTTACTATGTTACCTAATGAGTAACATTTGTAAGCATCAAGTTTAATTATTATTAAGTATTTTTAAAGTTGACCCGCATCCACTGGATGCGGGACGCACGGGACCGGTCAATGTCGACGCTTGGGGCAGGCCTATGTCCAGCAGTGGACGTCTTTCGGCTGATATGATGATGATAATGATGATGAAAGCTGTCAAATCCGACATCTTAGATTGTCACGACTTTAATTAATTTAATTTGGTACAGTGTTTAATTAGGTCCCTACATAACCTAACTAGCTATGTTAGGGTCGTCTTTTCGTTGACAAAGAACACATTGGCTGTCTAATACCGGTCTGGAATACTCCAAGAAATTCCTGAGCTCTACGTTCAAAGCACGGGAATGCATTTGGAATATGCGCAGAGGGCAAATCCGATACCTGCTTGGGGCCATTACTGGGCACTTTGGAACCAACGACATGCTCATGAAGATGGGCCTACCCGCGACAGCTATGTGCAGGTTGTGTGGGGAACATTCGGAATGCATAGACCACCTTCTGTGCATATGCGATGCACTACTGGTAAGCGAATGAGTCCCTTAAGGGTTGGATATCCAAAACCAGAAGACTATAGGCTCATATCTCCTAGTCTCGTTGTAAAACTCATGAAGAGAGTTTTCAACGAGATTGGGGAGGAGTAGGGTATCTATGGGACCAAAATAGATCCCAATGGGTCGAAGCGTCTGAGTTATTTCTCGGACCCTCCACAAGATAAAATAAGATAGGTTCATCTTTTGGTTTGGTTCACGTGACATTTCGATAGCACTTCACACTTCTATAATTTTTTCCAATCACTGTCGCAGCGCTGTCGTTGATAAAATTTCACTGGTCTAGAAACTCATTATTTTACAAGGAGCGTTTGTAGACAGGCAGTTACTACTTCCAGGACCTACAAATCATCATCATCGTCTTTCTGCTCCTATCTCATGTCACTTGGTGTTGGCGCAACACGTTTTTCACCTCCACACCATCCTGTCCCCCGTCACGCTATCATTGAGTCCCTTTTCTTTCACATAACTCCTCACACAGTCCATCCATCATTTTTGGGCTTCCCCTCCCTCTCCATCCATCCACATTTATATTCATAACTCTTTAGTGCATGCGTTTCATCTCTCCTCATCACATGACCAGGACCCACAAGTAATTAATTAACAATAATTATTTATTTAATTCGAATAAGGTACATACAATGTGAAACAATTTGTATGATCTTAAGCTAATAAAAATTCTGAATTAGATAACTTAATATCTGTATCTCACAAAACATTGTAAATATACATTTAAAAGCATGCAAAAAATAAAATGGCAATAAAAATAGTTATCATTCGTTGAAAATATTTTCAAGTCTTTTGACTTTTGTTGCTAACCGTATTTAGTAGCTTATTGACTATACAATGTATGTGCTGATACATCATTGTCTTAAACAAAGTTTGATAATGCAAGACTGATTACATTTCTAAGTTCATTATAGGGATAAGGGTCAAGCGGTCAGGGTGAGTAATGCGATCTCTATGGGTCTATGGTTGATCATCGGTCCACCTGGTAGGAGGCCTTCCAACGCAACGTCTTCCTGTTTGCGGTTGCCACTCCAAAACTTTTCTGCCCCATCGGCCATCCGTTCTGCGAGCAATGTGCCCTGCCCACTGCCACTTAAGTTAAGCAATTCTTCGGGCTATGTCGGTAACCCTTGTTCTCCTGCGGATCTCTACATTTCTGATTCGATCACGCAAGGTTACTCCGAGCATGGCCCTCTACAGTGCCCTTTGTGTGACTGTAAGCTTTCTGATGAGGACCATTGTGAGCTATTTCCTACATGAGAACTTATAAAACGTCAGAAGCTAGTTGTCCCGCTGCTAATCAAATACCTCCCAAATAATAACTTCTTCTTACTTTTGATCTCTGCCCTTCTCCGGCAAATCTGACAGGAACGAGTCCAAGTCTTTACGCCAGCATCTTTTAGGCCTGCATCGTTGACGACACTCCCGTTCTCAGGTCACATAGATCAAACTAAAAAAAAAACAATTAAACCATTTAAGGTCACTTTTAAAGTTTCAAGGAGTCGGTCAGTCCAAAAGATGTAGCTATTTGCACATCCGAAGCGCAAGTTGATATCTATGGAGATAAGAAAGTGCAAGTAATTCCATGGATACTCTTGTCGTGGGTGACGATCCTGGTCCATCACGCGTCTATTTTCATAAATCCTATAAGTGTAACCTGCCCAGTCCACTTCAGCCTCGCAGATTGCTTTTTGTTATCTTTCCTGTATCTTAAAACATTCACTACTTTTAAAACATTCTACAACTCAATCTACCTCATAAATCTTTAATTTGATAAGAATACCTTGTAGGGATTTGGGCAACACTTTGATTTAATCAAAACCTTGTGTTATGTATTTCAAAATGGATTCACTGTTAAAAAATATACAGTGATAAATATCATTTGGTTCAATTATTATGAGTACGTAATGTACCGTAGAATCTTATTTATTTCCTTAATCAAAATTGAGAAAGACAATCACAAAAGCACACACTTTTTATGAGACCTCATTTCGTTTTTATGAACCTTGCAACTTTGAACCAATTTGTTACTTAAACAATTATTTTTGAAATTCTCCAAGTACAACAAAGTTGGCCTTGTACCACATAGAATGTAGCATCAATCTTAATTTGTGGCTGGTGTACGTGTTTCATGTCTTATGAGTATTATATGTGTTTTATCTTATAACTGTGTGTTTTAATTTAATTGAATTTTTGTTTTTTTGGTGAGGTCATCAAAATTGAAGAGATAAGTAATCGTAAATAAAATTAGTTGCGCCGGATGTGCAATGCTTCAGTAAAGTGTAATCATGTCTTGATAAATGCATTTGGTTGAGGCAAGCTTTTCATAATGTACTATCAGATCAAATAAAAAGTCAAGATGGAACGTTGCAAACAACAAGGTGATGCCGTTTAAAACTACGCCTTGCCGTATACATACACAGTTACATGCTTACACGTACAACGATATAGTCCCCGGCATGTAACTTGGCAAGGTTTTGGCATAGTGGGGGTAAGTTCGCGCATAGTGAGCGAACTGACCAACCACCGTATAGTACGAACGGAATGTGGAAGCAACGCGATTGGTCAGTCGATCCATGTGTCAACTGACTAACTAATCGCGCGCTCGGAACGGTGCTAAACGCTCCCCGCGTCCCGCTAGGTAACCAAAGACAGAGAGTTTGTAATTACTAGAGATAACATATTTACGACGAAAAAGAAACTGTAATTTCTTTCGTTCTTGCTTATAGCAAAACTCTATGAAAAAGAAAGAGACAAACATAGACAAATGCTACCATCCTGAACGTCAAAGAGATCACTTTTTAGTCACTGTTGTAACCCATCGGTTACCAGCTCTAACTAAAGTTTTTCGCTGTTTTCACACCTTTGTTTCGTTTATATCAGGAAGAATTCTGTTGTTTAATTATCTGCATGAACCATGTCGTGTGTGGCTATCGGTTGCAAGAGTAGTATGAGTGTATTAACAGAACATAATCAAAGGATATCTTTCCACAGGTGAGTTATCGACTAGCATACTGAAGTTATTGTGCAGGGAATACATTTCATAGGCTGTCCAGAATAAATGAATCTTAGTTCTAAATACGTCGAGGACGTTCTATGTTAGTTCTATGTTAGGGGGGGTTTGGTTTCCGCACTTGGTCCCTCAAATGGACCTTTGTACGTGGGCCATGGCGGCCGTTGGGTGGTCATTCCAACCAGCCCACCTCCCTCCAGAAGTCAATTAGAGCTCCTGGTTTCTTCTTTCGTCGAGGACGTATAGTATCATTTAAACCATTCTATTTAGTGAAATAATTAACTTTTATGCGTTCGCTAATAGAGCTATGACAGTTTACGTACTTACGTTCTGATGTTAGAGATGTGACAAAAGTCACAAGAAAGATTTATCGATACTGAATTTTTATTTTACTTACTTTCATTTATTTCTTAAAGTGTATTTGCTATTTGTTATTATTAATCTAATATTGTTTGTGCACAGGTTTCCTAAGAGTACTTATTTAAGAAATAAGTGGATCAAGAATATAAAACATGCTAACTGGACACCTTCACCATATTCTCGCTTGTGTTCACTGCATTTTATTGAATCGCTATCGCTATCCCTATTCCCATGTTTATTTTCGCATTTTAATTTTTCAAATTAAATAATTATATTTCAACCATTTTATTATTATTTATTTTGTTACTTTTATACTTATACATACTCGTCTGTAAACTTTATTTTCAGTCTTGCACAAGAACTAGCCTATTATATATCAGTATATTGATCAGTACCTGTTTGTACATATAGTCGTACGAGTGTACCAAAAACTGTCACTTTGATCTCATGATGTACCTCGTTTTTGCACAAGGTATGAATAAACATTATTATATATAAGTGAATGTGTACTTGTACAAAGAGTGACTGATAAGTTCACTCTTTGTACGAGTACACATTCACTTTTTAAATAATTATAAAGATTCCATAAAAAAACGTAGAAAAAATTAGCCACAGTCAGGGACGATTCTTACAGATATTTGACCAAATTTGTAGAAAATCCTCCTAAACTAAACTCGATAATATCGATATGACAGTGGCACAGATCTAGTTCTGATATACGTCTATAGATAAGTATCTATAGCATCCTCGGTCACACTGGCAGAAAAGATGGCATAGACAAAAGTATATCTATCTCTTTTTGCTTATGACGTTATCTGTTAGTGCGAAAGTGAATACCGATGTTGAAATTGCGTCTTAAATATGTTACCTCTAGGTTACTATACAAACTCTCTGACCAAAGAGACCTAAAAAATGACTTCTGCGCATCTAACGACTCTTGCCAAGTTACGTGCGATAACTATACTACGCCTTAGCTTGTCAGTCGAGCTCTCAGATCAAATAAAAAGCTCGACTGACAAGCTACCGACGACGACGACGTCACCGTTGTTGTTTGCAAAGTTCCATCTTGACTTTTTATTTGATCTGAGAATATAATCTGAACTAACATAATAATAACGAGACAAGATTGTTTGTTTGTAGACTAAATCTGGAAGTACTGAACCTACTATTAAAATTCTTTCACTGGTTACGCTTATTAAAGAAAACTATAATATGGTTCCTGTAGGAAAAGCCATCGAAAAATTAAGTGAGAACCTCCTTTACGTTAAGTTCTTATTATTTTTTCAAGCTTTTATTTAACTTGCAATGTATGTATGTATGTAAGTAAGTGTGTTCGAGTCAAATTTTGCAACTGAATTTTAAAGTTATCCTCCACCAATTAAGATGAAATTTTGCATACATGTTTAGTTCGGATGACAATGCATGGTTAAATAAGTGACATCATTCTAAATCCAATATGGTGGGTGGCCCAACTGCCACACTGCCATGATATGGGTATCAAATGAAAGGCTTTGCTGAGAAGAATACGAAAAAAGCTTGTTTAAAAAAAAAGATATAATGATTAATATTTTTTTATCTTAAAACCAATACTCTAATAGAAAAGGAATTAAGGGATAGCAACTTTGCATCCTGCTTAAGTATGGCCGCATAAGACAACATAGCCAGTTTGCGGCGCCTGCGAGTCACACCGTTGTGCGAGTCCAGTCACGAATCGTACGATTCAGAAAGTTTCACGTGACTGCCATTTCATTGTCTCTGATATTATTCTAAAGGAAGCAATGGTTCTTAAGGAAAATATGACGGAGGTAGTACTTTCTGGGACAAACTCTTTCACAAGTGAGTATTGAGTAATTATTTATTACTTTTAATATGATGTAATCTAATTAACGAAATCACCAGAGGTCGTTTGTAAGGTCACAGTGAAGTTTGAATCAATACCTTATTGGCTTCTGCTAATTGGCTATTTTATTATTAGTCTAAATTATACGTCTTTTTATGTCTTAATTGTATATTTATAATTATGTTGTAAATATATGAAGCGTAAGAGTAAATTGGTTGTTTACGAATTTCCGCATGGCTATGACGAAATCAAAAGTACTTGGAAATCAGATTGGGTGAGTGAGAGAATGTTTTAAATTTAGACAAATTGAGGACCTCCTCCTGGAGTCGGTTAAAAAGCCTATCAATAAGGGATACAGCGATGTTAAATTCAGCAGCGGCTGATAATTTTCAATTTTGACATGTATTATTTATTAACCGACTTTAAAAGGAGGTTCTAAGTTTGACCTATATATTTGTATGTTTGTCCGCGATTTTGTCGCGTTTGGCTGAACCAATTTTGATAATTCTTTTATTGGATTAAGTATCTCTCAACTTAGGTCATAGTCCAAGTTGTATCAAAATCGGTAAGGCAGTTTTCAAGATATGGAGCAACCGAACTCTTTAGCGACAAAGCACACATGTGTAAATTGAATTGAAAAAGAGAGAAATAAAAACCTTTTCGCAGAAAAAATAATTCTAGTATAATTGAATATTCCTAAGCCATTGATCCCAGTAAGTAATTTATGCTTGACAGACGCATCGAGCCGAATTTGCAAGCGCCGTGAAATGTGAGAGGTGACAAGTTAAATAAATACGATTTACTATAATGTGGATATATATTGTTAGTTGAGGTATTTCATAGTATTATCATAATAAAGTAATCTTCACGCTTGCTACGCGTGGGCGGGATTTGAAACGTGAAACGATTGGTTTTGAAAATTATAAGACTGTGGGTGTCGAGGGCTTAAAACAAGAAAATGGCCACTAAATCTTCCTGCCCAGCACTAACAAAAACTGAGTGCAAATGTGGTTTTGTTATGTAAACAATGAGACAATTGTAATTTAAGACGCGTCAATGATTTCTGGATAGAATTTATTGACGCGTCTCAAATTAAATGCATGTCATGGAATCCAATTGGCTGTTGAATATTGATTGAACCAATCACCCCGTTTGAAAATTTCTTACATCCATTTTACAGCAACAGGACATTGACAATTGGTAAAATAATTTTGTTAACTTTCATGTTACAAAAATTATTATTTGATGTTGTTTACTGCGTACTTCAATGCCTGTATGATACGGAAATTAACGCTACTGATGTTGCCAAACTTGTAGCTAAATTCTGACCCGAACCAACTAAGATGGCTGGCTATGGCCACCTTTCCATCTGTAACCAGCTCGCAAGCAACTTGCATTACATTGTGGGCTGTCGAGATAGGATAGGATAGATAGACCCCCTTTTTCGCACTTAGACTCCCATTTCGTCCTCTGTGTGTGCACGCTTCCTCTCTGTGAGAGGAAATGGGCCGTACACCATCACGCGGGCCCAGTGCGGGTTGGTGGATGTCACATGTCTTCGAATTTTTGGTTTTAAGACATATATAAGACATTCATCACGATGTTTTCCTTCACCGTTTTGAGAACAGTAGTGATGAAATAATTTACACAAAGTAAAGTGCCTGCCTGGGTTCGGACCCACGACCTACCACTTTTAAGTCACGGTCGATACCACTGCTCCACTGCTCTCTGGGCTGTCGACGTATATGTGAGCAGTGTAATTAAACTTGCACTTGAGTTGCTTGCAGGTGGAAACGCGGCCTTAAAAAGAGACAATTTTCATCAACAATCTGTCTTTCAACCGTGGTTATAACAATTTATTTAAGTTTTAATAGTTTGTAGGGGTCATTAAACTTTGGTTTTGTGTTCAGTGGGTAAACAGACAATGCATTAGGTACCATGAAATACTAAACTACCTTCTGCTTTCCTACGATCAAAATGTCACCGTACAATCATAAGTTACAACTTCGGTGGCAAAAAGCTCACGTTTTGCAGTTAAACAATTACTGCACGCGGTAAACCCTTTTACCAGTCACTGTATCATTGCAAACACAACCTTAGATAACCTGCTATAAAATATAAAACACCTTGTGATTGCGTACTTAACATGAATGGGTGAAGATGCGATGGAAGAAAAGGCAAAATGGACTTTACACTCATTAAATTATTGTTGGTTTTAGCAGGTGTAGGAACTAGATGAACTTTAGATAGGATATAGAGCACATGCCGTTCTAAGGTTGGTCCGGAACGACACGTTCTATACGTTGAAAACTTTATTAAACCTTGGGATTAAATGATATTTTGTTAGACTGTGGTATGTGTATGATCTTGCTTGATGATTGGAGGTGCTTCTTGAGAAAGGCATTGGTCTTAGTGATAGGTAGGTAATGTACCAGACGTTCACCTCCGAAAATGGGGCGTCAATGACGGCGTCAATGAAAGGACATGAAGTTGATCGCTACATTTGGTAAACAAATTGGTCTGCATTCACCAATTCGTCTTTAATAATAATATAAAACACAATGTTAATATAAGTTAGAAGTTCTCTTTTATCTTAAAAGTAAAAATTTACTAGATTATGATTAATATTTTACGGTTTTGAGCCACGTAGAAAAGGAACATTTTAAAGATTTCCTGTGAAGAATTTTACTAACGAACTTTTGGACTTATTTTGAATTAAGTATTTGATTCATAAAATCAACCTTGTATTCCCGGAAGGATTAAATCTTGGCAAACAAGGTGATAAAAACTTGCCACCCATACGAGTACAACGTGGGGGTAAATTAACCCCACAAGGCATTGTCTCTACTTTGTGCGTGCAATAATGCGAAACAAGTTTGAATGTGTTTTTAACCGACTAACCAAAAAAGGAGGCGGTTCGACATTATGTATGTTTTGATTTTTTTTTATGTATGTTCACCGATATCTCCGTTAATTGTGGACCGATTTTGAAAATAATTTTTTTGAAAGAGTATATTCCGAAATTGGTCCCATTTTAATTTGGTGAAGATATGATGAAGAACTTCGGAGATATACAACAGAACTCTTCAATAAATAACGGCAAACCTCTCGAGATTGCTGCAATCGCATGTCTGTTTATTGTTTATACCATATCATAACATAACATCGCGCCAGAACGCTCGAAAGGGGTATGCAGATCTCTTATTTTACCGGTTATATTCAAGTTTCATGTTATTCGGGTAATCTATTCTGTCTTTATAGGTACTTACTACTTCCCTATTAGGTAGGTACAACTAAAACGTGAAAAATAAAAAACTTTTTACAAAAAAATACTACCGACTTCCAAATAAGAAAACTAGAAAGTGAAAAGTAACATATTTTTGGAAGTCGGTGTCCATAACTTAAAAATTTGGTACCTACCAAAGACATCGACTTCCAAAAATATGTTACTATTCACTTTCTAGTTTTCTTATTTGGAAGTCGGTAGTATTTTTTGTAAAAAGTTTTTTTTTTATATTAAGTACATTACTAACCGAACAAAACACAAAAATTTATCAATTTAAACATTAATTATAAAAAAAATACTCGTAATTACGTGACCTTTCCGTGAAATTGACAAATTGTCATTACGTCCCACGTAATAAGGGCGAATCTATTGCCATAAAACGTGTACAAATCCAGAGTACACTTAACAATCTTTTTCATCAGTCAAAAAGTTGACTAATTTCAATGCCTCATCTATGACAACCTTGCCCCATTACATAAAGTCATGGGTTCCGTAACTGTCTGTAACCGCTTAACCTATTGCACCCATGGTAAAAGTAAAAATAATATGGTATGCACATCAAGTGATATTATTATCGTTGCCAAATGTTACTGAGATTAGAACAACCTGTTAATTGTAGGGTATTCACGGTTCAACTTTGAACTTTGCGTTGGTCCAACTCATAGGTGATAGCGGACAGCATTATTCAAAAATCTTACTGTTAATCTGTAACCATCCTAGAGGATAATGCTTGCAAAGAAGATGCTCGCAAATTAAAGCTCTGTAAACTAAATCTGAAGACATAAGCAAATTTGAAGATGCTAGATGAAGGAGTGACTATCAGAAATCATCATATCATATCATCATATCAGCCGAAAGACGTCCACTGCTGGACATAGGCCTCCCCCAAGCGTCACCACATTGACCGGTCCCGTGCGTCACGCAACCAGCGGATCCCCGCAACCTTCACCAGGTTATCGGTCCACCCAGTAGGAGGCCTTCCAACGCAACGTCTTCCGGTTCGCGGTCGCCACTCCAGAACCTTTCTGCCCCATCGGCCATCCGTTCTGCGAGCAATGTGCCCTGCCCACTGCCACTTAAGTTTGGCAATTCTTCGGGCTATGTCGGTAACCCTGGTTCTCTTGCGGATCTCTATCAGAAATAGCCATGGCTCATTACTGGTTGATTCGGGCTTTCAGGAGTTATAGTGATTGGTCGTAGTGTGACGGAATGGTAATAAAAATGAAATGACCAACTAACGAAAACATAGCATACCGAAAATAATTCAGACAAAACACATTTCAGAACTGTCTCAGGGATGACAAAATACATTATGTTAGCACTAACTCCGGTATAGCAAATATCAGTAGCGGTGACCACTTATAACATATAGTTTATTACTTGCAGTACGTGCCACGAAAGATGACAATTGACCGCACCTCCCGCGCTCTGTCCGCCGCCCTGATGACGCCCGGTCCTTTCCCGCACTCTCAGACCTCATACCGCTAAAGAGACCTGTAAATCGTCTACTGCGCAAGTCAAACCACGTGATGTGTCAAGTAATTGTACTTGTTTGACATACTATCTCACAAAAAGAAGACTTTATTGATCATCAAAGTACCGTTCGACAGAAGTTAGATCAAACGCTTTAAAAAAAATTGAAAGTCTTACAACTTAGACCACTCATCATCTTCAAATAATATAACATGCCAGTTAATTAGAACCACCTGCTGAATGCTACGACTCGTTAACTTTGACGTGCGGTCATAACAGACTTAGTTCTTTCTATAATTTTCAGACATTTTGTAACTGTGCCTACACGCCTACCACGCCTAGACTTTTGATAGTCTAGGCGTGGTAGGCGTGTAGGAAGACATTTTTAATGTTTAAAAGTTCGTCAGACAACGCCTGGGGGTCTGATCATAGAGCATAATATTCATTATTGCCACAGACTAATGACACGCCTATGCGGCCACTGCTAGATACCGCATTATCAAAAATTACCATGCAAACTAAGCGTGTCCGCGAATGTCACCGTTTACTCAAAAATAAACAGCCAGTGTCAATTTTTGCTGGAGACACTGGGAAATGGTGCTGGACGGGCATTTAGGTAAACTGTCTTCATGTAAAAATTTGATGTTAAAAAAGTACTGACTCGCCGCCTAATTTGAAAATAAGACTTTTGATATTGAATCCTGACTAACACTTTTGCTTAGAGCAATTAATGACCAGCTGCTAATGGCTGCGTCAGCGACTGGTGTCGGTATTATAGCTGTATACTGGGCCAAACATAATATTTAACCAAACGGTATGGGAAAACTTTTAATGTGTATACAGCTAAGGGTTAGCATTTCCTGCCGGAGTCTGTATTTCCTGATAGCTACAACCTGGGAGTCTTCTAATCAAGAGTGAACGGGTTGCTTCTAGATAAGCGTGCCTCATCGTCAACCACATCATCGCTTACCATCAGGTGAGATAGTGGCGAACCGCGAGCCTATAATTAATAAATAAAAACTGTATTTTCCATCGCCTTGCTAAGAAAAAAACAGCCAAGAATAACTTTTCAATGGTGTATCTAGTCACTTGGTACTCTGTGGATGTAATGGCAGTCCCGATAAAGGAATCGGTTGTGTACTAAAATGACGTAACTGAGAATTTAGGTAAGGTGCATTTTAAATATCGATCAAGATAAGATGTTCTTTGTTCAGATATCAATCAACATCACGTCATGTGTGATGGTAAGCTCTTTAACACCGTTTCTTCCGGAATCTAAGGTCATGGTGAATGTTTAAAGAGTCATTTTTGTAGGCCTCAGGCTGTAGACGTAGAGGCGTTAACAGTTAAAGGGTAAATTTATATCTTTTCTAGGTCATAATGCTAGTAGAGGCTTCAATTAAAATTCACGTAGCGCAAATTCCTATTGTGAAACATATTTAAAAAAGTAATGCCCTCTAAAGACAGGTATACCTTCGATGTATGATGCTTTGAACAAGGAATATTAATGACCTCTGGTTCTCAAGGTTATTCCTTTATTACAAATTTGCTTCTGCTAGCGGCTATGCCCGCGTGAGTTGGATTTCCAATTATCCCAAGACAAATTACTACCAAGATAAAGAGTATTCTATGTCCTTCACCAAGGTTCAATCTATCTCTACTCCAAATCAAAATTGGCTCTTACTCGGCTTTAGTGCCGTATGCCGTTTACTTTCTAAAGCATCCTCCTTAGTAACGGCTAGGTTAAAAGGTATGAAATAAAAATAAAAAATATTATTGATCCATGTACATTATTTATAAAACATGGATTTATCGTATGCCTCAGGGGTCTGTTCTCTCTGCAACTCTTTTCCTGCTGCACATCAATGACCTACTTCTGCATGGTATTGTTGGGTACGCAGATGATAGTACTGTTTCAGAGAGATACTTGTCCAGCGCAAAAACCAGCGGGGATGAAGTTCGTTCCTTGAGAGAGACTATGGTGGAGCGGACAGAATTGTCCTTAAGCCTTGTCTCCCGGTGGGGTGATGACAATCTGGTCTGTTTTAACGCCACCAAAACACAGGCACGTCTTTTTACCGCAAAGAGAACTCATTTTATCCAAACGCCTACTTTTCGGGGTGCGTCTGTTCCTGTGACTGATCGGCTCGAGCTCCTTGGCATGGCGTTGACATCCAGTCTCAACCTCGGCGCCTCCATTGAGTACAAAGCCCAAATTGCGGCAAAAAAACTGGGCATCCTAAACAGAGTGAAGCGATACTTTACGCCTGCACAGCTTTTAACTCTTTACAAGGCGCAAGTCCGATCCTGCATGGAGTATTGCAGCCACCTCTGGGATGGCTCAGCTAAATATCAACTTGCCGCGCTTGACTCGGTGGAACGCAGAGCTAAGAGACTAATTGGCGACGTCAAACTGGTGGATGCAAGCTTCAAAGCTTGGGTCATCGCCGTAAGGTTGCCTGCTTGTCGGTCTTCTATAGACTATACTTCGGCGAGTGTGTTTATGAACTCCACGACCTCATCCCACCGGCCCCGTTCTACCATCGGACATCTATACGCACCGCAAGTTATCATCCACACCTCGTTGCCATTCCACCAATTCGCACTAAGCGCTTCCAAACATCCTTCATAATGCGCACAGCAAAAGAGTGGAACTCACTGCCTGCGTCTGTGTTTCCGAACGCATATAACTCGAATCTCTTCAAAGCTAGAGTGAACAGGCTTCTTCTGGCTAAGCTCACTCCATCGTCGACTCTCGACATCTCGTTCTCTGTCACCGACCTAGACAAGAGTCAAGCGCAAACCCAACAAAAAAAAAAAGAAAAAAAAAAGCCTAATGCTTTTGCTTTAAAAATTAATTAACAACACGATATTTTATCGCTTCTTTTGCATACTCCTCCAAAAAGACTTCGATGTTTAAACATATTTTCACACAGAAAAATTTATGGTTAGGATTTCTTCTTAATCAGGATAGGGTAGATAAATTAAAAAAATGTTTTGGCACCGAAGAGGCGCAGGGCCTTTACCGCGTTAACATTGGGGAATATATACGCCTTAAGTCACAGTAGCTGATTTTAAAATGAGAATCACGTCTAAACGGTTAGTCGCAATTTTTTTGAAAAAATGTTTGTTGTATTAAACCATTTTCTTAATAATTTGATCCAAGAAAAGTTTTGATTTTTATTCATATAACATAGCGTAATTAATTTGTAAATTTATGCCTAATACGGATAAAAAAACAACAATCGCACCAAAACAGCCGGGCGTATTAAAATGAAATTATCACCATCTCAAAGACAATTTAACTATCTACATTTTGATCAGAGGCTTTTTTTATAAAGTCATACAAGTACAAAAATCTACAAAATTTTGGGTAGCGCGGATGGGAAACGAGTGCGCGTTTTGTTCCCTCAAGGTCGTTGGCGACAGTCGTCGTTTTAAGGCGTGCTTATCGACATCGTAAAGTATTTAATAAATAATAGACACACAGACAGCTGTTACTTTCTCATTTATAGAGTTAAATATGGATGGTCTGAACAAATGCATCTTGTATAGATTACCGTGATAATCTTTTCCACGCATATTGAATGGCTACCTGCGACCTTGACCAGGTCATCTGTCCATCAACTAATGCTTATCCCAATACATACTCTCACTCGAGTAAATTAATTGGCTGAAGCCAAACCCTACTAAGACCACACATGTATGATTACGTAATCTGTAAATCCGTATAGTTTTGTAATACATAAGCAATGACACTTTATAGAGCTTCAAGTATTTTCACTTGCGTTATAAATAGGCACTTGACAAGATGGTTCATTAGTATTAATTTTTTTTTTTGAGAGTAGGCTTTGGTTACGAAATAAATAATTGGCAACATATCTGGCGAAACGTACATATGTAGTATTTTTGAGCAGTGCAATATTATCCAATTGCCATAAAAATCATATATTGCAAAGACAAAGACAAAGATATTTTATTTCAACTAGGCCACCAAGCGGCACTTTTGAACGTTACATTGAAATGATTCTACCGTGCATTCGGCAAGTAGCTTGTTATGGAGAAGAATGCACAAGAAACTCCATACTTACTCCTTTTAAAAAAAAAATGTTTTTTTAAAATATTTAGGAACATAGGTACATACATTATTAAATTCATACATGTGAGGACAATGCACTCAGAATAGCACTACCCACTATACCACCTACAGACATAAAGTATTAGAAGTACTCACACATGTACTGCGCAGTTATATAATAGATACTAGAAAAACATTAACATCCGAAGCAGTCAAGTTATGACCAATCCCAACTGACGGCGTCCGTTCACGAACATGACGCATGAATTGGCACCACCCAGCTCAACCATCATGAAGGGAACCGGATGATCCAACACACGCGCCACCATCAGAGAGACATTTGAGAGAGCATGACACACTCAACGGCCAGGGCACACACAAGTCAACGAACGACGCATAGGTACAGTAAATGGTAGATTTACAGTTGGGTACATAGTACTCACACACGTGCTGTGCAGTTATACAATACTAAGGAAATTGAGTTTATACAATGCCAAAGTACATTTTATAACAATTCCAATAAGCCTAATCACGACTAGGATACATTGTTTTATTTCGGAGTACCAGTGCTCCTCCTTTTTTTGAAGTCGGTTAATAACTTCAAACAGTTTTAATAAAATGCAACACACATTATACCGTAATTTGTCATAATTAAAGTCTAACGTTTTGATTCTTCTTGTTGCAAGGCCGTCATTGTTTATAAGACATCAATTTAAAACTTTTAACTCTACTGCACCATTAAATAAATTAACCGTATATCCAACAGTAGTACAATTTGAAGCACGTGAAGATGAAGAGATCAAATTACGTGTACTTGAACTATTTAGCTTAAGTATGATATACGTTGTAAAAGTTATGGTTTATCGCCTCTGAGGCCGATATTAAGTGCTATCGATTCTATATATTGTATGTGTGAACACAATCAATTATTTGGTTGGTTATTTTAAACATGGTGTAAAAAAATATGATTCGATAAACGAGTGTTTTATTTTTTTTCTACTTTTTCTGCTTCGTGTACTGGTGCTCAGTCGTTCAGATTTTGCTAATCCAAAATTTCGTTAATTTCACGGCATCGTCATCGGTCGGTGGCAAAGGCGACGCCGAGGTCACTTTTCATGTTTGAACGAAATGTCGCCTTTACAAGTTGATTAGTTTAGGTTAATAGTTGGTTACTGCCATTTAAAACCTGGCCTGTGGCAGTGATATATAAAAAAACCGGCCAAGTGCGAGTCGGACTAGCGCACGGAGGGTTCCGTACCGTTATCGCAAAAAACGGCAGAAAAATCACGTTTGTTGTATGAGAGCCTTAATAAAATATTTATTTTATTGTTTTTAGTATTTGTTGTTATAGCGGCAACAGATATACATCATTTGTTGAAATTTCAACTATCTAGCTATCACAGTTCATGAGACACAGCCTGGTGACAGACGGACAGACGGACAGACAGACGGACAGACAGACAGATGGACAGACAGACAGACGGACCGCGGAGTCTTAGTAATAGAGTCAAATTTTTACCCTTTGGGTACGGAACCCTAAAAATTATAGAACTAAAGCCAGTCACTGGTTTTACGAGTAAGGTATATTCGTAAGAATTTAGTGACTGTGCCTGTGTTCCCTAAGAATAATCTCTTATCGGTAAAGTGAAACAATAAAGCACTTTAATTAATCGTGCATTAAGATTGGTAGCAGGAATTACAGCTGGTTTCTTACGCACTTAAATCACAGAGGCATTTACCTACCAACAAGAATTCCGCTGACATTTTCGGAACACCTTGTATCACATCGATAAGTTCGGAATGCGGTGCGCAGGCCCAAGTTGCAACCGGAGACGTGTCTATAAATCACGACCGTCGATCACGCATCGATCTAGATCGCGTCGATCGCATCGATCATCAATGTCGAATGTTATCATAATCGCCTTGATTGGGGCTTGCGCAGAAAGTTAATCAACAATTAGGCAATTGGATGATGAAGTTATTATTGATGATTTTGTAGAGATTAATTGTAAGGGTCCTAAGGTCAAAGATCAACACGGTTTGCTGATGAGTTGTTGGTTGCAATTCGTTTTTTACCAACATGATGACATTTATTTATAACAGTGATAACAACCAAGTAACGACTTTCAGATTTGGGCGCCGTAACACACAAGTGCAAGAATAATTGTTTTGCAATTGAATGTAATGCTCCAAAGTTATTTGAATAGGCTACAATATTGCACGATCAAGTAGACGATTGTAAGTTTGTCTTTTACTGACATCACATAACTATTATATATCACATGTACTAATCTTCAGTGATTGGATAAGATATTGTGAATGTGACATTTCTCTTGAAAAGAGTTGCCTGTAATGATGTCATAATCATACATTTTCAGGACACAATTTTGGCCGCTTACTGTAGACCCAGCAATGGTGGCCCAGTGAGCAGTAGTACCGGCCTGGACTTACGCGTCTTAGGTCGTGGGTTCAAACTCAGGCAGGCGCTTTACGTTGTGTAAAATTATTTTATCTCCACTGCTCTAAATACGGTGAAGGAAAACATCGTGAGGAAACCGGCATGTCCAAGAAGAACCAAAAATTCGAAAACGTGTGACATCCACCAACCCACACAGGGTCCGCGTTGTGGATTAAGGCCCATTCCCTCTCAAAGAGAGGAGGCCTGTGTCCAAGCAGTGGGAACATAAAAAATGGTGAAGATGATGATAACTGTAGACCCCTTTTTCTATAGGCTACCATCTAAAATTCTCCTTAAAGAAATTCTTACAATTCCAACAATATTTGATTTTGAATCAAATCAAAGTAATATCGCAATATGCTAAGGGCTAATTTCAACAAAAAAAACATTATTTAAAGCGCGTTATATTGAAACTGACAGATTTTGGACGCAGGACAGGCATAAGTGCAGTTTGATCCTTCTATGCTCTTAAGAAATCTTTTAGATTTTTCTTAAGGCGCTATAAACTCCCCAATGTTAACGCAGTACTGGCCGAGCGCCCGCTCGATGCCAAAATATCAATATTGAACCTCCTTTTGAACAGTTTTGTTTGCAAAATATTATTTGATTTACATATACTATGTTAGTTATGAAGAAATGCCAGCCATAAATTTTTCTGTATAAAAATATTTTTAAACATCCAAGTCGTTTTGGAGGAGTTTCCAAAAGTTGCGAAAAAATACCCACTTAAATATTTATTTTATTCTGTTTTTAGTATGTGTTGTTATAGTGGCAACAGAAATACAATATCTGTGAAAATTTCAACTGTAAAGCTATCACGGTATATGAGATAATACAGCCTGCTGGTCGAATGAATCGTGGAGTCTTAGTAATAGGGTCCCGTATTTACCCTTTGGGTACGGAACCCTAAAAACTAATTTCACTGACAACCCTCTGGCTAAATAAACATCTCGTAACAGTGGGTTCAAGTCAATAGATCAACAAGAGTCATTTGTCCGACCATCGACCGACCGATGACAATTGAAATAGTGACAGGTCATTAGCACAGTGATATATGACAATGACCCGTGTAGCCGAGTGATGACTATCATTGTGTAACTTATTATCACGGCTAGTTACATAAAGTTGAATATCGTGTGAATTGGTTTGGCAAATATGGTATTTCATGTCTTTGTAAGGAGGAAAATTGTATTGAAACTAACGGGAAAAATGTTAAAATATGTGCAATCGAGAAGACCTACGTTCTGTTCCTAGGTCGGGCGGTGTTATTGGTTTTCTTTTAGGAAGATCTTATATGGGACCTAGAGTCCAGACAAGTCCAAATTTGTGTGCAGTTTCTAATAAAAATTGTGTAGTCATGAAACTCTAACATTATGTAACTGGTCAAAACATAACATTATGTCTGTTTTTCCTCGCTTTGGAAGTTTTAATGGATTGGAGTCCCACATAACTGCGCTATCTCCCCGTGGTGGTGCAGTGTAAGTACATGAGCATTTCTCTAAGCTAAAAAAAGGTGTGTGGAATAGAAGTCGAAACAAACATGTTTATGTTGTTGTGGTCAAACGCGAAACTATAAAATAAATTAAAAAAAAAAAAACTTCACGTACAATAGTGGTACATAGGCGGACTTAAAGCCACAACGCTTTTCTACCAGTCAACCTTTGGGTTAAATAGGGAAACATTGTGAAAGGGTACAAAAAATGTGTTGTCCACTTCTTGGAAGAAAAACTTTTTTACAAAAAAATACAACCGACTTCCAATAAATAACAACACTACAAAGTGAAAAAGATTCAATTTCTCAAAAAAATATAAAAAACAAACGTATGTTTGTTGTATGGGAGCCCCCCTTAATTATTTATTTTATATTGTTTTTAGTATTTGTTGTTATAGCGGCAACAAAAATACATCATCTGTGAAAATTACAACTCTCTAGCTATCACGGTTCATGAGATACAGCCTGGTGACAGACGGACAGATAGACAGACAGACAGACAGTCAGACAGACAGACAGACGGATCGCAAAGTCTTAGTAAAAGGGTCCCGTTTTTACCCTTTGGGTACGGAACCCTAAAAACCGGCCAAGTGCGAGTCGTACTCGCACACGAAGGGTTCCGTACCATTATCGCAAAACACTGCAAAAAATCACGTTTGTTGTATGGGAGACCCCATAAATTAATTTTATTTTAATTTAATAATTATTATTTTTTGAAGAGAATATACAACTAAACATTCTGTGAATATTTCAAGCGTCTACCTGTTGCCGTTATTAATATCGAGCAAAAAACGGCAAAAATATCACGTTTGTTGTATGGGAGCCCCCCTTAATTATTTATTTTATATTGTTTTTAGTATTTGTTGTTATAGCGGCAACAAAAATACATCATCTGTGAAAATTAAAACTGTCTAGCTATCACGGTTCATGAGATACAGCCTGGTGACAGACAGACAGTCAGACAGATAGACAGACAGACAGACGGATCGCGAAGTCTTAGTAATAGGGTCCCGTTTTTTTTATTTCTTTCTTTTTTTTTTTTTTTAGTCGGTGTTCCTGTTTTCGTTTCATCGTTTTTAGACACCGCCTTCCGAAATCGGAGATTTTAATTTTTGGAAGTCGTTTGTATTTTTTTGTAAGAATATTTTTTTTTCACTTTTTAGTGGTACATAATGGACAAGTTCTATAGTAAGGTTAAGGTAATGCCCACAGTGATGCCAGAATAGATTACCCGAATAACATGTAACTTGAACATAACCGGTGGAATGAGAGTGTACCAGGGTGAACTGTACACATCTGCGTACCCGTTTAAAGTATATTGGCGTAATGGTATATTATGAATTGGTGTAACCAATAAACAGACATGCGGTTTGCTTGCCGTCATTTATTGAAGAGTTCTATTGTATATCTCCGAAGTTCTTCATCAGATCTTTACCAAATTTAAATGGGATCATTTCGGAATAAACTTCTTTCGAACAAAAAATAATTTTGCAAATCCGTTTATTAACCCACGACGGAAAAAGAGTGGTGTTATAAGTTTGATGTGTGTTGCTGAGTATCTGTGTATTTGTGTGTCTGTCTGTGGCATCATAGCGTCCAAACGGGTGAACCGATTTTGATATAGTTTTTTTTTTTATTTGGAAGGTGATTTTCACGAGAGTGTTCATTAGCTATGTTTGAATAAAATCGGTTCAGCCGTTCAAAAGTTATGGGCGTTTTACTGTTTGAATTGGAGTATTTTCGCAAGATATCGTGTTATAATTACGTGTTCAATAGATTGCCGATCGAAGCGTATCTACTACGAGTATGTACTAGATAAATCATGTAGCACGTAATAAAAATTTGTCGGGGGTTTTTTAAATTTTGAAATTTTACTTGTATATGACGGAGTTATGCCCGAACATACATAAAAAAAAGATAGAAACATTTGATTGAAACCAAGAAAGGAAGGCCAAAGAAAAGATGGATGGACTGTGTGAGGAGTGATATGAAAGAAAAGGGAGTCAGTAATAACATGACGGGGGATAGAACGGTATGGAAGAAGCAAACGTGTTGCGCCGACCCCAAGTAACATGGGATAAGGGCAGGCAGATGATGATGATGATTGAAACCCTCTTCCTTTTTGAAAAGTCGGTTAAAGAAGGCGTGATGTTATCATTTATAATAAATATGTATTGCGAATTCTGAAATTTTGGAATTACAATTTGAAACCTTTCACATGATGATAAGGCGCTGCATTACACTTAGGCAAATCTATTAAAAAAGCTCAAACGGTTTTCCTCAATACCTAAACATAATGACAACAGCGCCCTCTCGACACGGTCAAGGAAACTTCTATTATATTTCAAAATCACTTGGTCGGGAACATTCTGAAGGTTCTATACTCTGAATCATATTAGAATGTTGTTGCAGTTTCGATTCGCATAGACTCTAGATCTGTGAGTTCGCGGTTTAAACGTTAGATGGTGCTGTTCTCACGTTATAAGTGAGAGGTCGTTGCGTATAGGAAATTAGTTGTAGTAGATCTATGAATGCACAATAGTAATGGACTACTTTACTTAAGTGAGTGGATGTGTACTTTACTTAAGTGAGTGGACCTCGTACGCCTCTTAGTTCTATCATTTGCCAATAGATGGAGTAGGTAATCTGCCGCTGAGATAGAAAAAAAAACAACTGTGTGTAATTGTTAACTGTGTATTCTTCAATCTTAGAATTGAAATGCCGAGCTGAAAACAAGAAAAACTAAAAATCTGGCTGAAAAATTTTCTTCTATTTTACGGGTTGGATGAAGCTCAGCAGAAAGAAGTCACTACTGCTAGTATCAATGAACTATTCCACTCAGAATTAAGTGCCTTATTTACCACTCTTGAAGTCTTGACAGATAAACTATTTTTTTTTCTCCTCGACCTATGAATGGTTTTTTTTACAATATTTCCATGTAACAGCATTAGTACTTAGATATGGGGGGACAACGTAGGCCCGACAATAAATCGTAAGAAACTAAAAAATAGTTTATTAATATTATATAAAACAAAGCAAAAAAAAATTATGAGATAAATAACAATTGAAAAAAACCTCATTCTTTTTTATTTATTTTTTGGTATCGAGGAAATATTCAAAATGCGTCTGGACTTATGGGGCAAAGACCAGGGAGAACGGGATTTTAACCCACTAAAACCACGCTGGCCAGGGCACATCCCTAGGAGACTGTAAAGGGCTCTCCACTGAGCCTCGCTGTGCACATGGTCACCCACTTTCTAAACTTATTGTCTGCTGACCGCTATAATAAAAGCCTGTCTTTTGTGTATTGAAATGATGACTCCGATCTATGTGCATATTGCTTAATGCAGTAAGAAAATGTTCAAATTAATAGACCAATGATCCCGTAGAGGGGAACCGATCAATTCTCCGTTTTTTTTTGTTCGAATTTCATTTTACCGAAAACTATTGACCGACGTCTGTTTTGCTATATGCATTATTTGACATATTTTCAGATCATCGAAGTATCATGTGATGTCGAAATGAAATTCGGTCAAACATTTTTCGTACTTATGATAGGTAATCCCCGTAGAGATAATATACAAAATGTTGGTGATTTAATTATTTATCTAGTAGGCAAAGTAACATCGAATTAAGGAGTGCTACTGAAAAGACGACTATAATCAAAGAACCTGATTCATTCACTTGACTTTTAGCAATTCTGCATAATAAGCATAATTCGATCCACATAATGTTATTTCTTGAGCAATGAAATTGAACCACACCTAACGCTATCACGGTATATGAGATACAGCCTGGTGACAGACGGACAGACAGACAGACAGACGAATGGATCGTGGAGTCTTAGTAATAGGGTCCCGTTTTTTATCCTTTGGGTACGGAACCCTAAAAACTAATTTCACTGACAACCCTCTGGCTAAATAAACATCTCGTAACAGTGGGTTCAGGTCAATAGATCAACAAGAGTCATTTGTCCAACCATCGACCGACTGATGACAATTGAAATTCGGTCAAACATTTTTCGAACTTATGATAGGTAAACCCCGTAGAGATATACAAAATGTTGGTGATTTAATTATTTATCTAGTAGACAAAGTAACATCGAATTAAGTAGTGCTATTGAAAAGACGACTATAATCAAGGAACCTGATTTATTCACTTGACTTTTAGCAATTCTGCATAATAAGCATAATTCGATCCACATAATGTTATTTCTTGAGCAATGAAATTGAACCACACCTATATCGTAAAGTCTAATTCAAAACCTGATTTATTGTTTTACGATACTCGTAACCATTTACTTGCTTGAATCAAAATGGTTTAGTAGCATAATTAGTCTGGGAATACATTATTAAATAACAGCCCAACTTCACTCCCTGCTCCTTTGCCTTTTGTGTCAGCCTCATCCAGGTTCTATCTGCGGTAATAATAATCATCCACCCATTTCTGACTCCGACAATCACTTCTATTTTTGCATTTCCAGCAATTATGCGTCCTAAAAAGCCTTTTAGCAAACTTTTATCTGTAGAATAGGGTAAATGACAAAAAAATACTACACTTCAACTCCTCAATGTACCGGTAGTCGATCTGGCACCGTTGGAGAGACTGGAGTACAGCCCAAGTCTCGATCGAATCGAAGGCTTTCTCGTAGTCCACAAACGCTAAACAGAGAAACGTGTCCAATATTTTTAGGTAATCTCACTGACGAATTAAATAGATTTATCATATTTTCTACCCAGGCAACATTCCTATTCCCGTCTTAGGTTCAGTAGAACCGTTTATAAAAGATGAAAACATGCACAACTACCAAAAATGCAGTGGTGAATGCATATTTATTTACAGGGAAAAGTGGATACGAGGTATATGAAAACATGAATCACTACGGATAAATTATCGACACGGTTAAGAGACAAAGTTTGCAATGCTTGTTGAGCTCTGGATTTCACCAGCAGTATATTTTCCATGCAATATTGCATGCATGTGTGGAAATCGGGCGTCTCTGGGAAGAGCTCAGTTTATTTAGAACTATAAAATAAATTTATTTATTTATTTATTTATTTATTAAAACTTTATGCATAAGTACAAAGGCGGACTTAATGCCTTAGGCATTTTCTACCAGTCGACCTTAGGGTGGTGCAGAGATAAAACAAGGCAGGTGTAACTAAATGATAGGATGAATAGAGAAGAGTATATATTTATATATATATATATATATATAAAAGGAATAATAAATATATACTTATATACATACATACATAAAAACAATGTTATAGAGAATCCGAAACGAACAAATCAATTTTGTGATGATTCTGCAAACTTCTTGCGAATGTGCTCACGTGCCTTCAATTTGAAAGAATGCCGACTGGTTGCCATCCTGATGTTCTGAGGGAGCGCATTCCAAAGGGAGATTGCCTGGACAAAGAAGGACGAGTGGATAAACCCAGAGCGGTGAGAGGGACATTGTAGAAGACGATTATTGGTGGAGCGAAGATTCTTGCTGTGGGCAGAGCAAAGGAATTGAACGTGAGAAGACAGATAAGAAGGAGAAGTGGGTTTATCAATAAAAGAAAACAGGGTAGTCAAGGCCCTCAGCGCTCTACGCTGACGAATGGGTAACCATTTTAAAAGGGATCGATGTGGGGATACATGATCGTACTTCCGGAGGTTGAAGACAAATCGAATGCAGTTATTTAGAAGGCGGTCAAGTTTATTGAGTAGATCTGCATTCAGGTCATAGTAGCACACATCTCCATAGTCAATTATGGGAAAGATTAGGGACTGTACAAGCATGGCCTTAATGTGAGCTGGGAGAAGATTTTTTAATCTATACAGCGAACGTAACGTTCCGGTGACCTTTCGACTGACACTCGTTACCTGCTTACGCCAGTCAAGGCAAGTGTCGACGAACAGACCAAGATCCTTAACCTCGGAGCCAAACGGAATTGGTACGTTGTCGAAGATTATGGGTGGAACGGTTAAGCCATCAAGCTTTCTCAAGCTATGGGGACTCCCAAGTATGATAGCCTGACACTTTGCAGGATTAACCGCCACACCGAATCGGTCGGACCAGCCTTTAATCGTAATTAAATCCCGGTTTAGCCCCTCGATCGCATCCGATAAGTTGTCAATACCCGACTGACAGTAGAGCTGTAAATCGTCAGCGTAAAGATGATACGCACACTGAAGCTCGGTGGTTATAAGATTAATGAAAATGGAGAACAAAAGAGGAGATAAAATACCGCCTTGAGGGACGCCAGCTGCAAGGTCACACCACTCTGAAGAAGAGTCTCCAGCATGAACTGACTGCTGGCGCCCCCGAAGATAAGAGGAAAACCATTCCAGTACCTCGTGAGAGACCATAAGATAAGAAAGGATAGACAAAAGGACATCGTGATTGATGGTATTAAAGGCGTTTGAGAAGTCGATTAACACCAAAGTAGTGACTTTAGTGTCCTCCATTCCCCGCCTTATATCATCAGTCACTTTAAGGAGAGCTGACACGGTACTGTGCCCGGGCCTGAAACCGGATTGAAATGGGCTGATGAGGGAGTTGTGGTATATGAAGTGAGACAGTTGTTTATGAACACAGGCCTCGAGCACTTTGGATAGAAAGGGAAGGATCGAAATTGGGCGAAAGTGACAGGAAAGAGTGGGATTGGTAATCTTGGGCAAGGCTCGGACATGAGCTTTACGCCACAAGGAAGGGAAAACACCGCAGTAAAGAGAATAGTTAATGATGTGGGAAATAGCAGGAAGAAGTTGATCCAAAGCCGATACGATCATATAACGACTGATGTTATCGCAACCCACGGCCTTGGACTTAATGGATAGGATTATCTTTTTGATCTCTCCCGGGTCGACTGGTGTGAAGACAAAGGGGGAAATATTGGGACGCGTCAGACCAGCAAGGTAGTCTATAGTTTGAAGTTTGGTTAGACTATCTAGCATAGGCACAGTAGAGAAAAAGCGATTAAGATCGTCTAAGCAAATTGTGTTAGGAAGGTCTGAATGCCGCGATTTGCCGATACCTAGGGTCCCAAGGAATTTCCAGATATCGGCAGAAGATGACGAAGAAATGTTATTTAGAATGTGGCGTCGTTTAGCGTTGCGTATCATCTGATTACACCGATTCCTGGCTGTCTTGAACAAGGTCCAATTGTCCTCTGATCGATCCCTTTTAAATAATCTAAATGCCCGGTCCCTCCGACGCATTGCCATCCGGATACCCCTATTCATCCAGGGAGCAGGTGGACGCTTCAACTTTACTCTCCTGATAGGAGCATGAGTGTCATATAGTTTGGTCACAGCATTGTTGAACACACAAACTTTGTCATCCACTGTAGCAGCTTCCTGCAAAAGTGTCCAGTCAAGATTCGAAGCATCTTTTTGTAGTAGCTCACTATCCATACGTGCAAAGGCACGCCTGTACTGGAATTTGGGTTTGGGTTTTGGAGGCTTAAGGACATAGGACAGGTAAATAAGGTCGTGATGGGAAAATCCAGGGGCATCAAGCTGACCATGCGAGGAAATTAGGGAAGGATTAGAGATGAGGATCAGGTCAAGCCAGGTATCTTCACCGACTTTATTATGATGAGTGGGTTGGAGAGGCAGTACATGAAGACTGGCTGACTCGACAATATGCAGGAATTTACGGGACCGAGGGGAGTTGTGGGCAAGGAGGTTGGTGTTAAAATCTCCCATGATGATGTGATGTGCATACTCCGAACCCAAAGATTCAAGTACCGATTCGAATTCGGTGAAATAATCTAGGGAAGGGGGACAGTAAACAACACCTAAAACGGCTTTAGCTCCCTTGACACAAACCTCTAGAAAAAGGAACTCAGCAGAATCATTACAAGCAGAAGTGGTGAGAATTTTAAAAGGGAGATCTCCGCGAAGGTAAATTGCTACACCACCCCCTCTCTTACCAATCCGATCATGCCGAAGAAGAACGAAACCAGGAAGAGAGTAGGTGGTAGATGGAAGTTCAGGTTTGAGCCAGGTCTCAGAAATCAGGACGGCGTGAACGTTGTTGTTGGAAAAAGTATCGTACAGTTCACTATGGTGACTTGGAATGCTTTGAGCGTTAATGTGGCAAACGTTAAACAACCGGTCAGGATTTGGGCTGAACTTCTGACGCAATAGATCGCCAAGGGTGTCCGTAAGAGAGCTGAAGCTAACATCGCCAGAAGATGCAGTTGATTCGTTGGCAGAGTGAAAAGATTCGCTGTCTGATAATATCATATAAAAGAAAATAAATAAATAAAATATATACCAATACTACACGCAAGTCACACAAAAAAAAAACAATACACGAAAGGCAGGCGCTTGCATCTCTGCACCACCCGCCAGCTAACATCAAAAATTGTTCTAAGTAACACACACTTCGACATATAAATTAAATTGTAGGACATGTACATGAAATGAGAGCTATATAGTTTAAGGATAAATAGAAAGTGATAAAGAACACACCTTGTCAAACAATCACGAAACGTATCCGATTAACGCCAGATAACAATTTGACTTGACGGTACACAAACAATATTATATTCTGTTTGACATTTAGCAGTCATAAAAAAAAAAGGTTGAAGGTAAACACTATAGATAAAGTTGTATGTTGTATGATGTTATCAAATATTACTATTGGTTGTTATTGTGTTAAAGTTATTAAGCAGAAATATATCTATATATTACCAAACTATGCAGCAAAGTGTTATGAAGAAAAGTGATAGGATAAGAGCATAATAAAAATATAAAAGTGACAAGATTTCTATGGTAAGTAAAAAGATTTCTATGGTTCCTGTCTATAGTGTACACATTATTAACGAAAATAAGTAGTTAAAGGTACCATTAACGCGTATTGTTTTGCAGGTTACCGCCTCCCTGGACCTTCGGATACTTCGCCAGCAGTGGACTCAGTTCGTCGAGTGATGCTATCTTGTGTTTACTCCCGTCGGGCGCCTTAACCACAATAACACCGTCCTGAGTCCAACATGATCGCATCCCGAAGTGGAGTCGCGCCCTCCCAAAAATGTTCTGCCGGGTCCTTGTCAAGAATTCCTTAACTGAGATAGAGGAACCCTTTAGGCCTGTTTTAGCTTTCCAAACCGCAGATTTATCATCATAGTTTGCAAACTTCACCAGGATTGGCCTATGATGATCTTTATTGGCTACACCGAGTCTATGACAGGACTTTATGGATGATGCAGCCAATGGTTTAGGGGCCAGCTTCTTATTTATGATATCCAGGACGACTGTACCGCTAACTTCACCGTCAACCTCTGCTATGCCCTGGAAGATCAGCGCCTTCCGCCGATGTCTGGTCTCCATCCCGTCAACCTGTCTAGCACACTCGCTAATTTGTTTTCGGAGCAGGCTAAGCATGCTGAAGATTATCTCCCTGAATGTGCGAAACTCCTCAGCAATCCTCGCTACGGTATCCTTGGCTGGCGCTGCGCATTGGATTTGCGCTTCCAACTCTCCCATCTTCCGGATAAAGCAGTCCTCGAGGCATTTTTGTGCTGATACAATCTCGTCGAGTTGAGACATAGTGATCTTCCAGTGCCCAGAGAAATTGGTTTCTGTGAAAGTGCAGATGATGTGCTGGCAGGTGGTGCAAATTTTCCTAGGAGTCACGTTAATGTGCTGCAAACGTGAGTACCCGTACAGTGGACGTTATACTGTAAATTACTTGTATAAAACAGCACTTTTATTAAATATTTATATTTTTCAATATAAAATAAATTTGAAAATACGTCTATTGTTATTTACACCTACCCGCGGAGTTTCTATAAAAAATAAATCTTTTTCAGATAAAAATGGAAATTTAGATTGCCCCTTTGCGACTATCTTGGAGGAACAACATAGTAATTTTTGTCATAACGAAAAGAAAGAAAGACACATGAATAATAATAAAAAACAAAAATAAATAACCCCGTGCGAGACCAAAAAGGCTCCTATCTCAGCATGTGCAACGATATTAAAAAGAAAATAACGCTGCGCTGATATTCTGATAGGGCCCACTCTTGATGCCACGGACACATTCACATTAATTCATTTATAGGCTCCCATTACTGGGCCCTTACTCCGCTTCATCAACCTTTTCGCGAGCCGGTGCTTGTAAAATCTGTCTAGTTCGTCCCGCAATCCCCTTTGTGGTTTGCCACGGCCCCATCTAACTGTTTCAGGGCACCCAGTTCTGTGCTACTTTGTCCAACAGACATTTTCAGTGCAGTTTCATTTAAATTGGGCAGCATACATTCATTACGCTGAGTTTTGCATGTGCCGTGAAAACCCTAAAATAAATAAATCAATCGAATCCAATACTTGATTGACTGATGAAATCAATAATTGCGAATTATTCAACACTTCAATAACGTATGGGTACTCGATTAGTATTTTAATTAAAATAACTCAAGAAATCAGCTATTAACCTTAATGTTCTAATTTGTCTAATATCAATGTTAGAATTATTTATGATCGGTTCGAACTTTTTATGAGTCGTTTCATCTACTTATTTCCGGTAGGTCCAAATCGTAAAAGTACGTCAAAACTGAAGGATCATCGACGCACATAGTTATCGAACATTATCGACGTCCTTCCTAATTAATCGCCTGCTCTTAACCCAATTTATTTACTCATTTCTTAATGTTCACACAAAAACACTTATCAGACAAGAAATAATACAGATAGAAGAGCATAAGGGTACTGCTTATTTCAATAGAAATTTCTTCCAGCAGACCTGCGACAGGAAAGTTGGATGATATACGAAGACAGTGTGTTAAATATACTAACAACTAGAACAAAATAGAAGAGGGACTCCCTTTTCCGCACTTAGACTCCCATTTGGTCCGTTATGCGTGGGGGGTTGTACTGGCTAACATAGCCAGCCTAGCTCCGTCCAAAAGCTCAGAAGCTTCCTGGGGGCTTCACAGGCTTCGCGGAGTGACCTCACCGTCCCGAGGATTTCTTCACGTTGGGAAATCACGGCCTCGCAGTCCAGGATGACGTGGGCAGCTGATTCCTCGGCGTTAAAACAGCCCCTGCAAAGTGGGCTATCTGTGGCGCCTATGTTAAAAATATATTTATTAAGAGGGTATGACCCATAATTGTCCCTATGATTATTCTGAGGTTATATCTACTTAGGCTGAGAAGTTTTTTGGTTAATCGCGGGTTTACATCCGGTAACGCCGTTCTTGACTGTCTACAGTCTGTAGCCCGTGACCATCTTACTAAAAACTATATAACTTAACTAATTATAAATAAATTACACATATATATTAACTAAATTATATATACACTGATGTATGGAAGTGAAGGTTGGGTATGGCAAAAAAGACATGAAAGTAGGATTAATGCAGTAGAAATGCGTTCCTTGCGAAGTATGTGTGGAGTAACTTTAAATGATAGATTGAGGAATGAGGTAATAAGACAACGTTGTGGTTTAAAAGAAGATGTAGTGACTAAAATTGAAAAGAGTATGTTAAGATGGTTTGGCCATGTTGAGAGGACGAATGAAAGGTAACTAACGAAAGGTATTTACAAGGCAGACGTGAATGGAAACGCCGGGAGGGGACGCCCTAGAAAGACATACATAGACCTTATAGGTGATGTTCTTCAGAAAGGCCAGGTGCGCAATTATGACCGGTGTGTGTATGACTAGATGTATGAATGTGAGTGAAACAAAAGAAGTATGTAAGGATCGTAGTAGGTGTCGTTCTGTAGTTTCTGCCTACCCCCATGGGAAAAAGGCTTCAATTTATGTATATATAAAAAAAAAAACTTTTATTTTTTATATATGTATGTATGTAAATTATATAGAAGATAAAAATACATTCATATAATTATAATTACAAAATGGTGGAAATGATCTTTGACCTGTTTCTTGATTTGTGTGGGGGTAACGCATTTTTAGGGTTCCGTACCCAAAGGGTAAAAACGGGACCCTATTACTAAGACTTCGCGATCCGTCTGTCTGTCTGTCTGTCTGTCTGTCTGTCTGTCCGTCTGTCTCCAGGCTGTATCTCATGAACCGTGATAGCTAGACAGTTGAAATTTTCACAGATGATGTATTTCTGTTGCCGCTATAACAACAAATACTAAAAACAGTATAAAGTAAATATGAAAGGGGGGCTCCCATACAACAAACATGATATTTTTGCCGTGTTTTGCGATAATGGTACGGAACCCTTCGTGTGCGAGTCCGACTCGCACTTGGCTGGTTTTTTCTTTTACACTACTTAAAACTTTTTGTTTAAAATAGTCTTGCACTTGACCACTATCTCACCTGATGATGCTTCACCGTCGACCACACGTCGACGGTGAAGCACGCTTGCCTAGAAGTAACCTATTTATTCTCGACTTGAAGACCCCTAGATTGTAGCAATTGGGAAACACAACCCGTACGGAATTTCACTCTTTAGCTGTACGCATAATAAAAATATTCCCAAAACGTTTAATGCGTATGGGTGGGTTGTCCACCATGAATCGATGGCGCATCGCCGTATGTCTGGTAGTCCGATGACGAAATGGGCTAGGCGGAATTAGATCATGTAATTCCATCGCACACTCCCCAAAATGTAACCGACAAGCTAGCAACTTGGCGACGATGTTCAAGGCACTGCAGTTTTAACTTGACCAGTGCCTCATTGCCGATTTGCCTCTTGGCGCGCTTTTCGTTCGTTCTATACTCTTTCAGTCTTTTCCTTTTCTAGTCACATTTTCATCGACCATATATAGAAGATGCCTTCTGTAATAAACAATGCCTTTCTGAAATAAACGACGCAGTTTACTAGGTTATTTGGTCACGCGAACCTGTGTTTCAATATAATATCCTTCTCGTTGCATTGTTGTTGTAACTTTAAAAGTGGGTAAGATATCTGAAACTCTTTGGAATGATTGCTATCTAGCGTACTCTGAGCCACTTCTGCCGTGTTGAATCAACCTTACTGACGACTCAACCTTATACACCGATGCATCTAGACTAGTTGAAATAAAGAATTTTTACTTCGACTTTGACCTAATTATTTCTTACCTATCCTCATCATCTAACACCAGATAAAACTAATTAAGACATCATCACAATACCCGTTCACTTCCTGAACCATGACTCACCACACTATAACCACCTGAAACCCTGCTGACATCCGAAACAAGCGTGGGACGTACACACATGCATCAAGCTGCAGATCTCACGACATGTACTCTAAAATCTGCATAGTTGTGCCATGTTGTAACTTGTTACAGACCGACTCTATTATTTATAATTATCTTGCTGTGTTTTTGGTTATGATGGGGCATAGATTAAGTTGTGTGAGAGGAAAAGTCACGGTTTGTTGTGTGCGGAGCTGTTGACTCAGTGAGACAAAAAAAAATAATGCTAATATCGCATTTGGTTTTACAGAGGTTGGCAATAATTGTTATATATTTAGGGAAGGTTTAATTATATTCAAAGAAAAAGGGAATCCATGTATTTTGTCCAATGCAAAACTTCTTCTTTTTAAGACAATATATACGCCCCAATGTTAACGCAGTACTGGCCGTGCGGCCGCTCGGAGCCAAAACATCAATATTGAACCTCCTTTTGAACAGTTTTGTTTTCAAAATATTATTTGATTTACATATGCTATTTCAGTTATGAAGAAATTCCAGCAATCAATTTTTCAGTGTAAAAATATTTTTCAACATCCAATTCGTTTTGGAGGAGTATCCAAAAGTTGCGAAAAAATATCGTGTTGTTAATTTTTTTAAGCAAAACTATTAGTTACACGAAAAAACCTTGTTTCAAAAATAATGTACATGAATCAATAATAAGTATATATATATTTTTTAAACCTTTTAACCTAGCGTTTACTAAGGAGTATGCTTTAGAAAGTAACCGTTTTACGGCACTAAAGCGGTGGAAGGCCCTTAAGTTAGTAAAAATATTGTAGGTCTTCTAACCATTCACTGAACTGCAAAAAACATACATAATTATAATTAATATATTTTATCAGATTAAACTTCATTACTTCAAGCGAATTTTCAAATTACATTCACAAGCTTTTTGTTCCCAAGTCTTACGCAAATTTATTGTAAGTGAAGAAATATTCTAAACTCCTTATAATAAAATGTCACCTCATTACCTTTCGTTCGATCAATCAATGTGGATCTCCTTTAATCTAATCTAATCAAAATAATGTCAGTTTGTTGTCTGTCCAGTCATTATGAGTACATTATGGACATACGGAACCTTTAATGAACTGTGCTTTCGTAAATGTCACTTAGGAGCATGTATATTGGATTATTATGGTCTTCCAGATTTTGTTAGGTAGTGAAATGTCAAACAAGTTTTTGTAAGATATTTTACTCATCTAGCTGGACATAAGAGTGTATTGAGGCCTTTTTCTTATTTACAATATGACTTGATTTAGTTATATTTTAATTTACGTAGACTTGGAAAACAATTGTAAAATTTCACATGTTTTAAATACTTGTCGCATCAAGGGTGGCCGATAGACTCAAACCATCGGGCAGTCAGGATGTATTCCTTTAGGTTAAGACATCGTGTGTGGGCAGGTCGGTGGTTACAATCGTGAAAATGAAATCACACAAATTATTCAACACACTGGGTTTATTCAAATAGTCACAACTCACAATATTGCTTACTAATATTACGGATCGACACTGATTCTACGACGTCTTAGCTCTAAGGCGGTCAGTTGTCAACTGCCATATTCTGCTGTTCCCACCACGCAAGTGGTTAGAAAAAGAGTGCCAATGCGTAGTTGTTCTTGATTTGCCGCCAGGGGCGTGCTTGTGATTTGTTTTGACATCCGTACTATTGACTAAACCCGACATACTATACAGGGTGTCCCAGAAATCGACGTCAAGCCGTAAATGGGTGATAGACCAAGTTATAACAGTTCTCAGAAAAATACGAAAAAAAATCTATCTCATGTTTTTAAAAATTTATGGTCACTTTAAAAATTTACTAAAAAAATCAATCCCTGTAATGGTTCTTTAACTCCAATTGCTACAAATCCCATAATTTATCTAATTTTTTTATTATTATGTAATCTTGAATAATGCTTGTGTAGATTTTTGCCTAAAATTCAAAGCCAACTCCTCCTACTTGGAAGAAAATTAAACTTTTCCAAAACCAAATTATTCAAATTTACTATTTCGCCCAACTTTAACTGACTGTACTGAAAAAAAAAATGTACTACGCTAGTTTGGCAAGTAACATGAAAAATTGGCGCATTTAATAAGGATTCAAAAATGGTGTAACACTTGCTAGATTACGTATTCAATAATAGGTCAAATTTCTTTTTGTAAATAGTATTGGTTTTTACCCAAAATGTCCATACTTCCTTAAAATGACTTTAGCTTACCTAAAGCTTTGCTAAACTCCGTTTCTAGTTCGATAGAAGAGAGTTATTAGAAGTTAGTTATTAGAAGACGTGCCACTGAACGTTTACAGGGAAATGTGGTTCTAGCAAGATAGCTGCCCAGCGCATTATGCCCGTTTAGTAAGAGAACATCTTGATGAAGAATACCCGCTCAGGTGGATAGGGCGCGGTGGGACAATCTTGTGGCCACCCCGTTCGCCTGATTTAAATCCCCTAGATTTTTTTTACTGGGGAGCGGTAAAAGAGAAAGTGTACTCAAAAACAATAGAGAATTTAGCCGAGCTGCGGGAAAGAATAACGGAAGCCGTTGTCTTTGTAAATAGGGGAAGATTTGCCCGGAAAATAACCAGATCTTTTTTAAGAAGATGTCGTGCTTGCATTGCCGTCGAAGGAAGGCAGTTTGAACATTTATTGTAATAAAAAAAAAAAAATCTGATAATTTGTTTTTTTTTTCTAAGATGAGAAAACTGGTCCTGACTTAAAGTAAAAAGGTTGAGTCACTATCATAACTTTGCTCTTAAATTACGTAAAATTTCGATTTCTTATCTCGCTCACACTTCGTAAAATGACTCTCTCCGTCTCTATCGAACTAGAAACGGAGTTTAGCAAAGCTTTAGGTAAGCTAAAGTCATTTTAAGGAAGTATGGACATTTTGGGTAAAAACCGATATTATTTACAAAAAAAAATTTGACCAATTATTGAAAACGTAATCTAGCAAGTGTTACACCATTTTTGAATCCTTATTAAATGCGCCAATTTTTCATGTTACTTGCCAAACAAGCGTAGTACATTTTTTTTTCAGTACAGTCAGTTAAAGTTGGGCGAAATAGTAAATTTGAATAATTTGGTTTTGAAAAAGTTTAATTTTCTTCCAAGTAGGAGGAGTTGGCTTTGAATTTTAGGCAAAAATCTACACAAGCATTATTCAAGATTACATAATAATAAAAAAATTAGATAAATTATGGGATTTGTAGCAATTGGAGTTAAAGAACCATTACAGGGATTGATTTTTTTAGTAAATTTTTAAAGTGACCATAAATTTTTAAAAACATGAGATAGATTTTTTTTCGTATTTTTCTGAGAACTGTTATAACTTGGTCTATCACCCATTTACGGCTTGACGTCGATTTCTGGGACATCCTGTATATTAAAAAAAAATGACGTCATACTAAAATATTGTAATAGTCACAAAAAAAACATCAAAATATACGGTATTACCATGTTCTTTTTTCAAAACTAGGGACCAAAAACCGAAACGCCTTTTTGATATCAGCTAAAAAAGAGCAGTCTGAGAAATAGGCACACAATAAGGAATTGGGCAAAAAGTCACGTCTCTTCAAAAAAGTTTACTCTTTGCCAGGGTGAAGGCCAGCTATTCATTTTCGTGAGGTCACCCGCAATGTCTGCCGATACCATCTCGGTAACCAGGGAAGTGTTATGATCAGAAAACAATTGAGATGTTAAGACATTGTCTATGATATTTATGTATCGAGGTTTGAACTGAGATTGTAATGATAGCCTTGTGTTGTGAGACCGTAATTATATGGATAGTAATATGAATTCTGTTTTTAAGCATTTCTTAATTTTAGCAACAATAATTTTAGCTGAAGTTAACTTACGGCTTTCGAGGAGCTCGTGTCGAGTGCTTCTTTCCTGAATAAACTTATTCTCGAGTTCTACTACTTGACTTAAGATCCTAATTATATCCTTAAGGTTACACTAGTCGACGGCACGAACTATTTTGGGCGCGGGGTTAAAATGCATGCTATATCAACCAACAACACGTGCGGAAGAGATATATGCAGTGATGAGCAGTAAGAAGCTAGTTCGCCAACGAATACACACTTTTGCAAATTTATAGCGAAATGGATGATGATTTAGGACGAAACCGAGCGCGCTAAAATTTTATAAACAGACCTTTGGGTGTATGGATATCATGAAAAAACGACTGATCGTATCTGTTCAAAATAAAATTAATTGCATTGTTAAACTACTTATCTATCCCTGTATGGTGACTGTTTTGCAATTTTACGTCTTCTTATGGTATTTACTTGCGTCCAAAAATGCGTTAAAATTAGTGTCGAAATGTGAAACTTTCAACGCTCATAACTTTCAAATATATTTATTTTTTTACTTTATTGTTTCCATACAGGGCTAGGTAATGATGAGACAAATTGATATCATTTTTATTTTGAACGTACATCGTTAAACAGTGGAGTAATCGCCAGACTAAGTTTGTATGGAAGAATGATCGACTAGTGTAACCTTAAGCTGGGGCAAAGGACGTCCATAGGACCTAGTTCTCTATCGCGAGTGGTCTTGAGCTTCATGTTTCATCTCGTGCCACATTTTTCCGATGCTCATCTTTTTTTCCAACAAGTGATCAGAATCCCTCCGGAGTGTGTGACCAATCTATCTCCACGTACGACGCATGATCTACTACTATTTAAATTTAAATTCTTCTGATATACTTGTTATTCAAGGCCATTACTACTTCAAAGTGAACACAAAAAAGATGACCAAACGTCAAACAAATCATTTTTAGAATGATGGCTTAATTACTTGATGAAATTACTCTAGATTTTTGAAGATCTCGTGAATAGCTCTATTAAACTGGTTTTTTAGGGTTCCGTACCCTAAAAACAGGACCCTATTACTAAGACTTCGCGGTCCGTCTGTCTGTCCGTCTGTCACCAGGCTGTTTCTCATGAACAGTTGAAATTTTCATAGATGATGTATTTCTGTTGCCGCTATAACAACAAATACTAAAAACAGAATAAAATAAATATTTAAGTGAAAAAAAAAAACGTGAAAACTAAAACTTAATATTAAAACTAACGTGATCTTTTTGCCGTTTTTTTGCGATAATGGTACGGAACCCTTTGTGCGCGAGTCCGACTCGCATTTGGCCGGTTTTTTTTACCTAATACTTTTTATACACTTGTGTTAAGTAATAATATGGTTTTTAAAAGTTTGTAAAGAACAGATCTAGTAAGAATATGTAGATATGCGTAGATTTAAGCAGTAAGTACCTAATAAATAAAAGAAAGTACGTACCTGTTTTTATGCTGTTTTATAGGCACACAGGCTGTACAGTAATTATTTTTTTACATTTGCTCCACACTAGGAGTTTCTGCCTGTATAGTGGGTGCGTTTACAAACATATAAACTCACATACACAACACCCAGAGCCGGAACAACTATCTGTAGGTCATACAAATATTTGTTCCGTACGGGAATCGCACCCGCGACACGCAGTGCAGCAGTCAATCGCTAAACCACTGCGCCAACCGTGCGCCATAAATTGGTAGGAAAATTATCACAGATCGATTTTATTAAGTTATCGTCGTGGCTTAGCGCAAGATTTGACCGCTAACTGTGAAGGTAATGGGATTGACAGTAAATTTTGTAAGATATTACAGTTTCAATCCTTGTTTTTTCCATGGCCTGTAAGAACTAAAAATATAATAATAACTAGCTGTACCCACGCGGCTTCGCTCCCGTCGTCTGCCTACCCTTTCCTACCTAAGGCTACCTTCTGAGAAGATAACAATTTAAAGTAGACTCTAATTCTTTTGTTATAAAGTTGAAAATGTCATGGCAAAGATAAATAGAACGAGCCGAGCGGCGCACGACACAGTGATCTTATATTGACCGTATGTCAAGTTAGTTAAGGTTTATATTAAATTGTTGTCTTCAATTGCTCTCCGCCGCGCCTCTAGCGGTGTGCGTAGGTCCTAAAGTCGTCACAATCTAAGAAGTCCGTTGACGATTCTCATTTTACATGCCGCGATAACTTTCTACGTAAAAAATGTTACCCATACACTATAACAACGAGTATCATTCGCAATCATCAAGTTTAATTATTATTAAGTATTTTTATAGCTGTAAAAACGGGCCTTTTATTTTTTGACAACTTTACCTACCTTTAATTTTTCTAGGGTATTTTTTTCGGAAAATCTTAACACCACCACCGCTCAGAAAATGACGTCAAATGCGCTAAAAAATGACGCTATCTATTGAAGAGCAGTGGTGGCCCAGCCGCGACTTACAAGTTGTAGGTCGTGGGTTCTAGCCCAGGTAGGCTCTTTACTTTGTGTAAATTATTTCATCACCATTGCTCTCAAAACGGTGAAGGAAAACATCGTGAGGAAACCGGCATGTCCTAGAACCAAAAATTCGAAGACATGTGACATTCACCAACCCGCACTAGGCCCGCGTGGTGGATTACGTTCCATTCCCTCTCACAGAGAGGAGGCCTGTGTCCCAGCAGTGGGAACATTAATAGGCTGATGATGTGATGTGATGTGATCTATTGAATATGGAGTTCAACTGTCCGAGTATCTGAAATGCGTGTGTTGTGATATTTTACTTCTTGAACACTTTAAATTCATATATCATTAGGATTAATATTTGTTTCGGGATATTTACCATGTATATTTTGATTTTGATTGAGAGCTCGATATACAAATATTAATCCTAATGATTGTGACCATGTCAGCTTAAAAACTTATAATTCATATATCTTTTGATAGTGTGAACCGATTGCGATGAAACAAAAAGTTACATACAGTTTTTATGTATAAAATTAACTACATTGGTTCGTACGTGATGCGTGCACAACTAAACAGACAAAATTCCAAAAATGCTGGTAATGGGTTCTGTTGGTTATCCTTTAAAACCCTGGATATTTTCTTTGGAAATATTTTCGATGTACAAAAGCGACTTTTCTACAGATCATACTACTATTATAAAGGCGATAGTTTGTGAGTGTGTGTGTGTTTGTATGTTTGTTACTTTTTCACGCTCAAAAAGCTGGATGGATCTGGATTAAATTTGGAACAGATATAGATAATAGCCAGGATTAGCACATAGGATCCCGGGAATGTGTTTCCTCGGGATAATTTTTGAAATTCACGCGGGCGAAGCCGCTGGCAGAAGCTAATTTATTATAAGTATATTGATATCTAAAACCTGGTACACAGCAGAATGAGGTTAGACTGGAAGGCGAACTTAACAAAGGTGGTCAAAGACGAGGTAGATTGATTGATTTTAAAAGTGAAAAAGTCCAACAGATCTTATCTTATTTTAATTTAATTCAATCCAATATTTATTATTTAATATGAATCATTTACAGTTAATTTTAAATTTAGTTTAATCCAGCAAGTTGTATGCCTATTTCTAGGTAATGTGTCGGGAAGAGATTGGCTGGATGTGATCAGCCGGTTGCGTCTATGCCACACTGTGATTTGGGGTTTTTTGAGACAATTTTAGCCATCATTTTAGCACTTTATATACTTACATTATATTTTATTTTATTTTTTTATATTACTTTATAATATCGATTTTACATATGTTTTTTTTCTACAATTTATAAGTTAAGCACCTATATATTCACATATTTATTATTATTATTATTATTTATTATTATGGCATTATTTTAAATATCTGTTTTATTTACCCACGCCCGTGTGTCACTAGCGGGGTGCCAACGGAAAATCAGCGCTGGGTGTCTGACGCCCAGCAAATGCTGAGTTGGTAACCCTTTCGGTGTGGGCAGGCCCGGCGCAATAATTCTTAAAGCTTGTTTGTACTTCTTTTACTATTCGTCTCTGTTACTTTGTGATTGTTGTTGTTGTGTTGTGTCTATGTCGAATAAATGTTTTCTATTCTATTCTATATTCAAAATCATGTTGACTTTAACCACTCTGCTCGACAAGATTTTGACACATGACACACCAGCTGAGTCGACAGGTTGTTGCAAATTACGTCATAAAATTCAGGAATTTACTTGAACTTTCAACATTCGAATTTATTCAGGAAAATAAGTTTACACAGCTATTTTACACAGTAAATTTGTAAAAAATATCTTTATTTACATGTTGCGGTCGGTTAAACCGCGTCATTCTACTGCAAAATGTGTACAATATACGAATTACTACACCTTTCCAAAAGGTAGACAATTTAGATTTGCTCAAAATATGTACATAAACAACTTTTTCCCTTGCTGAAAAGATGCAAAAGGACAACACAAAGATATACTCATTTTATTTGCGTCCTTATGTTCCTAATTTGTCATACAAAAATTCATAAAAAAACAAGCCAAAATCTGGAAAAAAATTGCTTAAAATTTTGATGCAACCTTGCAACATGACATTTCTTTGGTGTTGTTTTTTTTTTGCTGTCCATTCACGCGTCTCATAATCGATTAAAATTGCATTCAGCCTAATCGATTAAGTGTATTTCGATTATTTAAAATTATTCATTTAAATAAATGAGTGATTTCAAAAATGTATTGTTTTAAAATTCAAATTAGTTTATAGGCACAAAATAAAATAACAACTTAAAGTAATAATATAGTAACAACTATACATAAATGCTTTCATAATGTTATCAGAACAGTAAATTGAAAAATAAATAGGATTCGTGGCTAATTTCGCGCCAAATTCGCCGAACGTAAAAGAATTCAAAATTCAAATTTGGAATGCAGTATTCAAAATATTTTATCGGGCACATTTTATTATAAAAGAGAGTTTTACATTGATCATTTCAGACGGTTTTATACAGAATGATCAGTATAAATACGAGTATGTTTATGTATGACTAGCACTCCGCCCGCGTCTTCGTTCGCGTGATTTCGTTTATCCTATAAATGATTTTCTTATATGCAGTTAGTAAAGGCAACCAAAAATAAGATATTATTAAAACTATAAAAAACTGGGTATCGTGGATTTGGGTTTGGGGTTGGTGGGTTTATTGGATTGGGACGATTCGTTATTTGACTTAAACAATAATACATTTTAGGTTATCGCCACAAAGTAAAATCCTCCCCTAAAAACTTATCAACCCTTTTTGCCCCGTTGAAGGTCGAGTTTTGAACAACCTAAATATGCTATTCACTCCTTTCTTCTCTTTTTTATTTATCATTTTATGTTAGTCAGATTGCGCCGTGAGTTGCCTCAAAAAAAACTTGAATACCCCTAAACCCAATCTGGGAGGGAGTTTTCAAAATGTTTTATGTAAATTTTGATCATCAACTTTATCCCCAAGGAATTTGATTTTACAAACAAACTAATTTTGACCCTTTTTACTTCCTTAAAGGTTGAATTGCCGCAAAATCGTGCTTTAGTGCTCCCCTAGAAACCCACGTCAAAAACGAAACCCTGTCCAGTAAGATTCTTAGCTTGAGTTAGTTTCAAAAAATGTATAATGACCACCTTTATTGTTTCCTTAGGTTGGTATTTGTGCCAAATATCAAATTTATTAACCCGGGAAATAAAATTCTTCAAAGCACTTTAACTCTAATACTAATGTAAAACTAATAATGAAAACCTTTATGGTTCACTTAGAATGGGTATTTGTGTCAATTTTCAAATTTATTAACCAAAGAAATATTTAATATGTGATTTATGGGGTGTTAAATTATTTTTGAAATATACGATATTTCAAAAATAATTTAACACCCCCTAAATCATCTTTTGGGGGTAGTTTCAAAAAACTAATAATGAAAACCTTTATTGTTTATTTAGGTTGGTATTTGTGCCGAGTTTCATGTTGATTGACCCAAGAAATCAGATTCTTCCATACAAACTCAACATCCCCTAAATCGTCATTTGGGGGTTTCGAAAAACTAATAATGGCAACCTATATTGTTTACTTAGAATAATATTTGTGCTAAGTTTCAAGAATTATGGCCGAAGGAATTAGATTTTTCATACAAACTTTCAAACCCCTTTTTACCCCCTTAGGGATGCAATTTCCAAAAATCCTTTTCTCAAACATGCTTGGAAATGTGATCATTATTTTGACAACCTTCTTCGAGATAAATCGAAATTGCTGTACTGGTCCAATACATGCGCGCAGTGGCCGGCAAAAGTTGTATGAAAATCCATATCTGTCGTGTCTAGCGGCCAAATAAATTCCATAGTAAACTCATATCTGTCCTGTAGTTTAAAAATGGAACGATGTTTTACTCCGAAACATGGCAACCAAGGAGGTAACTTATCAAAGTTTTTATTTAAATTTCGAACTGGCTTGCAAATAGAACGCTGTTTATTGAAAAAAAAACAAAGGAACACTTTAACGCGGGAACATTATTGTTGTTCGTCATTGATTTTGACAAAATGAGTTCTAGGTACTACTTAGTTTTAATTTCCGCGCATTATTTGAGAAAAGTACTATACAAGCCTTGGCCACAACTAGGCATTGATGGACTTACGTATGTGTGCCTCGGCTTCGCCTCGGCCCACATTTACACGTTCGTTCATCAATGCCTATTTTGCTGGCCGCTGCAGTAATGTACTATTCTTACTGCACACTTACGTCACTTGAGGAACCTTTCTGCCAAATTTCATGCTTCTAGATGATTTTTAGCTTAGTTGGTTGACAACCATGCCATAACTCGCTTGGAAAGGAACCGCGCAAGAAGATACGCACAAGGTTATTGGTATTAATAGTTTTCGGGGAATGCAGATGTAAATACAAACTAAACTTATGTTCTTAAAATGAATAAAAATAAACTTTTAAAAGTATGTATAGAATAACCAATTTTCATAACATTACAACAAACTCGACCGAATTCAAAACCTAACCATACCATACTCTCAACTCATTATTCAACAATAATACCAGCCTATAACTGTCCCACTGCAAGGCAAAGGCCTCTTCTCATACAGAGAAGGCACGAACATTGATCACTACGCTTGCTCAATGCGGGTTGGCGATTTGAGACTATAAGACCAGGTTTCTTCATGATGTTTTCATTCACCGTTGTCAACGATTTCTAAAATATACTTAGAAAGTACATTAATGAATTTGAAAATGGAAATCATTGGTATTTGTCCAGATTTGAACCCATGACCTCAGGCAAGGCGAGGCCTTTAGCCACTGGGCCAGTACGACACTCATTGCAATATAACGAATAATCACAAAATCGTTGGTTCCCCGAAACTAAATTTATCTACACTTGCGTTACAAACTTACATAAAAATATACTAGGCACTCTGTGTACTTCTGAGACTATCAAACATTAAAAGTGTCAATCATTATTATTTTTATACAAAATAGTTTTGAATAGCGAACGCATTCCGAATTTGAATTTTGAATCGGTTAGATAATTCAGCGCGAAATTAACCACGGTTCGATGAAATTGTTTAGTTGGTTGTAGTAAAATAATGTCCAAAAATCTATTAAGATTACTTTAAGAAATAATTAATAGTAATAATTTAAGTACTTATTGTATTTTATGCCTAAATCAGGTTTATTTTAATTTTTAAGATTCGATTTGGGATAATTGCTCAATAATCGAGTCGATAGTATAAAAAAATCGATTGCTAAAATCTTTTTGGCACACCACTATTACAATAAAAAAAATAATATCATTGATGAGTTGGAAGTTTTGAACTAAATAAAGTAGTGGTAATGAATTTTACGTATTATTGGACCGGTGCTTGTTAATTACGTTAAGACTTGGGCTTCTTTTTGTTGTTTATTATATTTAGAGACATAGTAGTCATATTTGTAATCATTTTTACATGTGGGTGGGTGATATTTGTGTAAAATAAAAATGTAAACAAACACGATTGGCGCGAAACTTCGACTTTGAATAACAAATAACTTCATTACCACTAATTATTTATTTTGAAATATGGATGAATTCGACCAATAATTAAACAATTATCAAACCAATACCCCTGTCGTGGAGTTTGGGTGTCCAAAATCTGCATTTTTTATGGTTTTTAGCTTCGACCACCACTGTCATCAAAATGGCGATTATCGTAATAATACAATTGTTTTTAACAAATGTAAATTAATAAACTTGCGCACTTAATCTAAAAAAAATATTTGCGCTAACATTTAAGCTTTTTATCCAACTATTTTAATTAAAGCCCCCACATAAGATTCGTTAGGTATCTTAATCAATAATTAAGTTATTAATTAGGATGTCGTATGACGTAAATCTGGGGTCCAAAATGAACCGCGGCTGAGCCAGCGGAGGTATGCTTGTCAAGCCCCAAAATGTACCCCGTCCGAACTATACGGTTAAAACCAGCTGCACCTATACCAGTTACTAATACAGTCTTCAAAACACTGCATCACCATTTTAACATCATAACTATAAATAAATAGGCTGAGCACCACAACAGCATTAAAAACCAATTAATAGCAGGATCTACTACAGACGTAAATTCATTATGACCACAATGATCTTGTTTATTCTCACTAGCTTCTGCTCGCGATTTCACCCACGTTTTATTCGTAAACTACTCTAAGAGACCGTACTCTCGGGATAAGAAGTATTCTATGTCCTTCGCAAGGGTCCAGTCTATCTTGCCTAGCCCTTTCTATCATCAGACCACAAGATGTACGGCGATGTATGGTGGGGTGGTGCGCCTTCCATCAAGGGTTCCGGAGTATGTCTTTCCTGATTACAACCTGGTAGTCTTGAAGTCAATAGTGAATAGGTGTTATAAGTTAACCCCCGACAGAAAAAGACAGGTGTTATAAGTTTGACGTGTGTAGCTGTGTGTTTGTGTGTCTGTCTGTGGCATCATTGCTCCTAAACGGATTAACCGATTTTGATTTCGTTTGTTTTCTTTGTAAGGTGACTTGATCGAGAGTGTTCTTAGCTATTTTTGATGAAAATCGGTTCAGCCGTTCTAAAGTTATGGGCATTTAACTTTTGAATCGGGTTGTTTTCGCAAGATATCGTATCATAATTACGTGTTCAATAGATTGTCGATCGAAGCGTGTACTAGATAAATTAGGCTTATGTTTAACTTACCACCAGATATAGTAACATACAGACAAAAATAGTAAATGATCACCAAATTTAAACCCGCATCTTATTGTAAAATTATAACCAAAAGTAGTAAATGATCACCAAAAGTAGTAAATGATCACCAAAATTAAACCAATGACCAAAAAGATTATAAAATTTCTGGGAGCAACTTGGAAGTAGCGCTCGCCGGCCGCTGCCGCGGCACCGCTCGCTTTGCTCGCTCGGCTCGCGCGCGGTTGGTCACAGTTCTAACCTAACCTAACCTATTTTACAACATTAAATAGCGCAATAATTTGCTATTAAAATTTGGTGATCAATTTACTAAATTTGGTGATCATTTACTATTTTTGTCAGTATATTACTAGATTTGGTGGTTAGGGGTTATCGTCACAAAGTTTTTTTTGGTGGTCATTATATTTATTCCCGATAAATTATGTAGTATGAAATAAAAATGTGTGTGGGTATTTAAAATTTTACTTGTAGCTAAGAATACTTCATTATCGACCACTTCATCGCTTGCAATCAGTTGAGATAGTGTGGTAGAACGCAAGACTAACAATAATAATTTTAAAATATGTCTTCAAATTCATCAAAATTGTTTCAGTGGTTTAGGTGTGAAAAAGAAACAAGCAAACCTACAGACACTGAGTTACTATCGCATTAATAATATTAGTATATATTGAAGACTCATTAGTTCCGGATTGAAGACGCATTGGGACTTGTCGACCTCTGTATAATAACTTTAGAATAATAATTACGATATAATTGCGAATGTAAGTAATTTAATTAAAATATCGGCATTATGGATGCCCCGGGCGTGATTGTAGGTGTTGATCTAATGAGGTTAGTGATAGGTGGAGCGGGGAGCGATTTCAATAGTGGTATTGCGTTCTTGCGGGGTTTTTGGGGTACTCTAAAATTAGCACTAAAAAAAAAAGCGGAAATAGGGAGCATTATTTATATTGACTTCTTGCTTCTAAAGGCTGATTTCACTATGAAATTAATCGTGATTATTTCAACTAAACTCAGTTTATTCGAATACAGCTTTCTGTTTGGTTGAGACCGCTGAGAAACTACCAATCAGAACGCTGTATTTGCATAAACTAAGGCATAGCACGCACTGCGATTTTTATCCACGCGTTTTTTTTTCCGCCCATTCTGTGACCTATGGAAATGTATGATGCTGCACGCATTGCGGAAAAAAATCGCGCTCAAATAGTTCTAAAAAATAAATAATAACCAATAAAAACGAACAATAATCACAGTGCGTGCTATAAGCTTAGTTGAACAGATCGCGATTAGTTTTATTGGTGAAATCGGCCCTAAGTGATCAAGTTTTAACATTTTAGCAGACAACAACATACATAGACACTTTTTTTATTTTTTTTTATTTGGTATAGGTTCGCGCTTGACCACCATCTCACCTGATGGTAAGCGATGATGTGGTCGACGATGGATCGCGCTTGCCTAGAAGTAACCTATTCACTCTTGACTTAAAGACCCCTAGATTGTAGCTATTGGGAAACACAGACTTCGGCAGGGAGTTCCACTCCTTAGCTGTACGCATAATAAAAGTATTCTCAAAACGTTTAGTGCGTATGGGTGGGATGTCCACCATGTACCGATGGCGCATCGCTGTACGTCTGGTAGTCCGATGATGAAACGGGCTGGGCGGAATTAGATCATGCAATTCCATCGCACACTCCCCGAAATGTAATCGATAAAAAACCGATAAGCTGGCAACTCGGCGACGATGTTCAAGGCTCTGGAGCTTTGACTTAACCAGTGCCTCATCACCGATGAGCCTCTTGGCCCGCTTTTCGATCGACTCTAGTGCATCAAGCTGGTATTTGGCAGATCCGTCCCAGAGATGAGAACAGTACTCCATGCATGATCGAACTTGCGCTTTATACAAGCTGAGCAGCTATTCTGGCGAGAAGTACCTTCTCACCTTTGCAAGGATCCCCAACTTTTTGGCAGCCAGCTGAGCCTTTGCCTCAATGTATGGGCCAAAATTGAGAGTCGATGTCAACGTAACGCCAAGAAGCTCAAGATGGTCAGTTATTGGCACGGTCACATCTCGGAAAGTTGGAGCCGGGTGAAATTGGCTCTTTTTAGCGGAAAAAAGACACGCCTGGGTTTTAGCAGCATTAAACCTGACCAGATTGGCATCGCCCCATTCGGAGACTGCCAGCAAGGACAGGTTCAAGCGCTCCACCATGGCCTCCCGGAGAGACTGGATCTGAGGCCCGGTAGCACGAGCGTTGGACAAGTATCTCTCTGCAACAGTGCTGTCGTCTGCATACCCAAAGGTTTTAGCAGATCGTTAATGTGCAGCAGGAATAAAGTTGCTGAAAGTACCGAACCCTGAGGGACCCCGGCATTAATATCCAAGTGGTCCGACGAGCAGCCATAGATAACCACTCGAATGGACCGGTCTCTCAGGAAGTCAGCAATCCAATCACACAGACCACCGGGCAAACCGAATGAAGGAAGCTTACCAATAAGGCTTTCGTGCCAGACCCTATCAAAAGCCTTCGAGATGTTGAGGGAGACGGCAAGCGCTTCCCCGTGCCTCTCGATGGCCTCACTCCAGATTTGAATGGCATACGCTAGAAGATCCCCAGTAGACCGATTTCGGCGGAAGCCGTATTGGCGGTCACTTAGGATATCGTTTGCTTCTAGGTATGCCAGGAGCTTAGAATTGAGTACACGTTCCATACTCTTACAGAGTATGGAGGTTACAGATATGAAAGGAGGATACAGTAGAAAACAGCTTTTTTGTTAAAGTTAAGGCGTTTTACCTATTATTTATTCATTTTCTTTTTATTGCACAGTAAGTAGCCGTACACAAAGCAATTACAAAAACATTATTACATGTAATTATACAATTGACGGTCGCAGTAAGTGTTTTTAGGGTTCCCGTACCCAAAGGGTAAAAACGGGACCCTATTACTAAGACTCCGTGGTCCGTCTCTCCATCTGTCTGTCTGTCCGTCTGTCACCAGGATGTATCTCATGAACCATGATAGCTAGACAGTTGAAATTATCACAGATGAGGTATTTCTGTTGCCGACTAAAAATACTAAAAACAGAATAAAATTAATATTTAAGTGGGGCCCCCATACAACAAACATGATAATTTTGCCGTTTTTGCGATAATGGTACGGAAGCCTACGTGCGCGAGTGCGACTCGCACTTGGCGGTTTTATTTTTTACGATCCTTTATACTCCAGGACAGCTTTGAAACTACTCCAAAGTTCATAGAGGTTATTAGTTTATTATTTTTTGTGCCTATGTGATCAATAACTCGTTCTCTTTTGAGCCTGGAGCCAAGTAGATAGTATAATCAATGTTTTGATTATTTATTCCAAAATATATGTCTGCTTATCTCTGATCTTCCGCTCCTCTTAACACCTTGTTCTGTATCCCTCTTCATCACAAACATCAGTTGAAGCCAGTTGAAACCCATCACCTAAATGTCACAGCCTTGCAGTTCAATTCCTTATGACTGACACACCTTGCAATGACACGTGTCATTACAAGGTAAATGTCACATAAATCATTGCTCATGAAAACATGAATATCGATCAATTAATATCTTAGGAATTTTAATGCATCTGTGTTATAATTGTTTGTAACATATTGTATTATTAATTTATTGGTATATGAATATTATGGTACTGTATACAATAGTAATTGCTTTTTGCTAATATATTTATTAATTGGTGTAATTCTGCATTTATCACATGATTCTGAGTAATCATAACTTTTGTATATAGAGTTTTGGATGTTATTGGTACCGGATAATGAGATCCGTGTTGTTCGTAGCACAAAACATTATATGTAAACTAAACGAAGAAAAGCAACTGGTGGCTAATAGAGGAACAAACTGTGGTTATCTAGGTGCGTTCGACAAAATATGTGAATCCTATGAAAATCTGCAAATATTTTTTCAATATAGTTGTTAAACATGGCGTACTTTCAGAGGCTTTAATTATGATTCGAAAATTAAATCTTATGCATAGGCATCTTTCTGTTACGCGGTCGTGACTTTTGTACGTTACGAGCTCGATCATTAGTTTTGCAGTTTAGTTTTAAATTTATAAGTCATTTTAAAAAGTTTAGTAGCAAAGAGTTTTCATACATAGAATAAAGGGGATAGATTTTATACGAGGAAAAATGAATGATTCCGTACGTTTTAGCATTGAACTCTCAAAAGTCTTTTTAATAGTTGTTTAATATATTGAATTACCAGTTTTAATTTAATTATTTTCACATCAACATTTGTCTAAAATAGAATAGGCTGTATAGACTGTTTTCGTTGTAAAAAATGTCCAGTTGCAAAAACGCGCCTTTAGTTATAAGTCAATTTAAAAAAGTTTACTAACAAGGAGTTTTTATACATAGAATAAAATGGAATAGATTTTATACGAGGAAAAATGAATGATTCCGTACGTTTTAGCATTTAATTCTCAAAAGTCTTTTAAATGGTTGTTTAATATATTTAATTACCAGTTTCATTTTAATTATTTTCACATCAACATTTGTCAAAAATCGAATAGGCTGTGTAGGCTGTTTTCTTTGTAAAAAAAATATGTCCAGTTGCAAAAACGCGAGAAAATTTTATTTTTTTGTGAATTAACAAATCTAATTCTTTGATTTGTTTTTACTACTTCCCACAACTGTATTGAAAAATATCGTGTGATACACGGGCGTGTAGGTTATTGCAAACTCGTGTCATTAAAAACCCTCGCCTTCGGCTCGGGCTTGTTAATGACAGCTCGTTTGCAATAACCTACTTTCCACCCTTGTATCACAATGCACTAATTTTTGATCATGCATAAATACCTAAATAAGAATACCTAAACATACGACTAAGAGCAGTGGTAGCCCAGTGGTATCGGCCGTGACTTACAAGTTGTAGGTCGTGGGTTCGAGCCCAGGCAGGCGCTTTACTTTGTGTAAATTATTTCATCACCACTGCTCTCAAAACGGTGAAGGAAAACATCGTGAGGAAACCGGCATGTCCTAGAACCAAAAATTCGAAGACATGTGACATCCACCAACCCGCATTGGGCCCGCGTGGTGGATAACGGCCCATTCCCTCTCACAGAGAGGAGGCCTGTGTCCCAGCAGTGGGAACATTAATAGGCTGATGATGTGTGATGATGATGATGAAACATACGACTGATTTCCAAAAGAGCCCGAATTTAATAATAATAAAATGATATAATACAAATGTATTATCTTCACAAAGGTTGGCTTAATAAAATGACTCCGTATCAAAACGCCCTATTCGCAAAATGACATATAAGAACAGCTCGTTGAAATCTACACGCATTAAAAACACGAGAGACTAGAGTTCGTACTAAAGAAATCCTGCATTACGGATCTCAAGGTCCTCACCCTAGAGTATAAATTCCGCCAAGCCCGTTCCATCATCGGACTTCAAGACGAACGGCGATGCGTCATCGGTTCATGGTGGACATCCCACCCGTACGCATGAAGCGTTTTGGGAATACTTTTATTGTGTGGATAGAGAGCTAAGGAGTAGAATGCTCTGACGGAGTCTGTATTTCCTGATAGTTACAACCTGGGCGTCTTTAAGTCAAGAGTGAATAGGTTACTTCTAGGCAAGCGTGCCCCATCTTCGACCTCATCATCGCTTACCATCAGGTGAGATGTTCCTCAAACGCGAGCTTATCAATAAAGAAAAAAAAATGTGTTTATATTTGGCGATTTTTTGTTCGAAATTACTTTAATAAAAATAAAAAAACCTTTTATTTCCACACTCTCAAAGTATATTACAAACTAGCTGTTACCCGCGACTTCGTCCGCGTCAAGCTCGTAAAAAATATATTTTTATTTTTTTAGTTTCCCGCCGGAAATATGAATTTTCTCGTTATCAAACGTAGCCTATGTTACTCGTTATTACATCAGCTATCTACCAGTGAAAGTCCCGTCAAAATCGGTCCAGCCGTTTTGGGGATTACCCGGAACAAATAGACAGACAGACAGATAGACAGACGGACAAAAATCTTAAAATTTGCGTATTTGTTGTTAGTACCGTATATACTTTCTCGTGCATTCAATAAAACGTTGTTATTTTGATATTACATACAGACATTTCAATTTTATTTATTTGTACGTATAGACGTTGTTAGTAGTTTTTGTTAGTAATTTCACTTATTATCTAGTTGTTAGTACGGGTACTATTATTTATGCTTTGTTTTTTTCCATACCAAAAAATCTAACCCGTACTAGTTTTTTGGGTATGGACCGCTCTTCGGGTGAAGGCATTTTCCTACTTCTTCCATGCGCCACTGTCTTTGCCAACAGTCTGAGAGTCCTTTCCTGCTATTTCCTCTACAGCATCAGCCCATCCTCTTCCCCATTTCTTAGTTACACACACCATTAATATATTAGATCAGGAATTCATTTTATAACACATGAACATAGTGTTTTAACAAATTATATCAGACTCTAAGAAAGTGCTACGGACTTGTGTAAAAGTGCAAATGGACACTATTCTTAGTTTTAACATAATCTATCACGTAACATATTAAGTTAGAGTTAAATTGCTTATTAGTCTTTTAGGCTAGATCGTAATTAATTGTTAAGAATTTTGTTCTTACTAACAAAGAATAAAAAAAAAATAACAAAAATTAGAGTAGGCAGTATCAGAAGATTTCAAAACAAATTGATTTAAATTGCAACTTCCTATTTACAGTCCATTAGTTTTAATGTTTATCATTAAGCTCATGCATTGCCTTTTGTAGTATAAACTTAAGCCGATTATCTCAAATGCCGCCTTAGGCCTGATAGTTTTATTATAATAATACATTTCAAACACAAACAAATACGGATGCCGATTTATTTTACAATAAAACAAATCCTCATATTCATATCGTTACAATTTTGAATTCTTATCTTAAAGTAATAAGGTTGAAAATCGCGTAGCAAACTGGAAAGTTCAAGGAAACGCATGATAGAGTTGAGTTTTAAGATGAGATGCCTGATCTTTGTTGTTTTTGACTGACATTATGAATATGTTATGTTTTTACGGCTGGTTCCTGTGATCCGTGATATACTTTTGTTATAAGGCGTTTTAGACGTAATTTATTTTTAGGAGTTATTTCTAAAGAGGTGATTGACACTAAAGCTGTCGATAGGTTTGGTTTTTCGTAGCATGTGTAAAGGTATAAGAGGAATGCTGTGTTGTTTACGCAGTAAGATAGATCCTGGTTAAAACGATTACTTTTTTTTCTAATCTAATAGTAAGTTTTTTTTATTTGGTATAGGTTCGCGCTTGACCACTATCACACCTGATGGTAAGCGATGATGTGGTCGACAGTGAAGCATGATTGCCTAGAAATAACCTATTCACTCTTGACTTAAAGACCCCTAGATTGTAGCTATCGGGAAACACAGTCCGGGTGGGAATGCCACTCCTTAGCTGTACGCATAATAAAAGTGTCCCGTGTCCCAGTGTGTGTTTTGTGCGTATGGGTGGGATATCCACCATGTACCGACGCATCGCCATACGTCTGATAGTCCGATGATGGAACGGGCTGGGTGGAATTAGATCATGCAATTCCATCGCATACTCCCCGAAATGTATCCGATAAAAAACCGACAAGCTGACAACTCGGCGACGTAAACAATAAACAGACATGCGATTGCAGCAGGCCCGAGAGATTTGCTGTCAGTTTTTGAGGATTTTTGTTTCCATATCTCTGGTGTTCTTCATCAGATCTTCACCAAATTCGGGAACGTATTCTTTCAAATAAAAAAAAAGAATGTTTAAAGTAATCGGTGAACATAAACAAAAAAGCATACAACCGAACATAGGACCGCCTCCTCTTTTTAAGAAAGTCAGTTAAAAATATGTCTGATCAACAACACATAGTTGTAAACAACACATAGTTTGGGACAGCCATATCGTACAGTATATTATGACAGGTCTTCAAACATAGCGTCTTCGAAATTCCTTCAAATATGTATAAAGTTTCCTGTCTTATGCATTCGAATTACCCCTAATTTCAGCAAGAGATTGAAGTTTAAGACTGCCTTTCCATCGGATTTGTGTGAGATAGCTAAGCTTTAAAAATATTAGGTCTGTTTCCACTAGAACCAAGTTGCGTAGTGGTGCTGTAAGATGCACTTGGCACGTAAAATTTAAAGTTTTTTTTCCGCCAGACCCAAGCCAAGGAATGCCATGAAAATCAAACAATCCTATTTGTTGATATCATTCATATCTACGTCGGTGAATGGATGGCCGAAAAAGATCATTAAGCCGATTTGGAATACAACTCTGGGGAACCTTACATTTCAACATCGAAACCGTACAAAGATTCCAAAACAAAATCTTGAGGACGATAACCGGTGCGCCCTGGTTCGCCACAAATGGAAAACTTCACCATGACCTGCACATGACCACAGTCAAATAGGAAATACTCTTCCATACAAACAAATACAAGGAAATAATTATAGACCATCCGAACAGTTTGGCCAATGTCTTGATGGAAGACAACAGTACGATTCGCAGATTAAAACGGAAGATGACACAAGACACACTTAAATTGCAACAGTGAAGTAAAGTAGGATGCGACACATCACACAAGTTGCTTACCGAGCATGCCAATAACGAACCCAAACAACCCACTAATAAATGTCCCTGTGGCGACAGATGAGATTTAATGAGAGACAAAAAAAAATGTCTACGTCGGTAAAAGGACGCCCGATTTGTCCTGTGGATTCTGGAGTGGCGACCGCGTACCGGAAGGTGGAGCGTTGGAAGGCCTCCCACAAAGTAGACTGATGACCTTATGAGGGCAGTGGGAGTCAGCTGCACAGGACCTGTTGATGTGGCGACGCTTCAGGAGTGTATGTCTTATGAATGAAATGACCATTCACATGCATGGAGCTTCAATCTTTCACCACGATAGTAAACTCAAGCCATGCATGACCAACGGGACGTCTTAGGGCCAAAAAATAGATCCAACCCTTCTACGGTTATACCTTAATGATAGCCACTGACGCCGCAATTAACGTGGCCACCATAAAACATATTAAGAGTCCATCGACTCGACTCGACGAAGAATATAGACATGCATCGCTATGCAGCTTATCACATATCTAATGGAGATGCAGCCTAACATTTGAGCACCATACGTTGCATCGGCACTCTTGACAAACGCAGCTACCGTCTGACCACATTAAAGACTGCTCGATTTACTTATAAATTGGATTAGTGTGTGTTGTAATTGATGTTGCCATAGTGAATAAATAGGTAAGCTTTAATGTTATTTTAGGCCTTTCGCAATTCTTTTGAGCTGCAAATAAGGATGATGTCAGAGTGTAGAATGTGTAAATAGTAATAATGAATTGAAAATTCCGCAGTGGACTGAAGATGTATGGACCTGCTTTTAATTTATAGAATTAAGTTTTCTTAATTGCAGTTAACAGAGTTCTGACCACATGATGAGAGCCAAAAAACCAAGAATCGCCTATCGTTTATTCTCTGAATGAGAAGAAGACTGTAATAATATACTGGTCCAGTAACTGAGTGGTTATTTGTATCAGCATTTCCTTGCCTTCGTCCCATGTTTCTTGAGACCGATGACTCACTTTCTTAACCGACTTCCCAAAAAGGAGGAGGTTTCCCAATACACCGTACATATATATTTTTTTTTTATGTGTGTTCGCGGATAATTTCGCCGTTTATGACTTTGATGATTCTCCTTTTGTCAGAAAGGAGATATCCTAAGGGTGGTACCATGATAAGGAAACTAGGATGTGATGAAATCGTGGGAAATCTTCAAATATTATATATTATTAATAATGCAATCATTTGCACTCAGAAAGTATCATTTGGTGTGTGTGTGGAACTGATGAAGAAGACCACAATGGCCACTGGAACTCCGAAATAAAACAATGTATCCTAGTCGTGTTTGGGCTAATTGGAATCTTCATGAGATGTACTTTGGCTATAAATGATTTTCATGTTATTTTAAGGTACTTACCAAATCAAAAAACGAGGAAAATAAAAAACAATTTAAAAAATAAACTAACCGACTTCGAAAACAAAACACTACAAAGCGAAAAATAACTTTCTTTTCAAAGTAGGTGTCGAATAACGGAAAACAATGTGTACAAAAGACACCGACTTCGGAAAAGAAAGTTATTTTTCGCTTTGTAGTGTTTTGTTTTGAAAGTTGGTTTGTTTTTGTTGAAATGTTTTTTCTTTCATTCTTGACCTGGAAATATTTTTCATAATACACTAAATCAAGTGAAAACTTACTGATTATTAAATATATTAATATAACTTCAGCTCTTGATAGTCGCTAAATAGGGCCAAACCAGGAGTATGATGATAGAAAACATCTTCAATCAAATTATACTTCAATAAGTCAGGAACTGCTGTTTAACCATGACGTCTTTACTCAATACCAGGCGCCAGACATATTAATATCATTTGTAACGTGTCACAGTTTGTAAAGAAAAGATTTATACGACATCATTAATTTATGAGCTCGGCTGTGCTGCTGTATTTGTCCAACATCGTTATGCAAACGATTTATCTCTGGCTTGAAAATCTATGGGAGTATATGGCAATGATACTGCATTAAAATATTGTTATGGTTTGTTTTGATTTGCCAAAGGGCGATATAGCGCAACATACTTGACGGTAAATTATATCTGACCGTATACACCAATGCGCTCCAGAACACAAACTGGCGACGTGGCTCAAAAAGTTGCAAGACAGTACTGGTACATGCCAGGCCATGTCTACCGGGTGCCGTCGAACCTGTGGGGCCATATATCGCTGGCACAGCTGGACGGGGTCATGGTAGGCCGAGGAGAAGACGGCGGGAAGCCTTTGGTGGCTTCCTTGATAATTGATGTGAAGGGAAGGAATTGGAGATCTTTGCCCAGGATTGAGAGAGTTCAGGCTGACAAAACAATCTGGAAAGGCTGAATACGAGATCGGTTTGGCGACGCTTGAGGAGGCCTACGTCCTGTAGTCTGGAACGATGATGATAGATCACTTTTTGTACTTTCAGGTGATCACCTGTTCTATAGATCTAACTAAACACAAACTAGTCATAAAAGGCATTACTTTTATTGAGCCTGAAAAAAAATGCTTGACAGAACACCAAACCTCAAACCAAAACTAACCGGCCGGGCGAATAAGTGATTATACTTTTTGAGTATTAATTACTGGGGTCATTGGGCATTTGTTCGTTGATAATGATGATTGTGTACAGAAATCGCTTATGCCAGTAGCCACATACAACAATTATATCCAATTACACCGCCACCGTAAATTGAAGCCCATATAGGCCAGGACCTTTACTTTTCATACGCTTTGCAAAGTTAAGCTGACCGAACAGGATTACCTAACACTTACCTCTTTGATCTCGCATTAGATATCATCACAGAGCACAGAATAGTCGCGCTGGCAGTGAGAACTAGAAACGTCAAACTAATAGTCGTGGCTGCGCAAGTTGTGATGAGTGCAAGTTTCAGCTGGCAGATGCAGGTACAGAATCGAGCAGTCGATTTGTATTATGCGTTATCGGTTAAACCTACTCAGCAACGCTTGCCGACGTTGGCCCGTGGATGGGTGACCATCTGGTCCCGGCTGTCATTAATAGATCTTCGACAGTCGTTATGGATTGTCATAAGCCAGAAAATAACACCAGTGTTGGCAAAGGGTTTTGTATTAACCAGTTCCTGGATTGTGGAGGTAAGGTAAGCAGGCACTCATTGTCAAATATCCACATAGACTGGAAGCCAGCCACAAAAAAGTTGGGAAAAGTCCAGGCAGATTGATTGCATCAGTTAATCTCATTGACATGACGTACCAGGTTTATTTGAAAGAACAAAAGAAAACACATTTTTTTGACACAAGCCACAGCACACAACATTAACATTAAAAAAAAAACAAAACTTAGACTACTAAATAAAAATAATATAGATAAAAAATCGGCTAAGTGCGAGTCGGACTCGCGCACGAAGGGTTCCGTACCATTATCGCAAAAAAAAGCAAAATGATGACGTTTGTTGTATGGGAGCCCCACTAAAATTTTTTTTTTTCTGTTTTTAGTTATTTGTTGTTATAGCGGCAACAGAAATACATTATCTGTGAAAATTTCACCTGTCTAGCTATCACGGTTCATGAGATACAGCCTGGTGACAGACAGACAGACAGACGGATCGCGGAGTCTCAGTAATAGGGTCCCGTTTTTACCCTTTGGGTACGGAACCCTAAAAAGAGACCAAAAAATATAGATAAAAATAGATTTGAAAAGTGTTGACAATGCCATTTCTAGCAGCGGCAGCCAAAACGTCTCTGTGGTCTGTGGAAATCATAAATTATTTGAGCCATCGCTTCCTTTGCTTCGCCATATATTATAGTCATTAATGTTTGCTAATACACAGTAATATAAGCAAACCTTTTGAACGAATTCTAAGCGATTTGATTTCATGGTGAATTATTCATTAATGTTATGTATGAAGTGGCTTAAATTAAACTTGAGTGTTATGATGATATTAATCATCATTGGCTTTTGTGATTATATTGTGGGAGTGAAGGATACGACATAAATATGAGTATGTATAGGTAGCTCATTAAGGGTGTGGAATAGGGATGTAACAATGGTCATCTTAGAAGAGATGACTTACTCCCGACTTCTGATATAAGTATTTGGAGTTGAGTATTTGTCATTAAGTATTTGAAGTTGAGTATTTGTCATTAAGTATTTGAAGTTGAGTATTTGTCAATCTTTACAAACCTGTCAAAATTTGGCATTTTAGTATGGTTTCATAGTGAGAAATCCTGCAGGTCCTAGAACCAAAAATCGAAGACATGTAATATCCACCAACCCACACTGTGTGGTGAATTATGCCCCATTCCTTCTGACAGAGAGGAGGCCTGTGTCCCAGAAGTGGGAACACTAAGGGCTAGTGATGATGATGAAGAATTTTTTTGGAGTCTGTTGATGGTGGTATAGATGCTGTTATAGGCTCGCACTCGCGGAGGTAGATGTGAAGACAGAGATACCCTTTCTTAGGAAAGTTTCCCACACGCAGAGGCAGATGCCAAGGCAAAACTACGATTTCGCCTAGGCATCAGCCTCTGATACTGTTGCGCAATTACGATTTATTGGGGAAGTTCTCCACTTGCGGAGGTGGAAAAAACGTTCCGTTACATCTCTAGTGTGAAATATTTAAGATGATTGTTGGTTAATACTACGCCTGTCACCTATAATAAGTATGTCTATTTAGTTAGAACATAATTTATTATGTGTCCAAATCATTAGTGAATGCTTGGATTCAAACAATGGGCTAGTAGTTGCTATATGCGCTAAAATAAACCATCAACGACTGCGCCTTTACATATAATGTCAAATTAGTTCATCATCATTATCGTTTGAGCCGAAAGCCCCAAACATCGCCCATTCTGTGGACTTTCGCGGCACTCTCTAACAGGTCATCGTTCTACCTTGAGGGAGGTCTTTTAACTCTGTTTTTCCCGGTATGCAGTCTCTACTCCAGAACTTTTCGGCCCTTTTGGCCATCCGTTCTCCTTGAATAATGTGCCCTGCCCACTGTCACTTCGAGTGTTCTCATTGGCTCCTTTTCTCTTTTTAGGGTTCCGTACCCAAAGTGTAAAAACGGGACCCTATTACTAAGACTTCGCGATCCGTCTGTCTGTCTGTTTGTCTGTCCGTCTGTCACCAGGCTGTATCTCATGATACTCTCTCATGAACCGTGATAGCTAGACAGTTGAAATTTTTACAGATGATGTATTTCTATTGCCGCTATCACAACAAATACTAAAAACAGTATAAAATAAATATTTAAGGGGGGCTCCCATACAACAAACGTGATATTTTTGCCGTTTTTTGCTCGATATTAATAACGGCTACAGGTAGACGCTTGAAATATTCACAGAATGTTTAGTTATATATTTACTTCAAAAAATAATAATAATTAAATTAAAATAAAATAAATTAAGGGGGGCTCCCATACAACAAACGTGATTTTTTTGCAGTGTTTTGCGATAATGGTACGGAACCTTTCGTGTGCGAGTCCGACTCGCACTTGGCCGGTTTTTTTTAATTTTAAGAATACCAGCTTAAAGTTAACGCTACTCGTATAGTCACTACTTCTATTGAAGAGTATGCTATATGTAGATGGCTGAAAGAGAAAGGGATTCGTGTAGGCGAATAGAATAATAATATCTACCTTTTTGTTAGCAACGAAATTAATTTTTCATACACAAAAGAACATGGGCATTAAGTTAAAGTAATCAATCAATGAGTTTAATTAATGGGTATTGAACGCGAACCGTTTTAGGCTCATTACTCATTATATTCTTATCTCATAATTAAGATAATTTAACCAATCACAAAAATAAAACCTACGAGGTAATAGACAATGTAAACAATACACACGTAGGAAGATGTGCGTATGAACAAAAATGGCGCATTTTGAACATCTGTTGCATAAAACAGACACTGGTTCTCAAACAATTTTTGGTAGCGGAAAATGCGTAATGCGTCACTGATGACTGATGAGGAGATATGGGATTCCCCAACATTGGCCGACATACAAGCGTCTATGTTTTAGAATTTTCAGCATCTTTTCAGCCGAAAAATGTCCACTGCTAGACATATTGTCTACTCAAGTGTCGCTACAGCGACAGTTACAATGATTCTGTTTAAAATAAGAATGCTCGTCTGGCAATTACATTTAAGGTTTTTATGATATATCTCTGATCTTAAAACAACCCAATAACTTTTACAATTGATTTTCAATGTTAATAAGGCATTTATGCAATTAAAATGAAATAATTTCGCATAACCGGTAACCATCTTGATTTCATTACCAACCTTTTAGAATCACTGGCAGTCCATCCATTTTGGGAACTGAAGGACGATTGTAACAAATTAAATTACTTCAATATATCTAAGACGACCTTAGCTTTAGTTTAATCATTTAGCTGACTATTTTAGGATTCATGGTTAGGATGTAATTATGTGGTTACTGACTAATGATTGCTTTTATTTTGGTTTCCTTTGTGTGTGCGTGGTATCTGATAATCCGGCTAAATAACTAGATTTTTTGAAGATCCTTTCCACATAGGATATTGTTCATCATCTACGCCAAAATACGTCCATTACAAAACTTATGCCTTCTACAAGCGTGTAGGGGATTCTTGCAGCCTTAATCAGGTCGTTGGTCCACCTAGTGGCATTCTTTGATGCGGAAGAAATAGGAAATTGTTATTAGGTTTTAGTTTTTCAAAGATATAGACCGTAGACTTTGCGTTGGAAGGCCTCCCACCAGGTGGACCGATGACCTGGTGAAGGTTGCGGTGATTCGCTGGTTGCGAGACGCACGGGACCGGTCAATGTGGCGACGCTTGGGGGAGGCCTATGTCCAGCAGTGGACGTCTTTCGGCTGATATGATGATGATGATGATGGACCGAATCATTGAAATCTTCTTTCACTCATTCATTTCCGGGAATGGGTGCCGATAAGGTTCAATATTAGAAATTTGTAGCAAGTTGTGCGACACTATTACTGACAATGTTTTTGCACTGATTGGTCCACTCAAATATGTATGGTTCTTTGTGACCATCTCAGAATCTAATCTGTATGGTCCTCATTGGATCTGATCAAAATTATGATCATTATTGTCAACCACACCGTACTTACATTAAAAGCAAACATCTAACACTTCAACTCATGTACTATCGAGTCCTTCTTAAAATCATTATACGCACTTCCAAAAAAACTAGGCAGTAATTTCTACCTAATCTACAATTTTTATGAACCCAAATACAAAACGTAACAATTATAAAAATAATCTACATTCACAATAATTACTTTATTTAAACAATGCTGGCTTTCTACTCTGCCTCAAATAGGCCTAGCGTGACGGTTGCGCAACTATTGTAAGAGTTAAATGTTATATTAAATTATAACTACCTATTATAATTTGACTGTCTTTGCGCACGGTAAAGGCTTGTAGGCAACGGCTTCATAATAATTTTGCGATGTTGAGACCTTATATGTGCCCCAACCAACACAATGGATTGATACTGAGATTTTTTTGAGAAAAAACTTTAGCTTAAGAAAAATGTTTGCATCGGACGAAAAACCTGAAAATAAGTAGGCAAAATTGCAGAGAGAAAAGCTAATTTACAATGAGTGAAATTAATTTGCCTTTAGTCAAATGTTTTCTTTTATTTTGAAATATATTTTTAAGGAACTCTTTAGGAATCTGGAAATCATTGCACCATCTTCGTGTTGAGGGTACAGTTCAATTCTGTTGGTCCTATAATTCACCACTTCCACGGGATAGTCAGTGGCAGCAAAATTCAGAAAATTTTATGATATTTAGTATGCGAGTACGTAAATACACACGCTAAAAACTTTTTAAATTTTCCACAAAGTTCATTAGTCATTATTAGAGGAGTTTCTTCGCCTTCAAACCACTCATCAGTAGGCAAACAATATCTTAGCTCACCATGTGGGCTGAAACAAATTAATGATAGCACACTAACAGTATTTTACTTACAAACATACACAATATTATTAATAATAGATGCTAATTATCTTCTATTGTGCACTTGCATCAATGTTATATACCTGCTGAGATTGTAATCTGAAAGTTTATCTTTCTGTCTGTTTGTTAGATGTGGTTTTACTGCTAAACTGCTGGCCACAATTTGGTAAAATTCAGCAAATGGATAGTAAAAAGTATGCAGAGAAATGTATAAATATTTTTTTGTGATGTTAAATTCAGAACTGTTTCTACCTACTAATGAATAGCTACAGCTGCCAAGTCTTTCCCCAACTAAGTTGAGGCTGGTTTCGAATCTAACAGGATAAAGCTGTATTCATTTGAATTATTTTACAAGGACCGTGAGATCTGACCACTACAACTAATTGACTATTAAAACTGGTAAAACTGGAAGTCAGACTTTCGAGCTTCTGACTACCTGTTGCGACTGTCATAGTGCGTCTTGCGGGAGTTTGTTGCGCCACTTCTCCGCTTAGGCACTTGTCACACCGCCGATGAGGAAGCCATTAGATATCGACTATTTTCTCGCTGAAGAAACGGACAAAAATCTCGTGTCAATAAAAGAGATCCATATATTAATAGTTGATCACTGGCCGTTCACACTGCCGGCGATCACTCTCTCCATTAGTTTGTTGCAGCGACAAGAGCTATCAAAGATAATACTCGCTCGCTCGCTGTGCGGTCAGAACTCACGCAGAGAGACCAACCAAGTGTGCGCGTGCAGTTTTGCGCAGGACTGGCCGTCCCGAGCGAGTGGTGCGAGTAATCGCCCGTCGCACAAGAACACTCGCTTATAGCCGAGTGATAAATCTATCGGAACTACGCACTCACTTCTCGCTGCTCGCCAACTCGTATCTTATTTCTAGCTCTACCCGATTTAACGATAAAAAAGTTTTCATTTGCAGCCTAAGTAGAATACAAGACCTGTGATTTTGATAATGAAAGATGAATTAATAACCTACATCAAATTGTACTGATGAGTATATCCGGGGTAAATATTTCAAGTCGATGTGTGTTTCTGAATTTCCATAGAAATCTCATTGTAGAATTTATAGGATCACATAATATATTGTAATGTCTTGTACATGATAATCAATGGCATTGGTATAGGATTAACCATTACAAAGCATTTTAATTAAACAGTATGTAATGATTGTACCTACGAGCAATTACTTACAAAATAATTAAAACCTTAGCTGCTCAAGCAGGATGTGCTGAACTTACCTATTGAAGGTTTTGTCACGTTTGAGCTTTATAAATAGATCTATATTATGCTGATCCAGCTTTGAGGCAGGTTTTCTGTCTCTGCTCTTCTCTCTTTGAGTTATTCGAATATTCAGATAGTAGATGGTTAGTACTCGTACCTTCAAGAAAACTAATATCAATTCACCGAACAACATACCTTTATTGAGAAAAATCGCACAAATCCAAGCCTATGCAACTTCTCAAAGCCAGAAAAATGTTGAGGCAACGATATTAGGCGTATCGTGTCATAAGCCGCAAATACACGTATTGAAACTACAACTTAAAAAAAAAAAACTGTATTTGAAGTCATTAATAAAAATGGGATCAGATAAATTTATTGGAAGAAGGAATTGGGTTGTTGAATTTAAAAAAAAATACGATTTTTAAAATTTATTTTGAAACTTTACATATCATAAATTATATTGTCGTTGCAAAAATCTCTTAAATATTTTTTTTCAATTTATTATAAGCAATTGAAAATCGATAAAATTTTAAAAAGAACCACCTGTCTACGAACGGGCCATAATTGGTCGCCATGTTGGTGACGTCATAACGTTCAAGGAATTTCACCATAGTACAGTGTCACGTAAATTTACTAAAAATATCCGAAAATTAGTGCAAAAATATTATTTATAACAGCAAATTTTATTTAGACATGTGTGATAAAGGATTCATAAAGGCAAATTTCGAAAAGATATCCATCTGATGGACGATTTGGAAAAATTGAGCTTAAGTAAAGTAGTCGTAATGAATATTACGCGATAGTGGACCGCGACCGGTGTTTGTCATTGTTGTTCATTGTACACATTACATTTAGAAACATAATTGTCATAATGTAATTGTTGTTACATATGGGTAGGTGATATTCGTGTAAAATAAAAAGCTAACAAACACGATTGGCGCGCAACTTCGACTTTAGATATCAAAAAACTTCATAGCTAAATATTATACAACCCGAAATCTGTGGAGCCTTTATTTTTATTTATTTTTTGCATAACATCCTTAAAATTTTCGGTATTTTTTATTATTTGCATATCCCTTTATAATATTAAACACAAATATCTATATAATATAATTACAAACACTAAAAAACTTTGTAGAACAAAAACGTGAAAATATTAATTCGGTACATTTTCAAATATCTCTTAAATGCGTCGACCGATTTTCACAATTCAAACAGAAATATTAGTTTTACGCCTATATCCGTCATTTAAAATTAAAATAATGAATATATCTCCATAAACAAAAAATCATGTTTTCAAGTTACGTAATTATACTAAAATGTCAACTTTGCTCGAAAGTTCCCTTAAAAATTTACTTTTCTCAATCTTTAATGATCAAATTAAGAGTTTAATCAGAATCTAATACTAAATTTGAACAAGATAACAACATAATTAACATATTCTAATTGGAATCTAGTTAGACATAGAACATTTCTCAAAACTTTAGTACAGTTTGCTAGGTTGGGTATTGCGCGAATCACATAATAATGGGGAGTTATTTGTAATATTCGTACATAATGATGTGAAGCAAGCACGATAACTTTTAAGGTTCGATATTTATGATCAATGTATTCGATATTCATCAATATATTGACGATAATAACAAGATGGAATTGGTTATAAGTCAAAACACTGTATAAGCTATGTGCCACAATGAGTAGAAATGAACGTTGTGACGTCACACGGGCTCGGCTTTGTTCGGAAAACTGTCGGGGTGTTTTCGGTACTGCATTCAAAAAAATATTTTCGATTGGATTTTACTTTGTAATTACAATGAAAAAAAAAAAACTAAAAATAGTTTTGTATGAAAACTTATATATGATCTTTCCATTTATTACAAAAAAAAAGTTGGTTCAACAAACCAATTATGCGGGGAATTCACTAAAAAACTTGGCGGCAAGCATGCCTGCAGGCCATGTCCTCCGGACATTGCTGCCATTGATCTCAGCGATGGTCACCCACTTACTTCCACATCTTTCAATATTAAGGAATATACCAAAGACTCTAGGTCAACAATATGGTATCAAAATCTCAAACCAATCACAGTCACTAGTGACCTATATACCTGTTTCAAAATTGCTCATTCAACCTAGTTCGTACTACTTCTACCAACGCAAACTCATCAACGAAGAATGCATTACACAACAGTGACGTCATTACCCCATAGAATCATAGGAACATAGAAAATGTGTACAATATTGAATTAATTATCGTTTATATTGTAACATAAGACAATTTAATCACAGTATCAATCACAATGAGATACAGATGCGATTTGTCTGTCTGTCTGTTTTGTACATTATGGGAGTTGTGACCAGGAGTTATGTGGTTTGGAGGATTTTCTTATAATTTGTAGACTGGTTGGCCTGCGTCCGAGGATTTCTGGTTTGAACTTTTGCGTTAATTACATTAGTATAGTATCGTCTGTTGTGAAATATATGATGAGCTCAATTTATATATATATATGATTCAGTCACCACAGAATCCTTGAGAAAATGAATGCAGAAGCTTTAGTGAGATTATCTAAACAGTTTACTTTCTGGTTCCAGGTCTGATATAAGCTACCAATAGTCCTGAACTTTATTTAACATGGAAACAAGAGACGCGGGCAACAGTTTCGGTATTTTTTTTGACACAATCCGCACTATTCCCAAACCACTGCAACTTCTAAAATCCAGAATCAACAGTGGCGACCACCAGAAAAGCGCCGAGGCAATGAAGCTCGACGAAGTCCCAGATAATGAATTTAACTGTCTTGGATCCCGCAACGAAATTAATCAGAAAAGAATTTACGGAGGAGTAGGAAAAATACAAATTTCCACTTCCCTCCATATCAAGCAGGAGACAGAACAAACAAGGCCAATAGGCACAAATGGTCGTTTACAACTGGGATAAGCCCAGTTCCTAGCACGACAGATAAAAATTAGGATTAATATTAATGGGTCCTAACATCGTGAGCTATATTTGATTCCAATAATAGGTATGGAAAAAACGCTTGAACGCACGGAAATTTGTTCTAGTTTCCACAAGGTCCGTATAGTAAACAACTCCTGATGCAGCCCGTACATTTGTATATTGCATAACAATCATGCTAAAATGGAATTGGCCCGGACACATAATCTGCCGGTTCAATATCCACTAATGGACCACATTCACGACCCAGGGTCTCTTTTAATGGAAAAGTGACATCATGGTAGGCCCAGATAAAGGGATGAGCTGAACTCCATCCATAGGAACTGGTCCTTAGCAGCATTAATTAGAAAGAACTGAAAAGAAAGCAGGGTATCTTCCGAAGAAATTAAAAAATTGAAAGCAGTCACAATAAAATATTGTAGGTAATAATTACTAACCATTTTCAAGATTTTTGAATAATCAAAATTGCCTGAAGATCTTTCACAAACTTGCAGCAGACTTGGTGATCTTAACAACATCAAGACAGGAAGGTGTTGTTACACGATGTTGCGCCCACGCACACCAACTATACCTACATACAACTGTATTAATTACATTAATCAAAGAATATGAAGATGAAAGTGAACATTTTGGAAAGTCGTTACGGTAGCCAGCTTGTTAGTGAGTTAATTGCTGGTAAAATTTATGTTACGATAAGAATTACCGTGTCAATGATATAATTATAGAGAACTTAGTTAGTTTTGGCTGATCCCTAATTATGGCCCAGGATAAAATAATATCTACTAACAGTAAGTACTTCACTTTTTAGGATTCCGTACCTAAAGGGTAAACACGGGACCCTATTACTAAGACTCCGCGGTCCGTCTGTATGTCTCATGAATCGTGATAGCTAGACAGTTGAAATTTTCACAGAAGATGATGTATATTTGTTGCCGCTATAACAACAAATACTAAAAACAGAACAAAATAAATAAATAATTGGGGCTCCCATACAGCAAACGTGATTTTTTGGCATTTTTTGCGATAATAGTACGGAACCCTTTGTGCGCGAGTCCGACCCGCACTTGGCCGGTTTTTGTAGTTCAACAGTGGTCAGGCACCGGCCAGTAGTCCTCCTATACATAGTTTTAGGCAATAGTCCTGCACCAACCGGGGATTGCCCTTGGGTGCACTTGCGTAGTTCATACAGGGATAATCGTCGGTTGGCCTCTGCGAGTTGGCTTCGGCCCCTCGCAAGCCTTTCAAAGGACCGGGTCCCGAGATTGTCAAAGTACTTCACTTTTATTTCTTGCATTAATAAAACACCTTTTTTGTTTCAAACAATACTGAATGGGCTAATTCAGCCACAATGTGGGTCCCGGAAAATGTTCGGCGACAGCGCAACAGACTCTGGGAATATGGCGGAATTAGTTCGACACCTACTGATTAGTCCAAGTTTCCCCATAATCATGAGGAATGGAAAGAAGAAGTACTAGGGAGTAAAGGGGTACGCTTAGGAACAACTTATCGTTCAAAATGCATTTCATGGTTCTCTTGAAATTGACCTTGTTTGATGTCTAGTACAGAGATTCAAAATATAGAAAGCCTACGACAAAAACTAAAGATGACCATCAAACAACTCACTCCGTGCCGCCCTTCTGAACAATCCGCCGCCATTTCCCACACACACCCGCCTTTCAAAATGAGGAAACAAACTGGCATCTAACAACATCAAAACATCAGTTGTATAAAGCTATTTACATACTGATACATGTGTATTGTTCGCCAGTGAATCATGCCTCCTTGACACGTGCGTGGGACTCACAATGGGTGGAACGCGAGGATCGGACGCCTGGGAGAAGGATTTTTGGGTTTCGTGGGTAGGTAGAGTAAGGCTGATTGTGATTATAATGAGGCTTAGGGAAGTAGCTTCCGTTTTATTATCTCATCTCATCTTCTTAGAAGGAATGACTCTGCTTTTCACTTCATTATTTAAAATACTGTAACTGGAGAGGTCAAATAGTTCGCGGAACTTTTTCCTTTAAAACTTTTTTACAAAACAATACAACCGACATACAATTAAAAACACCACAAAGTGAAAAATAACTTCTGTTCTCGGTGTACCTGTTTTCTTTTGTCACTGACTTTCGAAAAAGAAGTAATTTTGCAGAAGCTAGTTTTTATCTAAATGACGTAGCATGGTCAGGTCATCGCCACCATATCAGCCGAAAGACATCCACTGCTGGACATAAGTCTCCTCCAAGCGTCGCCACATTGACTGGTCCCGTGCGTCTCGCATCCAGCGGATCGCCGAATAGTGGATACCTAGAACACCATACCAACTTGTTCTAGGTACAAATTATTAAACAAATAATTTGTTTAAATCGTATACACGACCATTTTGCCTTTAAAAATAACACAGATAAAATAATTCAATCGATCCTGACCTTGACTTTAAAACATATATTTACAGCCTTCCCTCGGCTAGACAGCTAGAACATACGCAATGCGCATAGCTTTGAAATTAGACGTCTGCTAGCTATGACTGACATACCTATTCAATGTGTCTGTCAGTCAATGTAAGACTCAATTGAAGAATCCTTTTGTTCTTTTGATTTTAGAATAGAATAGGCGCAGATGTGAATTCCTTACTACAAGTCTGGTACTGAACTGCAGTGCAGTTCTCACACAAACCTTTGTCGAGATCTTGTCTTCTTTATCTACTTACTTTTTACCCGGCTGCAAGGCAAGGGTTATGTTTTTCGCGCGTATCTTGTATGTTTGTATGTATGTAATATTCTTTATTACCTCATATCTTTCAAACTTCTTGGCGGATTTTTATAATTAAGACATCTTTAAATAGGTCTTGACCGCCCAAGTGTTCTCAGCTAAGTGCCTTTAAAAAAAAAGGAACATGACGGATTTTGGGCGCCATTTTGTGGGGTTCCAATTTTATTTTCTTCCTTTCCCATCGAGTGGGATATCAAAATGAAGGGATTTTAGAGGAGATTTCAAAAATATATAACACTTATATGTTTAAATGTACCTAATTAGAAAAAATATTTTAACTAAAAAGTTATAAATAAAAAAAGTTAATTCAAAAAATCAAAAAACCCGCCTGCTTAAAAAGCGAACTAAAAAGACGTAAACAAGAAGAAAATTATCTTGTGCAGTCGGAGGATACATCTCGTATCTGACCAGCTCGCGAATATGTATCCTCGGACTGCACAACATGATTTTTTTCTTGTTTACGTCTTTTTAGTTCGCTTTTTAAGCAGGCGGGTTTTTTGATTTTTTGAATTAACTTTTTTTATTTATAACTTTTTAGTTAAAATATTTTTTCTAATTAGGTACATTTAAACATATAAGTGTTATATATTTTTGAAATCTCCTCTAAAATCCCTTCATTTTGATATCCCACTCGATGGGAAAGGAAGAAAATAAAATTGGAACCCCACAAAATGGCGCCCAAAATCCGTCATGTTCCTTTTTTTTTAAAGGCACTTAGCTGAGAACACTTGGGCGGTCAAGACCTATTTAAAGATGTCTTAATTATAAAAATCCGCCAAGAAGTTTGAAAGATATGAGGTAATAAAGAATATTACATACATACAAACATACAAGATACGCGCGAAAAACATAACCCTTGCCTTGCAGCCGGGTAAAAAGTAATTTAAGTAGATAAAGAAGACAAGATCTCGACAAAGGTTTGTGTGAGAACTGCACTGCAGTTCAGTACCAGACTTGTAGTAAGGAATTCACATCTGCGCCTATTCTATTCTAAAATCAAAAGAACAAAAGGATTCTTCAATTGAGTCTTACATTGACTGACAGACACATTGAATAGGTATGTCAGTCATAGCTAGCAGACGTCTAATTTCAAAGCTATGCGCATTGCGTATGTTCTAGCTGTCTAGCCGAGGGAAGGCTGTAAATATATGTTTTAAAGTCAAGGTCAGGATTGATAGAATTATTTTATCTGTGTTATTTTTAAAGGCAAAATGGTCGTGTATACCATTTAAACAAATTATTTGTCTAATAATTTGTACCTAGAACAAGTTGGTATGGAGCAAGACTTGTGACATCTACCAACCCGAACTAGGCCTGTGTGGTAGATTACGGCCCATTCCTTCTCTCACAGAGTGAAGACCTGTGTCCCAGCAGTGGGAACATTAACGGGTTGATGATGATGATGAGTCAGTTTCTTAGGGTAATCGGTGACACTCACTAAAAGCCTTGGTTTTCATGTAAAGATTTGACAATACCCATCTATTGCTTGTAGTGGTCTCCGAAGCAAATCCGTGTATTGTGCTAACAATATAGCCCCTGAATTATCTACAGTTTCTATCTTACTAATATTTTTAATGCCTGAGTTAAGTTTTATTACTTATTGATGATATTTTAAATTAGAAGCTTCCGGACTCAAAATTAAAGAAATCAATTGGCTGCAATCAATGTTAAATGTTAAATATTTTTGTAATTAACATTTAAATATCTACAAATTCATATATTTACTTTAATTACACCAATATATGAAAATATCTGGTTTGAATTTTGTACGAAATAGTTAATGATGAAAATTGCTTCATTTACGAAAATCATAAACAACTGGGTAATTATGATTCTGATTTTTATCAGTTTTCTTATATTTTGGGGTTCTGTATTCAAATGGCAAAAACAGAACCGTTATATAATGTTGACCTATCTGGCTGTCTGGATGCCTATCAGCCATTTTGCTAGAAGACTATTGTCAGTTTGTCACTATATCTTTAGAAGCTACTACGTTTTGACGAACGCATCAACATCATCTTCCTGCCCTTGTCCCATATTACTTGGGGTCGGCGCAACACGTTTTATTCTTCCATACCGTCCTGTCCCCCGTCACGCCATCACTGACTCCCTTTTCTTGCATATCACTCCTCACACAGTCCATCCATTTTTTCTTTGGCCGGCACCTCCCTCTCCATCCATCCACATCTATATTCATAACTCTTTTAGTAACATGCGTTTCATCCCTCCTCATTACTCTCTTCTCTTCTCCTCATCAAACGAACGCTTAATTACTTTACTTTTGCAGTTTCTTTGAGAAATACTTTGAAAAGCAAAATTATTTTTACAGCCGATAAAATCTAAATGGCATGTGACTAAGAAACTCATTCTTGTGAGTAGTCCGATACGCACTTGGCCAGTTTTTTCCAGTTAAACCTACTACAAGGTTACAATTTTAGATCTTAATGTTCAATTCTTCCTCAATAATTTAACAATTAAATGGCAGAACGGCAGTTCAGAGATATAATTATCAAACAACTGCTGTTCATCATAATACCGTAAATATAAATTTTAAATCAGTAATTTTTTAGTCATGTTGTCTTGAACGAATTACAAAAAATACACATAAAGCAATGTTTGCATAATTAAGTTTCAGTTAAAAAAAATAACTTTGTGTCTTCATTTTCATTTTTTTTGCAAGGTTCCTTATACACATTATCCACTGCTGGGACACAGGCATCCCCTCTGTGAGAGAGGTAATGGGCCTTAATCCACCACGCGGTGTCTTGCGGGTTGTTGGATGTCACATGTCTTGGAATTTTTGGTTTTAGGACATGCCGATTTCCTCACGACGTTTTCCTTTTCCGTTTTAAAGGCAGTGGTAATGAAATAATTTACACAAAGTAAAGCGCCTTCCTGGGTTCGCACTCATGATCTACGACACGTAAGTCGGGGCCGTTACCACTGGGTCACCACTGCTTTTGCAAGGTAATCAAGTCAAAAGCTAGAATCGCCAGAACAGTCAATCCAAGACGGAACAACATAGCACAGGAAAGTGATGAGATCCGATGCCAAATAATGGGACCAGGGAAGGTAAAGAAGAAGAATCAAGTCAAAGAAAAGGAAATGACTGTTGACGGGCGAATGATAGTAGAAAACTTGATGTGCCTACTCCATGTAACATAGGACAAGGGCATGAAGATGATAAGATGATGAAACGTGTCGAATCCCTAACAATGAACCAACTGATTGTATCTTTGCCCTACATTAAAACTAACAAACTACCTTTTTAGTTTCTGTACCCGAAGGGTCCAAACGGAACCCTATTGCTGTTACTCACATGTCCATCTGTTTGTCTGTCGTCTGTCACACAGGTTTGACAGTTAAACGGTTGAAGCTACAGTCTTAAAATTTTCACAGTATAAGCATCTTGTTGACCCAAAGCCATACAAATTGTACCATAGATGAGATATGGGTGGCGCGAAAAAAAATTTACCTACCCCATCGAGTGGTGTATCGTTGTTTTGAGCTTGTCGAGTAGATAAATGCTCTATTTGTTGTTTTAAATAATATTTCAAAACAAGGGAATGAGAAGCCAGCAAAGTCAGCTTTTTTTTTAAATTTTGTTCCGAGGCATTTATCAACTTCCCATTGACCCATGAACTTCAAATTCGGTGATAATATTTATTATTATGTATATTTTACTAACACATACCAATACACTGATAAATCAATTTTTCTTTGAAATTTCCAACTTGTTTTTAATGTGCGAAGTCCGACACGCTCTTGGGCGTTTTTTTTATTAATATTATAACCAAAATTACTCAATATAATTTTAAACTATACGTACTATACTATCTTTGCGGATAAAATGAACTTGAAATTATTCATTTTCTTTGCATATTTAGATGCAAATGTATTTTACCTTACAAAGAAAGTAATTCAAAGCAGATCACTTCTAGTAACCTCACGTACTTACATGTTTCCATTTTCCTTCGATAAATGACAATTAACATCGTTCTCACATACAAATACCTACTTAACGACACAATTAAAGAAATCTGCATGATCAGTAACATACTGGCGACAGGATAATGACCCCCATTTATGGAAAAAAGGACATGCCAGTTTCCTCACGATGGCGATGTTTTCCTTCATCGTTTTGAGAGCAGTGGTGATGAAATAAATTATACGAAGTAAAGCGCCTACTGCCACGACCTAAGCTCGTTGAAGCTATAACTGCTGGGCCACCACTGCTCTCACTTTTATGCTGATGTGATTTATAAACTGGAAATCATAATGAATGATTCTTCGAAGGGTTGTTCCAGTGAATCATTGGATGATTCCCGTCTTTATCTACATAAATAGCCGAAGTATTTTTACACAAGCTAACTTTTTTGCACAATCGCTTTTTAAAAGCAAGTCACTCAAACTAACGTAGATCTGTAAACCAAAGGCGGAATCTCATTCAATAGCCCTTAAATATAGCTACTAAGCCATAACCGTTACTAAAATGTCATTCTGTAATTGACTTTTATTGGTCATCTATTTCAGCACTGAACTTTACGAGAAAATAATTGAACCTATTTGATGATAATGCCTTTTCCCAAAGCCATTGTACAATTATAATGGCTTTGGGAATTCATTGAATCTGGTAAAATATGACTCACTTGTGTTTAATATCTTATGGGTCTTTAAATTGTCATTGTAAAGTACCGATAATGTGAATCCAATTAATTATATTTAATCTTTTGTTTGTTTGTTTGCCATGATATCACGATGAGAAAAGTTTATCTTGTTCATGGTAAAGTGTTCTAATAAGCATTTATGAGTTCGTTTTTTTAAGAAATTGATTTTTAAAATACTTACCAGTTTTTATAATCATCATCATCCTTCACCTGGCCTAATCCCAATTGGGTTATTATACACTACAGCCATTGTAGGTTTTACAATTTTACTGGCATCTTGTCTTTTCGGTGTACACTACTCGTATTAAGTGTGAAGCAAAGTGTGTAAATAAGTTCGCTATTCATTATTCATGAGATATGTACTGTTTAGGCGTATATATTCCCCAATGTTTTCGCAGTACTGGCCATGCGCCCGCTTGGAGCCAGAATATCAATATTCAACCTCCTTTTGAACAGTTTTTTACCCGACTGCCGAAGGAGGGTAATGTGTTTATCAGTCTATGTATGTATGTATGTATATATGTATATATGTATGTATGTATGTATGTATGTATGTATGTATGTATGTATGTATGTATGTATGTATGTATGTATGTATGTTTGTTCCTATGTGGCGTTCCAGAGACCAAACGCGTTGACCGATTTTGATCATTCTTACGTCAATCGATTCGTCTTAATTCTGCGAGTGTCACTGGCTACATTAAAATTGGAAAAAACAAAAATGGCGGATTTTGGGCGCCATTTTGTGGGGAAAAAAAATTTTTTTTTCGTCCCAGCCCATCGTGTGGGGTATCAAAATAAAGGGTTTTAAAAGTCGATTTCAAAAATATAAAACACTTATATGTTTAAATGTACCTAATTCTAAAAAGTTGTAAATAAAAAAAGTTAATTAAAAAAATCAAAAAACCCGACTGCTTAAAAGCAAACTACGTAAACAAGAAGAAAATCATGCTGTGCAGTCGGAGGATACTTCTGGTTTTGGTCCGCCAGCTCGCGAATAAGTATCCTCCGACTGCACAGCATGATTTTCTTCTTGTTTACGTTTTTTTAGTTTGCTTTTAAGCAGTCGGGTTTTTTGATTTTTTTAATTAACTTTTTTTGCAAAATATTCTTTGATTTACATATACTATTTCAGTTATGAGGCAGTTCTAGGCATCATTTTGTCTGTGTAAAAGTATTTTTAAACATCCAAGTAGTTATGGACGGTATCGTTATGGGTATAGTACACCCATCCAAAAGTATCGCAAAAAATAAAGTGATGTTATTTCATTTTTTTTAAACCCCAAAACGACTAGGATGTTTAAAAACATTTTCACACAGAAAAATTAATGCCTAGAATTTATTCTTAACTGAAATAGCATATGTAAATCAAAGAGTACTTAGCAAACAAAACTGTTCAAAAAGAAGGTTCAATATTGTTATTCTGGCTCCAAGCGGGCGCACAGCCAGTACTGCTTTAACATTGGGGAATATATTATACGCCTTAAATTAGATCAGACTAAGTTATTTGGCAAGCATATCATTGGAAACCCTTCTTTTTTTTAATATATAGTGTTTGACCCAGAATTCAGATACGGTAACACAATTCGGTGACGCAGGCTATGGTCTTAAAAACCCTGGCTGAGACAGACTGAATGCGGAACCTAGAAAAATAGACAAACACGTTGCCTGCATAGGTATGGCGCAACTTGTATAAGGCCTGTTCACCAGTTCAAATATCCAAGTGAACTTTGACGTTCTATAAGCTACAACAATAAAAGTGGAAGTAATTCTTTAAAAGCATGCCAAGTTCAACACAACTATAATAATCATTTTAGTATTTTAACAACTATACAACGAAATACATCTATAAAACCTTATTACTATACTATGATATTTCAACTGCGTATTGTGTAAAACGTAGTAGAGAAGAACTTGGCCCCATTTGTTACAGAAACCGATTCAATTTGACATATTCGGAGTAGATCGAAACTCGAATGGTCTCTCAATGATTTATATCGATCGTTTATTACGCAATATTCGAACTAGAAGTCGCATTTTTTATACATTTGTATGATAATTTTGTTTTGTTATATTAGTGGTGGTATCTGATTTTCGAGTTTTACGATGATTTTGGCCAGATGTGAGGCAAGACAGATAACCATAATATTGTCAACAGTATATAAAGTTCAGAGCTGACTAAATACCTCCCACTGAGATAATTTGTAGGCATTTAAATCTTCCAAATTATTTTTTAAAGTAAATTAGGTTGTTTGTTAAAGGAACATTTTTGGAACAGTGTGTGGTAGCTTTAGACTTTGTAAATTAAGTTTGTCCATTATAATGCAATGTAAAAGATTTACATATGCAAACAGGAGATACGCTATGTCACGACAAAGATGCGAATTGTTTTACGGGCCATAAACACTTATGAAAATGTCTTTAATAAAAAATGGGTGTCGCGTCGTACAAAATAGGTAAAGAAGCTCCTACCAAAAACTTAGCCTTGAAACTGTAAAATTAAATTAAATAATGATTGGAGGTGGTTATTGTAATCGTTAAAATAATATGATTGAAATTAGCGATTCGGTATAATAGCATTGTTAAAATCATTTCGAATGTTTAACAATAAGAAGTTATGGTTTCTTCAAGGAAAAGCTTACGAAAATTTTATTGTTTCCACTATGATTTAACCATGACTCTGCCTATTGCATCTCTAAAAGAAATCTCTTCGATTTGGTTTGTTTATGTTTGATATACACGAGTTTGTCACTATTTTCTACCACACTATCGGAGTAATTTTTGTTTATATTTATTAAAAAATGGTAACCTTTTCCTTTTATTCAACGCAAACACAACGCTCAATAAATTAAATATTTTAAACCAACATCTCTTCTTTTAGAGAAACCAAACAGGTACTTAATACAATAAAAAAAAACAGTAGCAAACTTCTGGCACAGACAGATTTTCATCAGCAGACATCTACAAAGAATGACCCATAAAGATAGTACTTTTGCAAAAAAAACAACAAGGAAATGGACCGTCACGTCGCTACTCAAATTAAGATACTGACCGAACCAAAGCTTACCTAGAAAAAGAAACTGGACTACAAACAGACCAACAGCCTCACCATAATATAACATTGTATAAATAAAACTAGTATAAACTCAATAAAACTTCAATAATGATAGATTACACGAGTTCAAAGCTCGTCTGATGAATAAAACTAATTAAAGACAATAAAAATGTCGTAAACACGGCTTTTGTACATTAAAAATAATATTAAAAGATATGGCAATATAAATTAATCTTGAAGCTTTACTTTTAAACGATATTTTGTAGGATGTAGCTCTGCCAATCAATCAAATGGTCCAGGATGTTGGAAACGTGACGAGATTTTATCTGAGAGGTCTTAATTTTGATGACAATGGTTATAAAGCTGATGTTTATTTTAAGGATCGTGTTTTGTTATTTAAATTTTGTGATATAGGTGAGCCTATTATTACTTCTCTACTTGGGACGCATTTATCAGCAAATATGCAAGTATGAAATGATAACAACGGCTTGACAAAACACAAAGTTACATATTTCCCAAAGGAAGGTAGAGATGTTTACAAATATGGAGCTAAATACCTGAAATCGGGCACAAATCCAAACTACAAAAAGAAACTGAGAAATTTTTGCTATAAAGTCCAATATCAATTTGCTCATACTGGTAATCGATATCCCATTTTTAACCCCCGACGGAAAAAGAGGGGTGTTATAAGTTAGACGTGTGTTGCTGTGTGTCTGTCTGTGGCATCATAGCTCCTAAACGGATGAACCGATTTTGATTTTTTGTTTGAAAGATGACTTTGTCGATAGTGTTCTTAGCTATGTTTCTATTTCTTAGCACTCAAAAGTAATTCGTATTTTACTCTTTAAATTTGGGTTTTTTCGGAAGATATCATGTCATAATTACGTGTTTCAATAGCTTATCGATTGAAATAAAAATTAAATAAAAATAAAAAAAACAAGTAACGAGTAACGAGTACAAGGGTTATTTTAACCTTTTTAGAAGTTTCTAAATCGGGGTTTTAATTAATTTTGATTTAATTTTTATAACTGTATGACCATCTAAGCAGACAATTATTTGATGATAGAAAACTTGAATTTGGTAGGTAACAATGACAATAGTTTTATGGTTGAATTCATGATAAGACATTTGACATTTGTTTTAAAGATACAGGTGACCCAAGATTTGTTTTGATATGCAAAGTCGGTTTAGGCACAAAGAATCGTGCACTCTTCAAAAGCGCAACTAATCTATGCAGGTCTAAATGTCAATTCAAATGCAATCTCTGCATCAGCCTATAATTACCATAGGTTATTAGTGCAAGACATTATCATTGATAATGACAGTATATAGCTAAACTGTGAGTTATAGGCCACTGGTACAGTTTTGAGTGGTCATAAAAACAATGTAGGTACTTTTGAACTTCAAATCCAACCATGGAGCCATGGAGTTTCTTGCCGGTTCTTCTCCATAGGAAACCACAAACCCGAGCCGTGCGCCTTTTGTCGACGTTTTATAAGTGCCCATGTAGGCCTATGTAAAATAAAATAAAAAAAAATGATTTTGATTTGATTTAACCAAATTTCTGAAGTTAATTTTTTATTTTTAGTTAATTAAAACGATACAAAGACCAATTACAATAATTAACATAAAAATATAATATAAAAATGTTGACAATTGTGTCATATAAAATCAATAATTTATCAAACAATACAATGAACAGTGTTACGCCAATACAATCCATCCAAATAAAAATTCAAAAATTACAATACAAATATATAACATGGCACTGTGGAATAGCAATATTAAGTAATTTAAATATAACAATAATTATAATCAACATGGCACAGTAGTAATATAAGCTTAAGCCTGTTTTGCCTGAATGGTTTAGCAGAGGTGATCTTAAACTTCATCCATATTGCGCCTGGTAAGATGCCTAAACACCAAAGCCGACAGCTGAACCCGCCTGGCGGCCTGATTTTGAAACAAGGGCAATACCAATGAGACCGCCCGGCGGGTTGAGCCGCCGGCTTTGGTGTGTAGGCACCTTTATGTTTAAGTTCCAATAATGGGTGCGAGTCTTGCCACCAACCACATAAATCACAGTTCGGGTAGCTGCTGAAAGATTTCAGATAAATTTTTTTTTTTACCGGCACGGGAATCATACTCAGGACCTCATTTCCATCATGTACCACCCACTAAACCAGCAATGGTTGTGCGAATAAAGTGTAGTTCTATGTTTCTGATCGAAACATCTTAGGATTTTGTTTCCTAGCTACAGTCCTAATTATTATAATAAAATTATTCCTAGTAAATCTGATTGTACAAAAACTTTGTTAATATGAATATATTTTATTCCTATCATACCTTTTGATCTACTTTTGTCAAAAAAGTGCCTCCAAGCGTCTTGTTATAAATAATCAAACAAATGCTCTACAAAACTATTAAAAGAATAATTTGGACAACTGGAACTATAAATATTACGTACAAGGATGTCATACCATGACTACCGGTTGACGACCGAAGAAATAATAATAACATAAACTGACCAAGTGCGAGTCGGACTCACGCACCGAGGGTTCCGTACAAACAGCTACATTCAGCAAAATAATTAAATAACCTTACTGAAGTTCATAAACTTTGAGGGCACCGAATATTGCTCTAACGATAAGAAAAACAGAATTGAGGGACAAAATTAACTTTGCCGTTGGAAAACTAGTCCCCATACATCGACATAAGTCGCGATCAGTTTACCAACTGCAAATAAGTTAAATATCTTTATTTTTTTTTATATAGGCACAAATTCGTTTTCGGATGTTTCCTTCAATTGTGCTATAAGACATTGCTTCTTGCCAAATTTCATGATTCTAGGTCAACTGGTAGTATCCTATAGATTTTGATTTCCTTGCATGAGTAAAATATGCATCATTAACGACTGTATCTCTTGATTGTGTTAATCTATAAGTTTGATTATTTCACGGCTGCAACGGGCTGTGGACTTGAGTATACGATATTAATTTCAACTCAATAACTCTACGCGTTTCCGAGATAAAGGGTCTTGACAGACAGACGGACAACAAAGTGATCCTATAAGCGTTCCGTTTTTTCTTTTTGAGGTACGGAACCCTAAAAATGTTAATAATAGTAACTTTGTACCTGTGTATGTATGTGAATATTTTGAGCTTCACTTAACACTATAATGGATTATTTATCTTGCTCTGTTTGTAAATTGATTGTAATCTAAGACCGGATTAAAATTCGACCTAGAAAGAATTTATCTTTAAACTTGTTATTGTTTTTTTTTAGTTTTATAGCAGGAGTGCCAACCCGAAATAATGGAATAATTCCAGACTAATAGTTAGTAGTGACGTAGAAGTAAGGAGATTTATTTTACTATATCCAGCAGTAATGCTTCTTTATTGATCAATTTCTTTAAATAATAACATTTTTGCACAATCACCTAAAATCCGTGACTCTAAAAATGCATCTTTATTCAAGAAACAGGAACCTCTCCAACATCTTGTAATTTTATATATTATGTTATATGTATTTTATCTTCTATATATGTAGTTCAGGTATATCTGTAATTTATATAAAAAGTTGAGTTATAATAGTCTATTTTAAGTTTACTTATTTCTTTCTACACACTGTGTCTTCGTCTATTATCCAACTTTCCTGTCGCAGGTCTGCTGGAAGAAATTTCTATTGAAATAAGCAGTACCTTTGAGCTCTTCTATCTGTATTCTTCCTTTTCTCTGTTAAGTGTTTTGTGTGTACATTAATAAATAAATAAATAAAAAAGCTGTAGTGATAGTTGATGGCAAAGGGTTCGCCACCTATTACATGGTACTTAACATAACTGGTGATAATATGTGAGTGTACTTAGGTACGCTTCTGTAGAACCCTTCGAGAAATACAGGCGTGAAGTTATGTATGTAAAAAACTAAGTGTGCACTAAAGTGAAGAACTATAAAAAAAAAATACAGCATAAGTGTATATAGGTATATATATTTTTTAATTCATTGCTGGTTTAATAATAGCGATGCGATCCTAAAGTTACATCTTGTCATTGAAAGCTATTGTATTATACAGTTTAAATTATTTATAATTGGTCATTGATTATATTCCAATCTCATCACACAAAACACGGATACTTTAAATTAAATAATAATTGATTTAAATGAATTATTTGACAGGCAAACCACCATTCATTTAACTGAACCAACCAAAAAACTTAAATTGAATATAAGATATTTCTACACAATAAATTAAATCGTTATTAGTTTTATTGGGTTGGTAACCTTTTCTAATCCTAAAAGTTCAAAAGTGTTCGAAAATCGAACACACGTATGAATTCCCCTTTCAAATTCCGCAAAGACCTAATTAAAATCATCATCCACGTCTAATAGTGAATCAGATCTTCTAATGCAACTTTGCTTGACCATGACCTTGGTTCAGGATATCAGGTCGACACCTATATATAGTGGAACTAGGACCAACACCAGCATTCTTCTGCCAACCTCAGACCAGATAACATCATGAAGTTGGTAGGTGTTAAAAGCTTTAGACGAATCGAAAAAAGTCACGAGATATTGTGTCAAAAGAATTTTGCTATCGTTTTCAATACTCTTTTGTAGTGCCAATAGATTTTTTTTTATCGTGACGTTTGATTATGGTTTTCGTGATTTGTGCAACGCTTTCGTTATGGGGTTCCATTGTGTTTTGTTTGATAATATTCTTTGTGATTCTTCAGTTATAACATTTTGGTAACTGTTACCGTAATAGCTTGGGAAGTGTTCTTGTTATGGTTTTTGATGGGTATTGTTTTGTATGTTGTAAATATTTGATTTACAAAATAACATAGCAGTTAATAAATCTGTAAATAATTACCAATTTATGCTGGCATATTATAAATTTTGAATTATTTTTACTGTCTTCACAAGTGAAGTCTAAAACTTATTTACTATGAAAGTTTTATTGAAGTAAAATGTTTTAAAATAAGCTCCCATATCAATCACTCCCGTAAGAATTGACGAAACCCTAATTTTGCAAGTTATCAAAAAGGGTTTTCTATTGCATATTTATCTCAATGTTATCGACCATTTTCTTTTGATCTCCCGTTTTTGTGACAGTTAAATACTTTTGCTTTTTTTTCCGGTGCATAACAGTAGGAGCCTCATTGGGCTCATCCCAATGAGGCTCCTACTGTTATGCTCCTTAGGGCATGGATTGTAAACATAGCAAGCAAACAAAAATATTTTTCTGTTGGGATATGTAGTATGTGATATTGCTTAATTTCTGTCCAACTTCACTTAAAATTTCAAGTAACCCACTTAAAAATATTCGATACGTTACGATATGACCACCATCGGGCACAACAAAAGTCTTTGGCAAAAAGTGGAAATATTAACCTTATATTCCCACCCCCAGATCATCGTTGCCTGCATCATTGGAGCCTGCTCCGCGGCTGTCCTTCCCGGCTATACCGCGCCTCAGTACCGCTACCCTTATAATTACCAGGACTCCAGAGCCAGGGCATCCCTCGACAGGGGAGCGGCCATCTTGAGGTCCGACTCTGAAGTCAGTGAGCAGGGATTCCGATATGCTTTTGATACGGAGAATGGTGAGTTTTGTATTTGATTTTTGTTGTGTGTAAAAGTGGGTGCTGTTTGGCTTCAGAGTATTATATTATTCCGGTTAAATACATCCTATTTAAGCAAAATTGTATCCTTCTTGACCAATATTTTACGTAAGAGTTCAAAAGAGAGCTAATTAATAACAACTAATAATAAATATCAAAGTTTAGCTCTGAATCTTTCTAAAGCAACATCAATACAATTACCAACTTTGCTTAGAGCTAATATGGTGTGGTCTAATTCTATGGCCGGCATTATACCATTCGTAGCCGTTTTGTCTGATATCATCATCATCAGCCTTGTAATGTTCCCACTGCTGGGACACAGGCCTCCTCTCTGTTAGAGGGAATAGGCCGTAATCCACAACACGAGCCCAGTGCGGATTGCTGAATGTCTTCGTATTTTTAGTTCTAGGACATGCCGGTTTTCTCACTATGTTTTCCTTCACCGTTTTGAGAGCACCGTTTTGTCTGATATAATATCGGGAAACGCTAATGTGATGCAATATTGCTTTTAAATAATATACTGCGCACTACGAAAGCTCCAGGCTTTAAAGATTATATCAGGAAAACCTAGAAGTCAAGTGTTGATAATTTAAAGTGTATTTTGCATATGAAAGCTCCAGGCTATAAAGATTCTAGGAGAAAAATCTAAAACCCTAGTTGGTTTTAAATTTAAAACCAAAAAATTACAAGATCGTTGATAAACCAATAAGTAAAGTTAACTTAGTTTTGATGATACAGGCAAAATATTTTAAAACCCATGCAATTCAGTGCAAATCTTTTAGAATCAGTATTTCGTTTAACTTGTTCTACATAAAATATAAACAGTGACACATCAATATCAGCTTACCACACACGTTGAGCCGCAAGATGATACGCATTTACATTATTAACCTAATCTAGCCGAACGTGGGTGCGACTGTACGCAACGCAACTTAGCGTAAAATACCTAATTTGAAATCTATAGTTTAAGGTTTGGTGCAGACCATAAGGTTAGAGCGTGTGACTAAATATCTAGATTTGCGCAAATGTTTCCCTAACTATGAGATCATGAAGTGAAAAAACGATTATTTAACTGCCTGCGTCAGAAAGTGGATAAGAAAATTTCGTTCGTGATTCTAAAGTGTGATTCTCAACTTATGTACAAAACCTAATATGCTCAAGGTCTCAGATCTCAAACAATGCTTCTTTGAATTGTAACATTTAATTTGATTAGTTTTAATGCCTAATTTGTATAAGACGCTGCTGCGTCTTATACAAATTAGGCGGTGCACCGCTGCACCGTACTGTCAGTAAGTACTGCACAAATCGTGCTGCTTAAATCACATGCATACTCAGATACTTTAAATCCTTATCTAAACAAAAATAATTCAGGCAGTGACAAATTGTAATAGTAAACAGCAGGCAGTCATAACTTGGAGGCACTTAGCTTGATTAAGGACAAGTTTGTGGAATTAAAATTATCGCATAAGTAGATGCTGTGATGAAAAGGTATTTCAAAATCGCTCAGAAATAAGATGGAATTGAACACATTTGTAGTACAATCCATATTATTATATTAGCCCGTTGCACATAATTGCAGACTATGCTTAAGTGGTTAGGTCTTAACCGGCACATATTACTTGGCATTTTCACATTGAGCGCAGGTTTATACAAACACTTGTTACAATTTGTAATATTGTTGCTGTTAGAATTTGTAACACTTGGGCTTCAGCAATAAGTGCGAAGAAAATATGACTCATTATTTGGCAGGCGGCTAGCAATACATATTTATGCAGGATAATTCAAATATCATTGTGACTTTTTCATTGGCTTAATGCGACTACCATTTGCACCGTTCTGATGTATATTATGTTCTTTCTCTCAGTGAGTAAAATAAGGAATGTCTATCCCACCATATTTCATAAGTACCTAGTCAAATGAAGGTTGAATTAATTTACTGTGCTACTAAACTGAAATATTCATATTTTTAGGCCATGTGTATTAAATAATAACAGCAAACTGAAATAACCAATCTATCCAGATTAACATCGTTTTTCTTCCAATTATTTGGACACCCCTTTTTAGCGCTAATTTTCTTAGTTTCTTTTAAAAATTCTAGCGTATCAACTATTAATGGCATGCCTATAATGATTCCGTTTTGAAGTTACTCGAAAACTGCAAATATTTAAAAATTTATTCGATTCCACAGTCAAATTTTAACTGGAACTTCACACCACCAACTAACCTATTACTTCTTTACCTTCTTTCCAGGAATCCACGCCGACGAAACCGGTGTTGAAGCCAACGGTATCCAGGCAGCTGGCAGCTACTCCTACACTGGTGACGATGGCCAGGTCTACAGCGTGACCTACACTGCTGACGCCAACGGCTTCCAACCCCAGGGTGCTCATCTCCCGACCCCTCCTCCTATTCCAGAGGCCATCGCTAGGTCACTGGCTGAGAATGCGAGGGATGAGGCTGCTGGAATCTTTGATGATGGTTAGTACAATGTTTATTTAGGTATAGGAAAACCAACAGTTATGGCTTCAAAGACAAGTATTACCCATATAGAGGAGTATAGATTGAACAAGCAAACCGGGTTAATTACTCCCAATTTAAGATACCCCGATCAAAATCATGAGCCTCTGTGATTGTTAGACCAAAATGGCAGCTATCGAATTGTTAACCTATTAGGCATTCTGTAACCAATGTAATACATTATCAGGCTATCATTTTCTATTGGTCCATAACCATCGGAAACTACTTATCAGCTTAAAACCAGAATTTACCGATGAGAATAATAGTGGTGTAGAACGTATTAAAATTTTGTCAAAGAAGTGTTTTAACTTGCTATAACAAAATAATCCTAATCAAAATTCGCCAACAATGTTGTACTAAGTAAAGCAAGGCTCGTAATTACACACAGCTCTTATTGGGTTATAGACTAACTTGAATTTATTGAGACTTCACCTGTGATAAAATTAGTTGAACCTACGTGACATATCTAACAAATTTACTAATCCCACTTAAAACTGGTTGATATCAATCTAAAGTCCCATATTCTGAACGCTAATCAACATTTTGTCGTGTCCAATGTAAAAACGTATCCATTAATCTAGATATTTCGATAATTATTGTGCTAATTATCGCCATAGTGAGGGGCTTATACGCCCATAAACCATCACTATTAGGCCTTGTCCAGAGTGAACGCGCGGTGACTAGAGCGGGTGAGAGTGCGATAGTGAACGCGATTAGGTGGTCACAGTGCATCGCGAGTTGTTGTAGCGAGCATAGCTGTAGAGGCTGGAGATTCTCAACAAAGTGTCATTCTGTCATCAAAACCGTGGCGATAGCGATTGTCTAAAAGGAAAAATTGTATGGGATTGACAAGCGATGTCGAAAAATCCCATTATCAATCCCTTACATTTTGACATTTCGACTATTGCCTTCGCTGACATCAAATGCCACTTATCTAGAGCCTCATGTGACATTTCGATAGCGCTTGGCATGCCCATACATTTTCGACTATTTCCAATCACAAAGGTGGCACATTCGTTGATAGTTTCCTCATGGTAAAACAAAATACGATCGCTCGTTAGCGAGACCGCTCCACTTGATCGTACTAGTCGCTCGCCATAGTCCTCTTCCTTCACTCACTTCACTTCGGTGGTTTCATATGTTTTATACTTCGCACCCGCCTTTGAACCCGCGCAAGCTCCTCACCCTGGCCGGGGCCTTAGTGATTAATAAAATTGTAGCCTTTGCACATGACTGTTATCACACAGATTTTCGCAGTCTGTTAATGTGTTTTACTGATCATTAGTGACACTTAACGAATTTTATGGTGAAGTTTCCATAGTTAAGATTATCGTCAAGTTTTTTTGCCCTATCCATGCCATTGGTAACTAGTTCGTTTTACTCGTTAATGGTTGTTAGACTATAATCATTATAGTCTTAGGAATCCAGGTTTTAAGTCATTTAAATAGAGTATACGCCAGATACTTTGACAATAATCATCGAAAAGACTCAACGGGCCTATTGAAAAGGCTTAACTCTTCTTTCTTTCATCCCGGTTAAAACCAAGTTAACTTTTGGTTTTCTTCTTTTAATTTTTCCTTTCTATTTTCCAGGAAGCTACCACGACGCCAGATACACTCCTGGCGTGGTCTTAGCCCGCAATCAGTACCCCACGAGATACAACCCCTTCAACCCCTACCGCCGTTACTGAGTCTTGTTCAGTAACCGTCGAGACAGCAAGACAGCAAACATTGTACAGTGCCATTTGATATAGAGATTTAGATTACATTATTATTATATTTACAATGAAAAGAAAAGGACAGAAGATCTACAATCCTACAGTACATGGTGACAAACTCGCAACGAATGGTGATGTTCGAAATTCGAATGTTTCATGTAATCAGCGATTGTAATTTGTTTGAGTCGTCTTTGTGAGTTTCTTATCGTATGTTGTAAGGTGTGGCTCTTCTGTACGTTATTTTGTATATTGAAGCAATAAAGTTGCACTAATTTTTAAGTATTGTTTAATTTCAAAGTGTTTTCAACCTTCATGGTTGAGTACCCCCCAATATCAAAATTTGTTTTATTAATCTAAATAGAAATGGCTTGGTTCTGGACTTCTTTGCAATGCAGTGCTTATCCTGGGCCTATTTTCATTGTGTTAATGATAATGTGTGGTTATATTCGACAGACATTTAACAGTATTTTATTTCGTCTTTTCCTGTATTTTTTACTCATGATGTAATATATACAAGTATTGAATGTAAACTCTATTCTATTCTTATAAGATCATTATACAGCCAAGCCTTCTAGTTTTTTTATGTACCATTTTATTCCTTGGTTAAATTGAGATTAAGATTTCAAGTTGCAACAGAACCTTAAAGGTACACTATTAAAATAAATCACAAAATAAGATTCAATCCATATACTATTGCAATAAAAGCAATAACATTTTATGAACTTCTATAATTTCTTGGTCAATCTTAACGCGGTAATAAACTTAACTTTATAGCAGTTTTTATACTGAGATGGGCTAACTGTTATGCCGTTACTACATTGTATTATTGTAGACTGTAATTTGAACGTGTTAAATCTAGTTTGGATAGCAATTAAATTCTGTTGCTATAATTTTTGTTGGGTGATTAACCTTGGAATATGAAGTGTATTTACAAGTCTTCGCAAAATCATTATTTGGTAGACTAGAAATGTATATATATTACCTACAACTGAAAGTAAAACTAGCCAGATAAGATATTTTTGTTTCAGGCCCATATTTCCGTAACCATAATATCATCTGTCTGAATATAATGTGTCTTAGCTAACCGAAGTAACACGGCCTATCAACTGCTAAGAAACAAATATATATTTGGAAATCTCATAATATACATGTTGTGGTTTCATGCAACTTAAATAGCACAAATCAGCAGTTACAAAACTCATATGAAATATCTCCTCATTATAATATTTAAATCTGCTCCTAGCACACCATTCAGGAAAGACAGCTCTGCATCTAAACCGATTAATCATTGCTACACTCCTTCTACATGTTAAAATTCCTACTCCTCTAGTAACCTTTGGGGAATGTCCATTCGTTTCATCACGAAATATCATCCTCAATTTGAAATCTAATTCAACACTAATAAATGTCGATGCATGATGACTTGATGTCTTTATAATCATGTGTTATGATGAGGAGCTGTCCCCATACAGTGCATTTTAGTGCATTAATCATGCTTTGCTGCCTCGTTGCTCTAGCGATCGAAATTTTTAACTCTTTTTCAAATTTATCCGCGACCCAGACAGGCATCGGCCCTAGCGGACCCCGTCATTTTTTGCTGACACCTCTTTTAGGCGCGCGTGGAACACTACGCGCCGTCAACTCGGGCCTGGTCCTTATCGGATGGCAAGCTATCCATTACTCGCCGCCTATGGTCGCCGGGAATCGGCTTGCGACGCCCGACACCCAGGGCGTCTCCTGCGGTAGCTTGGGGCGTGAGGGCGTCTCCGTTGCTTCTCCCTCACGCGTTACGCCTCCTCCTTCGCGAGCATTACTGCTTCGCAGAAGGAGGTGAACATGAGGACCTGGGTTCGGTTCCCGGGTCTGGCAGTGTTATTTGCGATTTTTCTATAGTTGCAATCCGGAGTCTGGATTTCATCATCATGTCAGCGGAAAGACGTCCACTGCTGGACAAAGGCCTCCCCCAAGCGTCGCCACATTGACCGGTTCCGTGCGTCTCACAACCAGCGGATCCCCGCAACCTTCACCAGGTCATCGGTCCACCTGGTGGGAGGTTTTCCAACGCAACGTCTTCCGGTTCGCGGTTGAGTCTGGATTTGTGCCCAGTTAATGGCAAAAGGCCCATCCTCTATCACGTGGGACTTAAACATAACTGGCCAATTGTGACTGTACTACAGGTGCAGTTCTGCCAACCCTTCGATGAATAAAGGCGTGATGTTATGTCGATTCATCATAGTCGTCATAATATTGTGCTATTATTAACATCTGTCCCCATCCAGTGCATTTGAGTGCATTAATCATGCTTTGATACTGTCATAGAGATGGTCTTCATAAATCTTGTATTTTGAAGGGTCATGGGTGTCGGGGCTAAAGGATTTTGATGATGTAAGCCTTTACTTCCAATACAAATCTAAAGGCTCTCAGCGAAAATGTGACAACTATGCGACAACGATAGGAGCATATTGGTCTCGCACGAGGTTCGTTTCTTTCGCCTGTGCGAGTCAGAAACAAAATATTTGGTTTTTCTTTTTCAACCATATTTAATAGATTTTATGCGGAGTGTTTTTAAATTAATTTCTATGAAAAACAGCAGCCCAATTGCGTAAGTAAATTTGACAAGGCAAAGGGTTAGCCCGCAATCAATCGAACAATCGCATAGAATCGCACATCGCGTCTTTCGTCTCGCATGTGATTGGTTAATTGATGGCGACAAAATGCTTTGCCTTGCCGAATTCACTTATACAAGTAGACTGCAGATGTCTCGATTCTGTTGTATTGTCGCTTCAAAATGTTGCAGTTTCGGGTTAAAAGTCAATGAACCTTTGTAAAAGCTTGCTCTTTTAGCTTTGAGTCTTGGTGCCATTAATCATATGTCACATTATAACTTGGTAATCCTAATTTATTGGTGACTGTTTTGCTAATGGAATGTTCAATAGGTAAAGATTATGATGCAGATGCAACAGAAGTATTAAGTTCTCTTGTTGGTATGGGTACAAGTAATAACACTGTTTTAACTCTTTGGCATGTTTAAAAATTGTTTTTATAATTTTCCAACATTGTTTTGATTTAATTAGTAATAGTAGTAATACTTTTTTTCATAAAGGGATTGCAAAGTTTACAAATGTTGCATTTATATATTATTAGATTCAATTATACAATAAAGACTGTAGTACTGTTCTCCAGATAGGCTAAAATTTAGCCTGTATTAAGGAGAGGCAGTGCCGATCCCCAAGCAGGGGCTTGGCGGATTATTATAGATGTGTGCTTAATATAAAATTTGAAGCAGCATCTGGACATAAGTGTAGTTATTATACGATAGTTATTTTTATTATTATTTATAATAAAACATCTAGAGGGTGTGTGCGTGTGTATGTGTGTGTGTGTGTGTAGGTGCATTTATGTGTTAAGTAGGTGTGCGTGTTTATACGTGTGTGTTTACGAGATTACTTTGTGAGGAATAATAGTAATAATTCAGTTTCATCCTAATTGAGGTACAAAAGGAGAGTCCATAAAGTTGTTTTTTACAATTGTAGACTGAGAACATTAATTTTATCATAGAGAGATGGAGCAAGATGTAAAGAGAATCTTTTTACGAAAGAGATACGTTGAGAATAAGAATAAGAATCTTTATTTGTAAACATAGGTAGTTACACGGTGTGCGGGATGTTACAATACTAGTTGTGAGTGAGGTGGAATTATGCAGAATATTAACTATAATGTGATTTTTAATTTCGTAGACTAAACTGACATTTGGGGGGTTGTCACTTTATCGTTACATTAAAATAGTGTCGTACCCTAACTATCACACAATGACAGCTGTTAGTTTAGTCTACGAAATTAAAAATCACAGTAGAGGCTCTAGACAAGTGTCATTCGATTTTAGCGAGGCCGATGGTCGAAATGCCAAAATACAAGGGATTGATCACGAGATATTTCGATAGCGTTTGATATTTCCATACGTTCCTCGGCTTCAGATCTTTCTTATTTATTGAGAAACTACGAAAAAAACTACCATCATCTTCGCCATAATTTCAGTCTGCAATCAAAAAATTCCTTTGTTATAATCCTCCCCTTTCCCCTGCCGTACTATCAGATCAGAACCAGAATTATTTATTTACCAGCAATGTAGGTACAAGTTTGAGATGGTACAGAATTGGGTGTTTCCGCTACATCTGCCTTACGGCATGCAAGACCATTATTTTTTGAAATTACAATACAATAATTGTCATTGACTTAGTACTAACATGGCATAAAAAAAACACATAAATAACTCAATTGTCACATAAATATCTTCATCCAGGTTCCATGCGTCCCTCAGCCAGCCATATCGCCAACCCAACGCGCTTTCCACCATTCTAAGCCTGTACTTTCTGTTAACTATATTTCTTCAAAATGGCCACACAAGAATAATGTAGCCTACCCGTATCTTCCTATATATACAGTAATTGTTGGTCTTACTAGAGATTAATCTTTAATTCCATTATTTATTACAATAATTCGAAGGCTTCCTCCAAGAGTGGGCAGATCTATGTGTAGAGTGAGACAGTAAATTATAACAATAATATGCCTTCGTCTTCGAGGCCTTGAAACCTATTTAGATTATAAAGTTGAGCATCCAGTGGAAGCTATGTTATTCGAACGCTACTGCTTTCGCAAATTATAAAATGATGGTTTCTATATTAAAATTGAAGTTATTTGCAATTCAATGTATTGATTTTATGTTGTGCGGTGTGATACATAAAATAAAAACACAACAAAGTGAAAAATAACTTTTTATCGGAAGTCGGTATTCCTGTTTCTTTTTATTCGTTTTTTGACACAAACTTCCGAAAAGGAAGTTATTTTTTACTTTGTAGTGTTTTTATTTGGAAGTCGGTTGTATTTTTTTGTAAAAATGTTTTTTTATTTGTCACTTTTTAGTTGTGGTACCTAATATGCAAAATCTACAGAAAGGTACCTATAATTTTAGAATAGGTTACCCGAATATCATGAAACTTGAACATAACTGGTGTAATGAGAGAGTACCAAGGTGAACTGTACACATCTGCGTACCCCTTTAGAGCGTACTGACGTGATTTTATGTCATGAAATGGTATAAACGCATTGCTGTTTTTCTAATTTTTCTTCGTGATTATCTTTTATATATTATATTACATAACACCTTAAATTTCTTAGAGTTAATTTATTAACACTTTATGCACCTCAGCCCAACCCTACGGAAAATACAGACGAGATGTTATGCGTTTCCTTAGGTAATGGTAAGCTACAAGCTAAGCTGAATTTAGCTTAGCTTGTAACTTGAAGTGTACTAAGATCTTTTCTCTCACATGATAAACACTCCAGTTTTGACGCAAAAAAAATACAATTTCAAAACATCAACTAGCTTAAAATAACGTTTAAAAAAGCCATAATTCAATAACAGCAATAGATTCTGACATTTTTAATCGAGTTCTGTCTAAAAGTGTAGTTAAATTTAAATAACAAGGATGTTATTAGATATTTATGAGATTTTTTGTGAATTTTAAAAACTGTATCAAATGTAAATTGATTGCAATGAATATTTTTGATGATTTCCTTTTACTTGTTAGCCAATAACCAATGATATCTACAACTTTGTATTTTAGTTAGTTTTAAAAGTTTGTGTACGAATGAATAAACGTTATTATTGCTTTTTAGCCAAGAGGCACGATACCTAGTAACCGGGTTTTGGATGTTGCCAAGGTGTATTGATCAAATAGGCAAATGATCCAAGCATTTGGAAAAGCAGACGATAAAACGTCCTACTACTGGGTAAAAACAACCTACCTACCTACCTACTGGGTGTATAATAAGGTATATAATAAATAATAATCTATACTTCTATACTATAATCTATCTATACATACAAATAAATAAAATTGAAGTGTCTGTATGTAATATCAAAATAACAACGTTTTATTGAATGCATGTGAAAGTATATACGGTACTAACAACAAATAAGCAATTTTTAAGATTTTTGTCTGTCTGTCTGTCTGTTTGTTCCAGGTAATCCCCGAAACGGCTGGACAGATTTTGACGGGACTTTCACTGGTAGATAGCTGATGTAATAACGAGTAACATAGGCTACATTTGATCACGAGAAAATTCATAGTCCCAGCGGGAAACTTGACGCGCAACAAGTTTGACGCGGACGAAGTCGCGGGCAACAGCTAGTAATATTATAAATAGGAAAGATTTGTTTGTTTGTTTGTTTTACCGAATAGGCTCCGAAACTACTGGACCGATTTAAAAAATTCTTTTATCAATAGAAAGCTACGTTATTCCTGAGTTATATCTGCTATTTTTTAATCCCGAAAACGGTTCCTGTGGGGTGGCCCACGGGAGCAAAGCTGCGCGGAACAGCTGGTAATAAATAAAAGTCTGCACTGCCACCTATAGGTAGGCAATTTGTGACTGAATCCAGTTATTTACTTATTTAACTTTTTATGCTTTCATTGTTGCTAAATTTATTCTTTAAACACTTCTATGCGCCAACAAAACGAAAAAATAACAGTCAATGCTGACAACCAAATAAAGAAATCTGTCTGTTGAGATCAAAATAAATCCATGTAAATTTCGGTTCTAGATAGATGCTGCTGTTAACTGCCTTAATTGCCAAATTACTTTAAAGCAAATTGATGAATATGCATGAACTGTGGACTAAGAATAGCAGTTTCGGTAGTTTTTGTATTTTATTGAGTCAAGTGTTATTATTTGCATTATTTGGCAACGACACTACCAGCCGCACTACCAGTAGTGTCGTTGCCAATTAACGACACTACCAAGCCTATTTTGTATTAAACTGTACAGTCAACACAGAAGTTTTGGATTCCTCCTTCCACTAAATTCAACTCAACGTTCAACTTATTTTATTGATAATCAACTTCTTTTACTTTAATTTCTTTTTTACTTATGAAGTTTAAAAATGTGACAAAGATTAAATGACACTGACGATAATTTGTTCAGACTTTAGACTGATATTTGATGGATAAATTATAATTGTGAGAGTATTTCTTACATTACGTTTTTTCGAGACACCAGTTCATAGGTCTAGCTTTGAACAAAATTTAATTAAACCTATAAGATGTCAGAAGCTGATAATAACGAATCAGTTTTACACGTTTGCCCGACGAATGGGGGAACTGCGTTGCTTTTGGGCAAACACAAATATCATATACTGAAGAAATATAAAAATGGTGCATCTGTTTGGAGGTGCTCGAATTATAAAATGCAAAATGTTTAGGTACAGTTACGGTTAAGATATGTCCAGCAGTGTTTTCATATCAGGGTTGAAGCTACCTGCATGGCCGCCGACCTTCGTACTCAAAATATTACATTCTCAAGATATTACGTTAACATTTTATAAATGTTGACGACGCGGGTATTCGCTTGTATGTTAGCTACGCCACATTACCTTCTAAATAAAGTATGAATTTAAAAAATGTCATATGTTCAAAGCAACAGTATTATTACTCTTTTACAGTTACAGTCGGTCACTTGAAATAAAAAATAAAAATCCTTTATTGTCGCCAGTTAATCTATCTTATCTTAAACTAACATATGCTTCGTATTAGTGTATAACACAAAAGTTACTGCTACTCCAGGGCTGAGCCAGTGCTTGTATTTTGGAAAACAGTGAAAAATTTTCACGCGATTTTTTATTATATGAGGTTCGATATTAAATTTTATTAGTAAATACGTACAGTTACGGAGAAGGAAGTTTATCATTTGCGTAAATTTTTGTATTTTTTCAAATAAATTTGCTTTTATTTGGTAATAAATAAAGGAAGTTTGCTTTTGCTGATATTTCATTATTTACGTATTAAATAAAGAATTATATTTCTGAGCTTTGCTATGTTGACTGTACAATTTAATCCAAAATATGCTTGGTAGTGTCGTTAATTGGCAACGACACTACTGGTAGTGCGGCTGGTAGTGTCGTTGCCAAGAAATTATTATTTGCCTTGTGTATTTTAAAGTAGCTGGCTTCCAGTCCAGAAGCTTCAATAAAATTTATAAATATACTGATATTTTCCAGTGGCTTCAGCCGCGTGAAAGTCGAAAATTATCCTAAAAGACCCAACTGTTAAAAGTAATTTATGTATGTGTTAATCAAGGTGATAAACTACCTGTTTACCAAATTTTATCCAAATCCTTTCTGTAGTTTTTGCGTGGAAAAGTAACAAACATCAATCCATCCTTTTTAAGTTTCGCGGTTATAATAGTACATTAGAATTCTTTAGATAAGACATGCACACCAGGAAATTGCAAAATGCGTGCAGAGAGCTCCGACTGAATATTAGATAGATAAAAATATTTTTTTATTCGAGGTTAGGCTCTCAAATTTAAAAGATATTCCATAAATTGAATAAAAAAGACAAATGTTGTGCTTCCATGTTTTTCTTTTTTATTTATAGTTGTCAAATTTGTACACCAGGCCTCTGTTGACAGCGCAAATTTGAGGGTTCTAGTGCTTCTAAAGATAAGTACATACTACCGAGGCTACCGAGCTCTGCTCAGATAAAAATAGAGAAAATGACCTTTTCTAAAAATTAAACCTAGCTAGATCGATTTATCACCACCGAAACCCCATGCATACTAAATTTAATGAAAATAATTGTAGCCGTTTCCGTGATTCAGATTATTTATATACATATATACAAGAATTGATCGTGTAAAGTTATTTTAGATGTATAATCAAAAAGGAAAACATAGGGGCACAGTATATATATTTCTTTTTAGTTTATGGAATATCTTTTAAATTGGTCCAATATTGGCGGAGGAAGGCGAGAGCCAAACCTCGAATTTCGGATATCTGCGACCGTATTTCCTCTTAATCGAAAACGTGTTCGAAGCACAGAGTTGCCTTTTACAAATAGCAAGTGTAGCTCTGATCAATGTTCGTTCTTTTTATGTATGCGAAGGAGCATTTTTCATGTCTGGTACTCGATGGAGGGGTCGGTGGGTCTGTCGATAATTACGACAGCTTTTTCGTGCGGCTATTTTCGTTCCTGAAAATGGATAGTTCCACGCGAGCCACGTGGAACTATCCATTTTCAGGAATAAAATGCAAAAGCCTATATTTAAAGCAGCCGGAGTGCAGTTTTCTATTGGTGAAAGAATATTCGTTATTGAATAAGTAAGGCTTACTGTCCACGGATGCGTAGTTTCATAGACGCGTATGCGTATTCAACATTATACGCTTGCATGCACTTTACGCATACGCCCCGGGGCGTACATCGAGTGGACTTACGTGTTATTTATTTGTAAGAAAGAGAATATGTTAGAAAATACTTCTATAGAATGAGTGAAATACACTTTTACCATTATAATAATTCTCTTGCCGCTGTGAACCATATACAGTTGATATTTTAATATAATCCTCGTATTTGGCGACTTCGAATGTAGTAATAAGCTAAAATAACGTCTTCGTCGCTCAACGGCATAGTTAGAAATGATTGAAAGCGTACGCCTGGTGGACAGAGTTCAGTACGCTGGGCTACACAAGCTGCACGGCGTATTTTGAAGCGTCTATGAAGCTCTTCCATGGACAGTAGGCCTTATTATAGAGATCATCTCCTGTAAAATTTTTCCTACTCCTCCGTTATTCTTTTCTGATTAACACTTTCTTTTCTTTTACGACACTAATGTAACGATAAAGTGACAACCCCCCCAAATGACAGTTTAGTCTAAGAAATTTAAAAATCACATTATAGATGTAAACCATGTTTTATTCAGACTTATATATTTCTTAAATTAGGTATATACTATCACTATCGAACCCGTAGATCTATTGGCATAACATCTTTAAGTACACAATGATTAATTATAATATAATTAATCATGTCTCGATCCGATTCATATTGTTACATAAATCGAATCATAATCCTCATTCCTACACCATTAATATGGCTATGAGACCATTACATAAGATATTACATTTGTATCATGATAATATTAGCTAATAATATATTATAGAGAAATTAGTATTGCAGTATCAAACGATAAGTGTACGTAATTGGGTTTCGCCAATGATATGTTATGATATATATTTGTAAGGGTACTACATTATCGCATTGGGTCTAGCCTGTAAGGATATTGTATGTTTGGAGTGAATAAATAAATGTTTATCAAAATGACTTTCATAAGTCGATAGCTGAAACTCCTTAGAAATGTTATATCAAGTTTTATATGGTATATATAGGCTTGGCCACGTACTGCGCCTTAACAGTAGATACAATTGAGGAGTGTTTGTTCAAAAGGGACAAAGGGAAGGTTAGCTTATGATGAATCCATCATAAGCTAACTTTATGAAAACAATAAAAACTTCTCAAACCTTTTTAGGGTCTCGTATCCAAAGAGTAAAAACGAGATCCTATTACTAAGACTCCGCGGTCCGTCTGTCTGTCTGTCCGTCAGTCACCAGGCTATATCTCATGAACTGTTATAGCTAGACAGTTGACATTTCACAGATGATGTATTTCTGTTGCCGCTATAACAACAAAATACTAAAAACAGAATAAAATAAATATTTTAGTGGGGCTCCCATACAACAAACGTGACTTTTTTTGCCGTTTTTTGTGATAATTGTACGGAACCCTTCGTACGCGAATCCGACTCGCACTTGGCCGGTTTTTTCTGATTAATTTCGATGCGGGCTCCAAGACAGTTTAATCGTGTCTATGGGACTCTTCGAGCTTCATTGTCTCGATGCTTTTTAATGGTGATTCTAGCTTTCAGAAGAATTATGGTATGGGGAATTATGATTTAGACTTGGCCACGTACTGCGCACAAACAGTAGGTACAATTAAAAAGTGTTTGTTCAAAAGGGACTAAATTCATCTTAAGCTAACTTTAAGAAGAAAACAATGAAAACTTTTCAAACCTTTTTAGGGTTCCAACGGACGACACGGACGAGACGGTTACGGTAGCCAGCTTATTAGTGAGTTAATTGCTGGTAATTGATGTTATGATAAGAATTACCGTGTCAATGATATAATTATAGAGATCTTATTATAGTTATTTTTGGATGATCCCTAATTATGAGCCCAGGACAAAATAGTATCTACTAACAATAAGTACTTCACTTTTTAGAGTGCCGTACCCAAAGGGTAAAAACGGGACCCTATTACTAAGACTCCACTGTCCGTCCGACGGTATGTCTGTCTGTCACCAGGCTGTATCTCAAGAACCGTGATAGCTAGACAGTTGAAAATTTCACAGATGATGTATTTCTGTTGCCGCTATAACAACAAATACTAAAAACAGAATAAAATAAATATTTAATATTTAAATGGGGCTCCCATACAACAAACGTGACTTTTTTGCCGTTTTTGGCGATAGTGGTACGGAACCTCGGATCTTCGGAAATAGGCCTATTAGCATGTTTTCATTTGGCGAAATTGTAGTAGGTACTCAACGTAGTAAAATAAGATGTCACGAATATATTTTGTTTTACTGTTGTAGGGTCAGTGCCCACTCAACCCGAAGAATAATACCAGAAGTTTTACTACCATTTGTACAGTCAGGCAAAGTGTTATTTAGTCCTAAATAACTTATTAATTTATTATGCATAGAATATTTTGTTATGATACTTAATTTTTCCTGGTAGTAAGAGATTTCGTTTAAAAATGTAACTTTATAAAGATAACCTCTACCACGCTTAAACCGGTTTTCCGGAAACAATAGACGAAGCGGCTCATATCTATTGTTCGAACTTTTTTTTGCAAAAATGCAATTATGTAGGGTGCCGGTTGATAAGAAAGTAAAGTATCTATGGTTAGTTTGTCATTCACAATGTCAGGTGAAGGGCCTTCTCAGGGCAGAGTGCGTAAAAATTATGAATTAATTTCCAATCAACGTGGCCAAAGTTTATTACACGTCGGTCATGTATACCGTCAAACACCTAAAAACTTCAATCTTTTAATTGTGTTTTTCCTACCTAGTCCTGTGTTCTTTAAGATACCTAATGTTTGTTTTTTAAAGATAATTTAGTAAATCATATTTTTTTATATTTTAGAACCTACTTGTTAACCTAATAATTATAATCACTTATCTAATAATACCACCGTGCCATTAGCTATAAGGTTGTTATGATAATTAACAATAATCTACTAAGTACAAAGTGTAAACTATATTAAAAAGCATAAGTATTTACTTGTTTAATTATTCATCTATTTATCCAAACATTATTTAAACTTTATATTATCTGTGGTGCAAGCGTTAAATCAACACTTTCTGCCAGACTGTACATCGACGTTTTTACGCATAAAAAAACAGAACTTTGCAGGTATTATTCTTCGGGTTGAGTCTAATCGGGTTGAGTGGGCACTGACCCAAATAATTGAGGAGTGTCTGTTCAAAAGGTAACCTTTGAACAGATACTCCTCAATTATAAAATGTACCGCAACACGAAATGAAGACGAAGTTTTTATCATCGACTCAATCCCAAACACAGTGTGACTCTGGAGCCCTGTCACGCATGCGGCTTCACCTGCATCTGTTCTCCCGCTGCAGAGCATGTATGGAGGAGGATGAGATAGCAGCACACCTGATCCTAAGTTGCCCAGTAATCGCTAGTTACAGGGCGAAATACTTCGGTGACCCAGGTAACCTACAAGAGATAATCAGCAACACCAAGGTGCTGACGGCCTACCTCAAGAAGCTGTGGTAGATCGAACGAGGAAAATAGGGTAGTTGACAAAAAATATCTATTGAGTCCGTCAGTTAGACAAGCTAAAAATATTGTACACGAATTTAAAATTATGACGATACAATGCGTTGAAATATCGTGTGACGTCACGGTGTGCTACACTTTATACTGACAAAGTGACGTCACAAACCCCCACTCCTAAACTTTGATGTTCTTTATTTTTGTAAATTTTTATTTATTTGATAAAGGTAAAAATACGAGGTCAATATTATTTGATAATCTCACTGACAGAATAAATAGAATTATCATTTTTCTACCCAGGAAACATCCGTATTGTATCCCACCCATACGCAAAATACGTGCTTAGACGTGGAGTTGCGGACGCCAGCCCATCTTAGCATTACATCACATCACATCATCAACCTATTAATTGTTCTCACTGCTGGGACACAGGCCTCCTCTCTGTGAAAGGGAATGGGCCGTAATCCACCACGCGAGCCCAGTGCGGGTTGGTTTGTCTTCGAATATTTGGTTCTAAGACATGCCGGTTTCCTCAGGATGTTTTCCTTCACCGTTTTGAGAGCAGTGGTGATGAAATAATTTACACAAAGTAGAGCGCCAGCCTGGGTTCGAACCCACGCCCCACAACTTGGAAGTCGCGGCCGATACCACTGGGCTACCGCTGCTCTCTGCCAGCCTATCTTAGCATCATCATAACTTATCTGTTCTCTTGGCCATCCTAGGCAACAACCTGTATCTACACTCTAGGACTTATTTAAGCTTATGTATGACTTGCCCGCTGCTTTCTGATCGTACAAAAGATAAGTCTTCGACTAGAAAAAAGTGGCTTTTGATGACCTAATAATAAAGAGTCTAATGATGAATTAGAGTATGTCACCAGCAACAATTTAATTATTATCAGTTTCATGTTCAAATACTGTCTAGTGTACGATAAACGTGCATAACCTCACGAAGACTAATTTAGTTTGCAAGGGCTTTTGAAAATTTTAAATGGGTTATTAAACTAATCTTGCTTGGTAATATCCCAAATTATTGTTAACAATATAGCGTTGAAAATGGGTAAATAGGTGTACAACAAAGTACATAATAAATAATTAGGTGTGACTTAATAATCTGTCAATCATCCCGATACTTGTATCAGTCTTGTAAATATGTTAGCACCTGTTGTAACTCCGCAATATAAATTATATAATACCTCATTAAAAGCTATTGTATTGTCTGTGTTATAATCTGATTTCAATATCTCAATCAAGACACATACATAGACTGATCTAAATTACGATTGGTGAGAAACAATTAAACGAAAGTAGCACAATGGCGATGGTGCTTATTTGCAAATCCCTTCGACCGTCCATTCATCCGAATCGGATTAAAACAATGCTAATTACTATTGTGTCTGCTAATTGTCAGTTGAGTCAATTGTCGTGAGACATCCGACTCTCCAGCATAGGGTTTCCCAAGGATTTTTTTTTATCATGCCTCCCTACTGCGAAAAATGAAAATGCCTAATGTATTTGTGTTTGTAATGTAATAAACAGTCATATACAGATATGCTTAAGTTAAAGAAGAGGAAGGGAAAGATTATAAAAGGAAGGGTAGAGGTTGTTTTGGCGGCAGATTACTGTTACCCCTCACGTATACTTATGGCAGGATTGGGACAAGATTCCCAGCTTAGGTTTGAACTTTCTCCAAGCAAAGTCCTACGTAAATCATTCACATCACATCACATCATCAGCCTATTAATGTTCCCACTGCTGGGACACAGGCCTCCTCTCTGCGAGAGGGAATGGGCCGTAATCCACCACGCGAGTCCAGTGCGGTTTGGTTTGTCTTCAAATATTTGGTTCTAAGACATGCCGGTTTCCTCACGATGTTTTCCTTCACCGTTTTGAGAGCAGTGGTGATGAAATAATTTACACAAAGTAAAGCGCCTACCTGGGCTCGAACCCACGACCTACAACTTGTAAGTCACGGCCGATACCACTGGGCCACCACTGCTCTCAAAATCGTAAATCACTCGTAAATCATTAGCAGTATCAAATTTGCACGGGCTACGGATTACTATGCACTGTTGTCGCGTCCCCTTAGTGAGGCGCGCTCCTCACTTCAAAAACCACTACTCAAGTACAACCATTACAGTATATGACACTATACAATCCAATTCCAACAAAAATACAAGTAAAATGTCGGCACCTCTTTTAAAATAGCCATCTTTATATCCCAAAATCTTGACCACCCAGCGTAAAACCCAGACATCCAAAATTATATGCTCAACCAATCTACCTAACAACCAATCTCCTCCAGCACGCGCCAAATAAAAAGGTATCATTATCAATCACATGACTATACTTACAACAACAGCTTGCAATCATCAAAGGCCTCCACACTGACCCAGTGATCCAATTGTCAATGATTACCGCCTCAAGTGTGGACAAGTTACAGTTAAGTTATAACTCGTTATATAACGTAACTATTGTGTATCGGTTATAAGCTGATACAAATAATATCGACTGTTTGGACACTGCCGCACGAAGTAATTTGGTTACTTAGTGGATGTAGAGTTGGGAATGTTAAGACAGCCGTTCGCGTTTGCACAGTTTTGCATTTTGACAGAAATTTTGCGAAATATTAATGAAAAATACAAACGAATTCCAAATGGAAATATTACAAACCGAAAAATAACTACACTTTCGGAAGTCGTTGTTCTTATTTTCCTTTTTTGACACTGACTGCCGAAATTGGAGGTATTATTCAATTTGTAGTATTTTTATTTGGGAATCGGTTGTTATCTCACCCAGATTCACGACCAGCTTGAAACCTTATCAACGTCCTAACTCTACAAGTGCATTACATCTTCAGCCGACGAGCGCATCTTGTCATTATTGTTACTAGTCACTCTACCTACCCCCCAAATAACAACCAGCGTGAAGCCTTAACAATGTCACCTCTAGCCACTCCTTGTTCTACAAGTTCTCCACATGTTCAGCCGACGAGCGCATCTTGTTACCACTGTTACCTGCCACTCTACCTACCCCACATCTCACGACCAGCTTGAAACCTTATCAACATCACCTCTATCCATTCCTAACTCTACAAGTGCTCCACATGTTCAGCCGTCGAGCGCATCTTGTTACCACTGTTACCTAACAATGATCTCGGACTTGAATCGCATACCGATGTGAGTGCTGTGAATGGGGAGTTAGGCACTTTTTGATAGTAGCTCGATAAAGTTATTGATAGTTAAATTATTTTAGTTAGATTTTAAATGATTTGATGTATATATTTGCGCGAGAGTGAGGAACTGCTTATTTAATTTAAACATTTTAGAGAAAATGTGTTTTCCAACAACAACTGATAAAATGAAAAATACAATAATTTACCACACAATAAACGGCCTCATTGGTGTAGTGGTCCCAAGCTCTATAACATTGCCGAGTATGAGGTCTTGAGTTTAATTTCTTGGCCAGGCTAAGTATTTTTGGCTTTTATCTTGAATTTCTCAGTAAGTAGCAGCCCGGTATATAGATTTGTGCGTTGTGTCTGTTTGGTGGCAAATTCTACAGGTATTCGAATCTCGAGGAAAAAAAGTCTAAGAACATGTAAATGTTCTTAGACTTTTTTTCCTCGAGATTCGAATAGAATAGAATAATTATTTATTTGCACAGAAAGTAGGTACACGATACATATTTTATTTAACAGATTAAATGATTATTTTACTTTCTACCTTAACTAAGGCATGCAAAACAGTTGTATTAAACAAAGAAAACTTATTTAAAACAATACAGGCATAACACAAGCACTATGTCAAAATAAATTTAAATTAAATTTATAAATATAGATTATTAATTAAATTATTTGGAAGAATTCCTGTCGACAGCCATAACATTATTATTCAAGTCAGAGTCAATAGCATCTTAGTTAGGTTAATTTATGTGTAATTTAGTCTGTCATGAATTGTTAGGAATTCGCTATAACAATTTGCAAAAATTAAACTTATCTGCGCTCATAAATTAGGATCTTTTCAAAGTTATGATGATGAGCTGCAAGGCTTTAGATATAAAACTTAATATAACGTACAATTCTTTTGAATTGTATGTTATTTCGAGACATCAATAGGGTAGAGTTTCAAAAACACAAAATTGCCCAAGTCCACAGCATACAGAGTCATTTCTATCCCAAGTGTGAGTTCATACATCTATGCGTACTCGGAAATATTTCGGTATATAAACGTAAGAAAGAAATTACAAACTCATTCGTTATCCAAGTGCCTTACATTCAAGTACTTACTCCTTACCATCATGAAGCTGGTACGTTCAGTGCTTATAATTAGTTAAAATTCTAATTATATCTGTGTTTTTGATTTTTTAATTAGATGTCTAGATTTCGTCTGGGTTTTAAATTAGCAGTGATTCAAGTGAAAGTATTTTTGAGTTATCCTTGGTGGTTATGATAGGAGGAAAAGTTTTAGCGATGTTGATCATCAATGGTTGAGGTGTTAAAAGATTTGAGCCCTTTCGTGACCTTCCTTTTCGGGATTGGTTTTAAAAGCTCTAGTAGCTTTCGATTCCACTACATGGTCATTACTACTTACCTGAGGATCATTGAACACCGATCCTAAAAGGGCTTTCAAACAAATTTGCTTTCTTTGATATTAGTCGAAGTCATCCAAAAACCAACACCTCTCATCAATATATATTGTGTACAAAGAAAATCTTGAAATTTAAGAGCTAAGAGCCTTTTAGAAAATAGAATTTAACAACTCCAAACTATAATTTTCCAGCTCGCCCCAATCGCCGCCTTCATCGCCGCTGCATCAGCTGGCCAGATCTACAACAGCCAATCAGCGGAGAATTACGCGCAGTCAGCCGAGAACTACCAATCAGCGCTCGAGTACCAACAGCGCGGATTGTATTCTGAGCAATCACAAGCACCTCAGACATTCTCGGGGCACGAGGCAGTTGGACAAGAAGTGTCCTATAATAGTAGGCCGTCAGGAGAGAAGACCGCAAGGATCTTGAGCTTCAACAACGAGAACAATGGGCATCAGTACCAGTATTCCTATGAGACTGAAAATGGTGAGTTCGCCTCTAATACTTGTCTCGTAAAGATTTTTAAATTCTGGAAAGCTTATTTCAGACTATGCTAATTTTAAACATCCTAGTAACTAAGCAATCAGACTATGATGACATGGTCTAAATGCTTAGTTACTAGGATTATATTTTTTATTTAGTTTTGAAATATTTCACTAATGATGAACGTAATAAGGTTTGATATTATAGTACTCGATGGATGCTGTTATCTGGTTACACATAGCATTATAAATATTCCCTGAAAGTTGACTATCTAAATATCAACCCTAAAAAATAAAAGCTTCCCTGTAAACCTGAAACTAAGTTTTGTGACCCCTATGACGTAAATCTCGCAAGTTTTTAACCAATTCTCGAAGAATCTAGTCACATTATCGTATAGATATTATCCTATTTCTAAATCGTATCTTCCTATTTTCCAGGAATAAAAGCTGAAGAAAAAGGCCAGACCTCGGAACACGGTGGCTCGGTGACCCACGGCGCCTACTCCTACAAGGGCGATGACGGCCAAACCTACACAGTAACCTACACCGCTGATGAGCACGGTTTCCATCCCCAGGGAGATCATCTACCCACCCCCCCGCCTATGCCTGAGGCTATTGCGAAGAGCTTGGAGCAGAATGCCAAGGATGAGGCTGCTGGTATTTTTGATGATGGTGAGTGGTATAATTTAAGATAGTTACAAATCTTTCGAGCTTGGTGAAGGTGCTTTCAAATCACTCAAATAAAATGAGCAAGTGTTACTAACCAAAAATTCTACATCTTAATATTTGGAAGAAAATTACAGAGCTTATTCATAATGAAAACTCGAGTATTGAGTTTATTGATAAAAAAAAACTATAGTATGACGGTTGACAATAAAGATTACCAAAATTCGAGCAAATCTTTTGGCACCTTTAGGCACAACATTCGGCAAGATAGGTAGCTGGCCTGATTAGCTGATGTGCGAAAAATAAAAATACACGATCGAACGAGATTTCTTAAACGACCCTTCCAAAGCCCTACTAACGACCTTGCTACCTGGCCAACCATCTCAATCTAGTGTATATGTTATGAATAGTTTCATGAAAAAAAAAACCAGACATCAATAATATTTTATCTAGTTAAAACTTAAAATATTCATAGCAGCAACGCCATCTGTGATATTCAGCCCGAACTTTCGACACAATGTCCGTAGAACGTAAGGTCAATAGCAAACTTCTGTTGAAACTATGCGATCACTACCTGTTTATGTGCAATAAATAAATATTCCTTAGTAGTTCCACTCATCTACCATTTTCATATGCAAAGCAGCACTGTGCTACGTATCTATTAAAAATCGAATTCGTTAGTGGTGTTGGTCTCCATTGGCGGTAACCTATAAATTTGGTGAAGATCTGATGAAGACCTTCAGATACTTCACAACAGAACTCTTCAATAAGTTACAGGAAATCTCTCGGGATTGCTGCTAAGCATGTCTGTTTATTGTTTATACCATTTCATAACATAACGTCACGCCAGTACGCTCTAAAGGGGTACGCAGATGTGTGCAGTTCACCTTCGTACACTCATTACACCGATTATGTTAAATTTTCATGATATTCGGGTAATCTAGTATGGCATTATAGGTACCTAAATAAAGAACTTGCCTATTAGGTGCCAAACTAAAAAGTAAAAATATAAAAATAATACCGAAGAATACAACCAACTTCCAAATAAAACCACTACAAAGTGAAAAAATACTTATTTTTCGGAAGTCGGTGTTAAAAATCGAAGAAAAGAAAACAGTTACACCGAATTCCGAAAAAGAAGTTATTTTTCACTTTGTAGTGCTTTTATTTGGAAGTCGGTTGTATATTTTTTAAGTTTTTTTTTAATTTAAATAAGGATTATTGGTATTTATATTCATAAAAACTGAAGTCTTCTAATGTATTTATTTCTCTATTTTCCAGGTAAATACAAGGAACAATCAGGCCAAGGCATGGCTCATGGCTACCAGCAGTACGACGCAAGTTACCAAACCCTAGGTTACCAGGCACCATCCGGCCATTCTTCTGGCGCCGAATTGGCATACCACATTCCTTCAGGTCACGCTTCAGGCGCCGATTTAGCGTATCACGCACATTCGGGTAACGCTCTCTCGGGTGTCTCAGGTCATTCTGGTCTCGAATCAGGGTTCCAAGCTTCATCAGGTCATGGATCAAGTGCCCAATTGGCGTATACGTCTTCGGGCCATGGTTCTAGCGCCCAATTGGCGTACCATACTCCATCCAGTCATGGTTCTAGCGCTCAATTGGAGTATCACACTCCCTCCAGTCATGGTTCTAGTGCCCAAATAGCTTATCATCACGTTCCCTCAGTTCAATCTTCTGCTGCCCAGTTGTCGTATCATGTTCCTTCCAGTCATTCTTCTGGTGCCCAAATAGCGTACAACGCTCACTCGGGTTATGCTCATTCGGGCCATGCTTCTGGACCTGAATTGGCGTATCATGGTCATCATTAAGAAGTTGTTTGGAGTTATAGTAAAATGAAGTGAATGAAATGTTGCAAAGTGCAAATGTGTGAGTGAATTTAAAAATATAAGTGCAATAAAATATATGACAGACCAAAAAGTTGAGCGGATATAAAAAATTAAGATGTCAAAATGCACACAAAGTTCTATCTCTGTATTGTAACTAGTTCTTTGATAAATAATCTGCAATGTAAAGATGACAAACAAAAACTGCATTTCAAATAGCAACAAAATGTTTACTAATCAAAAGATTACCAAAAGCAAATGATTCATCAAACGTCAATCAAAACTGCCAAAATGGTGACTTGACACATGTCAATGTCAAACTGTCATGTCAATGAAGAGATGATGTTATATAATTGATAGTGTAACGTCCAGCTACGGCTTTGTTAAGGCCTAAGCATTCAGTTTTGTTCAAATGAAGCAATGGAGTCTCTTCACGAAATATTGATAGAATTCTTAAACTACCTATTACAAAATTGTTTCACAAAAACCTAGTCAATGGATTTGCAATATTAATGCTAGAGCTTTTTGTAGTAAAATGGCTGGAATGTCGATCCGTGACTAATATTTTAAACCTAGTTTAGTCAATCCGATGTTTTTTAGGAAGACGCGTCTAAATTAATTGTTATGTTTTTGTTTTATTATGAAATAAATGTTTTATTGATACTGAATATGTTTTTGGTTAAGAATCCTCATAAGTGTATTTGACTGTGGATGCTGTGGTCTTGACGTTTTGAAGATGGGACCTATCTAAATCGAGAGACTATAATGTCGTAATAAACTATCATCACCTCGTTTAATCCAGGTCTACTGAAAAATGGTCTACATTAGGTCCGTGTTTCATTTTTCTGTCCAGCCCGTTCCACCAACTTCTAGAAGGCTGCCACAACCTAGAAGTCATTGGTGCCCATCAGTGTGATAATGCAGGTCAAGAGTAACTAGTAATCACCAACCACCACCAGCTTGTCAGACCAACTCGTAATTCCAAAATGTAATTGCCTAACAAGCAAGCAAGTTCTCCTGCCAATAAAAATGCACAAGTAGTTTTCGTCAAATCAAAGCCTATTGAAGTAACTATAGCCTACCTGACCCCAAAGAGTATACCGTTAATGTACCCCACTACACTACATAATATCAAATTTAAACATTGCTAAAACCAATAAAATTAGCACTCAAGAACTTACTAATGAGACACATCCTTTTAGACAACCTCATGATGTAACAGTAGACGTGGTACTATCACTTTCATTTTGATTCTTAGAATAAAGCCTACTTGATAGTTTTCTATGAATGTCTGTAACCTTGAGTATAGAAAGGATTGAAGTGATAGGGCCATCAATTTTATTATGAATGTCACAGTTTGACTTTTCATCATAGAAGGGAATTCCTTACACAAAGAGTCTATTCTCGTATCAATAAGTAACAGTTTATGATACTATTGCATAGGTGTGTGACTTTAGGCGTTACAGTTTGCTTATTTAAATCCGTTTGGAATAGTTTCAAAGTTCAACTAGAGTTCAGAAAGTTAGTGAGATTTTCGTCTGTTAACGCATCTACGATACAAAAAAAAGGTTTGCTCCACACTAGGAATTACTCATGTATCGTACTGCTTAAACTCATATAAGCAAACAGCCAGACACTGAACCACTATACAGTTGTTGTTGTTTGCTTATGTACAGATATAGGCCATACAAATATTTGTTCCGTGCGGAAATCAAACCAACGACACGCAGCGCTGCAGCCGATGGCTCAACCACTGCGCCAACCGTCGTGAAAGACTAACCCTCAGTTTCCAACCTTAAAATTATCCCAGAATCACATCATCATCATCACATCATCAGCCTTTAAATGTTTCCACTGCTGGGACACAGGCCTCATCTCATAGGAGTGGGCTATAATCCACCACGCGGGCCCAGTGCAGATTGGTAGATGTCACATGTCTTGAATTTTTGGTTCTAGGACATGCCCGTTTCCACACGATGTTTTCCTTCACCGTTTTGAGAGCAGTGGTGATGAAATAAATTACACAAAGTAAAACGCCTGCTCGGGTTCGATCCCACGACCTACAACTCGTAAGTCGGGACCATAACCACTGGGCCACCACTGCTCTACCTGCTGTGATTGGTTGAATTAATTTTCAACAGCCAAACACAGCAGATAACGCGTGCTTGACAATTTGTCACATTAATTCTGCGATAATTTGAAACAGACGGTAAGACAGACATTAAAAAATGTTGCGAATAAATTTTTGAATCATCTCAAGTACAGTGTGAGCATGGAGCCCCTAAGCGGAATACGGAGTTGACAGTTTGTCATACAATATTGTCAATTTAACCTCGTGTTAGCAAATAACTCTGAGTTAAGTTATTCGTGCAAGTGGGCCTAAGAGAACTATAACCGGTGTATAGAAGGATCTTCTACAAATAATTCAATCCCAAGAAAATCAAATCCTAGCTAGCTGGAACACACTCAAAACAATAAACCTATGACGTAATATCATTAAGCACTATTACAGCCCACAGGTCTCCTATTGTAACACATTCCTGTTCCATCTCAACAAGTTTGCTCCACTATGACCTACTGACATTCACACAAGGCCTCGGGTGCTCGATAGGTAACGTTACGGAAAAAAATGAGAGGAACAAATGTGATTTATATCAAGTTGGGTAAGCTTTAGTAATACCTACTTGGTCGTAATAGTGTGTTTGAATGTGGCCTTGGTTAGTGTATTAAATCAGATGGATATTGATTAACAAGAATGACCGTAAATTTTATGGTTTTGGGCGTAATCGTTCACTATTCACGCTTAAGTTAATGAGGTTTTTATGTATGGACGCCTAAATGGTTCATTGTTAAAAAACCGGCCAAGTGCGAGTCGGACTCGCGCACGAAGGGTTTGTTGTATGGGGGCCCAACTTAAATATTTATTTTATTCTGTTTTTAGTATTTGTTGTTATAGCGGCAACAGAAATACATCATCTGTGAAAATTTCTGTGTAACTATCACGGTTCATGAGATACAGCCTTGTGACAGACAGACAGACAGACGGACCGCGAAGTCTCAGTAATAGGGTCCCGTTTTTACTCTTTGGGTACGGAACCCTAAAAACTGGCCTTAAAAACAATTGACAACCGAGGAGAATAAATACAAACCAAAAATACGATTTACTGCAGAGTGTATAACCAAGTTCTCAAATCTGAATGATTTACTTTAAAGCGTATATAAGCGAATATCTTTACCTTTTTTTGTGTCGTAAATCATCCAACGACTTGGGTGAAGCGGGAGGGCGTGTCAGACTTTTACTGATTAAAACCACCTGTGTTCCTTCAGTTGCTTGAGCCAGGCCCGCAGTAACCATTTTCAAATTTATCCGCGACCCAGACAGGCATCGGTCAGATCAGTTTTGCTGACATCTCTATGAGGCACGCGTGGAACACGACGTGAAAAAAAAACCACCCGTGTTCCTTCATTTGCATAAGCCAGGGCCGCGGTAACTCTTTTTCAAATATATCCGCGACCCAGACAGAATTTCATTACCTACCAATTTATTACTGTAAATGTACTTTACTTAGGTCTCATATACAAAAGTACATATTTACCTAATATTGTAAATGTGAAAGTAACACTGTCTATCTGTTTGTTTCATTTTCATTTCTTTAAGGAAGAATAGCTTTGAATGTGACTTCACACACGGATAGTATACTTTCTATCCCGCGAATATGTTCCCTTGAGATAATTTTAGCTAAAAATGATTAAAGTGATGGCTTATTTTCATTTCATCATCAGCCTTTTACTGTTCCCACTGCTGGGACACAGGCCTTCTTTGAGAGAGGGAATGGGCCGTAATCCATCACGCGGGCCTAGTGTGGGTTGGTGGATGTCACATATCTTCGAATTTTTGGTTCTAGGACATGCCGGTTTCCTCACGATGTTTGCCTTCACCGTTTTGAGAGCAGCGGCGATGCAATAATTTACACAAAATTAAGCGCCTGTCTGGGTTCGAACCCACGGCCTACGATACGTAAGTCACGGCCTTTACCACTGGGTCACCACTGCTCCCAATTTCCAATTTTCATTTGCAATATTTTAATTGTGAATCTTGGATGTAGGAAGATGACAATTTGTCGATGTTTCTATAAACCATGAGTGTCACTTACTACTTGAAAATCACAGTTGTCAGCTAAGTGATGATTTTATTATTACAAGCACAACAAGTATAGGTACCCACTACTTTATGCAACAATACCAAGTGACAATAAATTATTGTGGTATTGAACTATGATTTACGCTGTCGAACCTCATTTCTTTCACAATTTGATTTAGATAAATGTCGCAATGATAGCGTAGGTTTATGTGTTCTAGGCCTTGGGTATGATGGATTGGTTTTGGTCGAACCTCTTTACATTTTAAAAGAAACTGGAACTATTAGAGTTGTCACAAAATAAAAGGCCCGTTTTGACAGCAATAAAAATACTAAATAATGATTAAACTTGATGCTTGCGAATAATACTCGTTGTCATAGTGTATCGGTAACATAGTATTTAATTAGGAATATTAATGATACAATATTTTAGTCAGTTAAAAATGGAAAGCTAAATACCGCCAAGCCCGTTCCGTAACAGAAGTACGGCGATACACCACTATTACATGGAGGATATCCTGCCCTTAAAGTCACCCAAAGGGCAATGATAAAACTATATTCGGAGTTTGATCGAATCAGAAATGCAGACATCCGCAAGAAAATCGAAGTTACCGACATAGCCTGAAGAATTGCCAAACTTATGTGGCAGTGGGCAGGGCACATTGCTTGCAGAACGGATGGCCGTAGGGGCCGAAAAGTTCTAGAGTGGCGACTGCTTACCGGAAGACGCAGCGTTGGAAGGCGTCCCTCTAACTTTGACGACGACCTCGTCAAGGCTGCGGGAGTCTGGTGGATGCGAAGCGCATTGGACCGATCAGTGTGGCGACGCTTGGGGGAGGCCTATGTCCAGCAGTGGACGTCTTTCGGCTGAAATGATAATGATGATCTTACCCTTAAAAAGGTTCGGATTCGTCCACAGTCGAGTTCAATGACATTGGACAGCGAGCTATTTCTACAATAAACTTAGAAAAAAAAAAGTAATTTATTAGCTTGCAAATAATTGCATCGTATTTCCTAACAGCATCCAATCTTCGAGTGCATAACAGAATGAATTCATTGATACGCTTCACAAGGACATGATTACGTTTCTATAGAGTTTAAACTATAGATCGATTTGTGTTGGAAGCTGCGTGGATTACAGATTAGTCACCGATCTATTGTTATGAGGTACTCGTATGTCGAGATGTGATCGATGAGTTGTTGTAGAGAGACAAGTGGCAAGACGGTAGATCTTTAAGGGAATTTAGAATTAATTTTGAAATCTCGAAAATGCGAGTAATGCAGTAACTGATTATTATTATTATTATTATATTCTTTATTGCACACTATAAAAAATTACATACAGTTCAAACATTTTCAAACAAAGTGTACAATGGGCGGTCTTATCGCACAGGGCAATCTCTTACAGACAACCTTTGGATGGACTGAACGATAGGAGAAGAAATGAACTGATCCTATACCGGGAGATTGGTGATCGGCGTATTATTATTTCTTGAGGAACTAAACCAGCGCCAGGCCCGCGGTAACCATTTTCAATTTATCCGCGACCCAGACAGGCATCGGTCAGATCAGTTTTGCTGACATCTCTTTGAGGCACGCGTGGAACACGACGCGCCGTCGACTCGGGTCTGGTCCTTATCGGACGGCGAGCTACCCATTACTCGCCGTCCGCAAGCCCGCGCCTACGGTGGCCGGGAATCAGCTTGCGACTCCCGACGCTCATGGCGTCTCCTGCGGTGGCTAGGGGCGTGAGGGAGACTCCGTTGCATCTCTCTCACGCGTTCCGCCTCCTCCTTCGCAAGCATTACTGTTTCGCAGAATGAGGAGACAGCTTCCCATACCCTCTCGCTCTGTACCATGGCCTGAACCAGCGCCGGACACGAGAGGTCGCCACCGTCGATCGCCTCCACGAGGACACGGCGGTGCAACGTCCAAGCGGGGCATACCTCCACCGTATGTTCCACTGTGTCCTCCGGACGATCCACACAATGGTGACACACGGGCGTTTCCTCCCGCCTAATCCTGAACAGGAACCTCCCAAAACAGCCGTGTCCGGTGAGAACCCGCCTCTCAAGCCACTCCTCAAAGCTTATCACCGTAATTGTGGCGTGCCCAAGAAATATAGGCCTAATAATCATTTTTACCTTTCTGGCAACGGCTTTCAATAAATGACATAACATACGTAGGCACCGTAATTGAATATACAAATCCGATGACTCGAGCAAGATAATAGACCTGTTTGAGAAGATCATGAATTAGTCATTCGATCTATTGTTGTGAGGAATGCATTAGTCTTGAATCACAAGGTGAAAGACAGGTGAAAAGGTCGTGCTTGTCGGTGAAGGTAATAGCTGATACTTATCTTCGTGAATTTTGGAATGTGAATTGAACGGAAATGTCAAAAGGATGGGTGGGAAGCGGTATGCACTATGCACCTTTCTAATCTGTGTAAATAAAAAATGAATGAATGGTTCCAACGACTGGACCGATTTCGCTAATATTTATTTTAAAATATACGTATTATAAAAAATAAAAAAAATACGGATATTGTAAAATTTGGGAGTGGTTTTTTGCACTGGAGTTTATATAATTTTGATATTTCAATAGGATAACGTCTGTCGGTTTAAGATTGTTATTAAAATGATAAAAAAGGCAGGTTTCAAACAGGGAATAGCCATGTAGTTATTTCGGGGCTTGATTTTTTGCATGTTTTAAAGCAATTTTATCGATCGACTTATTATTATTCTATTAAATAAATATAACTTTATAATTACTTATTAAAAATAAATTAATGAATATATTTGATTGATTAATCTTCTGCCAGAATCAAAGATTGACAATTTAATGACAGCAAATATTCTTAACTAATTTGTAATAATATGAATCCTATCAAAAGTTTCGAAACACCAATTTATGGATAAATTCTGATTGAATTAAATCTAACAAGTTTATAATCATAAAATAATTACCTAGGCTTATTATTTCACACGTGAATTGAAATAATTTTGAGTACTGGGAGCTTGCCAATGCGTTAATAATGTTTCTGTGTTCGTTCATGTCTATAGATATAACATAATATTTTTGTGGACCTAAGATTTTGTTCTTAAGGGCCTGCAACCGCTTAAGTGCCGTAAAACGGTAACTTTCTACAGCATATTCCTTGGAAACGGCTAGGTTAACGGGTTTGAAATAAAAATATATTTATTATTGATTTATGTAAATTATTTTTGCAACTAGGTTTACTCGTGGAACTAATAGTTTTGCTTTAAAAAAAATATTAGCAATACGTTATTTTTCGCTACTTTTGGATACTCCTCCAAAACGACTTGGATGTTTAAAAATATTTTTACAAAGAAATTTATGGCTGGCATTTCTTCATAACTGAAATAGCATATGTATAAATCAAGTTATATTTTTTAAACAAAACTGTTCAAAAACAGAGGTTCAATATTGATATTTTGGCTCTGAGCGGGCGCACGGCCAATACTGCGTTACCATTGGGACATATATCCTTAAGTACCTAACGTTTAAGACCAAGACAACGATGGCGGATAAGAACGATAGGTTTTAAAAATATCCTTTGGTACAAAATGTATACGGCAGAGACGTCATGGGTGCACGCAGGGGACGGTGACGGCAACGTGGCGTTTTGATACGATATTTTCATAACTTGTCGTCCCGTTCTAGTCCAGTAGGGATACAATTATTTTCCACATAACCTTTGATAATTCAAAAGTTTTTTATTTTCGCTGGGTGGATACCTTATGTGAATTCAACGCTATGTACAAAAATGCTAACAGTTTAGAGTTATGCAATAGGCATAAAGTAGGTATTTCCTATTATTTCGTGTTATAACAATAATATAAAATTTAAATTTAAATAATTTACTGTTTCTTTATGAGTACTATCTAAACTTTATATTAGTGAAAATGCTAACAGATACCTACTGTGGAACAATGGAAAACTGAAAATGGCTCGTAACTCTTTCAATAAAAGATTTAAGTTTTCAAATCATTTCCTATATGCATAGAGCGATTAGTTATACGTTACAACAAAAGTTCTAACAACTAAGTATAATGCTGCACAGGTTATTGTATTTTTACATTGTGATTTGCGTAATATTGAATTTATGTTTATAAATTTGCGCCTACATATTCGAAATAATAAACTCTGCCACCATACAAAAGTTTAAACACTTATGTGCTATGCTAGTTTAATAAATAAAATACAATTGGGTATTGCGGGGCGCGTTGACACTCCACTCCGAATGTTTTGAATGAGGCGCGAAACCGAATACGATATCAACCTTCTTTGTTCCTATAAAAAGAATAAGAAAGAAATATTCACAGAACACGGAATAGTCGTACCTGCCGTGCTGACAGTATATCGAGATGACAGAATAATAAAATTCTCCGTATCGTGAATCTTTGACAGTCGTTACGGGTCGTCAGAAACCCGAAAGTCTGCGGCCACCCTAACAAAAGGGTACCGTATTATCCAGTAGGATTACCGTATAATCTGGGTTGGCAGGGTAGGCAGTCACTTCATATAAAACACTGGTATTCAGATGCGTCTGGTTCGACTGAAAACAGTGGAAGTCAACCCCAACATATTAGGGAAAAGTCCAAGCAAATGCCTTTTCCAAACAGATGTGACTGTAGAAATATCAAACATCTTATAACCGGTGCAACTGTCACAACTAAATTGACTACATCGCTGGTCCTAAGACCTAATACAATAAAGGCAGTGTTACCCACTAAGCCTTAGTAGATGACACTGTAAGCATGATATGATGTATGCTAAAAAAAATCGATGTATTTATGTTTGTAAAATATTACCTACTCATTTTTTTTATTCAGAATCAATATAGTAGCAACTCTAGTGAGTCCGGCAAGTTTAGGTGTCAATTTTGTGATACGCTTACCAAGATTTAGTATATTTTTTATTTCAAAGGTAGATAAATTTTATATAATCGTGTCTATTGCGCCCTATCTATTAGTTTTTAAACTCTATTATAACGAAAAATCGGCACCACGTGACCTTACCACACGATTGCTGTAAGTACATCAAAACCTAGTAAATGCCATAAAATATTATATTCCAGGATAGCGCAAAAATATTATTTGAATTAGCCTATGGAATGTCATCTTGTGTTAGGTAACTAAACGAAAAAAATAATAATAAGCGAGTACTAAACAAGGCTTACGGGTGTACTGTACGTAATAACACAAATGATATTAATGGTGTCCTAAATCTATTAAATATTTTACAAATCTCTAAACAAGATAATTCAATACCTATTAAGTACCGGACATTTGCTAATTTAAGGTGTTTTTACAACTTGAAGGGACTTTCCTATTGTAAATAATGATAAAATTTATTAATTAAAGCACCAAATCTCAATTCAAATTATAAATTTCCTGGTTAAAATTACACAGTCCATCGCAGCACATTAAAACTCATTAAAATAATATAAATAAGATTATCAGGGTATAAAACCATTATAAAATATATGTCACCTACTGCGTTCTTATATGGGGCAGTCGTACAGTACCAGACATAATTTTAATATATATTCGATTCGCACGGGGAAGGCTTGTATAACACATGCCAGATTACCTATTTTAGTGATCTTTATAATCGTAGCAATAAGGTTGCATTCATAGGCAAAATAACAGTGAACGATCTGTCAGATACTAGACGCCAGTTTGAAATAAGAATTTGCGCGGTAATGTTTTTTCTAAAAATCATCAGAAGAGTCCGTTTATGATGTGGGCCTCTGTGGTCTGTATGGTTCGAAGAATTTATACTGATCGTACATACCTACACCGCGCCCCGCAATACCCAAATTGTATTTGATTTATTAAACTAGCATAGCACATAAGTGTTTAAACTTTTGTATGGTGGTAGAGTTTATTATTTCGAATATGTAGGCGCAAATTTATAAACATAAATTCAATATTTCGCAAATCACAATGTAAAAATACAATAACCTGTGCAGCATTATACTTAGTTGTTAGAACTTTCTTTGTAACGTATAACTAATCCCTCTATGCATATAGGAAATGATTTGAAAACTTAAATCTTTTATTGAAAGAGTTACGAGCCATTTTCAGTTTTCCTTTGTTCCACAGTACGTGTCTGTTAGCATTTTCACTAATATAAAGTTTAGATAGTACTAATAAAGAAACAGTAAATTATTTAAATTTAAATTTTATATTATTGTTATAACACGAAATAATAGGAAATACCTACTTTATGCCTATTGCATAACTCTAAACTGTTAGCATTTTTGTACATAGCGTTGAATTCACATAAGGTATCCACCCAGCGAAAATAAAAAACTTTTGAATTATCAAAGGGCATATTCTTCTGGCTACTGGACTATTCCGACCGGATTAAAACACGTTACGTATGCATAACGTGACCAGACGTCCCGTTTTCAACGGGACTGTCCCTTTTTATAATAAGGAGTCACGGCGTCCCCGAAATGAACTCTGGGACGCAAATTTGAGTAGTCGAGCCGGCCGGACGGCCGCCGCTTGTGTTAACAAAATTACAATCGTCTCTCAATAAAAAGCCATTAATAGGTATTGGATATGAAGCCCATGTAATTTACAATGCAATAAAATCTACTGCAGACTGGCTACCCTTATTACGAAAGCATTATTGTGAAGATATATTTGTTTTTTTTTATATATGCACGATTCGAGTTGAAGCTCAAGGAGTTTTGCGCCGAAACTGAAACGGAATATCAACAAATGCTCGGCTATAGCAAAACCAGATGGCTTGCTCTTATGCATGCCTTGGAAAGGTATTTAAAAATGTATCAAACATTAAAAAACTACTTTTTGAGTATTGAAAAATGTCTCCTGTTACTAAAAAACTTTTTTGAAGATTCGAATTTTGGCCAATGTCCCATTTTGAGTCAAATAACAAATGGTCACGTTACGTATGCAACGGCCTTTAAATATGGTTCCTACCGTAAATATTGCAGCATTTGTCAGTCACTAATACAAAACAGGTTTATGAATAAAAAGACTAGTGTCAATTTCACCATTGACATGGAATATTGACAGGTGGAAATGGCCCTGAGATTTCTGAATATTAAAATGATTACCTACTTATTACCTTAACAGTATTTCCTAATAATTAGTTAAGGAATTAACTACTTATATATTTCAATCAGGTTTCATAACATCACCTATCTTTATTCTGTTCGTAGATTATAACGATAAACCTATCAAGAAGTATAAATGGCAATCCACCAAAGGTCACAAGCAAAGCCTCAGGGCACACTAGCACTAGTGTTAATAATTATGTGTTTTTATGTTTATTAATTAAAACAGTCAAATGTCATCGTTTAATATATTATGTATATCCCCTCGGAGTTTCTATTCGCTTACAAGAAAACTCTCGACCTAAGGCTGAATAGGAAATCTGCTAAATCATATTTTAAAATTCGTCAGCATTTATGCATCTGTGCCTATTTAAAACTTTGGGCGCATTTTTTGCATTCTTTTAGTAGTTAAGTTTAGCCTAATATTCAATGTGTTTTGTCCTCTTCTCAAAGGTACAGTAAGCAAATTATTATCTTTAATTCAGTGGTTTATGGTACGGTCAAGATAGGATAAAAGAAAAAAAAAAGAAAAAAAATGTCACTCAGAATTTCGAATTAGGGTTGTAACGGAGGCCTTCTTAGCGGAGGCAGAGGCGGATGCGGAGGTGAAGAGATTCGCCTCCGTGGGGGGAAAGTTAAAGGAGGCGGAGGTGAAATTGGATGTGGAAAAAATATAAAATCATGATTTGATTAGCTAAAGTCAAAAAAAAATATTAAGTATATAGTATAGTACAATTTCTTATACAATCTATACTTCAGCCATTTTAGGGCTACCCTCTACTCAACAATAAAAATAAAACGAATTCGATATATAATGTTGTACATCGATTAAACAGAAAGAAAGATAGTTTGAGAACATAAAATATCCAAGGTTACAGAACTTGAAGATGAGATAAGCGCGAACCTAATATGTTCACCCCTGCTGTCAGTTGATTGAGTTGTCATTGCTTTGTTAGTAAATATTGTACCTTGATCATCGCCAGGGTATAGTAATCAAAATTAAGAAGTGGAAAATTATATTTCACAAACAGTTTTGCGGCTTTGTCGCCTTCTAAACAATTTGTTAGGGGTTCATAATATAATCCAAATAAGAGCGCGTGTCCGAGCTATTCGAATGGTTGATTCATGTCTTGCGTCATTTGACGTACGCCCCCGCCTTACTCTAACCGCCGCAACACACAGCCGAGCGGCTGCGTTGCCCTTCGCGCGATGTATGTCAATTTTCAAAGTAAATATCTATTGCAACGCCGCAAAAAAATTACGGTGGCGGATGTACAGTTTTTTTGCGGAAGTGCAGCTGTTACGGAGGCGGAGGCGAAGTTCCGTTACAACCCTGGTTCGACTCTCGCTATTGGCTCACGAGGCGAACGCGGGTAGGCGGGAGCCGGGTCGTTTGATATTTCGGGTGCTGAGTTATCTTGCCCGTGCTATACAATGTATGATTACGATTTGAAGTATAGCCTTAAAGTTTTCTGTTCTTTAAATTTTCTTATTTGAGTGAAAAACAAAATACACAAATTGAACTCAACTTTAAGGGTACACTAGTCGACGGCACGAACTATTTTGTGCGCGAGGTTAAAATGCATGCTATATCAACCGACAACACGTGCGGAACAGATAGATGCTGTTATGAGCAGTAAGAAGCTAGTTCGCGTACGAATACACACTTTTGCAAATTTGTAGCGAAATGGATGATGATTTAGAACGAAAACGAGCGCGCGAAATTTTATAAACAGACCTTTGGGAGTCTGGATATCATGAAAAACGACTGAATAAATAATAATACTGTTCAAAATAAAATTATTTGCATTGTTGAACTACTAATCTATCCCAGTACGGAGGCCGTTTTTCAATTTTCCTTCTTCTTATGGTACTTATTTGCGCCCAAAGATGCGTTAAAATTAGTGTTGAAATATGGAACTTTCGAAGCTCATAACTTTCAAGTAAATATTTTTTTTACTTTTTTGCTTCCATACAGGGCTAGAAAATGATGAGACAAATGATATTATTTTTTATTTTGAACGTACGTCGTCAAACAGTGGAGTAAAAGCCAGACTACGTTTGTATGGAAGAATTTTCGACTAGTGTACCCTTAAACACACCACAAGATACTTTACCTAACACGTCAGACACTCATGTCGAAGGCGTCAAACAAGTTTTTACAAAATATTAGCCCGACTAAAATAAAGCGAGGTAAAACCACAATCAACATTAATCATCTCAAGCGCAGATTGTGAACAATTTCGCACGCCTCTTGCGACCTAGTGACTGAATTTTGAGAACTATTTTTAGATAGTAAACTGTCTCATTTTATTGAGATAATGATTAGTGTTGGTTGTTCTCACAATAAATCTATGCAATGTCTATTCATTAGAGCAATCTTTATTCAAGATTAGAAGGTACACTAACCTTATTTATTCTTATGTAGTGTACATGTTTTTGTATTATTTGTAATAAGCACATCATCATCATCATTTCAGCCGAAAGACGTCCACTGCTGGACATAGGCCTCCCCCAGAACACAGGCACATACAACACATCTATTTTTATCTTTTATATAAGTAAGTACTTGTTTTACATACACATTTAGTTACTATAAAACTGCTTTACGTCCGTCACGTCGTCGGTCACAGGTCCAGTTGAAAACCAGCGTCGGGCACTATTTTCCCGACATTTTGCTGAACTGGTTCTATTTGGTGCATCCGTGGGTTCCGTCAATGTTACTTTTATATTGTTTTCTATTTTATATTATTGTTGTTTAGTCTAAGTTTTCTTTTTTCTTTTTTATGTTTTTATTGGCTCGGCTGGGCAGCGTTCGGAAAGTTGCGCGGTATCTTCTCGTCCAACTTACCATAGTGTCTCAAGACGAAAGTCTATGACCAGTGTGTGTTGCCAGTGATGACATATGGCTCTGAGACGTGGTCGCTTACAATGGGCCTCATCAGAAAGCTTACAGTCACTCAAAGGGCAATGGAGAGAGCTATGCTCGGAGTTTCCTTGCGTGATCAAATCAGAAATGTAGAGATCCGCAAGAGAACCAGGGTTACCGACGACATATTTTACAATAATTTCATATATTAATATTAAAGGTTTGATTAATAAATCCCTCATGTTGTAATAAGTTTGTAACCATTATTATTATATACTTATAAAGGTGTTCCTAGCCTGTAAAAGTGTTGTTATTAATATTAGTGTAACTGTTACTTATTTTTAAGTACTCCAGGTATGTATAATTTTTATGATAATAAAGAATTTTTCTAAAAAAACTAAACCGACGACATAGCCCGAAGAATTACCAAACTTAAGTAGCAGTGGGCAGAGCACATTGCTCGCAGAACGGATGGCCGATGGGGCAGAAAGGTTCTGGAGTGGCGACCGCGAACCGGAAGACGTTGCGTTGGAACGCCTCCCACCAGGTGGACCGATGACGGTAGGTTGCGGGGATACGCTGGTTGCGAGATGCACGGGACCGGTCAATGTGGTGACGCTTGGGGAAGGCCTATGTCCAGCAGTGGACGTCTTTCGGCTGAAATGATGATGATGATGTTTTTGTTGTATGCTCTGGCTTGTGTCAAATAAATGTGTTTTCTTTCTTTCTTTTATACTTAGATGAGAGTTCAAAGTAGTCGGTGTCTCGATATCCTCTAATATAGGATTACTATGTCACACTAACGGGAACGCCTGCAAGAGGAATGATCTCTTTACAGCCACACCCAAAGAATATAATCCGACACCGGAATTACCACGCGAGATCACGCCCATCACGACCCGAGATCTTGTGTGTTAAGTCTGCATGGTGGTTGTTCGAGATCTCACCGAAAAACGTATTTCATGTGATCGATGTTGCATTCCCATCTGTGTGGTTTTTTTTTTTTTACTATGTATAGGCCTGTGTTTGACCACAATCTCACCGTGGTCAGTGATGATGTGGCCGATGGTGGTAAGCACACAAAGCCTAGAAGGGAACTGGCTCTCAAGTGCTGCTGTCGGAACACACCGGAAGGTGCTGGGCGACAGATTTTCAACTTAAGGGTGGTTGCCAGCCAGGCGGGTACTACAAAGTACCCTACCACCGTGCTATGGTTTCCTCACGATGTTTTCCTTCACCGAAAGCTCAAGCTCATTGTAGGATTCGAACCCGCGACCTTCGTCTCGGTATCCGACGTCACTACCATTGAGCTATCATCGCCTTTAAAATGGTTTATTTCATTTTGAAAGCATCCTACTTATTCTATACTCTATACTTAATATTATAAAGCGGAAAGATTTGTATTTTTATATTTTTGTATGTCACGAATAAACTTAAAAACTACTGGACCGATATCTTTCTTCGTTGGCAAGCTACACTAACCCCGGGTGACATAAGCTACTTTTTATCACTGCAATCTCACGGGAACGGGAACTACGCGGGTGAAACCGCGAGGCGTCCGCTAGTAATAATATTATAAAGGCAAGTTTGCGAGTGTGTGTGTTTATATGTTTGTTACTCTTTCACGCAAAAGCTCTTGAACGGATCTGGATGAAATTTGGCACAGAGATAGATTATAGTCTGAAATAGCACATAGGATATTTTTATCCCGGGAATATGTTCCCTTGGGATAATTTTCGACATCCACGCGGGCAAAGCCACTAGCAGAAGCTAGTCTAAAATATACTAAGAAGCACAGAACAGAAAAAACGCCTTCTACTCTGTTCTGTGCTAAGAAGTGATATTAAACTGAGAAGTCAAGATCATCTTCAATTCAGCCTAGAAAGGTCCACTGTTGCGCCACTTGTTGTACAGCTTGTTCAGACCTTCCAAATCTCCTGAACCTTATGACAACATCGGCCATCCGTTCTGCTGTTCTCTACAATAGAAAATTAAAGGTGAAAATCATAAACTAAGCATATTAAGAAGCCGTGAAATCACAAATTCCTCTAACTAAAGGATAAATTCATAAACATAAAACTTTAGTATATTCCACAGAACACAAAATTTAAATGCAAAAGTAACTTCGTCTGTCTGTTTGTTTGTTCCTTACTTTTTCACGCCTAATGGCCGATTTCTGATTTGAGTATTTAACACGTATCAAAGCCTATTGTAGTGTCCATTTTGATAGGTATTCAGGCTAAAGTAGTTTGACAAATACTCAACTCGTTCTTAACCTCAAATACTCAATTCAAAATTTGGCACTAACTCACTTAACCCATTTTTGATGGAATGCCCAAAATTCGGTGGCGTAAAACGAAAAACAATAGGTACCATTTACACCAACATCCGAAAAGAAAGTATTTTTTTTGTTATACTTTCAAAGTCGGTGTAATATTTTTGGTAAAAAGTTTTAATGAAATTAAACATAGTTATTTATTGCCTATTGGGTCAGGAGAAGGGTGGATTATAACTTTTTATCAACATACTACGCAAGCAGAGCCGCGGACAGAAGTCAGTTACAATAGAGTAACTGTATCAATAACAATACAATTACAATGTAATTTGTTTCTTTTATTACATGAGAATGTCAGATCGTCCTGATACATTTACGTTTAACCTTTGGTGGTCCCTTCAAGCCCTTGATCTTCAGTAGACCTTTAACATCTACACCGACCAGCATCTTAGATTAAGTTTTGTTACTGAACTAAGATTTACTTGCGACTTCGCTTGTAGAATTTTAATTTTATGGAGTAGGTGTTACGATATTATTCTGAAAAAATGTTTTTTGTTTGTGAACCCATTGTTTTGAACGAACTACTGTCGAATATAAAATTGAAGTCCCGAAAAGTGAAGGAAAATCAACTTTATGAAATAAAATGTACAGAAAAACCCACGATAATAACCATCTTTCCGGATCAGTAAAATAAAAACTATCTTAGTTTCATTATGGACTTTCAGGTACACTTATAAGTCTGAAATATGAAAAAAAAAACGTTGGAGCTACTTTAACCATAAGTTTTTCTCAATACATGGCTCATTATAGAAAATAATATTTTGGAAGAAAATCCGTTGGACTCGGTTATTTGAGATTCTTATCTCAAGAATTAAGTAACATAGGTTATCTCTACAGACAAACTATCCCACTAGAATATTAGTGAGTGAGACGAAGAGCTATGTCTTAACATAGTGTAGGAATGTGACCTTTCTCAAGCTATTACTTGCAACGTTATTGTTATATGCCTCATCGCTTTGTCTACTGAAGGCTAGCGCATTTTTAGCTAATCTAACTGGAGATTTTGTGAGTCAGGTTGTTCGGTATTGCCGACTAGAGCGTCGCGCAATGATTGTTGATGTAGCGGTCCCCCATGACGAGAACCTCGTGAAGGCTGAGAGAGATAAGAAAAGTAAGTATCTTGATCTGGCGCCCGAGGTTGTCGACATGTGGGATGTGAATACAGCAATTATTGTGCCGATAGTCGTGACGGCCAATGGCATAATAGCCAAGAGCCTCGACGAACATCTAAGGAGGCTCTCGTTGGGCAGCTGGATCAAGGGCTTGATCCAGAAAGCGGTACTCCTGGACACGGCACGTATAGTCAGGAGGTTCCTCTCTCAGGACCCCTGACCACCGGTAGCTTGGACCCTGTTGCCGATACCAGTGGGCTACTTGTGTCTATTCTTGGGCAACTACAACTTCCCTATACACAACGAACCAAATGAGAGAGTATGTGCGGTAAAGGGGTCCCACTATATATTTGAGTCAACTAGTGATGATGGTTGACCGAGCGGAATGGAAAAAGAAATGTGTTGTGCCGATCGAAATAACATGGGACAAGGGCAGGAAGATGATGACGACAATACTGATGAAGAAAAAATATAAAATATTACGTTTTTGTAAGCAATGGAAAAACATGGTAGATTTGCCTGAAATACTTCCGTAGGAAGGTTTGAAATGAACATCAGTATTGACTTTGCTTGACCACAATTTTTTTGATTCCCAAAACTACTAATATTTTGTTTTTGAGGGAAGCAAATGCACAACCAGTCACGCTAGCACAGGCGGCAATCGTTCAGCGAGCCAGAACATAGTGCCTACCAACTTAAACTGATTAAACCTTTCAACACCTAAAGATAGTCAAACATATTGGTTATACAAAATGATCCTAACAAGCAAGCATTTCATTCAATTCTAACTACATGCTAAGCATATAATGATAATTATTATCATCGTTCTCAGAATCCATAATTACTTAATAACAGACTACTATTTTACTAACTGATTTTCATGTCTGGGAATCACAACGAAAAAGATCGAGGAACCTATTTGAGGAGCCACAATGACTATTTTGAGCTTGCAGAAAAGCTTCCAGCGGGCCATAAGCAGCCATGGCCCATCTGGAAATCCCTAAACCAGTTACGAAGTCAAGTGGGCCGCTGTAGGCATAACCTAGTCAGATGGAGGTCCTCCAATCAGCCACAGTGTGACTGCGGAACTACTCCACAGACGATGTCCAACCTCCTGTCCTGCTCCTTGTGTAAAAACACCTGCACCTGCACCACCTTTGTGAGGCCAGCGCTAAGGTTATCGACGTGGCTGAATACTGGTCGAAGAAAATTTTGTGAAGGAATCATCGACTCGAAGAAGAAGAAGAATGAGATCTCTTATGTATCCACTGCTGTTGTTGGAATTATACAAATATAACGTATTGTTTATTTGCATCCGAAGACAAATTGTATGTAATTTTAAATGATGATTGTATTGCACGTCGCAGAGGCTAAGATGGGTAGGTCGCCTTGAAAATTGAGTGATACCGGAACCGTTAAAGTCATGCCAAAGTTGGCTCTGAATGAGATCAATCTAGCCCTGTACGGAAAGAAAAAGGTTTTTTTTTTTTTTATAATTATGTGCGTCGAAAGTTCCATATTTGAACACTAATTTTAACGCATCATTGGGCGATAATAAATACCTTAAGAAAAAGGAAAATTTCAAATCAGCCATACAGGGATAGATTAGTAAGTATTTCAACAATGCAAATAATTTTATTTTGAACAGATACATTTAGTTTCAATTTAAAATGATTCCTAATTTCGAGAAGCTGATCAAATAGTCCGTAATTGTTCGTATCATGTTTGTGTGTCATATATATTTATTGCATTTTTACGAAATTTACCTTTGAGGGGAAATCTTAAAATTTACCGAGTAAGGTAGTGTTATACTGGAACTTATAAAAAATAGGAGAACAGTATATATCTTTAGTTTTCATTTTATGGAAGATCTTTTAAATTGGTCCAATATGGGGGAGGAAATAGGCAAGAGCCAAACCACGAATTATGACTTTTTACTTAGGAAATTCTATTAAAATGCATGTATATTATTATACATTGTATTGCATTACATTATGTATTGTTGAACACTTTTTTTTTTAAAGAGTATGTGTGGAGTTTCCTGTCCAGTCTTTTCCATAACAATTTATCTTTGCGAATCGACAGTAGAATCAAATATAATTATTTTTAAAATATAAACTTTGACGATCATTTCGGACTTTTACCATTAAGACTTGGTAAATCTTAGGTTTTACCGGTAGATCCTAGGTTTTACCGTAGTTCAAGCTTTTACAGTAATATATACATATTATTTTTTGGCAAAAGTGTTTTTTTTATGCATAAATTTATTTATATCGTACAAGGGTTTTTTTCACGGTTTTTTCCCCGTGGCCATCCCACAGGAATATGGATATTTCCACTATGAATTGTCTAGTTTGTGGCTCACATAGAAAGTGTATCAATTAAAGAATTATTTTAATCAGCTCAACACTTCCAGAGATTACCACAAACAAACAAACCATTATATAAGTGTAGACTAAAATAAACTGTTCAGAAGCAATCAGAGTAACAAGAAATCGCTTCATGACGTTATGACATTGAACTATAACCACAAATTACTTTGATCTCAATTAATGATTCCTTACATAACTTCAGTTAGTAATCTAATTAAAAATAATGTGAAAAGGAAATGATTATGTTAATAGGTGTGTAAAATTATATTCGTTCTAGTTGTACTGTGGGAATTAACATGGATTATAATTATATTTATCGTAACTTTTTTGGATGTGCCCTTTTCAATGTTCTACAAAAAAAAAACATATGTCTGTCAGATTGATAAATTGATTGCTTTGGAACTAGGAAGTGTTAAACTGGATTTATTTTTCGGTGTCATCATTATAGTTTCCGCCAAAAGACATCCATTGCTGGGTTTAGCATCCTCATCGTTGTCAGATTTACCTTTACCGACCAGAATTTTAATGGGCAATTGAAAATAATATATCAGCTGTAATCAAGTTGATTCAATTTTGTTCTTGACAAAGAATACAAATATCACTTTGTTTTAAGTTTTTTGTAGCTAAACATTCGTTGGCAAGTAATGTATTTTTAACCACCGACGGAAAAAGAGGGATATTATAAGTTTGACGTGTGTACCTGTGTGTTTATGTATTTGTGTATCTATCTGTGAAACGGACGAATTGTTTTTGATTTCGTTTTATTTTGTTTGAAATGCGAATTTATCGAGAGTGTTCTTAGCTATGTTTAATGATAATCGGTTCAGCCGTTCTAAAGTTATGGGCATTTTACTGTTTCAATCGGGGTGTTTTTGCATGATATCGAGTCATAAAAAAATAAAAAAATAATAAAATAAATTGAAAAAAAAAAAATTGTCGATCAAAGCGTTTCTACTACTAGATTAATTATGCACAATGAAATAAAAATGTGTCGGGGATATTTTTAATTTTATTTATTTAACCATTAATGTACGGTATACTTATTTCTAACAAAATCTCTTCCAGCATACCTGCGAGAGGAGAGTTGAAAACAAACTATTTAGACATCGTGTGTAGAGGGGAAATAAAAAGAAAAATATATTAAACAATTCACAATAAAGTAGAATACAGTATAGATAATTAATATATACTCTTATATACATGCATATTAATAAAATAAATATTACAAACTAACTAATATCAACACCTACACCAACAAGGTTTTCAAGGTTTTACTTGTAAATCAATAAGATGAAGATCCAGAGAAGACGTCGTGGCTAAATAATTATTGTATGTTTGATAGTCGTTACGGTTAGCCAGAAACCAGAAACCAGCCTCGCCAAGAGGTATCGTGTTTTACCCAGTTACTGGATTGTGGAGTTCAGAGGCTGTTGCTCCATGTAAAACACTGGTACTCAGATACATCCAAACTGGACTGGAATCTGACCCCAACATTGTTGAGTAAAGGCTAGGCAGAATGATCGAGGACTAAGATCTTTCATTATTTGATTTATTCCGTTCTAATACCAACAACTAATGGTATTTTTAAACCACTGGTATTTGTTTCAACTCATATTTATTTTCTATTCCGAATGGAAACCATTGTTTAAACTTATACCAAAACAAGTTCAAAAGATATAAGGTACAGTCAATAAAAATGCTTTGTTTGTTATTAGAAGACATTTAATTTGAAAACAAAAACTTTATTATAACGGAATAAATCCATTATTTAGTTTGATATTTCAATTTACATAGACCTTGGACTAAGCCCTACAGATGTCTTTTGATTAAAACGATGAATCTCTAATGTGTTTCTGATACAAGCGCAGATTATATATCGTTATAAATAACTTACCAAACTTATAAATCAGTAATGACACAATTATCTAACTTGTTATGGTAATGTTATAAAATGCAGTTTATAATTCTGAAGGCTTCTGAATGTAACTTGGTCTGTTTGTTTCAACACCATTGTACACATGGCACATATTACAAAATATATTAATTTATTAGTTCAACTTATTAGAAATTGAAGTAACTCCTGCCGGTTTCTGCTGACTGAACATGGAGAAAAGTCTGGTCTATGTCATTATCATGAATTCAGCGGAAAAGTATCGCCACATCCATCAGTCCAGTGCTTCTGTTATGCTGCGGTTTCCCGTGACCCTCACCAGGTCATTGGTCTACTATGTTAGAGGACTTCCAGCTTTGCGTCTTCTAGAACGCAGTTCCCACTTCGGAAACTTTTAGCCAGAGTAATACGCTACTCACTCACACAATTAGTAAAATACTCAAAAAAATCTTGCCACACAACAAGCTCCTTGAAGCACTAAGGAACAAAACCATTAATGACATTGACCGTAGGAGGGAAACACGCTATGAAAAGAATAATATAATATTAAAGCACCTAAATTATAATTTGCATGCAGCCTTTATAATTAGGCAGAAGGATTTACGCCCAAACAATATATTGTCTTCAACAGCTAGGTAACTAAGGCTAATGATGCATGTATTAAAAGATGAGAGAGAGAATTGTAACTAAACTTACATTTATCAAGAAATCTCACCAGGTGAAATCGGGGTCAAGAATGGGCTCACCAGGAATAAAAAAACACCTACTTGAAATTGGTAGCTGATCACATTTTCTGGGGTGGTTATAAAGAAAGCTCCACTACGTAAGACACTTTTTCTTTTAATAAATATTTCCATTGTAATATGACTTACGTGGTTCAGCATTCTCTTAATATATCGATGGATATGAAGCATATATTTCACATGACTATACCCATATGAATAGTTCAGGAGCTTTACAGACTTATGAAATATCTAGTTATGCACATTGAGGTACGCTGTATGACTTTGGTACGGTACTCGTAGAATGTGCAAGCAGTAAAGATGTTTCAGACAAAACTTACACAAAACTATTATTTTAAACAGGGTATATTAGGTTATTCAATCCTCTCTTATGATTCAATTCCTTGACTGATCTCTCAGAAGTAACCAAAATCCATCTTCTTTTGGCATATATTTCATCTTAAATTGCAATTTCTTTTGAAAACTTTTCCAACAAATATGGTGCAACATTTTTGATCCCTAATAAGTCTAGTTTTAGAGTTCAACTGGTTTTATGCATTGATATTTTTGTAGCCTAAGGTCATGTAGTCATAATTATCATAGAGGTACAAACTTAAGCTTTCAATGTTATATAAATTTCTTTAGTATTAGTAGTATTTGGCGAAGTATGTGTCAAACTTGTAATGACGCAATATCCAAAGAGGAAGGGGAAGACCAAATGGGGTCAGAATGTTGTGGTCTTATGCAATAATTTATAAGTTTTGTTGTCCCTGGATCCATTTTCCTTCCGAATTTTCTTAATTTTAAAGTGACAATGGTATACTAGCCAAAATAGGTCAAAGTTCATTTCATAAGACTAAGAAACACATTTAGTTTTACAGGGCTTAGCCTTTTCATTGCCAGATCGTCGTATCATTTGTAGTGTATCACAGATCCAAAAGCACTCATCATTTCCACACAAGTCCTGCCATTTTCCTAACGTTATTTGAAATAACTGATTCAAAGGTGTCAATATTCTTTTGATTCAGATCACTAAAAATGCCACATTTTCCGTATTAGTATATGATATACTTCTCATTTGCATGGCCTTGTACCAATGATCCAAAAGCACTCATATTTCATCTTCCAATCATTTCGCCGAAATGTCATTACTTACGCAAAAAATGTATCCGTAGTAATGTTTGTTAAAAGTGGCATCATTATGAACTAGAATAAATTTTGTAACACTCCTATCATCCGATGTGTATATATATGCAGGTCGGGCCGTCGTTGTTACATTCAAGTGTTCACCTCCGACCTGACAATATGAAACTGGTAAGTCGCGATAGTTGAGTCGATTCGATTCGTTAGACGATTTCGTCGAGTAAGGCGGGTTCGATTAGGGAGTTACCGTGATGTGTTTATTGGATTTCGGGATTTTTTATTTAATAATCGTGCGTTGCAAGTGAAATTAAGTTTATAATTTTAATTTAAATTGTTTTTTTACGAGTGATATTAATTTAAAAATGATTTATTTTTCCAATGATTTTTAATTATTTATTACAATGTGCGGAAGTGTGTCCGATTTATTATTAAGGTATTATTTATTATTAGGCAGGTAGGGGGGGGGTAGGGGTAGGGTAGGTTAGGTAGGTAGGTTTTATTTTTTTGTCTTTCGTTCTTTCTTTCTTTATTTACTCCAAACTCCGGTATTAATTAAACTTCTATTATCCTATCCATTTCTACATCCTTGTCGTTAAGCAAACGATTGCACCAAAAATTCGCACGGGCGAAGCTGCAAAATATTACTAGCGCCTATTCATGCGGTCTAGCTCAATTTTTTTTTGTGCGTTTCTAAATCATACAAGGTCACGATCTTTAGCTATAGCAAGTGTGTCAACTTCTTCATTAGTTTTTTTTTTATTTCACAAAATAAAAAAAAGCTTTCCAGATACAATAGCAAGCAATTTTTTTTGCATGCACTTAAAAATATAAAATTTTTTCATTCAGCCAAAATTTTTATACAAGATAAAATACATGTACAATTTACTAAACACCTTGTTCGGAATATTTAGCGTACTTGGAGTGGTGTCAAAATGTAAGACAATGGGTGGGACGGCGATAATATCTGATCTATTGCAGACTTGCGCAAGAGTCGCACTTGTGCAATGTTTAACGGTCATGTATCAAAGTTCGGGGCGAATAGAAACGTCTAGTGGTTCCGTGTAAGAAAAATATAATATAAGTTGTTAATATTTGTTTCACGCATGGTAAATTGCTAAAAACTGGGAAATGGTTTTTCATTCCGATTGTTTGATAAATTAGGAAATGTATTTTTTCGGCTAAAATATTTTTATTATTAAAATCACAACTGGATTCTGAGTATCTAATCATCTCTTAAAAAACCATCAAACTCGTACTTTTTCCAAGGATAAATTAAAAAAAAAAACAGTATAAATTTTTACACCGTTTGACAAAAATCTTTTTCATCGTGGTTTTTATTGACACGGAACCCCAAAGGCCGTAAAGTTAATAATTATAATGGCCTAGGGGAAGAACATACTAATTAAACTTATATAATTTAAGCATTGTTTGATATGCTTACAATGTATTGGATATTGTTATATTGTATTCTATTCATAGTGACATAACAATAGTTTAGTAGGTGATAGCAAAATGAGCTTAATGTCATGTAATTATATAGGTCTTTTCTCCGAACAATAGAACATTTCTTACGACTAATTTTGTATGATAACTACTTTGTCATTGATTGAAACTTATATTTGCAATACATGAGACAAAGTTCTTCTCGGTTTCTGAAAGCCAATCTTAATCAAAATCTCCCGTCAGATAATTGCACTGTTGTAAGTTTAGTAATCAACCATTTGAGTTGACACATTATAAATTGAAGACAGACTAAATTGTTACAAGTAACAGTTTCAAGCTACTTGACTTCAGAAATTTGTATCTCTTAAAATCATCATAGCCCGAACCATCATTATACAGAATCCAATACAATGTGTCAAATTGTCCCATATGAAAAAACTCTTCAAAACTTTTTCACTCCATTTCATACTTTTTCTAACCTTCTTCTGCAGTTCCTGATCTCCGCCCTCTTCGGTCTGGCCGCGGCCGCTTACGCCCCGCCAGGAGCCTACCCAGAACAATCCAACCGCCCCCAGGCTTCCTTGGAGAGGAACGCCAGGATCATCGCCCTGGACTCTGATGTTAAGGAAGACTCTTTCAGATACAACTATGAAACTGAGAACGGAATCAAGGCTGAGGAGCAGGGTCATGAGGTAAGTCATGATCATGTTCAGATGTTTAGTTGATATCATTCGGGAATTGTAGGATAACTTGTTTGGTCTGAGAGAGAATCTACATAATGATTTGTAAAGATCAAGCAGAAAAAGCAACCTCAAATAATCCTGGAAGAAGGATACTGGCATTATAAACAATGTTGACGGGAACTTAGTTTTTTCTTTTTACTGTTATGAAAACACAAGCACTCTCTAAGCCTGGAAATAAAGACATAATACATACAAAATCTGGCCGTTTCCTAATGACTTACAATCAAGGTTCATCTGCTCAGTCACACTAATAATAATGTTTGTATGTTTGTTACTTCTTCACGCTCAAACGGCTGGACGGATCTGGATGAAATTTGGCACAGAGATAGATTTCAGTCAGGAATAGCACGTAGGTGAGGAATGGAGTTTCTTGTGCGTTCTTCTCCATAACAAGCTACTTTCCGAATGCACGGTAGAGTCAATTTTTATTACTTGTACATTTTTTATTAACATTTAATTTTTGACGTTCAAAAGTGCCGCTTATTGGCCTAATTGAAATAAATATATTTGACTTTGACTTTGGTTTTATCCCGGGAATATGTTCCCTCTGCATAATTTTCGACATTCACGCGGGCTAAGCTGCTGGCAGAAGCTAGTGTCTAAATAAAGTTTATTTAGGAAAGCTGATGAACAAAAAGTGCAAATGAATAAGTAAAATTGCAATAGAATCCAAATTGTTATCATTTTTCAAACTGATTCCTTGACACGAAGGTTTTGCATTGTCCCACAAAATATGGCAATTTTCCTAACATATTGCCATTCCGTGCCAATATTGTCATGTTAAAATTAAGCAAATGTGCACAATTACTCACCATTGAGTGTAAGATGAACAACGATATTTCAAGCAAGCGGCTAAGTAAAAAATTCTAAAGGATGACAAGATATTTCACAAAACATTTGCCAATATTTCGTTAATTTTCTTAAATATTAAATATGACACATATAGTACAACCCGCCAAAGTAAAGGCTAGGCTAGGCCTACGATAAAACGTAATGTTATTAGGACACAAGTGAATGTAGCCCATCCTTTAAATTTTATCACTTAGTGGCTTACAACACATGTAACTTGGACAACACGTTTTATTACGGGACAAATGAATTACAAATTACAGTTTTACGGCTTGAATGTTTCATCAATCATGACTGATTTTGTTCTAAAGGTCATAGTGACACTTTTCTTACTAAAAAGTGTTCCTAAACATATGATTTTTTGTTACTCTGGTTTGGGATAAGACGGCCATATACAGGCGCTTTTCAACAATGTTACAACATGTTTACATAGACATTGATCAAATTGCCATAAAAAAGGATATCCACATCGTTACGTACTGTCGCGTTGCGGCTATCTGCGGGAGCCTTTTCCTTCACAATATTTTCATAATGGCATTGTTTGACCTCAAACCTACGCCTCAAATCAAAATTTAAATAAATTACAAAAGGAATTAACAAATAAACAGTCACTGGTACTAATTCTCGTGTCGTATCCGTCCCTTCTAAAACATAAATCGGCAGATGACCTAGTAATCTTTTTCTCAACGACTCGCCCATATGAGGTGAGTTTGAAAGGGCACCGGCCACTCAGGAAAGGTCAGTATTATGCAAAATACTTACGGTTTCTAAGTTATTAGATCTGTTTGTTTGTCCATCTGGTGCACTGTAAGTATGTGGTTTGGAAATTACGTTAGCTTGACTGCAGAAATATCTAAATATAAGTTGATTGAAAAAAACACTTTACATAAAATGACGCCTGCAGTCCTCGAAGCGTTGAGCAGAGATGCAATTGTAGTAGGTACACCCATATTACGCGAGTTATGTTTAATTCCCATGTAATAGGCGAACATATTGATATAAATCTAGACTACGGGCTGCTATTGGGGATGAACCTATAAAAATTCAATCAAACCTAGGTCCTTGTGGTCAACTGTACCAGAGATTTCGACCACAATACCGAGGAAGAGGCAAAATTATATTCTTATAAAAAAACCTTACGTAAAAAGTATGGATACATGATCATCAATTGTTTCATTAACGATTTATTATCTGTGTTACACCCACATACGTCTTAGTCACCTGCTATGAAACCTGTAGGCCGTAGTTACATAAAATCGAAAGTGAATATTTCAAACTTTTAGTATTAGTCAATCCGTCTTCTAATATGATTGATAAGCACTGTCAAGTTTATTATTTTTAATAATTTAATATTCATCATTTTACGAAGGTTGAATAATAAATCTATTTCTATATTTATACTATTAGTTCATCAAAAGGCCAAAGGTCATAAGGGTGGGTTACACATAACTCACTTTTATTTTGACAAACCTTCAAAAAAACTTGATCGCAAATATACGATATAATCAGAGATCAGCCGTCAGAGATAAGATCAAAAGTTGTCGTATTATTTTGACAGGTCCAGATCTATATGATTTGTTTATAATAAGTTTATAGACGATGTTTTATTGTCATCACATATTCAAATATTTTAATACTTTGATGAGGTTAACTTGTTGAATGTAAAGTGTCATTAGCTAGTTAGTTAGCTATGCAGTCGTAAAATTATTATGTTAATGTGGCAAATGGCTATATTATTGTATTTTATTATAGTTGTATTAGCACTTAATGGTATATGGCTTTTATGGTTAGGAGTAAAATGTTGCAACAGAATAAGATACTCACTTGAGTGGGTAACATAAATTCCTTGATTATCAAATGAAAACTATTAAAATTTAGAGGAAAACGAACTCTGTGGTAGACGGACAAAAAGTGATATTCTAAAGGTGCCATAATATTTGTCTATAGGTCGGAACCCTAAAAACTGTAGATTATAATTCTGTTTATGATTAATATATTAATACTTTTCATGGCACTAAGAGGGTTATTCTCATAATTAAATTTAAATTACATATAAATAACAAAGGTCAATAAATTGACCTTCCTGAAAACCACAAAATGTCAAGGCCTATCGTAATAACAATTGTAATTCATTCAATTTATTATTAACCTCGATCCTCAGTGAACGTAATACGTAATAATTTACTGCGCATCCATTATTGCATTGACATTTAGATAATAACTATTTAGCCCATCCGTCTTCTTAGACAAATGTGAAATATAAACATAGGTTATTTAGAAGGAATTTTTTATCAAATAGGATTCTTAATATCGATTTGTGCAAATTAAATTATTCATCACATTCGGGCTTTGACAAAAGAAAACAAAGAGAAACTGAAAGTTTAATAACATTTTAATGAAGAAAATCCATGCATTTGTCATAATAATTACTTGCTTAGAAATTCTTCTTGACCAACATCTAAAATAGAGCTCAAAATGTTTGTGCCCTAGAATTTGGTTAATGAAAAAAGTTACATCAGTCGTTCAATTTCTGTATAGATTTTATGCGGACAGTTTCAAATCGCTAGAACTAAAAATAAACTCTTTCACATATTAGACGTAATCAGGTCGAAACATCCAACATAGTAAATGTTAACGATCTGGATGAGTTACGGAAGACACACCTCAGCTTTTATGAGCCATAATGTTCTAAGAATCATCTATCGCAAAGAGCCATCGTAATAACTGGAAAATTACGAGTTTAGCTTGTCCAGGTATTGCCCAAAACTTGTTTTTAATCTTGATCCATAACCATAAGTGCTTCTAACCTTTACAATAGAAGTATCTTTGATGTTTAGTTTTTGTTTTGGAATACAAACTAAAATGCCAGCAATTAATTTTTGGGAGATACTTCAACCTTAATAACAATTCCCTTAGGGCATTCATAATGGTCTGGCAAATATTTTTTTCCGGTTTTAAATACTTTCACTGTATCCGAAACAGAAACAGTAGTTAAACAATCCACATGTGCCAGATATGGGCCAAAACCCTGGGAAATGTTTTTGGAGGCCCTGTTTATTATAAACCAGTAGCTTAGTTTCGTGATAAGACAAAGAGACACATACTTACAAAATCCCCTTCAAACATTTCAGGCTGACGGTATCGAAGCTCAAGGTGGCTTCCAGTACACCGGTGACGACGGTCAGGTCTACGCCATCAGCTACGCTGCCGGTCAGGGTGGTTTCCAGCCCCAGGGAGCTCACATCCCCACCGCTCCCCCAGTACCCGAAGAGATCCTGAAGGCTCTGGAGCAGAACGCCCGTGATGAGGCCGCTGGCATCATCGATGATGGTGAGTTTAAGTTTTTGGAAGATTTAGAAGAGATGGGCCAGGTTTAATAATAATAATAATACTGGGCGAAGCCTGTGGGAAGTTTGTAGGGACACAGAAAAATCAGAATGAGTCTGTTACAGTATTGTTACTACAAGATAAATTCAAGGTTCAAGGGATTGTCTTAAGGTTTGCTTCAGTAACACCAACCCTCCTTATTCCTAAATTTAAGGTTCTATCAAAAGGATGCATACTACTATAAGCTAAAATCTAGACTGCAGATCATCTCAGGAGTTGCGTCTCTAACATCAACCTTTATTATTTCCTAAATCAAAGGTTCAATCTTGGAATTGCATGAATTAAGTCAGAATTATTTAAAAAAAAAACACAGTTAATAATTTTTTTAATGTGGTCAGGTGATAGGTCAATTTAATATCTTACTTAATTCTCTGTCATGTTCCATTAGTATCATTTTACATGTCTATAAATGGTAATTGAAAGTTAACACCTGCTATCGACATTAAACTGCAAATTTGTAATTAATATCTAATTACAAATTATACGACCAATATACAGCATTTACTAAGACATTAAAGATGTCTCAATTTACACTTAGTATGGTCACACCTTATATCGTAAAGTCCTGATAGATGGTCCGGTGTTGCAAGTGATAACAAATCCAGTTTTATCTCAATTTAGACATTCTAGACGGATGTGGGAAACTATATTAATGGATGAAGAAACATCTGTAGACTTTGAGTTGATTGTAGATGGTTTAGAAGCAGAAAACAAATTAAACTATTGGATTCATTGACATTGTAGGTCTACAAAATAGTTTTTGAAAGGAAATTTTCATACTGAAGAGGCTTTCAGGCTGAAGTTATTTATTTATTGTCCACCTTAGAATCATTAGTTAAATCTGAGACTATGGATTTTGAGAGAACAGCAATTCCAAATGATTTGATTTACATTGAGACTTTCACAAAATCAATGGATAACGGAACTCAGAAACGACACATCTGATACTCGAATTGGATAAAAGCCATCTGATAAAATCATACCAATAGAAGTATTAAGGTATATGATCCATGCAAATACATTTCGAGAAATCGTTTTGATATCTCTCTTTTATATTACGAAATATAACAAAGGCTTTAAATAGGGCACTAACAAGCAAATCGCTTTAGAATGGCATTAGACACAGACTAATAACGACGATTAGCAATCAGATAGGGCGCGGTAATCTGTGGGAAATGTCACTGTTTGAACACGTTGGGTGGCGCGTCTAAATGTCTTAGTTGGTCTGCGGTTTGGAGGGCTATTCTGTTAAATTATAAGAGTTTGTTATTGATACGGACCGGACGGGACCGGTCAATGTGGCGACGATTGGGGGAGGCCTATGTCCAGCAGTGGACGTCTTACGGCTGATATGATGATGATGATGGTTATTGATACGGTTTTGGTGGCATGCTCTTTACTACAGCTTTAAGAAAATTATACAAGGACACTGGACGTTAAATATGGTTAAAACCAAACAAAATTTGTAAAAGAAATACTTTTATAATATATCCGTTAATGCGGAAACAATCTTTTCCTGGTAGGTAATTTATTGAAACGAGATTCATAGGAGAAAATTCATAGTAAAACTAGCTAACATATTTTTTAATAACTGCACATAAAAGTAATTTACCGCACCGCGCTGCAAGCCCTCTTTCAATAAATAGCGTGAAGATCCAAAATAAAACAATACCTTACAATAACAAAACATCTATAAATAACTAAACAGAATCACCTGTAGCACTTGCACTAGTACACTGACCTTTACAAGATTACCCAATGACCCCTCACTATGACCGTTGAGAATCACCCTGCACTTACACCTTATCACCTTAACAACAAAGTCCAAATTTCTTTGACTTAATGCTTAATACGCTTCTTGAAGCTTCCAATTTTGAAATACAGTTGTGTACGACTTTACTACTGGAAGGCATAAGGTTGAGATTTGCGTGTATTGGTGGAAGGTTAAAGCTGTAAATAATAATGCACGGGAACTAAAGTTTGCAGAGGATAATGGCTACTGTCTTACTGAACAATAGGTCAGTGCAGTGAAGGGAATGTCTCACGGAGATTTTAAGGTCATTGTGGAGATTTGCGGCGATCGGGCCTTTGAAATCGGCGGGTGTTGGTTTTTGTGGCCGGATGTGTAAAGGCTGTATGGATTGTGCTCTGATTTTGACTAACCATAGAATAGCTTGGCTTAAGGAGGAAAAATGACATGAATTGTTGATCTTGAATGTACAGTATCTCGAATCTCTTTCTACAATCGTTATCGCCTTCTATTTGTACGGTCTGACCACGTGACTTAACGTTCAGATGTGTCATCCCCATACATTGATTCGTTTTCTACTAGCGTTATCGATTGTAGATTGTCAACTTGGCTACAGGTGCTGTCCTGTTTCTACTGCTGTCAAAATATTTTTGCATGCGCTATTTTGGTATTGCTTTGCAGATCACAGATACGCAGGAAAATAATTTGTCCAAGCAAGAGCATGCTAAATCAAAACCCATCTCTTATTAGATTCACAGTTCTTCTCAATAATATTACAAATAGTTCCGCCATAACTTAAATGTCAGCTAATTACAAGAGAATGTACTGTGGAACATAATTTAGGAAGACGCTAATGTTATAGGTATTAAAACTTGTTGCAATCTTCTAACATTTAAGGCAGGTGATCGATCAGTCTGCAGTGAAATCTTATAACTCATGTTCTCAGTCTTGTAATATATGTTGAAGTAACCTTTGTAAGAACAGTGAAGACATAAAAGTGTACAAAATTAATTTAAATCTCTGTGCAACTTGAAATTCGTAACTCAAAATAGTTTTTTTTTGACAGTATTAATACCATATCCCTTTCATAAAGAGGACACCCAGTAGAAAAGTTGTAGGCTGCGGGATGCGAGACCCACAGAACCAAATTACCGATCGAGGTGGCGGGGGAGCCCTATGTCCAGCAGTGGACGCCCTTCGGCTGAAATGATGATAATCCTGGTTTTTACAACGGTCTTTGGCAAAACTTTACAAAAGTAGAGAATTATATTCTTATTTTAGCAAATTATTTCGTCTTGATATTTGAATGTAAGCTAACAATTTTTCTTTTCAATCTTTCAGGTCAATACAACCCCGGCAAGTACGGAGACGCCCCCGCCGCCGGCGCTGCCTACCAGCCCCAGCCCCAGTTCGCGAGAGCTCAGGCCTCCGCTGGCTTCAGACAACCCTACAAATACTAAGCATCACTATAACATACCAGTATTTAGCTATATTTCATTTTATAAAATAAACAAAATCTAGTAGAGCCGCTTTCGTATCGTTTGCTTACACACACATGTAAAGGAAACGATCTGATTGGTTATAAAAAATACGCACACTAAAAAATCTGTGTTACGATTCGTAATTGGAACAGGTGCATGAGACTGTACGAAATATGCTCTACAACATTTTTTTATTATGAGGCTCGTCTGTAAGTACATTTTGGCTAATTATAATTGTGATATTTGAATAAGAAAACAATATTGAAGATGGTATTACGCCAATGGCTCTGGATATTTTTGTACGTCAAAATATGCTTACAGATAGTAATAAAATTAATCGGCTTTCAATTAAAATGGAGTATGTGAAACGTGATAAGTATGTGTAATCTGATATAGTCATGATGGTTACCAGTGAGAAGTTGTGGGCGCAATTATTTATTCTATGAATAAAACTTATACTTTTTTCTACAATTTACCTTTTGATTTTTATTACAATACCTAACTACAACGAAAAACCTGCCTCACAATTTACAACCACACGAAAGTTTATTAGAAATCTTAATAACAAAATCGGTAAGCCAAAAGCATCAATGATTATCAGAAACCTCCATATGTCGAAACCTTTGCTGCGTGGTTGCATCAAAGGCTTGATACCATAGAAATATAATATCTATGCTTACTCCCTGATATGTCTCGCATTGCGTGGATGTTCTTGTCTCAGGCACCCTAACCTCCATTTTTATATGTTTAAGAAATATTTAAAAACTTATTAGGTATGTTAAATAAACCAGCAATCTTATTTTATATTAACTACTGCTAAACATACAGTTACCTTATATCCAAGCTAAAGAAAATTAACAAAATAAAATCTTCACAAAAGTCAACAAGCAGGAATAATATTAAAACCGGGCAAGTGCGTATCAGACTTTGAACATTTACGGTTCCGTAACAGAACGCAAAATTAAGTTAAAGAAAAAGTCTGATTTATCAATATTCAGTATTTGTTAGTAAAATATACGTAACAATAAACATTATCACCAAATTTGAAGATCTTAGATCAATGTAAAGTTAGAAAATTCTTCGGCACAAAATTTTGTAAAAAAAGCTGACTTTGGTGGCTTCTTTTTCCTTTTTTTATATTTTTTTAAAACAAGGAACACAGTATTTATCTACCCAACGAGTTCTAAACAACAATACCCCACTCGATAGGGCAGGCCATTTTTTTTCTTTCTTTCCTTGTATGGCTGAAAACAAATAAAAATATTTTTGACAATTTGTATGGCTTTGGGTCATCAAGATTCTTATACTGTGAAGATTTCAAGACTGCAGCTCCAACCGTATGGCTTTAAAACCTGTGCGCCAGACGATGGACAGACACGTCAGTGACAGCAATGGGGTTCCGTTTGGATCCTTCGGGTACGGAACCCTAAAAAGAAACAAAATACTTCAAAAGTGCGCTAGCATTATTAAGGACATAAATCTGATAAGTTATAAATTAAGATGATGAACTAACATTACAAACAAGCACAGCCCGTAATGAGATAGTTTTGCAACTCTTAGTAAAGATGCTTCGACCTTGACTTGAGGATGTGGTCTGCGTTGTTAGAAATATCAGACTGTTACAATATGACTGATGCAACGAATTAGATGACTGACAAGCAGATGATAGATGAAGGTTATGGCGGTATAAATGGCGCAAGTAGGCCTACACCTGTAGCCAAGTTGACAATCTACAATCGATAACGCTAGTAGAAAACGAATCAATGTATGGGAATGACACATCTGAATGTTAAGTCACGTGGTCAGACCATACAAATAGATGGCGTTAACGATTGTAGAAAGAGATTCGATACGAAACGTTTGTATCTTGGCTAGGGGGGCTGAACTTAGCAGTAAGTGTGTCCTTTAAAATACCTATACCTCTCCATTTTTTTGCGCCTATTTTCTCTAGTTAGGAACACTCAGCTCTATTTTGGTACTACTCCGTAAGTGCGTCTAAAAGTGACGATAAAAAATTATTTGTAATCTGAAAGTAGTCTTGCCTTTTCAATGTATCCGGATGAAGCTCAATACCAGTATTTTACAAGACGACTTCGTACCTGAACCCCACATGCCAGATATGTTCATCATTATCATTTCAGTCGCAAGACGTCTACTGCTGGACATAGGCCTTCCCCAAGCGTTGCATCACAAATCGGTCCTATGCGTTCCACCGGACTGCCGCAGCCTTGACCAGGGCAGATCGTCGCTCCATCTAGAGGGAGGCCTTCTGACGCTGCGTCTTCCAGCACGCGGTCGCCTCCAGAAATTTCCAGCCCAAACGGCCATCCGTTCTGCGAGTAATGTGCCCTACCCACTGCTACTTAATTTTGACAATTCTTCAGGCTATGTCGGTAACCTTGGTTCTCTTGCGGATGTCTTCATTTCTGATTCGATCACCCTTCCATTCGGCATTGCCCTTTGGTTGACTTTAAGTCTTCTGATGAGGCCCACTGTGAGCGACCAAATATCTGTCCCGTATGAAAAAATATATGGTATATGTTATGGTATTTAACACTATATCCCATGGAGAGACTGGTTGTCAGTCTTTCGAGGTTCTAATTACTCCAAACTACTGTCAAATATCTACAACTGACAGCCAGACGGGACCAACGGTATAATGTGAGTTCTTTAAAGGTACGTAGGTATAGGAATTAATATTTTTACTATCAAGTGAGAAATTCAATGCTCAAATCTAGGTCTTCTTCTTCTTTGTGTGTGAGGATGTGGCCACTTCTGGTGACGGTGTTAATTAAGCCGCGTCTGGGAACCCCACAGGCCTCTGACTTGGCTATTTCAGACTCACATTAACTATATACGTCCAGGTTTCCTCACGATGTTTTCCTTCACCGTTTCCTGTGATGTCCAAGATAAACTTAGAAAGAACATATGAATAAATCTAGGTTAAAAATCAAAAATCATGGAGCAGGTCAATCATGCAGCTTGTTCAATGTTCTGTAATACAGTACAGGTTAGTTCAATGTTCTGCAAAAGTATTGATTCATGTTTAATGCTGTTGTTCGTTTAATAAAAGGTCGCAAATAACTGATGAAATAAGTATTATAAATTGTATACTAAAATGTTTGCTCATGGTGTCATCAGTCCAAAAAATAAAAGGCTCGTTTTCACAGCTATAAAAATACTTAATAATAATTAAACTTGATGCTTGCGAATGTAACTCGTTGTCATAGTGTATCGGTAACATAGTTTTAGGATTATGTATTAGATTTTTCAATTTCTTACGTAGAAAGTTATCGTGGCATGTAAAATGAGAAACGTCAACGGACTTTTTAGATTGTGACGACTATAAAGTAATTTCTTTCAGAAAAGCCTTCCAATTGCATAATTTTAGAAACAACCTACTTAAGTAACAAAATTGGACTGCGGATTCCTTCTAATTTTTGGAGCAGTCCCTGTCTATTGCATACTCCTGTAGTAGGAACGAATTACAGACGAAATTCATATAAAAATATGAGCGAAACATACATACAATCTGCCGAGGCGTCGACATCGATGTTTTCAATACTAGCCTATCAAAATTAAAAAGGACTCTTTGTAATTTCTTCTTTGATAACGTAAACTAAAAAAATATAAATGCACGCTGTTTTAGTCACATTTTTAACTTTAAATAAAGAGGAGGTTCTCACTTCGGTTGTATATTCGTTTCCTTTTTAATTATGTTACTGTTTTTACTTTAAACACTGTCTACCTTCTCACATTTTATTGTTTATAAGCTCTCTTCTATCTGTGAAAACTTTTAATTGGGATTATTTTTGTTACTCTCATTTATGTTAAATTGTTTTACAGCTAAACTTTATTATACAGTTTTCCTAAAACTGTATCATAAAATAAGAATAACATATTATATTTCTGTAAATGGGTATAAACAAACATTTATAGACGTTAAAAATATTATTTTAGAACTAGATAAGTAACACCAAATCTAAACCTAGAGGCCCCTATCGTGAACCTTATAATAAATGTAAAACTTCACATTATGAAGCTAACAACATGATTCAATCGTGTTGATGATACTGTTGTGAGTTCAAGTGTAAGTTTTTTTAAGCTACCTACATGTTGTGTTAGTTTTTTGTCTATAACACAGATGGCGTTACTAAGCCTTGCGCGTCCGCATTGACTATAGTCTCAATATGTCTGTTTGTGTTTTCAACACAATTTTGTTCAGTTGGTATTAATAAGAAAAAATATTTTGTTTTGTATAATAAAATAACTTTCAGTGGTTTTATAGCTGTGATCTTCTTTATTAAATCATTCTTACTTTTTTATTAACTTTTATATACATTCATTCTATAACTAATTATTTCTAAAGCTTACTAAAATCCAGTAATTTTGAGTATGGTAGTTTGTCTTATAACATTTGTCAATATTTGAACTCTCATATTACTTAATTCGACCTCAACACTTACTTATATCTTTTAAGACTTAGAATTTACTAAAGCCTGCAGCACAATCAGTCAGTATGTAACAATCTTATTATCATTGAAATCTCAACCTAATACTGCTTTCCCTAGATCCTAATGTTGACAAATATTATGGTAGGTGTCTATCAAATCAGTATCTATAACCACCGCTGGCGCTGAAGCTTCCCTGATGACTCGCAGATGCGAAGCCACTGGCCTGGCCACCTCCATGCTGTTCCGGGTGGTATTTACCTGATAACGATAGAAAATTAAGTATAGGTAAGCAGCAGTTTAGAAACTTTATGGAAATCTGTTAATCGACTGCGGGCTCAAGTTGGCCGTACAATTATTAAGAGGAAAAGAAGAAGTAATCACTGTAATCACTGTAGTCACTGTATTTTATTTTGATGAAAGGATTCTTATCCAAAACAAGGCAAAAAAGTGATGTATTCTTGTGATGGCATTCTATTATTTGGTAGGACATAGATGCATGTAAAAATAATGGCTGTCTATAATATCCCATTTCTTTAGATTAGAAAAAGTGAAATTCAACAAATATATATAAATTTCAGGTTTTGCTTACCGTCATCAAAGATACCCGCGGCCTCATCCTGTTCATTCTTCCTCAACGCTTCCAGGATAGCTTCAGGAGTGGGAGGAGCAACCGGTAGGTGTTCGCCCTGAGGTCTAAAGCCACCTTCTCCTGTAGTATAGGTTATCGTGTATGTGATACCATCGTCACCTTTGTAGGAAAACCCACCTTGGGCTTGCGATGGGTTGCCAGCTTCTTCAGCACGGATGCCGTTTGAAGTTTCGAAGCCGAAGTGGTAGCCTGGAATAAGTAAGAAAAACTTCTATAAGACCTTATTAACAAGCAGGTATTTGAAATCGGGTAAATAATATTGATTAACATATTTGGTTGACCCAATAGAATGAACTAGTAACATTGCCACAGTTTAGAGGGAATCAGTTCTTTTATCCTGTTTTCATTCACATCATCACATCATCAGCCTATCAATGTTCCCACTGCTGGGACACAGGCCTCCTCTCTGTGAGGGAATGGGCCGTAATCCACCACGCGGGCCCAGTGCGGGTTGGTAGATGTCACGTGTCTTCGAATTTTTGGTTCTAGGACATGCCGGTTTCCTCACGATGTTTTCCTTCACCGTTTTGAGAGCAGTGGTGATGAAATAATTTACACAAAGTAAAGCGTCTGCCTGGGCTCGAACCCAAGACCTACAACTTGTAACTCGCGGCCGATACCACTGCTCTCACCCTGTTTTCATTGGAATGTTGATAACATTCCAGTGAAAAAACATTTTTTTATTATTATAGATAGGTTGCGCTTGATCACTATCTCACCTGTTGGTAAGCGATGATGTGGTCAACGGTGAAGCACGCTTGCCTAGAAGTAACCTATTCACTTTTGACTTAAAGTGCCCTATGTTGTAGCTATTGGGAAACACAGATTCCGGCTGGAAATTTCACTCCTGTCAGTTTTGTCAGTTTCTTCTGTACCACAGATAATATAATACTAGCATACAGGTGTCTCATTTCTTAGAAGGAAACTGTGCCGACGTAACTATCATTTTTCGACGAACTTATCAGACTATTTACTAAAATTACATCGAAAGAGTTTGGTTCCGTCTCACCGCGATAGATGGTGTTAGCAGTGACTTACAAGTTAAAGGGATTACTCGTTTCGTGAATATTTGTTGCTTTAAACACAATGACGAAGTATCGAGTGGGAATACCTAAAAGTTTAATTGTATTTTTTAATAATCCTTTCAAATAATCTTCAAAATGTGAATTTGGATCCCAATATTCCATAATTTTGTGCCCAGGAGGATTAACACATAACATATTTTTTTATGATCAATTCTAGAAAATCTTAATTTTATACAAAATTCAATAACAAAACGATGCTTATCACGCCATTATTTGAAAAAAAATATATTTTTTAGCGTTGCGTCCTGGTGGTTGTACGCATAATAAAGTATTTAAATAAAGTATTTTCAAAACGTTTAATGCTTATGGTTGGAATGTCCACCGATGTTGCGTCGACGTACGTCTTGTAATCCGATGATGAAATGGGCTACGCGGAATTAGATCATGCAATTCCATCGCACACTCCAACAAATGCAACCAATAAAAAACCGACAAGCTGGCAACTCGGCGGCGATGTTCACAGCTCTAGAGCTTTAACTCGACCAGTGCCTCATTGCCGATGAACTTCTTAGCCCGTTTTTCGATCGACTCTAGTGCATCAAGCTGGTATTTGACAAACCCATCCCAGAGATGAGAACAGTACCTACCCCAGCCGTGATCGAACTTGTGCTTGATCTGGCGGACGGTACTTCACCATCTCACCTTCGCAAGGATCCCCAACTTTTGGGTATGAGTCAAAATTGAGGGTCAATGTCAACGCTACGGCCACAAGCTCAAGATTGATCGTTATCGGCACGGTTACACCTCGAAAAGATGGAGCCGGGTGAAATGGGCTCTTTTTGAGAAAAGACACGCCTGTGTCGCGGCATTAAACTTGAACAGATTGACATCGCCCCATTCGGGGACTGCTTCGAAGGACATGTTCAAACGCTACACCATGGCCTCACGGAAAGACCGGATCTGAGGTCCAACAGCCTGATTATGCTTTTATTTAGTTGGTTTGAAGGAAGTATGTTACTCAGTAACTGGATTGTGGCGGTCAGATATTGGTAAGCTACATCCGGTTAGACTGGATGCTGATCACAGAATAGTTGGGAACCGGCTAGGCAGATAAATTGGTATTGAAGTAAATTCGAAGAAAACGAAAATACTTGTATTCACACACAAAGTTGTAACGATACGTGCAAAAGATGTGAATGGGTGTCAATTTAGAGCATATACGATGTTCACAATCTTATTATTAACCTTGACATTACCGAGCTAAAAATAATATTATCGACAACAATCGGCACTTTCATTATTGTTTCGTGAAATACAACGCTCTATTGAGACTAGAAGCTTTGTTAACTTGAAGAGCATGATTGATTGTAAATATCACAATAAGGATTATTTAGATACTGCATAAAAGTTTAATTATTATTGCTCACATTTAACAAAGGAATAATTTAGAATGGAACAGATAAGATAAAAATGCCTAAAATTGTATCAACAATTTGAACACGGGTTGAAACGGGATTACTAGGCACTGATCTATATCATCACTGATATTTACTAATCTAAACAAATATAATAAGAATAGAACTATTTTTTTCATTCGTTTGCATAAAATATTTCACTAATTTGAAAGCTATTGCTTATATGTAATAGAAAATGAATGCTTTATTAAGTATACATCAAATTAGTAAATAAAAGAAAATGTACGGTTCTAGTGGATTCGGCAACGGCGATGACGCCACTAAAAAAGCTAATTAATCATATAAAACCGGCCAAATGCGAGTCGGACTCGCGCACAAGGGTTCCGTACCATTATCGCAAAAAACGGCAAAAAAATCACGTTTCTTGTATGGGAGCCCCATTTAAATGTTTATTTTATTCTATTTTAGTATTTGTTGCTATAGCGGCAACAGAAATTTCAACTGTCTAGCTATCACGGTTCATGAGGTCTTAGTAATAGGGCCCCCTTTTTACCCTTTAGGTACGGAACCCTAAAAATGTATAACTTACTTCCATCTTCAGTAGCTTCCTGGTCCTGTTTCAGTGTAACAGCATTCTTCTCATTTGCCTGTTGCGCTCGAGTGTTCCCACCGCCGCCTCCGGCGCCTCCTCCGAAATCAGATTGGGAGCCCTGGAAGGACTGGTGGCTACCCTGTACCCCTCCTTGGCCCCCTTGGCTTTGGGGGATGTAGTTCCTCGATGGGACTTGAGCTGCGCTTATGGCAAAGGCTGCACTGATGATTAACTGGAACAAATCACATCATCATCATTAGTCCATTAATGTTCCCACTGCTGGGACACAGGCCTTCTCTCTGTGAGAAGGCATGGGCCGTAATCCACCACGCGGGCCCAGTGTGGATTGGTCGCTGTCACATGTCTTCGAATTTTTGGTTCTTAGACACGCCAGTTTCCTCACGATGATTTCCTTCACCGTTTTGAGAACAGTGGTAATGAAATAATTTACACAGAGTAAAGCAAATAGGACAGGTAATTATAAATGTAAGTTTATAATTTAAATTAATTTTCTTTATTATAGATATATTATGGATGTACCTAAGAAGTTTGAAAGCGGGGACAAAAACTTAAAAGTTGAAAGGAAATTATTTGTCCTGGTATGGTCATCTGATGCGGATAAAACGCATGTTTGAAAGCGGCGCCAGAAACTTAAAAGTTGAAAGGAAATTGTTTGTCCTGGTATGGTCATCTGATGCGGAAACAACGCATGTTACTAAAATATTATGAACATAAATGTGAATGTATGGAGAGGGAAGAAAGGCTAAAACAAAGATGGATGGGCTGTGTGAGGAGTGGTATTAAAGAAAAGGGAGTCAGTGATAGCGGGACGGGGGACTGGACGGTGTGGAAGAAGAAAACATGTTGCGCCGACCCAAAGTAACATGGGACAAGGGCAGGAAGATGATAATGAGTTGCAAGCTAGTAGAACATAGCTATCCCGGAGCTATAAACAAAGTGTTATTCTTTAAGCGATAGCATATTACTAAATGCCAAAATGTTAGCGATTGATCACGTGACATTTCGAAAGCGCTTGGCAATCCTATATTTTTTTGGTCAATCGCTATTGGGATGATTTCGATGATAGAATGCCATTTGTCTAGAGCCTCTGTTAGGATAGCTATCTGACTGCTAATAGAAGTTGGCAGTCAGATTTTTACCAACTCCTTCTTCAGAATTGTGTTTATATGTGGTTTCTAATGTTAAAATAGGATTTTATTTCCGTATCCAAATTAGTAACTATAACTAGAATATTGAAACCCTTTACAAAACCAATGCCTGGGTAAATACTAGGATATAATACTATATAGGTAAATACTTACCAGATTCATTGTTGGAATATTTGTGCTCAGCTTTTCACTATAAGACTTGAACTGTGTCGTGTTCTAGAATTCCATCCTCTTTTATATGTGGACAAAATCGTTTATTTTCTTATAATCCAATATTATTGGATGACACCGAGTATTGGGAGCCTTGAATGTTTAATTATTAAGTTGTACTTGACAAAACAATATCAAAAACTTGAGTACTTTCTATTTCGGTCTCAGAACAAAACTGTTCATGTACGAAATATGATCTTGATCTTCACGAAGGACAAGACAAATTATGTAGGTATGGCCTAAATACTTACTTATTTTTTACTTTTTTCACTAAACGTTTATGGAATGCTTGCATTCATCTAAGAAGTGGAATTCCCTGCCGTAGTCTATATTTCCTGATAACTACTTCTAGGCAAGCGTACTTCACCGTCAACCTAATCATCGCTTACCATCAGGCGGTTTAGCGGTCAGACATGAGCCTATCAATAATAATAATAACAGCCACGAGCCTCGACCAACACCTTAGGAGGCTCTCGTTAGTCGGCTGGGTCAAGGGCCTGATCCAGAAAGCAGTACTGCTGGACACGGCTCGCATTGTTAGTAGGTTCCTCTCTCTGGATATTTTTTAAAGTTTTTTTTTATGCTTTTTAGAAATATTTAAAAATGTAATGTAATAAGAAGTAAGATGAATAAACGAATAATAATAAAAAACATATACTGATAAACATTTGTCATCGTTGAAAAAATTAGGACTCTATAAAATACTAAACGTAAACAATGTAATTATTACAAATTCGTAATCTTGCATCGAAAGTATCTATATGAAAATCGCTGATACGAGTATTATCACTATTGTGCTTAGTGCAGATTCAAATCTAAATATTAGTATTATTTCAATTTTAGAAGTAAGTATCTTATTTTCTAAAAGCTGCTTGTTTTATATTAAAGAATAAGAATAATGATCACGATTCCAATTATTAGGTTTTAATCATTCGATAAAATGCTAATGATATTTTTTTCATATGATAGCAAGTTTCAAAAAATGTTTTATGTCTTCCACGATCTCGATATTAAGTAGTTTAAATTACAGAAAAGATGAAATCATCTTTACGGAATAGTTAAACGTCCAGATTGCGTCTAAACATTTATTTTAGTGTAGTTAGTTTATTAAAAAGTTGCTTTTCCTCAGGAGAAGGACACATAAATGTCATTCCATGGTTATGGTACTCTTTTTTAGATTACCGTACCCGAAGGGTCCAAACGGAGCCCTATTGCTGTCACTCACGTGTCTGTCTGTCTGTATGTCCGGCACACAGGTTTTGCCAAATGGTTGGGTTACAGGGTTGGTCTTCAACTTATCACAGTATAAGCATCTTGTTCAGCGAATAAAGCCAACCAAATAGTCGAAAAATATTTTTATATGTTTTAAGGGGGGCTCCCATACAAGTAAAGGGGGCCGAGAAAAAAATGTACGGACAAAGGAGAGCGTGAAAAAATAGCCTAACCAATCGAGTGGGGTATCGTTGTTTAGAGCTCGTTGATTAGATAAATATTTTGTATTTTATTTTCAAAAATATGTGAAAACGAAGGAATAAGAAGCAACCAAAGTCAGTTTTTTTGTTCAAAATTTTGCCCCTAAGAATTTTTTTCATTGACCTGTGAACTTGAAATTTGGTGATAATGTTTATTATTACGTAGGTTTTACGAATAAATACCAATATATAAAGAATCCGTTTTTTCTATTCTTATATATTTCTTTCAAAAATAACGGACGGTTTTTCAACAACTTATTACAATTTGTTGAAACTATTAACAGATTCGACCCTTATTTTATTGGACGTAAAAATAACTGGTGTAATGTGAGTGATTTTTTTTTATAGGTTTGCGCTTGGCCATTGTCACGTGAACCTTTTTCTTTATCCATGGCTCGACGCGCTTCTATTTTCACACCGATAGGCGATATTTATTGCAAATAGAATCACATGGACGCAATGCAATGCCATTCGACCGATTCGTACTTAATTTTATCATAAAATAATACGTGTACTCGATATCTAACCGATATCGCCTATCGACGCAAATATAATTAAATGCATCGCATCATCAGTAAGAAACCTTTGTTAAATAAAAAAAACCGGCCAAGTGCGAGTCGGACTTGCGCACGAAGTGTTCCGTACCAATATCGCAAAAAAACGGCAAAAAATCACTTTTTTTGTATGTGAGCCCCACTTAAATAGTTATTTTATTCTGTTTTTAGTATTTGTTGTTATAGCGGCAATAGAAAAACATTATCTGTGAAAATTATAACTGTGTAGCTATCACGGTTCATGAGATACAGCCTGGTGACAGACAGACAGAGTTATATCCGTGCTTGTTTCAATTATGTGGAGGTCATTGTTTATGTTCCTCATCAGTACAGACCGACGTGATGATACAGATCATCATGTGTTGACCAACAACCTTCTAGTGAAGGGAAAAGGATTCTAAAGATAAAGTTTAATTAATGGAAACAAAGCTGTACAAGTTTATTACTGATAAGAGATATTATTATGACGATCTGTGACGAAGAACAACTGTGACACAGTACTTATGTGCCTCCCTATGTGCTCGAAAACACATTACCTGACGGTTTTGAAAAAAAAACTGGACATATAAACACAACAAATAAACAGCAAAACTTACCAATACACTTGCATTCAAAAGTATCATTTTATGTATTAGACCTCATGAAGAAGACTACAGAAGGCCACAAGAACTCATCGATTGTAAGAATTTCACGGGTTGCGATAAAATATCTCGAATAAGTTAAGCGAACGAAAAGAAAGCGACGAAGCAAGCTTAAATAAATGGTTGCGATGAATGGAACTGATCTGATGAAGTCCGTAATAAAAAAAATATCCTAGCCGTGTTTGGCCTTATTTTTCCATATAGAAGCACTCGTTAGTTGTGCAACTAAAAAGTGGAAAATAAATGCTTTTTCTAATAAAATCAACCGACTCAGAAACAAAACCAAGAAATACCCAATTCAGAAATTAAAGTATTAAGTATTACTTTGTATTGTTTTTATTTGACAGCAGCAAATACACACTCCACATGCACATGTGTGTGTGTGTGTTTTCGGTTGGCTCTAATCTTCAGTGCTTGTGCATCTCTCCGCAGACCATGTCCCACTTTTCAGATAGCATGCCCTGTCACCTGTACATGCGAAGATCTTATGACTGCGTCGCCGAATAGTGTTTCACTAGCTGAATTCTGAACCAAACAAAACTTTTTTTTGATATTTGCTATCGGCACACTAAGAAGATTTGAGAGTCAGATGTTTTTTTTTTTTTGTTAATTTGACAACAAGTCGATCAAACAAAGGCACAGCCATACCATCCTTTTCTCTAAGCCATTACGTACATTTTCGAGCCCCTGTAACTTCGTTGTGGATAATAAGTTTTTCTCTCGCTCTATTTAAAACCCGACCCGGCCTCTCAACTCTGTAGTGTGTGAGCCTTTTGATAGATAATACCGAAAAAAATAAAAAAAATATTCTTAATTTTGACATAATAAATACTAGATAAACGGCAAAAGTCATCGTTGCATTGACTAAAACAACGTCTATGGTCAAATTCAAGTCAGCACTCATTGAATGATGATCCAAAATGGAAAAACTCGTAAAGTACACAAATTAAAGCAAAAAACTCGCGAAAAGATGGCGAACGATTAAAAGCCAGGTGTTTATTCATAAAAAAAAACTTACAATAAAAACGAATAATTTTTGTTTGATACGAACCGTATCTAAATAATAATTACTGTAGTGAATGATAATCGATTAGCGATGGCTAATTTAAGATACTATAAGATCAAAGCAACAAAACGTTATACATGTAAGCATCAAAATATATTTTATTACATAACGCTGCCTACTGTTATAAGATTTACAACATACATAATCATATTTATTGAAAATATACCGAAAACAGTCCTCATTTTCATAAAAATATTTCAGATGGATCATTTAAAAATAAATCAAATTAGTACCAATTTTTTGGAGAGTACAATATATATATATTTGGAGTTCAAGCTAGTATTGCTCAGGAGCTAATTATTTCCAACTTGTCAAAGGCAATTGATGAATCATAAAGATCTCGATCAATAAGATTATTATTTTCATGTTACTAACCAATCAATTCTTATAACGATTCTTTTAACCTGTAAATATCCATTTTGATTATCAGTTACCACTATTGTTCTTAGTAAAACTAAGGAGTGAAAAAGTGCTCCTTAAGGAGTTTTGGAGTTCTACAAGGAAGATTAGTAGTTTACTAAAATATTTTATCAGTATTATGATGGCTATAAACCCTTTATTCAAAACAAGCAATTTTGCACATTGAAAGTTATCAATTAATATACCCATCGTTAGTATCTTTTTTTAATCACAGGTCATTCACCCCGAGAAAATTAATGAATTACGTTACCGTTGCACGTATGTTGGCAATAATTACGGACAGATTGCTCATTATCAAAATCATCCAATTCGTTACACGTTTTCTGATTGGGTGTAATAAACGTTACTCCACCATAAATGTACAAGCCCTTGTTACTTTGCGAATTATGAAGATTCTTTAAAACAATTTACGCAACTGAAAATTAAAGGGTTATGGTATCACCTCTTTCCATAAGAGATCACATAACTTTGCAGTTCAATCTTTACATATTTTTGACAAGGCCAAAGTGACATGAATGAATCCACATCTTAGTGAATAAAGGTTACACAAGCTTGTGACCATCGTCTTCTTGGTCAAATCGTGCTTCTTGAATAAATTGATCAACTTATGGTACAGTATATATAGGCTCAACATCTAATTAAGGGTCACGATTACCGCCTCCAAACATATACAGTAGTATACACAATTATTAAAAACCTTGAAAACTTACAGAGAAATTTGACACACGAGGTCGATCACGTTCGGTAGCTTAAAAAGCCTCAAACTAATTATTATGTGAAGTATGATATGGTTTATTATCTAAGCCATAAAATGACGTCAGACGCGTGTGTTCAGGATCGACATCAGATGGTATATAATAGGTCAGTCGACTCGTAGCATCACAGTTCAACTTGAGCTTCATCCACATTAGGTTTTGAGTGTTTCGACAACTATTATTCAAAATGAAACTGGTAATTAATACTTCTTTGTTTCAAATATACGGCAACGGCTGCCTGCGATCAAATTTGTGATTTTGTTGATAGGTGGTTTTAGATTCAAGAAAGTTTGGCTCCAGAATATGAAAAAAAATATTTTGTCCTTTGAACCATTTTGCCTAACTTAAAGTTTGTATTATTTGTATCCACAGTTTGTGATCGCCGCCCTCGTCGCCGTGGCCGCTGCAGGTCGTCTGGAACATCTGGAGAACTCCTACCTTCCCCCCTTCGGTTCTAACGGAGGCTTCGGTTCTAATTCTGGTGCCTTCGATGCTACTGGAGCTGGTCAGCATGGTCACAACGCTGGTCTGCACAGTCACAACGCTGGCAGTAACTTCGCTGGCGCCACCTCCAACCAGTACCTGCCTCCTGACCACGGACCTTCTGCTGGCAACGGTGCACCCCAGTTCGCTGGATCCCTTCAAGGTATATATGGATTTTAAATAATGCCTTTTTTAAGTTATTTATAAAGTGAACTATGATTTCGTTTATTTGCATTATTCTTCTTAGCGTGTTCACTTGCATTTTGTTTTTTTTTTTTTGGTGTGAAATCATCCAATGACTTCTCCCGCTCTGGGTGAAGCGGTAAAATACTTGATTAAATCGGTTCATTAAAGCAAAATAGTGCTCGTTTTTTACTTATTATTAGTTAATATATTGAACAGACGATTTATTTTAGTTCCACTCAAAGAAATAAAGAAAATATTATGAATCGCAAATTAACATAAACTTTTCGTTTAGGATTCGGTGATCAGCAGAACTTCGGTAGCCAACAGTACGCGGTCCCCAGCTCCCAGTACGGCTCTCCCCAGGCTGGCTCGTTCGGCTCACCCAGCTACCAGCAGTTCGGCCAGCAGCCTGCAGCCGCCAGCCGTCAGTACCTGGCTCCCCACACCAGCTCCCACTCCGGCTCCCACCAGGAACCTCCTCAGCAAGCCTTCGATGAACAAACCGGATACCATTACTGAGTGTATTCAGAACAATGTAGATTGTATTAGTCAAAATGTATTGTTTAATAAATAGCTGTACATAACCTAATCCTGAATTTGTGTTATTACTCTCCAAAATATCAGAAAAATCGAACAAAATTTATTTAGCATCAAAAGTTCTTGAAACACCATACAGTTAGGTGCCTATACAAAAGTATCATTAAGAGATATTGTGCGATCAACATTTATTTCAATTATTTAAAAATTATAGTGTGTAATCACGGCTTACCATAAAAGTTCCCGAATTAACTAACGCTAGTCTGATGTTGTTTAACGGTGGTTTTCTACTCAGCCGACAAAGGACTGTTGAAAAACAAAGTATGAAGATAAACAATCAAAGGCTTTAGACAAGTGTCATTAGATAGTTAGTGCGATAGTCGAAATGTCAAAATGTAAGGGATTGTGAATTAGTTTTTAGGGTTCCGTACCCAAAGGGTAAAAACGGGACCCTATTACTGAGACTTCGCTGTCCATCTGTCTGTCTGTCTGTCACCAGGCTGTATCTCATGAACCGAGTTAGACAGTTGAAATTTTCACAGATGATGTATTCCTGTTGCCGCTATAACAACAAATACTAAAAACAGTATAAAATTAATATTTAAGGGGGGCTCCCATACAACAAACGTGATATTTTTGCCGTTTTTTGCTTGATATTAATAACGGCAGAAGGTAGACGCTTGAAATATTCACAGAATATTTAGTTGTATATTCTCTTCAAAAAATAATAATTATTAAATTAAAATAAAATAAATTAAGGGGGGCTCCCATACAACAAACGTGATTTTTTTGCAGTGTTTTGCGATAATGGTACGGAACCCTTCGTGTGCGAGTCCGACTCGCACTTGGCCGGTTTTTTCGATATAGCTTGTCAATCACTTAAATTTTTCCTTTTTGACAATCGCCATCGCCACCCTTTCGATGATAGAATGTCACTTGTTTAGAGCCTCAGGAATATAATTAAACTGGTGTTAAAGAAATAGCAGAACTTTTTCAAAAAAATATCAAATACCAGATAAGGTTGACCGATGCTTATAGTAGTGATGACATTAGTCACCCAAAAGCCCATGCTCGGAGTTTCCTTGCGTGATCGAATCAGAATTGAAGAACCAGGGTTACCGACTTAGCCAGAAGAATAGTCAAACTTAAGTGGCAGTGGGCAGGGCACATTGCTCGCAGCACGGATGGTCTATGGGGCCGAAAAGTGCCAGAGTGGCGACCGCGTCTTAAATCTTAGCATACTGCTTTTGCTTTGTTATCGGATTATAAACAGGTGCCCAATGGATTGTTTATACTAACTAAAGCGATCTGAAAACAATTATAAAATTCAATCAATGAGGACAATTTTTACTCATATAAGAATGTATTAATTCTCTTCAACATCCGATCAATTCTGTCTAAAAAGGAGATCGTATTTGTAATCGATTACAGACGCAGACTATCTTGTTCTAACTGTCATTACAAAAAGTCATGTTCTTGAAATCTAGTTCGGTCTACTTCATATGTTTTTAAATATGTTTGTGGCTGTACCTAGGTTTGCTGTTTGTTTTATGTATTTTATAGAATAGAATAGAATGCATTTATTTGTAAGAATATTTTACAAAGCTGTTATGTGAATTATATATCACGATCATAATATTCTGCCGTTTCCGGCGTACAAATATGGTTTGTAAAATTATGGGTCATCATTACATTAAAATTAAGTCATTAATCATTAGAATTACAAATAATTTAAATTAATTGAACAATAGTAGTAAAATAGATTAATTACCATATAAGTCAAAATTCATTTAGTCAAAATTCAATGAAGTCATGGAGATAAAATATGATTTATAGGAAATAATATCAAATATTTAGGTAAATTTTTCATTCATGAAATCTTCAGTTGAGTAATAACATTTGCTTAAAAGAAAGTTAAATAATTTTAATTTAAATGTTCTGATGCTAAGAGTTTTGAAGCCATCAGGTAATTTGTTATAAACAGTAATGGACATGCAGTATACACCATTAGATAACAACTTAATTCTACGCCTAGGAACATTAAGCATATGCACTTTGCGGCTGGGTCTGGATACAACATCGTTATGCAAGTCAAATTCATTTCTGTTTTAGTGTACAAAGATACAAATTTCAAAAATGTATAGTGCCGGAAGTGGCAGTATTTTAAGTTTTTTAAATAGTGAAACACAACTGTCCAGTGTGCGCAAAACTGATGAGCCATAGCCCTGGTATGCATACAGTGCCGCATTAACACTAGTCACACGTGTTAGTGTATATAAAACGAATACAAATCTATCTATCTTCTTACATAGATCATCAATATGAGATTTCCAGGTACAGTTTTTCTCAATTATTATCCCCAAGAATTTTGCGAAATCAACCTTTTCTATTGCCTCATTTCCATATTGTCTTTTAAGCCATGGACGCGTACTGTTATATGTCTGAAATTGTATCATTTTTGTTTTCTTAATATTAATGTGAAGATTATTGTGTTCAAGCCATGTAATAACTTTATTTAATGTCATGTTTATTTCATTTTGGTACTCAACAATGTCGTCATTTTCTTTTATAATATTGAGGGTCGTATCATTAGCGTAAGCAATTGGAGGCAGTTACACCAGGTAAGTCGTTAACATATAGCAAGAATAAATGTTGTGTAGGTACATAGGATAAGTTCTCAATTAAATAATTATTTAATTTTAGTACTGAAACGTCTATAATTCCAGTCCTACCTTACAACTTTATATTGAGTGGACAAATTGCATATTTATTCGTACAATATAATTCTGATGCATGGCTCTTACAGAAAAAGGTCATCATTAAGTTGCGATTTTACCTATTTCTGGACAAATCCCTCTACCAAGCATCACCCCAACGATTTGTCCTAAGCTTGTTTCTTCCAGCAGATTCTGGTGATCTACAGCAGGTCATCAGGCCGCTGCACCTTCATGTTAGTTATTCCAGAACTTTTCATGGATTTATAACGTCGTGGTGGCCCAGTAGCTAAGACTTTGCTTCTCATGCTTGAGCTCGTGAGTTCAAATCCGGGCAACTACGTACCAATGTAACTTCTTCGGTTCATGAATTGTACTTTCTCAGTTTATCTTGGACATTATTGATAATGGTGAAGGAAAACATTGTGAGGAAACCTGGAGTTATAGTGAGTTTATTATAAGTTTGTGTGCTCTATTCGAGTCATTGCTGCAAGGCGTTCCTGTGCGAGGTCAAACAAATAAATAAAGCAATTTTATTAAATATATGGTTTTATTTTACCCCCGCGGCTTCGCTCCCGTCAACTGGCTAACTACCTACCTACCTACCTACCACTTACCTATCTACCCACCTAACTACCCATCTACCTTACCTATCTACCAGCATACTCACCTGCCCTACCGATAAACCTACCTAACCTACCCTATTCTTCATACCTTCCTGCCCTACCCTACTCTAAACACCCTACTTACCCTACACTCACTACCTACCTACCAAATTGAAAACTATTTATTTGAATAAGAATTAATACTACAATACGAATGTAACCAACTTTTTCAATACATATACTTATAGAGCCACTTTTACGTTTTCTCTTCCATAAATACCCTTATTATAGCGAACTTTAAAAAAAATACATACAATCGAACATAACATAAATTTTGTGAAGTCAGTTTCAAAAAACATAACACCGGTCCAGCCTTTATTAAGTGTTGCACATCAGAATTTCATATACATAATTAAACAATGGCAATTTAAGTATGAACTTCCAAGATTTTGTACTACATGACGTCATGTTCTGGTCCTTTGTGTATGGACTTCACTGATATCCTTGAAAATTTACAGAGAAATTTGACACACGAGGTTGATCACGTTCTGTATTAAAAGCCTCAAACTGATTTATATGTGAAGTATGATGCTCTGGTTTATTATCTAAGCCATAAAATGACGTCAGACGCGTGTGTTCAGGATCGACATCAGATGGTATATAATAGGTCAGTCGACTCGCAGTATCACAGTTCAACTTGAGCTTCATCCACATTAGGTTTTGAGTGTTCCGAAAACTACTATACAAAATGCAACTGGTAATTAATTCTTCTTTGTTAAACATATTTGGCAACAGTTGCCTCCAATTTCAGTTGTGTTTTTTGGTGATAGACGGTTTTAGATTCAAAAACTTTGATACAAGAACATAACAAATTGGGTCGTTCGAAACGTATATTTGGCTACATTTTTGGTCCTAAAATGAATTGTGAACCTGTCCAAACTTAAAGGTTGTGTATCCACAGTTCGTGATCGCCGCCCTCGTCGCTGTGGCCGCTGCAGGTCGTCTGGAACACCTGGAGAACTCCTACCTTCCTCCCTTCGGTTCCAACGGAGGATTCGGAGCTAACTCTGGTGCCTTCGGTGGTGCTCGAGCTGGGGTGCACGGTCACAACGCTGATGTGCATGGTCACAACGCTGGCAGTAACTTTGCTGGCGCCACCTCCAACCAGTACCTCCCTCCTGACCACGGTCCTTCTGCTGGTGAACCCCAGTTTGCTGGATCCCTTCAAGGCAAGATTGTTTATTTTATTTTTTACTGATCTTGTACTGATTTATGAACTCAACAATAACTTCGATCATTTGTATTCACAGTGTCAATTGGAATTCAAATAATATTCTGTATATTCTGATTCAAATGTTTATTTATTAATATGTACAACTGACTATTTCTAATCTTATGACTAATAACAAAACAAACTTACATACAAAAGGGAGAGGGAAAAGGACTTACAGCGCATCAAAAAATTCTTCCACATCGATGTCAATGGGAAACGTGCCCAGAACGCTGGCAGCATTGCCACGTTGAATAGCAATGCTGATTCTCTGGCTGAAGAAAAGGCCAGCCCTCTGGTCACGCGAACAGTCGACTAACCGTTTACTTATGTCTCGAAAAACTCGATGAGCACTCGGACCCCATGGACCTAATGTCTCAACCCCAAACGGCTCAAACATATAACTGCCAATAAGGTTGTTATATTTGCGCCGTTTGAGGTTTTCTGCACCAGCAGCAGCTGCCCCAGCACAGCCCGCCGTGCTAAGAAGATGGGATGGCGCAAGGGTATCGACACATGTTGCATCCCACACCAAAGGCCTACCCAACTTCCAAGGCATTATGGTCATCCCATCCGGTCTCTTCCCATCGTCGCGTGCCAAGCCATTGGGTTCTAAAACAGCTGGCACCCCGGCGGTGACAAGAGCTCGACGTATGATGTCATTAATGCTGGCGTGCCGTGCTATCCGACCAGCGCTCCTACTGCAGGATAGGCCATGGTGTCCGAGGCGGTCGACTGAATCACCACATTGACAGCGATGTGGAGCTCCGCTGGGAGTACCTAGTCGCAGACATGTAGCGATCCGGAAGGTAGTGTCACTCAACATTGTGCCTATGTTGGGTGACGGTAAAGCCTGTAGCCAGAGGCCCGACTCCCACTCACCCACAGCCAGTAGGCGAGCACGCTCAGCAGTATTGGTGGACGTATTTATGAGTTTATTCCGTACCAATCTGCAGAGCGGCTCATCCCACTGTCTTTGGGAAGATGGATTTTCGGGCAACGCCGTATTCGGGCAAGCCACTTTCCAGGCGCACACTGCTTCGGTCGAGCACGGCACTTCACAGTTAACCAGCGACAGGGATAAAATTTTAGTGGTTAACGTTTTAGTGCTGTGGACCGAAGACAGGAACGCCGGTAGGCTTATACTAGAAATTTTGCGGATGCCGAGCCCGCCAAAGCGAATGGGTAGCGTGGCTTGCGTCCAGGCTCGGTCATCCAAGGCCACATTTAAGATAGATGTCAGAGTGCGTTGAATAATTTCGTCAATTTTTTCCAGGAGAAGTGGCTGCTTCCATAAAGGGGAAGAGCGGAGAAAATACATAAAATTTGGTCCAAAACAGCAATACCTAATGAGAGTAAAAGCCGAATGAAGGTTAATTTGGGAGAGTCTATCCGAAATATCATTAAAATGGTTAATTTTGCCATCGATGAATGAAGAAAAACTGTCTTCCAAAATTGGGGAACCTAGGAGGTGCAGTGAACTTTTATCTAAAATTTTGATCTCTGGGGCTATTGCATAAAATTTCTGTAGGGTCGGTTGTCTGTCGGTACTGTCACAAAGAAAAATTTCACATTTGGAGTGGTTAAGTTCTAGGCCGATGGATTGGAACTGCTCTTTCAGAAATTGAAAATCTGCTAAAACGGTGTCTACGTCACCTCCTAGTGTTCCATCATCCAAATACCATACGTTAAATTTCGAATTTAGTTTTTGAATGATCGGATGAATAGCCAGACTGAAAATGACTGGCCCGAGAGGGTCACCTTGTTGGCAACCAACTGAAGATTCCAAAACATTGTCTTTGTATAATAATTTTGATGGGTACCTATAGCATTGCCACAAAAAGCCGAAAATTTCTGGAAGCTCTTTTTTTGCTTCAGCCAACAAAGTGTCCCTGTTGACGGAATTAAAGGCGTTTTTAACGTCAACCTTGAGGATGACCTCACCCTTACCGGAATTCAAAAAAGTGGAAAGGGCATGTACGGCAGCCTCACAACCCCCTCTGGAGCCAAATCCAAGTTGTAGGGGCTGCAATTTAGAAGTAAGAGTTTTACTATATAGTTTACAGCAAATTTTGGCTGCCATACGCCTGTAGGTGCACCCGACGGCAATTGGACGAATACCGCCGTCCTTCTTGCGCAGGGCACATAAGTTGGCCCCGTACAAGACATCGACGACGGCATCGTTCACACCGCCGGAGAGCATTAGGTTGACTAGAGCCGCAAGCTCCTTCAAAAGAGACTCACCAGCGTCCCCGGCGCCTGAACTTAAAAGATCTTTTAAGTGTTGAGGAGACAGGCCGTCGAGGCCGCCAGCGGAACCGCTTCGGAAGGAGCTCACGGCTGCGATCAACTGGGGGGCTGAAATCTGTAGAAAGGATGAATTGAGATCGGGGGTGTCAGGTGGGTCGGGAAAGGTAAGATCGTCCCCAGGCGCTGGATGTTTACTCTCCAAGGCTGAAATAGTTTCTGGAGAGTAAGGCGCCACCACATCACTGCTGAACAACAGCCTGGCCGCTCCCCTAATGTCACCTTCACTTAATTTGGATTCCACATGCGAACACACACCTTTTTGGGAAGGGTGATTGAATGCTGGTAATTTTGAATTTAAAATAAGGTTCGAATCGTTACAATTGTCTTTAATTTGGGTTGTTAGTGTTTTTTTTATAGCCAAATTTTTCTGGACATGTAGAATCCTATAAGGGAAGGTGAGCAATTCCTCCCAGGCACTTTGTGAGTTCTCCTGGGTTGCAAGACGGACGCTCGCGCCAGACTTAGCGCGACAGACCGTCTTGCGCCCCGGGGAATTCTCTTTAAAATCGGTGTAGAATTTTTTAATTTTGTAAGGGTTTTCCAGAGTGTTTCATTTTGTATTTGTGGTGTAGCTGGGGGGCACGAGGGTACACTATGGGGTTTGTGTACTTTACCATAGTGGATCCGTAGCCCCCGTTCGCCCTTAAAAAAACGTGCCTGAGAGCAATGGGGACATCTCACTTGCTGAATATCAAGCGATGTAGCAGGTTGACTGCTACAGTTTCCGGTATCGCTACGGCCGGCGCTTAACATAAAATTGAAATTTCACTTACCAATACTATTAAAACACTATTTACACAATATCACTAATAAAATAATAACAAAGATAAATAACACAAATAAATAAACAATGTCAAAATTGAGTGACGGCTCTTGGCACTGACGGCAGCGGCGCGGCGCAGTCGCGGTACGGGTTTAGGGCACCCGCCGTGAAGGGAGGGTGCAGGGGGCGCAACCTTCGCTACCGTTGCCTTGGTTGCGTCGTCCTTATTGCCAGGGTCCAATCTCCCTAACGACACGTAAGTAGGTAGATATGCCCATTTGTTCGCAAAGATTATTCACAGGAAAGTTCTTGTTGTTTGTTTCTCCTTGTGCAAAGCTGTTCAACCGTTGTTCAAGTCTATTCAGCCAGTTTCCTCGAAATAACAGCCGCACTTTTGGCCCCAAGTAACTCGGCAAAATTGTCAAGTCGTGGCTGACATTTTAACTCATTGGGGTACAAAAATACAAAAACATATTTGGTATTTGTAATTCAACTACTTCTTAAAAATGTTATTTGTTATTGATATTGCAAACATCTGACGCTGAGGTATTTTGTAGTTAGTATTTCAAATACATATATATTTCTTCAAAATATATTTGAAAATAAATACATGCAGCGATCTTATTAATGGGTGCGTTCCGTTGTTTTTTCAAAAATAAAAAAAACAACGGAATATTAATTCTGTATATTTGAATTAATTGTCATAAAACGAAATATTACGATTCTTTTATTTATTGCAATCATTAGTCGGACCAAAATATACATCAGAAAGTTATTTGAACTGTTATGTTCGTTCCGTTCATCAAAGCATACTTTATAGTGCTCATAATTTTAGTTAGTTAATATAAAACGGGATGCTTTATTTTCATCCTCCTTAAAAAAATAAAGAAGAGAAATCCACTTGCTCCTGTGACATCTCAAAATAACACAATATTTTCTTTCAGGATTCGGTGGTCAGCAAAACTTCGGTAGCCAACAGTACGCGTTCCCCAGTTCGCAGTACAGATCTCCCCAGGCTGGCAGTTTGTTTGGTGCGCCTAGCTACCAGCAGTTCGGCCAGCAGCCCGCAGCCGCCAGCCGTCAGTACCTGGCTCCCCACGCCAGCTCCCACCAGGAACCTCCTCAGCAAGCCTTTGATGAACAAACCGGATACCATTACTGAGTGTATTCAGAACAATGTAGATTGTATTAGTCAAAATGTATTGTTTAATAAATAGCTGAACATAACCTTATCCTGAATTTGTGTTATTAATCTCCATAATATGGCCCAGTGGCTAAGACTTTGCTTGTCGTGCTTTAGGTCGTGGTGTCAAATCGGGGCAACTACCTATGTGACTTCTTTAGTTCATATGCACTTTCGAAGTTTATCTTTGAAGGAAAATATCGAGAGTAAACTTGGAGTTATAGCTTAAGCGTTAGGTTTATTTTAAGTTCGTATGCTCTATTGGTGTAATTGATGCAAAGCGTTCCAGTGCGAAGATAAACTGATAAATAAATATTAATAAAAATAATTATTAATAAAGATAATAATTTTACTAAACAGATCGTTTATTTAAGAGGTAGGCTTGATTGTGTGTCGTAGTGTATCAAGATTAAAATTTAAAATACTCGTAAAGTATGCGTCAATTTAATTTAGGATAATAATATCATGAAAAAAAGTTAATTTAAAAATCAAAAACCCGACTGCTTAAGAAGGGAACAAAAAAGCTGTAAACAAGAAAAAACCAGGCAAGTGTGAGTCGGACTCGCGCACGAAGGATTCCGTACCGTTATCGCAAAATATGGCAAAAAGTCACGTTTGTTTTATGGGAGCCCCACTTAAATATTTATTTTATTCAGTTTTTAGTATTACCTTAGTTAGTTAGTTGTATTATTCCCATACAACAAACGTGATTTATTTGCCGTTTTTTGCAATAATGGTACGGAACCCTTCGTGCGCGAGTCCGACTCGCACTTGGCCGGTTTTTATTTTCGAATTACTTTTAAACTTATAAGTGATATTTATTTTTGTAATAACATCTTAAAACCCTTCATTTTGATACCCTACTCGATGGGTCGGGAAGAAAAAACATTGGGACCCGCACAATATGGCGCCCAAAAGCCGCCATGCTTGTTTTTTTTTTAACTTCACCGGTCTGAGAACACTTGGGCGGTCATGACGCATCTAACAATATCTTAATTATATAAATCGGTTTAGCGGTTTGATAGTTATGTGGTATTACATACATACACACATACAAGATACGCACATACCCCTTTCCTAGCAGTCGGGTAAAAAGGCGCTGTTACTCAAATGTGTGTGAAATAGGCCACTTACACGATATCTTCAGACGCAGCGCAATATGAAATTTAATAGCGCGTCTTAGAAAGATATTATTGATACGTATCAATTACTTTAAATTCTTTCGTCTGAAATTGATCGTATTTCGTTTACAGTGTTGATTTCTGCTATGCACGATGTTGCACGTTGCTGCAATAAAGATTTGAATATTTATTGATATTTATAATACCTTATTTTTAGGGTTCCGTACCCAAAGGGTAAAAACGGGACCCTATTACTGAGACTTCGCTGTCCGTCTGTCTGTCTGTCTGTCTATCTGTCTGTCACCAGGCTGTATCTAATGAACCGTGATAGTTAGACAGTTGAAATTTTCACAGATGATGTATTCCTGTTGCCGCTATAACAACAAATACTAAAAACAGTATAAAATTAATATTTAAGGGGGGCTCCCATACAACAAACGTGATTTTTTTGCAGTGTTTTGCGATAATGGTACGGAACCCTTCGTGTGCGAGTCCGACTCGCACTTGGCTGGTTTTTTTTTTTATGTGTGTTCGCGGATAACTTCGGCGTTTATGAACCGATTTTGATGATTATTTTTTTGTTGAAAAGGAGATATCCTAAGGGTGGTACCACGGAAATAACGATCAGACGATTGAATCCTGGAGAAATCGAGGGAACTCCTAAAATATTATAGGCAAACATAGTGATTTTGGTATTTTCATCAATAATGCAATCATATGCACTCAGAAAGTATTATTTGGTGAAGTGGAACTTATGAAGAAGACCACAATGGCCACTGGAACTCCGAAATAAAACAATGTATCCTAGTCGTGTTTGGGCTTATTGGAATTATCATGAGATGTACTTTGGCAATAAATGACTTTCATGTTAATTGGAGATACCTACCAAAACTAAAAAGAGTAAAACTAAAACCTTTTTAAACAAAAAATTATACCGACATCTAAAACAAAATCTGGGAAGTCGGCTCTACAAAAGTTCCATAAACAAAGACAAAAGACAAAGACAAAGATATCTTATTTCAACTAGGCCACCAAGCGGCACTTTTGAACGTTACATGAAAATGATTCTACCGTGCATTCGGCAAGTAGCTTGTTATGGAGAAGAATGCACAAGAAACTCCATACATACTCTTTAAAAAAAAAAATAGTATTTTTACAATATTTAGGAACATAGGTACATACATTATTAAATTCATACATGTGAGGACAGGAAACAAATAAAAATAAACCGACTTCCAAAACAAAACACTACAAAGCGAAAAATAACTTTCTTTGCCGAAGTCGGTGTTTTGTACCCATTGTTTTCCGTTATTCGACACCGACTTCGGAAAAGAAAGTTATTTTTCACTTTGTAGTGTTTTGTTTTGGAAGTCGGTTTTTTTTTATTTGTTTGTGGAACTATTGTAGAGCCGACTGCTCAGATTCAAATGTCACATTATACAAGTAATTTCCATACCTCATTCTTAGGTTTTGATTCCTAGACTACGGGCGTCCGGTGGATGCGAAACGCACAAGACCGATCAGTGTGGCGACAATTGGGGGAGGTTTATCTCCATCGGGGTGCGGGTCAGGTAACCTCCACGTGGGCCTGGTTGGTTGTTGGTCTCCTTCGGATACGTCCGGGGGGAAGAGCAACCCGCTGGGCTGGTGCACTCTGGGCACCGTCAATAACTTCCCATTCGTGGGTTCTTGTTGGCGGTGGCGATTAACCTGACAGGGGGGGATGTCGTTCTGGGTGTTCCTCTGATTAGCAGAGGACACACCAGATGCGACATGGGGTTGGGCTAGTCTGGGTAGGTAGGTAGGGGTAGGTTAGGTTAGGTAGGTGGGAGGTGGGGCTCGCTTCCGGGCTTCTGGGCGGGCCGCCCGCCCCTGCGGGGGGGGGGGGGGGGGGGTTGCCCGGGTGCACTGACCAGCTCTGCACCCTGCTCTGCCCAGCTCTGCACCCTGCACTGCCCGGCTCTGCATCCGGCTCTGCCCGCTCTGCACCTGGCTCAGCCCGCTCTGCACCTGGCTCTGCACTCGGCTCTTCTGCGGTTGGTTACCCGAGTGCACTGACCAGCTCTGCACCCTGCTTTGACCAGCTCTGCACCCTGCTCTGCCCGGCTCTGCATCCGGCTCTGCCCGCTCTGCAACTGGCTTAGCCCGCTCTGCACCTGGCTCTGCGCCCGGCTCTCTCTCCTGCGGGTGGGGGCGGCCGCCGCCCGGGGGCGGGAAGGGAGCCCTCGAAGGTGTGCCGCGGATGTGCGGCGGGCGGTGATGACTTGTCGTCGCCGACCCTCCTTTGGCGTGGGATGGTCGGCGGGGACAAGTCGGTGGAAGGAGGAGGCGGCGGAGCGTCGGTCTCGACGCGCCGCCGCAGACGCGGTGGGCGGCGTCTGGCCTTCGCGGGCCGGATGCCGCAGACGCGGAGGGCGGCGTCTGGCCTTTCGCGGGCCAGATGCCGCAACGTAGGGGACCGTGGGCGGAGGACCGGGGTGTCCTACGTCCACATACGGGTCCAGCGCGGTGGAGGGCACGGCGCAGCACACCGTCTAGGTGTGCCCAGCGGGGGCGTAGTTGCGCCGTGCCCTGACAGGTCCTCTCGCTTCCCGGTGTGGTAAATTCCATGCTGGGGAGCGGGAGCGCCTGGGCGGTGCTTGCCTCCTTTTGCGACGACGCCATGTCGCGGAAGGAGGCGGCGGAGAAGGGGTGGGGGTGGGCGGTTGTACGATCGCCTCCTCCCACCTCTTGGTGGTGATTAGCGGGCGACAGGCGTGGGGGCGCCTCTCGTCTGCATTGCACAATCACCACCCTCGTCGGGCGATCCCGGGCCCCTCCACTAAGGGAGGGGCGAGAAGGGCCCGCCATAAAGGTGGGCAGTCGTCGGCGGAGGACTGGACGTAAAGGCTGTGCCGGTTTCCCAGTCCTCCTCCACTCAGACGATGCGGGAGTGCCGCTGGGTTATTTTAGTGGGTATACCGGGCTTGCCCGGGGAGTCCCACATAGCCCCCCATTCCCCCAATGGGTGGGTATGCGTAATGCATTTTTTCCCAGCGAAACCAAAAAAAAAAAAAGATATATCTCCATCAGTAAACGTCTTTCGGCTGAAATAATGATGATGATGAATTAAAGTGCGCATATTTGTTTTATTTTAATTTTGCCTTACCGCTAGAGGGGGTTGGGGTTGTAAAGATAAGATTTAGAAATTCACTCCATGAAGCTGAAATTTCGCAGGTAAATAGTTTATAGATAGGAAAAGCTTTTTGTAAATTCACATTTTAAGGGTGGAAGCTGAACTTTTTATGAAACTTTTTATTGCGGCATCCGATTTGGTTCAAACTTTGTAGGAATGTTTTTGATAAAAATTATTGAGTTACCTATGTATATTTATTATTTCAAACTACTCCTAAAAGGGGCTAAAGTGGGGTTATTATAGTTCATACGGCGCAATTAGTAGTACCAGTTATGCTTATGTGAAATATTGATGCACCCCGATTATGTAATGGGACGAGGTTTCGTATTACACAATAAGGGCAAATTATAATAGTTGCCACTATATTAACAGGTATGGGAAAAGGGAAAAGCGTGTTCCTACGTTAAAGCCCAATAATACCCACTGACCTACCATTTCAATTGAAAATACTCAAGTTGTCAATCAAACTTAGTTTTACTATTACCAGTAACAAATCTCAAGAATAGCTGGTATATATTTGGAACAGCCATGGTTTACCCACGACCAGGTATAATAAGTAACAAGTTCACGTGTGTCCAGGGTTTGTATTAGCGCCAAATAGAAGGACATACAACATAGTATATGGCAGCGTCCTAAAATATTGTAATCATCGTTAGGCATACTTAAGGAATGTCAATTAACTGTAAATTTTTTTTTTAAATTCGCGGCATACCTATGACTCTGTAGTTTATTTGTGTCCTTTTGCAACTCTTTAACCTCTACTGGTATTAAATTAAATTAAATTAAAAATTAAATTATTTATTTCACAATCAACAGGTTTTACATAAAAGTTGTAGAAGACCTCTTTTAGGTATGGATATACCTGTACCAGAGGACCTCACTCTTCCATATCTATACATTACATAAAGAGCCTGTTAACAACATAATCAAACCAAAATGAAAATTAAATTAAAATTGGATTACATAAAATTAGAAATTAAATTAAATAATAATGTATCAAAACAAACAAATTAACTAAAAAATCAACTAAATAATAATGAATGAAATAAAGTTAAAATTGAAAAACTTAATTAAAAAATAAATCAGTCAATAATCAATAATTAAAATTAATTAAATTAAATTATAATTGGTTTAAATAAGAATAAAATTGGATTAGATAAGAACAAAAAAATAAATAACAATAAACAATCAATAATCAATCAATATTCAATAATCAATCAATAAGCTTAAGTTAAATATAAAACAAAGTAGGTGCAGACTATATAACTGTATTAAAGACTCGTGGAGAGTCAATGTGAGTGTGTGTGTGTGTATTGTGTGTGTGTGTATGGTGTGTGTGTGTGAGCGCCATATATTGGCCAACGTATTGAATTAAATAAGTTAATATTTTTTACGTAAATGCTTCCTGAACCTATACAGGCTGAGTTTTCCTTGTGGGCGTGGATGGCCAAATCAGAAACTCTGAAGAATAGTAAAAAACAGTCAAAGAAGTCACGAGACCGATTTTAATGAAACCTAAAACTGCATCATTGGAGTTGTCTCTCTCATCATATTGACAAACAAAGTTGATTGACAAAATCTATAGAAGCGCGGGCGAAGCAGCGGGCAATAGCTAGCATTAAATAATCCCAATTTAAGTAAAACTTTAGTACAAGAAGATAATTTCTCATCACACGCCACGTTCTGGTCCTTTGTGCACTGACTTCACTAATATTCTTGAAAATTTACAGATAAATTTGATACACGAGGTCGAAGATATTCGGTATCCTCAAACTAATTTGTATTTGTAGTATGGTAGCTCTGGTTTATTATATAAGCCATAAAATTACGTCAGACGCGTGTGTTCAGGATCGACATCAGATGGTATATAATAGGTCAGTCGACTCGCAGTATCACAGTTCAACTTGAGCTTCATCCACATTAGGTTTTGAGTGTTCCGACAACTGCTATTCAAAATGAAACTGGTAATTAATCCTTCTTTGTTTCAAATATTTATTAACGACTGTCTCCGATTTCAGTCGTGATTTTGGTGAAATAAAAGTGTTTGTGTTTGATTGAGTAGCTAGGAATTGAGTTTAGGATAATTATGGATTATTTTGGGTATAAAATGGCAACCGAATAGCATTGGATGTAATAATTTAAGCACGAATATATAAAAGATTTTGTAATTTATTTTTATAGTTTGTGATCGCCGCCCTCGTCGCCGTGGCCGCCGCAGGTCGTCTGGAACACCTGGAGAACTCTTACCTTCCTCCCTTCGGTTCTAACGGAGGCTCCGGTTCTCCCGGATCGCACGGATCTTTCGGACCTAACTCTGGTGCATACGGCGCTTCTGGAGCAGGCCTACACGGTCACAACGCTGGCAGTAACTTCGCTGGAGCCACCTCCAACCAGTACCTACCTCCTGACCACGGACCTTCTGCTAACAACGGTGCACCCCAGTTTGCTAGATCTCTTCAAGGTAAGCTTGTTAAATAATTTCTATGTTGAAGTGGCTTATAAGGTGAATCATGATTTCATTTACTTGCATTCTTCTTTTATGCATCTCGTTGATTTGAATTTACGGTGACTATTCGATGATCTCTTTTAATAAAATATTCGAATTATTTAATATTACGATTATTTTAGTTCTACCAATAATAAAATTTATGAATGATAACAATTATTTAAATGGATTGGTTCGTCAAATCATGATAGTACACACATCTTTTACGAAGTTAATATTGTGTTCATGAAACATTTCATTTTACCCCCTCAAATAAATAAAGTAAAGAAAACCCCTGCCGACTGAAGAAAACTCCTGCGACATATAAGAATATCTCAATCTCTTTCTCTAGGATTCGGTGGACAGCAGAACTACGGTAACCAACAGTACGCGATCCCCAGCACTCGGTACGGTGTGCCCGTCTACCAGCAGTTCGGTCAGCAGGCCGCAGCCACCAACCGTCAGTACCTGGCTCCCCACGCCAGCTCCCACTCCACCTCCCACCAGGAACCTCCTCAGCAAGCCTTCGACGAACAAACCGGATACCATTACTAAGTGTATTCAGAACTATGTAGAGTTGTATTAGTCAAAATTTATTGTTTAATAAATAGCTATCTGTACATAACCTTATCCTGAATAATTATGTGTTATTCTTCCCAAAATATAAGAAAGTAACTTATAACTTTTTTTTACATTAACAGATGAGGTATGATTAAAATGTGCCTGAAGAACATACAGGGGCTCATATAAAATTTTCGGTTTACGAATAAGATCACCTATGTCTGTCTTGCTTCTAGTCTTATATAAGTTTATCTCATGGGAAGCACCTATTGGACTCGCCGAGGGTTTTGAGCACTGCATTTAGCTTTGAATAGTAGCTCGTTTTCAATGCTCCATTGGAAAACTGAGTAAATGTTTTATAAAAAAGGTATTGTATCTGCTATTTCCTCAACGCCTTATACCAACTTCAGATCAAAGAAATGCTTGCATTGAGTACATTATCAAAATCATTAATGAAAATTCTCAAAATTATAGGTCCCAAAATGGTCCCTTGAGTAACGCCAGACCGAAAGTGATACTTTTTTAAAAACAAAGCAACCATTTCTAACACATTGTTTACGGCCCTGGACATGCTCGTAAGTTGCGTTTTTTGTTTGTATATTGAAAAGACAACGTTACTAAGATCAATTAACGCGTCATTACCTACGCAGTTGAAGGGTTTTTTGAAGTTGAAATAAGCAACATCAACCTGTGAGCTGTATGCTCGTGTTTAAAAGCTAAAATATAAGACCTGCGTTGCACGGCTCGATCGGAAGCCATGCTGACTTTCGCAAAGGAATACTTGTATCTTTAACAAATTAACGCGTGGTATTACCCGTGGATTGATGGCAAAATGGCTATAAGCCGATAGTTTTATATGCGAGAAGTTTCCTTAAAAGAAAATTATATACAAAGAGGCACAAAGGTATTGTTCATTCATCTGAGTAAGAGGGAAAAAAAGAGATAGTAATGCAAAATTCCATTTATAAAATTTGCTGTTTTATATACAAGAGGTAAATTGATATTTTAACAGCGATGATGATTGTCGAAAAGACAAAATGTAAAAGATTAACCGTGAACACATGTCAACACCAAACACTTTGGATTTTTGAAAATTGCCAAAACCAAACAATTTGGTTTGTACTGTTTTGCAAAAAATATATTTTTCTGTTTAAATTTGGTAACTAAAACTAAATATTGAGCAAAATAGTAAGGTGGCTATTCAATCAGAAATAATACTCATGAGAGTATACTGAACACATCTGCGTACCCCTCCAGAGAGTACCGACGCGGCGTGACGTTAATGTTATTGCAGCATTCCCAGGTGCTTTGCCGTCATTTATTGAATAGTTTCAATTGATTATCTCCAAAGTTCTTAGTTATCTTGCGAAAATGAAATGCTGGCACAATTCGGGAATATACAATTTGAATAAAAAAACATATTCATAATCGGTTGAAAATTGGCGAAGATGTCATCATCATCATTAATTATTTCAGCCATAAGACGTCCACTGCTGGACATAGGCCGCCCCCAGGCGTCGCCACATTGACCGATCCCGTGCGTCTCCTATCCAGCGCCTTCTCGCCTTAACCTTAACCAGGTCATTGGTCCACCTAGTGGGAGGCCTGCCAACGCATCGTCTTCCAGTTTGCGGTCGCCATTTCAGAACATTTCGGCCCCGTCGGCCAACTGTTAAACGAGCAATGTGCCCTACCCACTGCCACTTAAGTTTGGCATTTCTTCGGGCTATGTCGGTAACTTTGGTTCTCCTCCGGATATCCTCATTTCTGACGTGATCACGCAAGGATACTCCGATATTCGGTATAGTGTCGGGTCAATCTAGTTCTTGGGTTGTTTGCTAGACTTGCAACGGGCTTGCTGATTGATGTGTACAACTGCTCATAGAATCTCTGGATCTCCCTCAGAAGCTCCGGTTTGGCGGATACGATCCTGCCATTATCAATCTTTAGTTTCGTGAACTGGCTCTGCCCAATAGCCATATCCCTTGAAAACACCTTGGAGCCCTTATTTCGCTCAATCGCGTCTTTAATACGCTCGGTATTGGACCTTTATCTGTGCTGGACGGAGCGTGGATTTCGTCAGTCGAGACCTTTCAAGCTTAATATTAATGTTCAATGTGCCTCTTACCATGCAGTGATCGCTCCCGGTTTTCACCGAATTGATCACAGAGACATCTTTGAACATTTGCTTCTTGGTTGACATGATGAAGGCGATCTCATTTTTTTGGCTAAACGGCGAAGATTTATGGCTGAACAAACATACAAATAAAAATTGCTGAATTAAGAGCCTCCACCTTTTTTTAAGTCGGTTAAAATAAACAGAGAAGTTGAGTATCAATCACCATCGTCATCATTCAGCCGTAAGAGGTTCTGCTCTGAATCATTATCTATAATATATATCTGCCTAGCCTTTTCCCAATTATATTGGGGTCGGCTTCCAGTCTCACCGGATTTAGCTGAGTAACACGGTACTCCTTGGCAAGACTGGTGTCAGATCTCAAGCTTCTGACTAACGACTGTCAAAGATCTTCAAATGACAGCCGGGACCGACGGCTTAACGCGCTTCGGAAAGCACGTTAAGCCATCGGTCCCGGCTGGCAACTCGGTATGTTGAAATGGTCACCCATCCACGGACCGACCTCTTCAAGCGTTGCTTAACCTTGAAGATCGACCCGTGTGGATGTTATTATTTAGCCACGAGCTCCTCAAGCTGAATCATTATCTAAACATATTAAAATAGTAGCTTCTGCCAGCGGCTTTGCTCGCGTGAAAAGTGTTTTATCATCACAAGGGAACATTATACCGGACCGGATTTGTCAGACACATCGTTGGTCTCCGTAAAAGTATTGAAAATAACTGTCAAGTACTGTTTCATCGATTTGTCTCCTACCAGTGTCTCATTACTTGGGGTCGGCGCAACACGTTTTATGTTTCCATTCTCCTCAAAATCCGTCACTCTATCTAACGTTCAATCCCTTTTCTTTATTTCACACAATTATTATTAAATTAAAAAGTTATACGAAGTATACGTACGGCGATATCGCAGCAGGTGCAGTCGAAGATGGCGGGACGATCTTGACACCTACTGAAAGGACTGGTCTACACTTGCCTAAAACCGGAAGAAATGCAAATAAGTTCCAAATCGGTCCAGGCGTCTTTAATATTTCGAGGAACTAAAAAAAAGAACCGACGAACTGAGAATCTGCTCCTTTTTTTGAAGTCGGTTAAAAAGAAGGGCTTTGCCCTGCAATGGGACAACTCAAACTGAAAATAGTAACAAAGGTAATGAATAGAATAGAAATAATAGAATACTGAAAATGAACTGAAATAAACTAACTTAATTGTGAAATATCCCACAAACACGATGTCTACACACGGAGTGTAACAATATATTCTAAATCACGACCCAGACAGTGATTTGTATTCTGATATGTATCAAAAACTTTTAATGCTTTTGGCTTAAATCGATCTGATTGTGTTTAATATGTTAATAACAGCTTTGCACGATGGTCTACATTAATGCAATAAAGTAAGACATTTATAGTGCCTATATTTATTCGAGACTAGAGATTATTTTTTTGCTAAAGTTAGTTTTCAACACTGCTAAAGTGCAATAAAGGCCCTGAGCAAAGTGCGATCAAGAGCATTTAAAAAACTTCGCGTCGTAAGGGAAAAAATATGAAATACTTAAAAATATTATATAGGCTTAAATATTAAATGGATATTATAACTGTAGTTACTAGGATCCAAAAGACTACGTCATGTTCTAGTCTTTTGTGCACTGAATTCACTGATATCCTTGAAAATTACAGAGAAATTTGACACACGAGGTCGATCACGATCGGAAGCTCATAAAAACACGATCTAATTATTTGGCTCATCATAAGTTTAATTCATTAACTTTGCTTTAAGATGACGTCAGACGCGTGTGTACAGGATCAGCCGATGATGGTATATAATAGGTCAGTCGGCTCGCAGCATCACAGTTCAACTTAAGCTTCATCTTCATTAGGTTTTGAGTGTTCCGAAAACTACTGTACAAAATGAAACTGGTAATTAATTTAAGTATTTTGCTAACTTATTTGTAATTAGTGATTTCTGTACACCGTCATCTAATTTGACTGTTGTTGCTCAGTGTTATTGGCAGTGTTTAAATAAATAGATTTGTCGACCTGTTATGTTTGTGGGCTAAACTGTTTCTTATGCAATTTGTAAACTCATCATCTTGAGTGATTCAATCTTTATCTTCAGCTTCTATGATATTGACTTTGCTATTTGTGCCCACAGTTCGTGATCGCCGCTCTCGTCGCGGTGGCCGCTGCAGGTCGGCTGGAACACCTGGAACGCTCATACCTTCCTTCTGACAACTCCATCGGTGTCGCCAGATCCTCTATCGTATCCAATGGTGGCTCCGGTTCTCCCAGCTCTCATGGATCCTTCGGTAATAACGCTGGTGCCTTTGGCGCTGCTGGAGCTGGTCTAGACGGTCACAGCGCTGGTGTGCACGGTCACAACGCTGGCGGTAACTTCGCTGGTGCCACCTCCAACCAGTATCTGACTCCTGACGATGAACCTTCTGCTAATAAAGGTGCATCTCAGTTCGCTAGAACCCCAGGTACGATATCTTTTTGTCGACGTGTTTTATGAAAAAAATATGACTTTAAGAATTTACAGTGCAGTTTAACGATTTCATAGACTTGATTGGCTTCAGAACAAATATTATAACTGTTTTATGTCTGTCATTAGTTAGATCAGTTATGAAACTTATTTATTAAAAACAAAACCGGCCAAGTGCGAGTCGGACTCGCACACGAAGGGTTCCGTATCATTATCGCAAAACACTGCATAAAAATCACGTTTGTTGTATGGGAGCCCCCCTTAATTTATTTTATTTTAATTTATTAATTATTATTTTTTGAAGTAAATATACAACTAAACATTTTGTGAATATTTCAAGCGTCTACCTGTTGCCGTTATTAATATCGAGCAAAAAACGTCAAAAATATCACGTTTGTTGTATGGGAGCCCCCCTTTAATATTTACTTTATACTGTTTTTAGTATTTGTTGTTATAGCGGCAACAGAAATACATCATCTGTGAAAATTTCAACTGTCTAGCTATCATGGTTCTTGAGATACAGCTTGGAGACAGACGGACAGACAGACAGACAGACAGACAGACGGATCGCGAAGTCTTAGTAATAGGGTCCCGTTTTTACCCTTTGGGTACGGAACCCTAAAAAAACAGCTCGGTCATCATCGGTTTCATCAAAGATATATTAAATTGTGCTCATCCACATCAGTATCGATTTACTAATCAGGCGGTTTATTTTAATACCACTTGAGACGTATCAAAATTAATCATCGTAAAAGAGAAAACCCTGTACTTATACATCCGTCTTTTAATTTCTCAGGATCCGGTGAACAGCAGAACTTGCGTGGTCAGCAGTACAGTGGTCACCAGGCCAGCGCTGGTCAACAGTACCTGGCTCCCCGCGCCAGTATCCAGCAGCAAGCCTTCGATGAACAAACCGGATACCAGTACCAGGTTCCTCAATCCGGCTCCCACACTGGATCCCACAGCGGCCCCCACACCAGACCCCAAGCCGGCCCTCACGCTGGTCCCCACGCCGGACACCAAGCGGGCCCCTACGCTGGCCCCCACGCTTCCCACCAAGCTGGACCTAACGCCGGACACCAAACGGGCCCACGTGCCGGCTCCCACCAGCAGCCTCCTCAGCAAGCCTTCGACGAAGAAACCGGTTACCAGTACCTGGCTCCTCAATCCAGCTCCCAATCCAACCCCAACTCCGGCCCCCACTCCGGCCCCCACTCCGGCCCTCACTCTGGCCCCCATTCCGGCCCCCACTCCGGCCCCCAATCCGGCTCCCACTCAGGCTCCCACTCCAGCCCCCACTCCGGCCCCCACTCCGGCCCCCACTCCGGCCCCCACTCCGGCCCCCACTCCGGCCCCCACTCCGGCCCCAACTCTGGCCCTCACTCCGGCCCCCACTCTGGCCCCCACTCTGGCCCTCACTCGGGCCCTCACTCGGGCTCCAACTCGGGCTCCAACTCTGGCCCCCACTCCCGCTCTAACTCTGGCTCCCATTCTGACTCCCACCAGCAACCTTCTCAGCAAGCCTTCAGTGAACAGACCGGATACCAGTACCTGGCTTCTCAATCCAGCTCCCATTCCGGCCCCAACTCTGGCCCCCACTCCGGCCCCCACTCCGGTTCCCATTCCGGCCCCCACTCCAACCCCCACTCAGGCTCCCACTCCGGCCCCCACTCCAGCCCCCACTCCGGGCCCCACTCTGGCCCTCACTCGGGCTCCAACTCTGGCCCCCACTCCCGCTCTAACTCTGGCTCCCATTCTGACTCCCATCAGCAACCTTCTCAGCAACTCTTCGATGAACAGACTGGATACCAGTACCTGGCTCCTCAATCCGGCTCCCAGTCCGGTGCCCACTCTGGATCGCAGTCCGGTGCCCACTCTGGATCGCACTCCGGCTCTCACCAGCAACCTCCTCAGCAAGCCTTCGATGAAGAAACCGGATACCAATACTAAGTGTGTTCAGGACAACATATTAAAGTTGTATAAGCCAAATGTATTGTTAAATAAATTGCTGAGCCTATTTGAATATTACTCGTATTTTGAATTTGTTTTATTTCTCTCCAAAATATAAGAAATGTAAATAAATGTCTCATTTTATTGAAATTAGCGCTAACGATGATGATGTTGATGGATTCATCTATAATTTTAACCCGGCGTGAATGAACCGGGGTTTTCAACACCCACCAGTGTGTAAAAATGCACACAACTGTTACAATTTACGGAACCTTAATTCCTCCGCCTCATTAGCTGACTTCTAAGAAATAGTGCGTCGATTACTTAGTTCGAATAAGTGTTAGACGTGACGTAGCTGGTAATATGTGAGTTCAAAGTGCGCTCTTGTGTATTTTACCCGGGATCATAAAAATTCAAATTTAAATTAATTTTATTGCATCCATAATGTATATAGATTTTCTTACTGTGGATTAAATTTTTTCATACCTATAATATTTCAATTTGTGCCTATTTCAACATAAGTGCCATAATATGTCAAAAATTTAATTTAGATTTTTTGTAAGCGGCAAGTACACTTACTTTTTGTCAAGTATTTAAAGTGTGGTCATAAATAAATAGCTTAATAAAATATTAATCATATATTTTAATATTATTTATAAGATAACCATATCCTGGTGATTCATCTAAATTTCAAAACCAATAAAAATACTTTAAAAAACTAAATATATTGGAATAAATAACCGGGTAAGATCCACCCTGGTTCATTGATGATGTGATTGAAAGGAGATTCATTTACCTACATATCGTATAAGAAATTATTAAAAATTACAGAATGCCATAAGCTACGATGCTTAAGGTGCGCATTTATTGGGAATTGTGGTAGAATATGATGTCCCGGCAACACCTAGCAATGTATGGTTGTACAGTGATTGCGTAGAAATTGCTAAAAGTTGTCTAATTTCAGTTTCCCCTGTAAGTGCATTAAGGCTTTGCCCAAAATCATAAATTATGGTGAAATACATGTGGTTGGCAAGCGTTATTACTATCTCATATTTAAAAGTTATTATATCAATGAAGACATCCGCAAGATAACCAAGTTTACCGACATAGCCCGAAGAATTGTGAAACTTAAGTGGCAGTGGGCAGGGCGGGCATATTGCACGCAAATCGGATGGCCGTTGGGGCCGAAAAGTTCTGGAGTGGCGACCGCGTACCGGAAGACGCAGCGTTGGAAGGCCTCCCTCTAGATGGAGCGACGACCTGGTCACGGCTGCGGGAGGCTGGTGGATGGGAGACGCACTGGACCAATCAGTGTGGGGCCTATGTCCAGCAGTGGACGTCTTTCGGCTGAAATTATGATGATGACGGTATCAATGAAGATATGTTTGCTTAATTCTCTTTCATTCATTCTCTTGACCTTCTAATTTTTTTTTAAGTTCGTCTAAAAAATATGTGATTACGCTCTATAACGTTTATATTGCTGTTATATTTTCTATAAGTACCTAGTTAATAATGAGTATAGTTATGCCATGACGTTTAGGTCTTTCTTAGTCAGATTGATAGAAACTGCTACAACAAACGAAACCTTTTTTTTTAGCTGTGCCTTTGCAACCGGTTACTTCCATGTTCCTGAAAACTGCTTCTTGAAAATTGAAAAAACCGGCCAAGTACGAGTCGGACTCGCGCACGAAGGGTTCCGTTCCATTATCGCAAAAAACGGCAATAAAACACGTTTGCTGTATGGAAGCCCCACTTAAATATTTATTTTATTCTGTTTTTAGTATTTGTTGTTATAGCGGCAATGGAAATTCATCATCAATGAAAATTTCAACTGTCTAGCTATCACGGTTCATGAGATACAGCCTGGTGACAGACAGACAGACAGACGGACTGCGAAGTCTTAGTAATAGGGTCCCGTTTTTACCCTTTGGGTACGGCACCCTAAAAAATTAAAACATCTAAAAAAAAAAAAAATTTTTGAAAACTTGTCTGGCTTTGGGTCAACAAGATACTTATACTGTGAAAAATTGAAGACGGTAGCTACAACCGTTTGGCTGTTAAAACTGTGTGCCACACGACGGACAAACAGACACGTGAGTGACAGCAATAGAGTTCCGTTTAGACTTCGGGTACGGGACCCTAAAAACCAAGCGTATCACATAAAATAGTAAGAACTTTACTTACCAATGGAAGGAAAAGTTTCAATTGTCTCGGTCAACTTGTTTTGTAGAATTTTTACAGCTATACGGCGCAATTAGGCATTTTACTTGATTTTGGTAGATTCCAATGCTGATAACACTAATTAATGAAACAACGCTCCCTTTTGACTCGCGAAGTACATACATTTTCATCATCTAGTTAGATTTATGCCTGGGCGCATACTATTGAATCAATAACGAACTAGTATTTTTAGGACCATTATTGTTTTAGCCGTAAGACAGCATACAAGCACACATCGATCGATTCTGAAATAGACCTATAGTCTATGTTGCGCAAACATGTTCTTTTTGAGTAATTCTTATATCAATCTACTTGAGAAGTCCATTGCTACTCGGGCAATCGGTTGTGGCAGTGGACCGGTATAAAGGTCTATCCACACATATCAGGGCCGTGCCTGAGACGTGACAGGGCCGGGCCTTGGCATTGAAGATTCGTCACTGGCCCGTGCACGGACGTGTGTGAACGAGTTCATATAAAATGTGCACACTGATATTTTTTTACGGTTTTTCACGGTCCGTCCACGTCCCTGGCACGGCCCTGATATGTGTGGATAGACCTTAAGCCTCCGCCATCCGCAATCTGCATTAAATGTCGTCGTCTGCTGAGATACAATCTGAGTATGAGAAACTCTCCTCTGCTGGACTTTGGTGAAACGATTTGTTCTCTGTTTCTTGCTTCTACACTATTCTGCAGATCAGAATATTTACATAGAAAGGTATTTCAATGTAATTGAAGACACAAAACTCGTCAGCGGAACAAGATTCAAACTTGTGAACCAAATCTGATAGTCTTTTGAGAATTTAAATATTTTTTTTTCATGAAGGTATACATAGTAACATGTGTGTTAAGCCCTTCCGAGGAATTCCATGTGGCCATAGATACAAAATATGCGGCTTTAATGCCTTAGACAAAGCAGATTTTGTGATTTGGAAGGCACTTAGAACTTTTCGTAAGGTAGATTCTTTTTGCATTTTATTTTTTTACAAGCTTTTAATTAACTTGCAATGTATGTTTGTATATAAATGTATGTATGTAAGTGTGTTCGGGTCAAATCTTGCAACTCAATTTTAAAGCAGTTATCCTCCATCGATTCAGATGACATTTTGCATACATGTTTAGTTTGGATGACAATGCATGGTTAGATAAGTGACGTCATTCTAAATTCAATATGGCGGACGGCCCAAGATGGTGGACTAGTTATTTTTTGTGCACTGCAATGATATGGGTTTTAAATGAAAGGGTTTGCTGAGAAGAATACGAAAAAAGATTGTTTAAAAAAAAAAAAATGAATAATTCTTTAATAATTTTCTTAATTTCATTCAGCCATTCTCTGATAGACAACACAGCGCATTTCCGAACCTAATGGATTATGCTCGGTTGCGAAGTACTCCTGAAGGCAGAATGCTTTCGACATTTTACTGACAGGCAATCAATCACACTTGAGAACACAGCTTATTACGGATAATGTAGGTAATATGATAACATAAAATCCGCTGTTACTCAGTTGAGAAATAGGCCACTTTTACGATGACTTCACACGCTGAGTAACAAAATATTCAAGATCGCAACCTAGACAGTGATCTAACTACTGATACATATCAATTACTTGAAATACTTTAGTCTGAAATCGATCTTATTGCGTAAAATATGTTAGCTTCCGTGCATGATGTTCTAGATTGATACAATAAAGAATTGATAAAAAATTATTGCTAGAAAATATTTAAAATTTCCAGATGAAGCTATTATAGAGATTTTGGTTTTGAGGAGCTTTTCCTTAAGATGTTCAAGGTTGGAGACTTAAATGCCCAGAATATTGTAAACAGAGGGCATGGGTTCCGTACCATTATCACAAAAAATGGCACAAAAATGTCGTTTGTTGTATAAGAGCCCCACTCAAATATTTATTTTATTCTGTTTTTAGTATTTGTTGTTATAGCGGCAACAGAAATACATCATCTGTGAAAATTTCAACTATCTATTTAGCTATCACGGTTAACGAGATACAGCCTGGTGACATACAGACAGACAGACAGACAGACGGACCGCGGAGTCTCAGTAATAGGGTCCCAGTTTTACCCTTTGGGTACGGAACCCTAAAAATGAGGGAATTAAAAAGAAAAATCTGATTTATCAATATATAGATATTTGTTGGTAAAATATACGTAATAATAATCCTTATCATAAAATTTCTAGTTTATAGGTTATCGGGAACTTAAAAAAGTTAAAAAAGGTTCGCTGTTAGAAAACCTAATTCTGAATTAAGCTCGCATAATGTATATTTATAATAATCTGTCCTAATAAGAATTTATTTACATTTAGTAAATAATTAAAATCAACAAAAAACCGCATCATATACAGGTTCTTTGTACGTAGACTTCATAAATATCCTTGAAAATTACAGAGAAATTTGACAGACGAGGTCAATCACGTTCGGAAGCTCAATAAGACTCGATCTAATTACTTAGCCTATCATAACCTTAGTTCATTATCTCGACTAGAAAATGACGTCAGACGCGTGTGTTTAGGATCGACAGTAGATGGTATATAATAAGTCAGTCGACTCGCAGTATCACAGTTCAACTTGAGCTTCATCCTCATTAGGTTTTGAGTGTTCCGACAAAAACTAAACAAAATGAAACTGGTAATTAATTTACAATTCGTACGAAATCTATTGCAACGATTTTGCAACGATTGATTAATTTATTGCATTGTCATTTAATATTGCACTTGGGACGTCGAACTTCATTTTGACAGTGTTTTAAAATTGGCATTGACTATCCATACTCTTTTTTATAAGCTTTTTTATGCATTCGTGATTAAGCTGGAACTTATCATACTTATGTAACATTGGAAACATTGAATAATATGGTACTAAAGAACTGGTCTCATGAGGGAACCGTAAGATGGCCTTAGCAACTCCTCAAACAGACAAGATAGTTCCATCCTGCTTGGGCTCATTGGATATGTATTGATAAGCTTAGTTACAATTCGTACTTTTAGTCCATTAAAGCTTGTTTTATAAATATATTTATTTAATTCATTTATTATTTTTGAAAAATAACGTTGTATGTGATATTTTGGCTATTTTTACGACTATATCATTTGTTTCTATAGTTCGTGATCGCCGCCCTCTTCGCCGTGGCCGCTGCAGGTCGTCTGGAACACCTGGAACGCTCATACCTTCCACCTGACAACTCCATCGGCGTCGCCGGATCATCCTTCGGATCCAACGGAGGCTTCGGTTCACCCAGCTCCCACGGATCCTTCGGAGCTAACTCTGGTACCTTCGGCGCTGCTGGAGCCGGTCTGCACGCTCACAACGCTGGTGTGCACGGTCACAACGCTGGCGGTAACTTTGCTGGCGCCACCTCCAACCAGTACCTGCCTCCTAACCATGGACCTTCTGCTGGCACCGGTGCTCCCCAGTTCGCTGGCTCCCGTCAAGGCAAGACACTTTATTTTATAAAAGTATTTTACCAACTGAAATATGACAAAGCTTATTTGAATCTACAGTGGCAAATTCATGATTTTTTTAATATATGTTTTTTATTCTCTCGGTCTTGAATATAATTTAAGTGTCAATTAAATATTATGTATGTAATTCTTCCCATTCGGTACCTACATTAACGATGATTGATGAAGTCAAGCCGACTTTGTGTGATACCTTCCAAATACAGGACGAAAAGAAAACTCCTTGCGCTTGTGACTGACGACTGACGCTTAATACCACCAATTATTCGTTCTTCAGGATTCGGCGGCCAGCAGAACTTCCATAGCCAGCAGTACAGCGGTCACCAGGCTGGTGCTGCCCAGCAGTACGCGTCCCCCAACTCCCAGTACGGTTCTCCCCAGGCTGGCAGCTCGTTTGGCGCTCCCAGCTACCAGCAGTTCGGCCAGCAGCCCACAGCCGCCAGCCGTCAGTACCTGGCCCCCCACGCCAGCTCCCGCCAGCAGTCTCCTCAGCAAGCCTTCGATGAACAAACCGGATACCATTACTAGGAATTTGAACTTGTTTAGCCTAAATGTAACCGATTTAGTCAATTGAATTATTTTTTGAAAGTAATAAATAGCTGTATATAATATTACTATGGAATTTTACTAAAGTAGAATGCGAAATTGATAAATTAAATTGGAACATAACAATTGCCAAAAAATCCGACCCTGACAGATATACTTGGAGCAAGATAGTGAGGAAGAATCGACCGCTAATATTGGGACCAGAGAAGGAAGAATGAACGATTTTTGTGACGAAATGTTACAATTATAATGTTTGATACAACGAAATTAATATTCTTAGAACTAGTTTATAAAATGAGCAAAATCCATTCGTTCAGCCTTTGATAAATTTAGTAAAAATATTAATGATTTAAATTTAATTGGTCTAAAGTAGTTGGCCGAATTATTACGACAGTGCCTAAAATTATGTTACATTTCTTTTTTAACTATTTTTTTAACAAATAATTTATTTTCCTTAGGGTTTTTTTTATTTGATATTTCTGCTGGTGGTTTCCGTGCCTCGGCAAGCACGTTAAGCCGTTGGTCCCGGCTGTCAATTGAAGATCTTTGACAGTCGTTACGGGTAGTCAGAAGCCTGAGATCTGACACCAGTCTAGCCAAGTGGTATCGTGTTACCCAGTTACTGGGTTGTGGAGATCAGTTAGGCAGTTGCTCCATGTAAAACACTGGTACTCAGCTAAATCCGTAGGTTTATTACTTATCTTTTGCAAGAGCAAAACGATAGCGATCAAACGCTTTATGTCATAAAAGTCGGAATTACCTGCAGTGTAGGTATGGTAGGTCCTACACAATCGTTTGCTAATCGCTCGCTGTTTGTCAAATCCACTTATTTTAAAAAAACACCGCCAACAACTCTAAAACTTTTGTATTGAATATACGAAATAAGCCAGCCGGTCAGACTGGGAGCCAACCCAACATAGTTGGGGAAAAGAATAGGCAGATGATGATTCCTGTTACAACAAATGATATTATTATTAATATTATTTTATAATATGTGTTTAACAATATACGGTCTCTGGGGTCCCAGAAATTTGAATAGCGTGCCAGGGGCCGAAGCCAACTCGCAGAGGCCTTTTTCAATATGTATCCTGATAAAAGACACCAACTGATGATTATCCCTGTATGCACTACGTAAGTGTACCCAAGGACAATCCCCGGTTGGTGCAGGACAACTGTTAAATTTGGAGACAAAGACATTCGGCTATGGGTTTGGGAGGTTTAGTGGATTGGTTGCCTGAAACTATAGAATGACTATTGGCAGGGGCCTGACCACTGTTGAACTACACGCCTATAAAATGGCAGGGTGTGACTTGCACACTCAATTAATGGGCCCCTTAAAGGGTCATTAGCACTTGAGTGACGTAGCACCATGGGTGCAAACATATCCGGAGATGCTTGAGGAGTGGAGAGGTATACCACGGTTATCAGGATAATCCCGGCAGTACGGTCAAGATCCCTACCAGTATCTTACTGGATTATACTTCCTTCCACCGAGCACGTTTACTCTTGCGAATTTCCGATCAGGCCAGCCTATTAAGGCAAGAGAGAGCATTTAGCTTTGTTCTCCGTTTGTATTCATTCCAATCGGCCAATAAAGACAAACCGGCGATGAGGAACAAAACTTTTCCAGGGAGATCAGGAATCACGACGGCTGGCGCTGCCGAATGGACACGAGCTTGAGCGGGGATGGCAGACCCGTCAACCCCCGCGGCCCCCGCTGACGAACTGGCGATTAGTATCCTCTGCCCAATCTTTTTCTATTGCTGTGTTCATTACGTGTTAAAGTATTTCATTCAAAATTGCTTTTCAATCGTTATTTTCACCCACTCTTTTAATCTTGAACGATTCCGATTATAATTAGACGTTAGTTTTAATTAAAAATCTCCATGTTTCTAGAACACCAGCTTCGCCATCATTAATGACGTGCATTAACGAATCGTAATTAAAATATTCAAGATCACGACCCAGACACTGAACTCTTTGATGATTTTCATTCAATGCAATTGATTATTATGTAGTTCGGCAATATTGAGTAACCATAGCATTATGTAGGATTTCTTGAAGGTCTCTTTGGTGTAGTGACGCAGGCGTCTTGCGTGGGTTCCTGGGGACTGGACAACTTTATTCACTGGATAGTTTTATTAGTCTTTCAATTCTTTTGTGGTACGGGTTCCGTGAAGTCTCATCATTTCATGAAGAAAGAATTTTGGCCGACGGGTGTCTTCTATCGGCGTTACCGCGGTAGGCTACATAATACCACGACTAAGCGCAATACGTCGCCGACCCAACGTACTTAATAGATTTTTGTTAACATTGTTATGAATTATGTATTAGTTTATTTTTGTATGTATTATTTGTGTATTTTATCTATGGGCTTTAGTTGCCTGAAAATAAATAAATAATAATAATAAAAATAATAGTTTTTATTATTATTTTTTATATAGAATAATATTTAAAAATGTAAAAATATGTATATAAAATAAATAAATGCAATAAAAATAAGAAGAACTACTATTGATAACTGGCGCAAGCCTGTTGTGCTTGACACTAACGACCGCAAGGAGGTATTGCAGAGTAAGGAGCTTCACGGACGCTTTTTCCGGGCCCTACATGGGTCCGATGTAGACCAGTCAGCGTCCGTAGCCTGGCTACGTTTCGGAGACCTCTTTGGGGAACCGAAGGTTTTGTCTGTGCAATTATGGACGAAGTTATCATGACGAATAACTACCGGAGATTTATTGTGAAGGATGGCACGGTTGACATCTGTCGGGCACGTCACCGCCCGGGTGAATCGATCCGCCACATTATCTCTGGTTGTTCTCGTCTGGCTAACGAAGAGCACAAACCTTGTGGCCAGGATTATCCATCAGCAATTTGCTCTGAAATACACTCTTGTGGCATCAAAGGTGCCGTACTACAGGTATGTGCCCGACCCAGATCTCGAGAATGGCAATATCACATTGTCTGGGATCGGTCCATCATCACTATTACAGGACTATTATCGCTAATAAGCCTGATATAGTGGTGGTGGACCCAATCGAGAGACGTGCAATGATTGTTGAAATTACCGTCCCGCATGACGGAAACCTCGTGAAAGCCGAGAAAGATAAGCAAATCAAGTATCTTGGCTCGCGAGATTGTCGACATGTGGGATGTGGACACAGCGATCATTGTACCGATAGTCGTGTCAGCCAATGGCTTAATAGCCACGAGCCTCGACGAACATCTGAGGAGGCTCTCGTTGGGCAGCTGGATCAAGGGCTTGATCCAGAAGGCGGCACTCCTGGACACGGCGCGTATAGTCAGGAGGTTCCTCTCTCTGGAGCCCTGACCACCGGTAGCTTGGACCCTTTTCCCGATACCGGTGGGCTACTATTTTTGTATTTTTTAATGTTTTTTAATTTAATTTTTTATAGAATAATATTTAAAAATGTAAAAATATGTAAATAAAATGAATAAATGGAATAAAAATAATAATTAATCTATTATTTTTTGGAAGCAGTAGGAGTGTCGATTCATTTCTTTTAAAATATGGCCTCCTATTAGTTAAATGGAACTTCTGCTTTTCGAATCGATGGAAACTCTTCAAATAGTTTGGGCCCAGTACTGTAGGTGGCCACGCCAATCGGGGTCCGTGCCCACTCAACCCGATTAGATTCAACCCGAAGAATAATACCTGCATATTTCTATTTTGATAGGCGTAAAACGTCGATGTTTAGTCAGGCAGAAAAATATTAAATTAACGCTTGAATCACAGAGACTGTAAAATTTAAATAATGTTTGGATAAATAAATCAATAATTAAACAAATAAGTACTTATCTTTTTTAATATAGTATACGCTTTGTACTTTGTGGTAAAAATCACAGATTATTGTTAATTATCATTACAATCTTATAGCTAGTGGCACAGTGGTATTTATTGGATCAGTCTATAAACGTGATTATAATTATTAGGTTAACAAGTAGGTCCCCCCCGGTGGGTTCCCGCATTGTCGAGGCGGGGGGGCTCAGTAACCGTGGCTTGGTCACCCACGGTGAAGCGAAGAGGAACCCGAGGAGGGGCCGCTCGTCAGGGCTTTTGCCGATAAGCCGACGACGTAGCGGCCAACATGTAGGTTGCGGTGCTGCCTGGGCAACATCGCAACTGAGGCGGGCCGTGATGTCGTATGGGGTCTCCCAAACCCATACGATATCACGGCTGATGGTTGGAGGCCGCGGCGGGAGAGGAGTGCCGGTATTGCGGTGCGCCGCTCTCCCTACCTTCCGCGGCCTGGACGGGGTCGCCACCGTCTGATGGCGGACGCGGTGGGGCCGCAGGGGAGGAGGAGTGTCGGTATAGCATTGGCCGCTCTCCCTATCCCCTGCGGCCGAAACATGGTAGGTGGCGGGGCCATTGACCTTGACCCGTCACAAGGGGACCAAGGGTGCCATACACGGGGTCGTCTGGCACCCATGTACTGGTTTGGTCCCTGGGGTGGTCACGGCGCACAGGGTGTTCTGGTGTGCCGGTGATGGGGGGTAATCCCCAGAGGAGGGTCCGGTGACGGACAGCCGCGGCGGGTTCGCGGTGAGTGCTAACGCGTACCCGTGTTCCCGCCATAAGCGGCACAGGAGGACACCGTGGAGTTTTAGTGGGTTAGAGTCCCACATAACTGCGCTATCTCCCCGTGGTAGCGCAGTATGCATGAGCATTTCTTCAGGCAAAAAAAAAAGAAAAAAAAAAAAAAAAAAAAAAGGTTAACAAGTAGGTACTAACTTCCAAAGTTAAATTATTCAGAATTAAATATCACTTTGCCTGACTGTACAAATGGCACTAAATTAGTACTAAAACTTCTGGTATTATTCTTCGGGTTGAGTCTAATCGGGTTGAGTGGGTACGGACCCGCCAATCGCAGCGTCAGTGGCGTTTATAAGGTGCCCCTGTGCAAAATATGACGCACATGCTAGAGTGCCCCAATTATCCATACACTTGCTCTTGGACCCTACGAACTCGGAACATAAATATCGAATCGAAAAGAAGAAGACTCCCTTTTCTATCATTGTATGCCTCGCACAATTTATGAATATTTTCTTTGGCTTTTTCTTCCTCTCCATCCCCATCCATCCATGGAAAGAATAATCACAATCATTTTCATTGCTAAAATGTACCTTACTAGACTTCACATATATCCTTAAAAATTACAGAGAAATTTGACAGACGAGGTCAATCACGTTCGGAAGCTCAAAAAGACTCGATCTAATTACTTAGCCTATCATAACCTTAGTTCATTATCTCGACTAGAAAATGACGTCAGACGCGTGTGTTTACGATCGACAGTAGATGGTATATAATAAGTCAGTCGACTCGCTGTATCACAGTTCAACTTGAGCTTCATCCTCATTAGGTTTTGAGTGTTCCGACAAATACTAAACAAAATGAAACTGGTAATTAAATTACAATTCGTACGAAATCTATTGCAACGATATTGCAACGATTGATTGGTCTATTGCATTGTCATTTAATATTGCACTTGGGGCGTCGAATTTCATTTTGATAGTATTTTAAAATTAGCATTGTGTATCCACACACTTTTTTTTTATTAAGGTTTTTATTGCATTCGTATGTGAAAAAGATTTTCAAGCATCCGATTTAGCTGGAACTTATGTAAATTTGGAAACATTGAAATAATATTGTACTATAGAGCTGGACTCATGAGGGAGCCGTAAGATGGCCATAGCAACTTCTCAACCAGACAAGATAGCACAATCGTGTTTGGGCTCATATTGTATATTTGTATTTTATTTTATTGTGTATTTATAAGCGTAATTACAATTCGTACTTTTAGTCCATTAAAAGCTGGTTTTAAAAAGATTTTAATTTTTTAATTAATGAATTTATTATTTTTAAAAAATAACGTTTTATGTGAAACTTTGGCTATTTTTACGACTATATCATTTATTTCTACAGTTCGTGATCGCCGCTCTCTTCGCCGTGGCCGCTGCAGGTCGTCTGGAACACCTGGAACGCTCATACCTCCCTCCTGACAACTCCATCGGCGTCGCCAGATCATCCTTCGGTTCCAACGGAGGCTTCGGTTCGTCCAGCTCCCACGGATCCTTCGGAGTTAACTCTGGTACCTTCGGCGCTTCTGGAGCCGGTCTGCACGGTCACAACGCTGGTGTGCATGGTCACAATGCTGGCGGTAACTTCGCTGGTGCCACCTCCAACCAATACCTGCCTCCTAACCATGGACCTTCTGCTGGCACCGGTGCTACCCAGTTCGCTGGCTCCCGTCAAGGCAAGACACTTTATTTTATAAAAGTATTTTACCAACTGAATTATGACAAAGCTGATTTGTATCTTCAGTGCCAAATTCATGATTTTTTTAATATATTTTTTTTGTTCTGGAGGATGTCTTGAATATAATTTAAGTGTCAATTAAATATTATGTATGTAATTCTCACCGTTCGGTACCTACATTAACGATGATTGATGAAGTTAATCCGACTTTTTGTGATACCTTCCAAATATAGGAAGAAAAGAAAACTCCTTGCGCTTGTGACTGTGCTTACCACCAATTATTCGTTCTTCAGGATTCGGTGGCCAGCAGAACTTCCATAGCCAGCAGAACAGCGGTCACCGGGCTGGTGCTGCCCAGCAGTACGCGTCCCCCAGCTCCCAGTACGGTTATCCCCAGGCTGGCAGCTCGTTTGGCGCTCCCAACTACCAGCAGTTCGGCCAGCAGCCCACAGCCGCCAGCCGTCAGTACCTGGCTCCCCACGCCAGCTCCCGCCAGCAGTCTCCTCAGCAAGCCTTCGATGAACAAACCGGATACCATTATTAGGAATTTGAACTTGTGTAGCCTAAATGTAACCGATTTAGTCAATTGAATTATTTTTAGAAAGTAATAAATAGCTGTGTATAATATTACAATGGAATTTCACTAAAGTAGAATGCAAAATTGATAAATTAAATAGAAACATAACAATTGCCAAAAAAACACCCCTGATAGATATACTTGGAGCAAGATAGTGAAGAAGACCCGACAGCTAATATTGGAACCAGAGAAAGAAGAATGAACGATTTTTGTGACGAAATGTTATAATTGTAATGTTTGATCAAACGAAATTAAAATTCTTAGAACTAGTTTATAAAATGAGAAAAATCCATTCGTTCAGCCTTTGATAAATTTAGTAAAAATATTAATGATTTAAATTTAATTGGTCTAAAGTAGTTGGTCGAATTATTAAGACAGTGCCTAAAATTATGTTACATTTCTTTTAACTATCTTTTTAACAAATAATTTATTTTCCTTAGGATTTTTTTATTTGATATTTCTGCTGGTGGTTTCCGTGCCTCGGCAAGCACGTTAAGCCGTTGGTCTTGGCTGTCAATTGAAGATCTTTGACAGTCGTTACGGGTAGTCAGAAGCCTGAGATCTGACACCAGTACAGCCAAGTGGTATCGTGTTACCCAGTTACTGGGTTGTGGAGATCAGTTAGGCAGTTGCTCCATGTAAAACACTGGTAATCAGCTAAATCCGTAGGCTTTTTACTTATCTTTTGCAAGAGCAAAACGATAGCGATCAAACGCTTTATGTCATAAAAGTCGGAATTACCTGCAGTGTAAGTATGGTAGGTCCTACACAATCGTTTGCTAATCGCTCGCTGTTTGTCAAATCCACTTATTTTAAAAAAACACCGCCAACAACTCTAAAACTTTTTTATTGAATATACGAAATAAGCCAGCCGGTCAGACTGGGAGCCAACCCAACATAGTTGGGGAAAAGAATAGGCAGATGATGATTCCTGTTACTACAAATTATATTATTATTAATATTATTTCATATGTGTTTAACAATCTCCGGTCTCTGGGGTCCCAGATATTTGAATAGCGTGCTAGGCGCCGAAGCCAACTCGCAGAGGTCTTGTTAGATATGTATCCTGATATAAGACACCAAGCGATGATTATCCCTGTATGCACTACGTAAGTGTACCCAAGGACAATCCCCGGTTGGTGCAGGACAACTGTTAAATATGGAGACAAAGACATTCGGCTATGGGTTTGGGAGGTTTAGTGGATTGGTTGCCTGAAACTATAGGAGGACTACCGGTCCCTGCCCGACCACTGTTGAACTACATGGCTATAAAATGGCAGGGTGTGACTTGGACACACAATTAATGGGCCCCATAAAGGATCATTAGCACTTGAGTGACGTAGCGCCATGGGAGCAAACATATCCGGAGATGCTTGAGGAGTGGAGAGGTATACCACGGTTATCAGGACAATCCCGGCAGTACGGTCAAGATCCCTACCAGCATCTTACTGGATTATACTTCCTTCCACCGAGCACGTTTACTCTTGCGAATTTCCAATCAGGCCAGCCTATTAAGGCAAGAGAGAGCAGTTAGCTCTGTTCTCCGTTTGTATTCATTCCAATCGGCCAATAAAGAAAAGCCGGCGATGAGGAACAAAACTTCTCCAGGGAGATCAGGAATCACGACGGCTGGCGCTGCCGAAGGGACCGAGCTTGAGCGGGGATGGCAGACACGTCAACCCCCGCGGCCCCCGCTGACGAACTGGCGATTAGTATCCTCTTCCCAATCATTTTCTATTGCTGTGTTCATTACGTGTTAAAGTATTTCATTCAAAATTGCTTTTCAATCTTTAACTTCACCCAAACTATTTTAATCTTGAACGATTCCGATTATTATTAGACGTTAGTTTTAATAAAAATATCCCATGTTTCTATACAACCAGCTTCGCGATCATTAATGACGTGCATTCACGAATCGTAATTAAAATATTCAAGATCACGACCCAGACACTGAACTCTTTGATGATTTTCATTCAATGCAATTGATTATTATGTAGTTCGGCAATATTGAGTAACCATAGCATTATGTAGGATTTTCTTGAAGGTGTCTTTGGTGTAGTAACGCAGCCGTCTTGCGTGGGTTCCTGGGCACTGGACAACTTTATTCACTGGACAGTTTTATTAGTCTTTCAAATCTTTTGTGGTACGGGTTCCGTGAAGTCTCATCATTCCATGAAGAAAGAATTTTGGCCGACGGGTGTCTTCTATCGGCGTTACCGCGGTAGGCTACATTATACCACGACTAAGCGCAATACGTCGCCGACCCAACGTACTAAATAGATTTTTATTAACATTGTTAAGAATTATGTATTAGTTTATTTTTATATGTGTAATTTGTGTATTTTATCTATGGGCTTTAGTTGCCTGAAAATAAATAAATAATAATAATAAAAATTATAATTAGTCTATACGTATTTCTAGGAAGCAGTAGGAGTGTCGATTCATTTCTTTTAAAATATGGCCTCCTATTAGTTAAATGGAACTTCTGCTTTCGAATCGATGGAAACTCTTCAAATAGTTTGGGCCCAGTACTGTAGGTGACCACGCCAATCGGGGTCCGTGCCCACTCAACCCGATTAGACTCAACCCGAAGAATAATACCTGCATATTTCTATTTTGATAGGCGTAAAACGTCGATGTATAGTCAGGCAGAAAAATGTTAAATTAACGCTTGAATCACAAAGACAGTAAAATTTAAATAATGTTTTGATAAATAAATCAATAATTAAACAAGTAAGTACTTATCCTTTTTAATATAGTATACGCTTTGTACTTTGTGATAAAAATCACAGATTATTGTTAATTACAATCTTATAGCTAGTGGCACAGTGGTATTTATTGGATCAGTCTATAAAGGTAATTATAATTATTAGGTTAACAAGTAGGAACTAACTTCCAAAATTAAAATATTCAGAATTAAATATCACTTTGCCTGACTGTACAAATGGCACTAAATTAGTACTAAAACTTCTAGTATTATTCTTCGGGTTGAGTCTAATCGGGTTGAGTGGGCACGGACCCGCCAATCGCAGCGTCAGTGGCTTTTATAAGGTACCCCTGTGCAGAATATGACGCACATGCTAGAGTGCCCCAATTATCCATACACTTGCTCTTGGACCCTACGAACTCGGAACATAAATATCAAATCGATTAGAAGAAGACTCCCTTTTCTATCATTGTATGCCTGGCACAATTTATGAATATTTTCTTTGGCTTTTTCTTCCTTTCCATCCCCATCCATGCATGGAAAGAATAATCACAATCATTTTCATTGCTAAAATGTACCTTACTAGCGGTACATCGAAGTGTTGAAGTGTTTATACAAAAACGCCACCATGTCAGTTCGACTTCAGGATCAGACCTCGGAACCGGTCCTTCTGCAGCGAGGTGTGAGACAGGGAGACGTCATATCTCCGAAGCTGTTTACCGCTGCACTGGAGGATGTCTTCAAGGTTCTGGACTGGAGAGGGCTAGGCATCAACGTCAATGGCGAGTACATCACTCACCTTCGGTTTGCTGACGATATAGTGGTTATGGCTGAGACCATGGAGGACCTCAGTACAATGCTCGATGACCTCAGTAGAGCTTCCGAAAGAGTGGGTCTTAGAATGAACATGGACAAAACCAAGGTGATGTTGAATGCCCATGTTACACCCACTCCTATCAAGGTAGGAGACTCTACACTCGAAGTTGTGGACGACTATGTCTACCTGGGACAAACGATCCAGTTGGGTAGGGCCAACTTCGAGAAAGAGGTCAACCGTCGAATCCGACTCGGCTGGGCAGCGTTCGGGAAGTTGCGCGGTATCTTCTCGTCCAACTTACCACAGTGTCTCAAGACGAAAGTCTATGACCAGTGTGTGTTGCCAGTGATGAAATATGGCTCTGAGACGTGGTCGCTTACAATGGGCCTCATCAGAAAACTTACAGTCACTCAAAGGGCAATGGAGAGGGCTATGCTCAGAATTTCCTTGCGTGATCGAATCAGAAATGTAGAGATCCGCAAGAGAACCAAGGTTACCGACATAGCCCGAAGAATTGCCAAACTTAAGTGGCAGTGGGCAGGGCACATTGCTCGCAGAACGGATGGCCGATGGGGCAGAAAGGTTCTGGAGTGGCGACCGCGAACCGGAAGACGTTGCGTTGGAAGGCCTCCCACCAGGTGGACCGATGACCTGGTGAAGGTTGCGGGAATCCGCTGGTTGCGAGACGCACGGGACCGGTCAATGTGGCGACGCTTGGGGGAGGTCTATGTCCAGCAGTGGACGTCTTTCGGCTGATATGATGATGATGATGATGACCTTACTAGACTTTACATATATCCTTAAAAATTACAGAGAAATTTGACAGACGAGGTCAATCACGTTCGGAAGCTCAAAAAGACTCGATCTAATTACTTAGCCTATCATAACCTTAGTTCATTACCTCGACTAATAAATGACGTCAGACGCGTGTGTTTAGGATCGACAGTAGATGGTATATAATAAGTCAGTCGACTCGCAGTATCACAGTTCAACTTGAGCTTCATCCTCATTAGGTTTTGAGTGTTCCGACAAATACTACACAAAATGAAACTGGTAATTAAATTACAATTCGTACGAAATCTATTGCAACGATATTGCAACGATTGATTGATCTATTGCATTGTCATTTAATATTGTACTTTGGGCGTCGAAATTCATTTTGACATTGTTTTAAAATTTGCATTGTCTATCACACTATTTTTTTATAAGGTTTTTATTGCATTCGTATGTGTAATCGATTTTCAAGCATCCGATTTGGCACTTATGTAAATTTGGAAACATTGAAATAATATTGTACTATAGAGCTGTTCTCATGAGGGAGCCGTAAGATGGCCATAGCAACTCCTCAACCAGACAAGATAGCACAGTCATGTTTAGGCTCATCTGATATGTTTTGATAAGCGTAATTACAATGGAGCAGTGGTGGCCCAGTGGTATCGGCCGCGACTTACAAGTTGTAGGTCGTGGGTTCGAGCCCAGGCAGGCACTTTACTTTGTGTAAATTATTTCATCACCACTGCTCTCAAAACGGTGAAGGAAAACATCGTGAGGAAACCGGCATGTCCTAGAACCAAAAATTCGAAGACATGTGACATCCACCAACCCGCACTGGGCCCGCGTGGTGGATTACGGCCCATTCCCTCTCGCAGAGAGGAGGCCTGTGTCCCAGCAGTGGGAACATTAATAGGCTGATGATGTGATGTGATGTGAATTACAATTCGTACTTTTAGTCCAATAGAAGCTTGTTTTTAAAATATTTTTAATTTATTATTTTTGAAAAATAACGTTTTATGTGAAACTTTGGCTATTTTTACGACTATATCATTTATTTCTACAGTTCGTGATCGCCGCCCTCTTCGCCGTGGCCGCTGCAGGTCGTCTGGAACACCTAGAACGCTCATACCTCCCTCCTGACAACTCCATCGGCGTCGCCAGATCATCCTTCGGATCCAACGGAGGCTTCGGTTCACCCAGCTCCCACGGATCCTTCGGAGCTAACTCTGGTACCTTCGGCGCTGCTGGAGCCGGTCTGCACGGTCACAACGCTGGTGTGCACGGTCACAACGCTGGCGGTAACTTTGCTGGCGCCACCTCCAACCAGTACCTGCCTCCTAACCATGGACCTTCTGCTGGCACCGGTGCTCCCCAGTTCGCTGGCTCCCGTCAAGGCAAGACACTTTATTTTATAAAAGTATTTTACCAACTGAAATATGACAAAGCTTATTTGAATCTACAGTGGCAAATTCATGATTTTTTTCATTTATTTTTTTTTGTCCTGGAGGATGTCTTGAATATAATTTAAGTGTCAATTAAATATTATGTAAATAATTCTTACCGTTTGGTACCTATATTAACGATGATTGATGAAGTCAAGCCGACTTTGTGTGGTACCTTCCAAATACATGAAGAAAAGAAAACTCCTTGCGCTTGTGACTGTGCTTACCACCAATTATTCGTTCTTCAGGATTCGGCGGCCAGCAGAACTTCCATAGCCAGCAGTACAGCGGTCACCAAGCTGGTGCTGCCCAGCAGTACGCGTCCCCCAGCTCCCAGTACGGTTCTCCCCAGGCTGGCAGCTCGTTTGGCGCTCCCAGCTACCAGCAGTTCGGCCAGCAGCCCACAGCCGCCAGCCGTCAGTACCTGGCTCCCCACGCCAGCTCCCGCCAGCAGTCTCCTCAGCAAGCCTTCGATGAACAAACCGGATACCATTACTAGGAATTTGAACTTGTGTAGCCTAAATGTAACCGATTTAGTCAATTGAATTATTTTTTTAAAGTAATAAATAGCTGTGTATAATATTACTATGGAATTTTACTAATATAGAATGCAAAATTGATCAATTAAATAGGAACATAACAAATGCCAAAAAAAACCCACCCCTGACAGAAATACTTGAAGCAGGTTATTGAGAAAGTCGTGACAGCTAATATTGGGACCAGAGAAGGGAGAATGAACGATTTTTGAGATGAAATGTTATAATTGTAACGTTTGATATAACGAAATTAATATTCTTCGAACTAGTTTATAAAATGAGCTAAATCTATTCGTTCAGCCTTTGATAAATTTAGTAAAAATATTAATAATATACAATATTAATAATTTAATTGGTCTTAAGTAGGTGGCCAAATTATTAGGGCAGTGCCTACAATTATGTTACATTTATTTCAAAATTTTTGAACAAACGCTTTATTTTCCGTTTTTTTTATTTTATATTTCTGCTAGTCGTTGTAAAGATCTTTGACAGTCGTTACGGGTAGTCAGATGCCTGAGCTCTGTTACCAGTCTAGCCAAGAGGTACGTGTTACCCAGTTACTGGGTTGTGGAGATCAGTTAGGCAGTTGCTCCATGTAAAACACTGGTAATCAGCTAAATCAGTAGGTTTATTACTTAACTTTTGCAAGAGCAAAACGATAGCGATCAAACGCTTTATGTCATAAAAGTCGGAATCACCTGCAGTGTAGGTATGGTAGGTCCTACACAATCGTTTGCTAATCGCTCGCTGTTTGTCAAATCCACTTATTTTAAAAAAACACCGCCAACAACTCTAAAACTTTTGTATTGAATATACGAAATAAGCCAGCCGGTCAGACTAGGCAGATGATGATTCCTGTTACTACAAATGATATTATTATTAATATTATTTCATATGTGTTTAACAATCTCCGGTCTCTGGGGTCCCAGATATTTGGATAGCGTGCCAGGGGCCGAAGCCAACTCGCAGAGGCCTTGTTCGATATGTATCCTGATATAAGACACCAACCGATGATTATCCCTGTATGCACTACGTAAGTGTACCCAAGGAAAATCCCCGGTTGGTGCAGGACAACTGTTAAATATGGAGACAAAGACATTCGGCTATGGGTTTGGGAGGTTTAGTGGATTGGTCAACAAGATCAATGATCACAACAATCAATGAACAAGATGAATGATGATTGGTGATCAAGATCGGAGACTGTTTACTTGAAGTTGTAGATGATTATGTCTACCTGGGACAAACGATCTTCGAAACGACAGCTTCGCGATCATTAATGACGTGCATTCACGAATCGTAATTAAAATATTCAAGATCACGACCCAGACACTGAACTCTTTGATGATTTTCATTCAATGCAATTGATTATTATGTAGTTCGGCAATATTGAGTAACCATAGCATTATGTAGGATTTGTTTGAAGGTCTCTTTGGTGTAGTAACGCAGCCGTCTTGCGTGGGTTCCTGGGCACTTTATTCACTGGACAGTTTTATTAGTCTTTCAAATCTTTTGTGGTACGGGTTCCGTGAAGTCTCATCATTTCATGAAGAAAGAATTTCGGCCGACGGGTGTCTTCTATCGGTGTTACCGCGGTAGGCTACATTATACCACGACTAAGCGCAATACGTCGCCGACCCAACGTACTAAATAGATTTTTGTTAACATTGTTAAGAATTATGTATTAGTTTATTTTTGTATGTGTAATTTGTGTATTTTATCTATGGGCCTTAGTTGCCTGAAAATAAATAATAATAATAATCATTATCATTATCTCCGGTTGTTCTAGTCTGGCTAACGGAGACTATTTGCATAGACACAACCTTGTAGCCAGGATTATCCATCAGCAACTTGCTCTTAAATACAATCTTGTGGAATCGGAAGTGCCTTACTATAAGTATGTGCCCGACTCAGTTCTCGAAAATGGCAATGTCACGTTGTATTGGGATCGGTCTATCATCACTGACAGGACTATTGTTGCCAATAAGCCTGACATAGTGGTGATAGACCGACTAGAGCGTCGCGCAATGATTGTTGATATAGCGGTCCCCCATGACGAGAACCTCGTGAAGGCTGAGAGAGATAAGAAAAGCAAGTATCTTGATCTGGCTCGCGAGGTTGTTGACATGTGGGATGTGAATTCAGCAGTCATTGTGCCGATAGTCGTGACGGCCAATGGTATAATAGCCAAGAGCCTCGACGAACATCTGAGGAGGCTTTCGTTGGGCAGCTGGATCAAGGGCTTGATCCAGAAGGCGGTACTCCTGGACACGGCGCGTATAGTCAGGAGGTTCCTCTCTCTGGAGCCCTGACCACCGGTAGCTTGGACCCTTTTCCCGATACCGGTGGGCTACTATTTTTGTATTTTTAAATGTTTTTTAATTTATTTTTTTCACACACACACACACATCATCAGCCTATTAATGTTCCCACTGCTGGGACACAGGCCTCCTCTCTGTGAGAGGGAATGGACCGTAATCCACCACGCGGGCCCAGTGCGGGTTGTTGGATGTCACATGTCTTCGAATTTTTGGTTCTAGGACATATTATTATAATATTTTTATTTATTTTTTTATAGAATAATATTTAAAAATGTAAAAATATGTAAATAAAATGAATAAATGGAATAAAAATTATAATTAGTCTATACGTATTTCTAGGAAGCAGTAGGAGTGTCGATTCATTTCTTTTAAAATATGGCCTCCTATTAGTTAAATGGAACTTCTGCTTTCGAATCGATGGAAACTCTTCAAATAGTTTGGGCCCAGTACTGTAGGTGACCACGCCAATCGGGGTCCGTGCCCACTCAACCCGATTAGACTCAACCCGAAGAATAATACCTGCATATTTCTATTTTGATAGGCGTAAAACGTCGATGTATAGTCAGGCAGAAAAATGTTAAATTAACGCTTGAATCACAAAGACAGTAAAATTTAAATAATGTTTTGATAAATAAATCAATAATTAAACAAGTAAGTACTTATCCTTTTTAATATAGTATACGCTTTGTACTTTGTGATAAAAATCACAGATTATTGTTAATTACAATCTTATAGCTAGTGGCACAGTGGTATTTATTGGATCAGTCTATAAAGGTAATTATAATTATTAGGTTAACAAGTAGGAACTAACTTCCAAAATTAAAATATTCAGAATTAAATATCACTTTGCCTGACTGTACAAATGGCACTAAATTAGTACTAAAACTTCTAGTATTATTCTTCGGGTTGAGTCTAATCGGGTTGAGTGGGCACGGACATGCCAATCGCAGCGTCAGTGGCGTTTATAAGGTACCCCTGTGCAGAATATGACGCACATGCTAGAGTGCCCCAATTATCCATACACTTGCTCTTGGACCCAACGAACTCGGAACTTAAATATCGAATCGAAAAGAAGAAGACTCCCTTTTCTATCATTGTATGCCTCGCACAATTTATGAATATTTTCTTTTGCTTTTTCTTCCTCTCCACCCCCATCCATTCATGGAAAGAATAATCACAATCATTTTCATTGCTAAAATGTACCTTACTAGACTTCACATATATCCTTAAAAATTACAGAGAAATTTGACAGACGAGGTCAATCACGTTCGGAAACTCAAAAAGACTCGATCTAATTACTTAGCCTATCATAATCTTAGTTCATTATCTCGACTAGAAAATGACGTCAGACGTGTGTGTTTAGGATCGACAGTAGATGGTATATAATAAGTCAGTCGACTCGCAGTATCACAGTTCAACTTGAGCTTCATTATCATTAGGTATTGAGTGTTCCGACAAATACTAAACAAAATGAAACTAGTAATTAATTTACATTTCCTACGGAATCTATTGCAACGATATTGCAACGATTGATTGGTCTATTGCATTGTCATTTAATATTGCACTTGGGACGTCGAATTTCATTTTGGCAGTGTTTTAAAATTGGCATTGACTATCCATTCTTTTTTTATAAGTTTTTTATTGCATTCGTGATTAAGCTGGAACTTAGCATACTAATGTAACTTTGGAAACATTGAATAATATGGTACTAAAGAGCTGATCTCATGAGGGAGCCGTAAGATGGCCATAGCAACTCCTCAACCAGACAAGATAGCACAATTGTGTTTGGGCTCATTGGATATGTAATGATAAGCATAACTATAAGTCGTACTTTTAGTCCGTTAAAAGCTTGATTTAAAAATATGAATTTATTTATTATTTTTGAAAGATAACCTTTTATGTGAAATTTTGGCAATTTTTACGACTATATCATTTATTTCTACAGTTTGTGATCGCCGCTCTCTTCGCCGTGGCCGCTGCAGGTCGTCTGGAACACCTGGAACGCTCATACCTCCCTCCTGACAACTCCATCGGCGTCGCCAGATCATCCTTCGGATCCAACGGAGGCTTCGGTTCACCAAGCTCCCACGGATCCTTCGGAGCTAACTCTGCTACCTTCGGCGCTGCTGGAGCCGGTCTGCACGCTCACAACGCTGGCGGTAACTTTGCTGGCGCCACCTCCAACCAGTACCTGCCTCCTAACCATGGACCTTCTGCTGGCACCGGTGCTCCCCAGTTCGCTGGCTCCCGTCAAGGCAAGACACTTTATTTTATAAAAGTATTTTACCAACTGAAATATGACAAAGCTTATTTGAATCTACAGTGGCAAATTCATGATTTTTTTAATATATGTTTTTTGTTCTGGAGGATTTCTTGAATATAATTTAAGTGTCAATTAAATATTATGTATGTAATTCTTACCGTTCGGTACCTACAATAAAGATGATTGATGAAGTCAATCCTCTTTTTGTGATACCTTCCAAATACAGGAAGAAAAGAAAACTCCTTGCGCTTGTGACTGTGCTTACCACCAATTATTCGTTCTTCAGGATTCGGCGGCCAGCAGAAGTTCCATAGCCAGCAGTACAGCGGTCACCAGGCTGGTGCTGCCCAGCAGTACGCGTCCCCCAGCTCCCAGTACGGTTCTCCCCAGGCTGGCAGCTCGTTTGGCGCTCCCAGCTACCAGCAGTTCGGCCAGCAGCCCACAGCCGCCAGCCGTCAGTACCTGGCTCCCCACGCCAGCTCCCGCCAACAGTCTCCTCAGCAAGCCTTTGATGAACAAACCGGATACCATTACTAGGAATTTGAACTTGTGTAGCCTAAATGTAACCAATTTAGTCAATTGAATTATTTTTTGAAAGTAATAAATAGCTGTGTATAATATTACTATGGAATTTTATTAAAGTAGAATGCGAAATTGATAAATTAAATAGGAACATAACAATTGCCAAAAAGCCACCCCTGACAGATATACTTGGAGCAAGATAGTGAGGAAATCCCGACAGCTAATATTGGGACCAGAGAAGGAAGAATGAACGAGTTTTGAGACGAAATGTTATAATTGTAATGTTTGATACAACGAAATTAATATTCTTAGAACTAGTTTATAAAATGAGCAAAATCCATTCGTTCAGCCTTTGATAAATTTAGTAAAAATATTAATGATTTAAATTTAATTGGTCTAAAGTAGATGGCCGAATTATTACGACAGTGCCTAAAATTATGTTACATTTCTTTTTTAACTATTTTTTTAACAAATAATTTATTTTCCTTAGGGTTTTTTTATTTGATATTTCTGCTGGTGGTTTCCGTGCCTCGGCAAGCACGTTAAGCCGTTGGTCCCGGCTGTCAATTGAAGATCTTTGACAGTCGTTACGGGTAGTCAGAAGCCTGAGATCTGACACCAGTCTAGCCAAGTGGTATCGTGTTACCCAGTTACTGGATTGTGGAGATCAGTTAGGCAGTTGCTCCATGTAAAACACTGGTACTCAGCTAAATCCGTAGGTTTATTACTTATCTTTTGCAAGAGCAAAACGATAGCGATCAAACGCTTTATGTCATAAAAGTCGGAATTACCTGCAGTGTAGGTATGGTAGGTCCTACACAATCGTTTGCTAATCGCTCGCTGTTTGTCAAATCCACTTATTTTAAAAAATCACCGCCAGCAACTCTAAAACTTTTGTATTGAATATACGAAATAAGCCAGCCGGTCAGACTGGGAGCCAACCCAACATAGTTGGGGAAAAGGAATAGGCAGATGATGATTCCTGTTACTACAAATGATATTATTATAAATGTTATTTCATATGTGTTTAACAATCTCCAGTCTCTGGGGTCCCAGATATTTGAATAGCGTGCTAGGCGCCGAAGCCAACTCGCAGAGGCCTTGTTAGATATGTATCCTGATATAAGACACCAACCGATGATTATCCCTGTATGCACTACGTAAGTGTACCCAAGGACAATCCTCGGTTGGTGCAGGACAACTTTTAAATTTGGAGACAAAGACATACGGCTATGGGTTTGGGAGGTTTATTGGATTGGTTGCCTGAAACTATAGAATGACTATTGGCCCCTGCCTGACCACTGTTGAACTACATGGCTATAAAATGGCAGGGTGTGACTTGCACACTCAATTAATGGGCCCCTTAAAGGGTCATTAGCACTTGAGTGACGTAGCGCCATGGGAGCAAACATATCCGGAGATGCTTGAGGAGTGGAGAGGTATACCACGGTTATCAGGACAATCCCGGCAGTACGGTCAAGATCCCTACCAGCATCTTACTGGATTATACTTCCTTCCACCGAGCACGTTTACTCTTGCGAATCGCCAATCAGGCCAGCCTAATCAGGCAAGAGAGAGCAGTTAGCTCTGTTCTCCGTCTGTATTTATTCTAATCGGCCAATAAAGACAAGCCGGCGATGAGGAACAAAACTTTTCCAGGGAGATCAGGAATCACGACGGCTGGCGCTGCCGAAGAGACACAAGCTTGAGCAGGGATGGCAGACACGTCAACCCCCGCGGTCCTCGCTGACAAACTGGCGATTAGTATCCTCTTCCTAATCTTTTTCTATTGCTGTGTTCATTACGTGTTAAAGTATTTCATTCAAAATTGATTTTCAATCGTTATTTTCACCCAAACTCTTTTATTCTTGATCGATTCCGATTAAAATTAGACGTTAGTTTTAATTCATAAATCCCATGTTTCTATACAATCAGCTTCACGATCATAAATGACGTGCATTCACGAATCGTAATTAAAATATTCAAGATCACGACCCAGACACTGAACTCTTTGATGATTTTCATTCAACGCAATTGATTATTATGTAGTTCGGCAATATTGAGTAACCATAGCATTATGTAGGATTTGCTTGAAGGTCTCTTTGGTGTAGTAACGCAGCTGTCTTGCGTGGGTTCCTGGGCACTGGACAATTTTATTCACTGGATAGTTTTATTAGTCTTTCAAATCTTTTGTGGTACGGGTTCCGTGAAGTCTCATCATTTCATGAAGAAAGAATTTTGGCCGACGGGTGTCTTCTATCGGCGTTACCGCGGTAGGCTACATAATACCACGACTAAGCGCAATACGTCGCCGACCCAACGTACTAAATAGATTTTTGTTAACATTGTTATGAATTATGTATTAGTTTATTTTTGTATGTCTTTTTTGTGTATTTTATCTATGGGCTTTAGTTGCCTGAAAATAAATAAATAATAATAATAAAAATAATAATTAGTCTATAAGTATTTCTTGGAAGCAGTAGGAGTGTCGATTCATTTCTTTTAAAATATGGCCTCCTATTAGTTAAATGGAACTTCTGCTTTTCGAATCGATGGAAACTCTTCAAATAGTTTGGGCCCAGTACTGTAGGTGGCCACGCCAATTGGGGTCCGTGCCCACTCAACCCGATTAGACTCAACCCGAAGAATAATACCTGCATATTTCTATTTTGATAGGCGTAAAACGTCGATGTATAGTCAGGCAGAAAAATGTTAAATTAACGCTTGAATCACAGAGACTTTAAAATTTAAATAAAGTTTGGATAAATAAATCAATAATTAAACAAGTAAGTACTTATACTTTTTAATATAGTATACGCTTTGTTCTTTGTGGTAAAAATCACAGATTATTGTTAATTATCATTACAATATTATAGCTAGTGGCACAGTGGTATTTATTGGATCAGTCTATAAACGTGATTATAATTATTAGGTTAACAAGTAGGTACTAACTTCCAAAGTTAAAATATTCAGAATTAAATATCACTTTGCCTGACTGTACAAATGGCACTAAATTAGTACTAAAACTTCTGGTATTATTCTTCGGGTTGAGTCTAATCGGGTTGAGTGGGCACGGACCCGCCAATCGCAGCGTCACTGGCGTTTATAAGGTACCCCTGTGCAGAATATGACGCACATGCTAGAGTGCCCCAATTATCTATACACTTGCTCTTGGACCCTACGAACTCGGAACTTAAATATCGAATCGAAAAGAAGAAGACTCCCTTTTCTATCATTGTATGCCTCGCACAATTTATGAATATTTTCTTTGGCTTTTTCTTCCTTTCCATCCCCATCCATCCATGGAAAGAATATTCACAATCATTTTCATTGCTAAAATGTACCTTACTAGACTTCACATATATCCTTAAAAATTACAGAGAAATTTGACAGACGAGGTCAATCACGTTCGGAAGCTCAAAAAGACTCGATCTAATTACTTAGCCTATCATAACCTTAGTTCATTATCTCGACTAGAAAATGACGTCAGACGTGTGTGTTTAGGATCGACAGTAGATGGTATATAATAAGTCAGTCGACTCGCAGTATCACAGTTCAACTTGAGCTTCATCCTCATTAGGTTTTGAGTGTTCCGACAAATACTAAACAAAATGAAACTGGTAATTAAATTACAATTCGTACAAAATCTATTGCAACGATATTGCAACGATTGATTGGTCTATTGCATTGTCATTTAATATTGCACTTGGGACGTCGAATTTCATTTTGACAGTGTTTTAAAATTGGCATTGACTATCCACACTCTTTTTTATAAGCTTTTTTATGCATTCGTGATTAAGCTGGAACTTATCATACTTATGTAACTTTGGAAACATTGAATAATATGGTACTAAAGAACTGGTCTCATGAGGGAGCCGTAAGATGGCCTTAGCAACTCCTCAACCAGATAAGATAGTTCCATCCTGTTTGGGCTCATTGGATATGTATTGATAAACTTTATTACAATTCGTACTTTTAGTCCATTAAAGCTTGTTTTATAAATATATTTATTTAATTAATTTATTATTTTTGAAAAATAACGTTGTATGTGATATTTTGGCTATTTTTACGACTATATCATTTGTTTCTATAGTTCGTGATCGCCGCCCTGTTCGCCGTGGCCGCTGCAGGTCGTCTGGAACACCTGGAACGCTCATACCTCCCTCCTGATAACTCCATCGGCGTGGCCAGATCATCCTTCGGATCCAACGGAGGCTTTGGTTCGCCAAGCTCCCACGGATCCTTCGGAGCTAACTCTGGTACCTTCGGCGCTGCTGGAGCCGGTCTGCACGCTCACAACGCTGGTGTGCACGGTCACAACGCTGGCGGTAACTTTGCTGGCGCCACCTCCAACCAGTACCTGCCTCCTAACCATGGGCCTTCTGCTGGCACCGGTGCACCCCAGTTCGCTGGCTCCCGTCAAGGCAAGACACTTTATTTTATAAAAGTATTTTACCAACTGAAATATGATAAAGCTGATTTGCATCTACAGTGGCAAATTCATGATTTTTTTAATATTTTTTTTTTGTTCTGGAGTATGTCTTGAATATAATTTAAGTGTCAATTAAATATTATGTAAATAATTCTTACCGTTCGGTACCTATATTAACGATGATTGATGAAGTCAAGGCGACTTTTTGTAATACCTTTCAAATACAGGAAGAAAAGAAAACTCCTTGCGGTGACTGTGCTTACCACCAATTATTCGTTCTTCAGGATTCGGCGGCCAGCAGAACTTCCATAGCCAGCAGTACAGCGGTCACCAGGCTGGTGCTGCCCAGCAGTACGCGTCCCCCAGCTTCCAGTACGGTTCTCCCCAGGCTGGCAGCTCGTTTGGCGCTCCCAGCTACCAGCAGTTCGGCCAGCAGCCCACAGCCGCTAGCCGTCAGTACCTGGCTCCCCACGCCAGCTCCCGCCAGCAGTCTCCTCAGCAAGCTTTCGATGAACAAACCGGATACCATTACTAGGAATTTGACTTGTGTAGCTTAAATGTAACCGATTTAGTCAATTGAATTATTTTTTGAAAGTAATAAATAGCTGTGTATAATATTACTATGGAATTTTACTAAAGTAGAATGCGAAATTGATAAATTAAATAGGAACATAACAATTGCTAAAAAAAAACCCCTGACAGATATACTTGGAGCAAGATAGTGAGGAAGACCCGACAGCTAATATTGGGACCAGAGAAGGAAGAATGAACGATTTTTGAGACGAAATGTTATAATTGTAATGTTTGATACAACGAAATTAATATTCTTAGAACTAGTTTATAAAATGAGCAAAATCCATTCGTTCAGCCTTTGATAAATTTAGTAAAAATTTTAATGATTTAAATTTAATTGGTCTAAAGTAGTTGGCCGAATTATTACGACAGTGCCTAAAATTATGTTACATTTCTTTTTTAACTATTTTTTTAACAAATTATTTATTTTCCTGAGGGTTTTTTTTATTTGATATTTCTGCTGGTGGTTTCCGTGCCTCGGCAAGCACGTTAAGCCGTTGGTCCCGGCTGTCAATTGAAGATCTTTGACAGTCGTTACGGGTAGTCAGATGCCTGAGCTCTAACAACAGTCTAGCCAAGTGGTATCGTGTTACCCAGTTACTGGGTTGTGGAGATCAGTTAGGCAGTTGCTCCATGTAAAACACTGGTAATCAGCTAAATCCGTAGGTTTATTACTTAACTTTTGCAAGAGCAAAACGATAGCGATCAAACGCTTTATGTCATAAAAGTCGGAATTACCTGCAGTGTAGGTATGGTAGGTCCTAAACAATCGTTTGCTAATCGCTCGCTGTTTGTCAAATCCACTTATTTTAAAAAAACACCGCCAACAACTCTAAAACTTTTGTATTGAATATACGAAATAAGCCAGCCGGTCAGACTGGGAGCCAACCCAACATAGTTGGGGAAAAGAATAGGCAGTTGATGATTCCTGTTACTACAAATGATAATTATTATTAATATTATTTCATATGTGTTTAACAATCTCCGTTCTCTGGGGTCCAAGATATTTGAAAAGCGTGCCAGGGGCCGAAGCCAACTCGCAGAGGCTTTGTTAGATTTATGTATCCTGATATAAGACACCAACCGATGACTATCCCTGTATGCACTACGTAAGTGTACCCAAGGACAATCCCCGGTTGGTGCAGGACAACTGTTAAATATGGAGACAAAGACATTCGGCTATGGGTTTGGGAGGTTTAGTGGATTGGTTGCCTAAAACTATAGAATGACTATTGGCCCCTGCCTGACCACTGTTGAACTACACTGCTATAAAATGGCAGAGTGTGACTTGCACACTCAATTAATGGGCCCCTTAAAGGGTCATTAGCACTTGAGTGACGTAGCGCCATGGGAGCAAACATATCTGGAGATGCTTGAGGAGTGGAGAGGTATACCACGGTTATCAGGACAATCCCGGCAGTACGGTCAAGATCCCTACCAGCATCTTACTGGATTATACTACCTTCCACCGAGCACGTTTACTCTTGCAAATCTCTAATCAGGCTTGCCTATTAAGGTAAGAGAGAGCAGTTAGCTCTGTTCTCCGTCTTTATTCAATCCAATCGGCCAATAAAGACAAGCCGGCGATGAGGAACAAAAATTCTCCAGGGAGATCAGGAATCACGACGGCTGGCGCTGCCAAAGGGACACGTGCTTGAGCGGGGATTGCAGACACGTCAACCCCCGCGGCTCCCGCTGACGAACTGGCGATTAGTATCCTCTTCCTAATCTTTTTCTATTGCTGTGTTCATTACGTGTTAAAGTATTTCATTCAAAATTGCTTTTCAATCGTCATTTTCACCCAAACTCTTTTAATCTTGAACGATTCCGATTATAATTAGACGTAAGTTTTAATAAAAAAATCCCATGTTTCTATACAACCAGCTTCGCGATCATTAATGACGTGCATTCACGAATTGTAATTTTGTTTTTTGAAACTAAACTAAATTGAAAATTGATTATTATGTAGTTCGGCAATATTGAGTAACCATAGCATTATGTAGGATTTGCTTGAAGGTCTCTTTGGTGTAGTAACGCAGCCGTCTTGCGTGGGTTCCTGGGCACTGGACAATTTTATTCACTGGATAGTTTTATTAGTCTTTCAAATCTTTTGTGGTACGGGTTCCGTGAAGTCTCATCATTTCATGAAGAAAAAATTTTGCCCGACGGGTGTCTTCTATCGGCGTTACCGCGGTAGGCTACATTATACCACGACTAAGCGCAATACGTCGCCGACCCAACGTACTAAATAGATTTTTGTTAACATTGTTAAGAATTATGTATTAGTTTATTTTTGTATGTGTAATTTGTGTATTTTATCTATTGGCTTTAGTTGCCTGAATATAAATAAATAATAATAATAAAAATAATGCAATGATTGTTGACATTACCGTCCCGCATGACGGGAACCTAGTGAAAGCCGAGAAAGATAAGCAAATCAAGTATCTTGACTTGGCTCGCGAGGTTGTCGATATGTGGGATGTGGATACAGCGATCATTGTACCGATAGTCGTGTCAGCCAATGGCTTAATAGCCACGAGCCTCGACCAACACCTTAGGAGGCTCTCGTTAGGCGGCTGGGTCAAGGGTCTGATCCAGAAAGCAGTACTGCTGGACACGGCTCGTATTGTTAGGAGGTTCCTCTTTCTGGACCGCCGGTAGCTTGGACCCTGTTCCCGATACCGGTGGGCCTCTATTTTTTATATTTTTAAATGTTTTTGTTTTTTAATTTATTTTATATAAATATTTAAAAATGTAGATAATAAGATATTTCATAAATAAAGGATAAAAGTAATAATTAGTCTATAAGTATTTCTTGGAAGCAGTAGGAGTGTCGATTCATTTCTTCTAAAATATGGCCTCCTATTAGTTAAATGGAACTTCAAATAGTTTGGGCCCGTTTGGAATCGGGTATTTGTCGTCTATAGTCTTGTCATTCAGTTTGCGAAAGTCTACTACTATGCGCCACTTTTGTTTGCCTGATGCATCTGCTTTTTTAGGAACTACCCAGATAGGCGAGCTCCAGGCTGATTCAGAAGGTCGTATAATACCTTGGTCCAGCATCTTAGTAATTTGGTCTCTAACTTCTTGTCGGTGAACAAATGGATAGCGGTAACTTTTCGTATAAACTGGAAGTTCGTCGGTCGTCCTGATATGGTGCTTTATTTTATTTGTAAAAGTCAAAGGTTCTCCCTCTACATAGAATACGTCAGCAAAACGACTGCATAAAGTCTCTAAGTTAGTTTTTTCTTCAATATTTAAATGATCTGTACGCAATCGAGATAAAACTTCTTTAACGCGCTTAGGATCTTGTTTAGTGCTAGTGCACTCATTATTAAATATCACTGCTTGTAAAGGGCGTTCAAATGTAACGAGTGAATCATAATCGGTCGGGTTTTCAATTTCAACGATGCCCGTACAGTCGGTAACGCGAGTAATGCATTCATGTATAATGCAATTACTGTGTATTTGCTGAGCTATGGAAACGTCACCGTCTGGGCTATAGATAGGAATATTTAATAGTTTTGACGAGTTCGCGGGAATGGTTTCCTGATAACTGGACTTTTTACATTGATAAAACCGAATAGGTATAGTTGTAAAATCTGTAATTAAATAGTTATTTTTAAGATCAATCTGTGCTCCGTCAAGTAAATCTAGGCCTATTAGTCCGTCGAAATAATTATGAAACCTATAAATGAAAAACTTAACATTCGTAGGGTTATTAAATTCAGGAAAATTCGGAACAGTAATTGAATGGTTGTGTGTACTAGTTACACGGGCATTTGTTACTTCAAAGGGGTCAAAATTCAAAGGTATGTGTGAAAAGTATTGCTCGACTGCCTCAGGACTAATAAAAGACTGGTTAGCCCCGGTATCTACTAATAACTTAAGTGGTGGGTCCGATATCTGAATGTAACGTAACTCCCTTTTAGATTGTATAATTATTTAACTCTATTTTAACCCTTTTTGATCCATTTCTTTGAGAAAATCCGGATTAGCACTAGAGGTAGGCTTTGGTGCTTCTAAGCAATTCGCGTTGTTAGTACTCTGCGGCTGTGTGTCATCTTGTACATACAAAATACTATCGGGCTCGGTTTGATTGTAGTAATAAAAGTCGGGATAGTCATAGTAACAGGAATAGTCAGGCTGTTCATAGTAATAGTCGGGGTAATAATAAGCGTTTTCAGGGTCTGTCATCTCGTTAAAATTCATTTCTCGTGTCTTGAAGTAATTACTAGGTGGTGGGTTCCCTGATCTTTGCCAATTATTTCCTGGTAACCCTATTGGTTTTTGTACGAAGTGACTAACGCCGCTCATCGGTTTCGGACCTGTATATTGCGCTGACGGGTTTGCGTTCGGTAATCTAAATATGTTACTCTGGGGATGGTAGTTTGGCGGGGGTGCACGAAACATTTGCTGGGTTCGACTAACCATGTTAGGGGCACGATGAGGTACCTGATTATGCTGGAAGGGTGGCCTCCATTGCTGCTGCTGCTGCGGCGGCGCGGGCATAGACTTATGCCAGCTCGTGCCTGCATTCGCAAAGCTAAAAGGTTTGGGCGTGGTCATAAGGACCGCTGGAGGCATTCTATGGGTTAAATGCGCTTGCTGTGTCGGGTTACGTCGCTCAGGAATACTTTCGTTGCGTTGCTGTAGGTACATGACATTTAATTCCTGCTGTACAAATTCCAGAGCCTTTTCTATAGTTTCGGGTCTCATACATCGGATACGGGACCCTAAAGGTTCTTTAAGACCTCTGACATAAGATTGTAACGTCAGTTTCCTATAAAGGTTGCGTTTTGCTTCGATGGTAGTAGCTATATTTTCATGCAAGGTGACGTAAGTCATTATAGTACTAAAAAGGGTCTGGCATTTGTCATAATATTCCTGTGGAGTGCTGTTTCCTTGGGCTAGTAAGGACATGTCATTATAAAGGGCGGTCTCGTCCCTTTGATCGGAAAAGTTGTTAATTAAAGCGTCGCGGATCCCTTGCCAATTTTCAGGTATACCATTAGAATTTATGGTTGTAGCTGCAGATCCCGTGATTTTATTTAAGATACCGTTTATTATACATAGGTTAGTGAACTCGTAGTTCGGGTCATTTCTGACGTATTGTATTACGAGTTGATCACAAATTTTAATGAAACGTGTTAGAACATTCGGATTTCCATCAAACTCTGGCACTGGGCGTAAGGCCTTAAAGATAGTATCGGGGTTCAATTCCATTTCGTCACTACTAAATAATGTATCTAAACCTAAACTATTTGAATCTATAAATCTATTTAAATCTACTTCCCTAGTCCTATTTATCTGTCTGGAAGAGACAGACTTTGCCCTAGCTTCCCTTGGATGAAAAATTTTGAATTAATATTATATAAGGGGTTAAAAGGAAGGAGTCGGGAGCAACACTCAAAGAAAGTTTCAAGCACTTACATATACATGGTTTTCCTTGGTGTATCGATGGCTGGATACGTCCTCAGCTGCGTCTTCTTAAGTTCGGATATTCGACGAGGTATTTGGAAATACCGACAGCGACTATCGGAGTCAGCAGATAAACGATTTTTGGAAATCTATACCGCGCCGCGCACTGCCTCGAATATCCTACCGACTGCGCCAATTATGAAGGTGGCAGCCGGAGGACTTAAAAAAAACCAAAATTATTTATAAAGGTTTTAATTAAGATTAAAATTACAGTTTAACTTATACTAGTATTTAAGTCTAATTTCGGACGATGCTAGTACCGAAGTGCGTTACCAATCATATTCTATTTTATTACGATACAATAAGTCATGCTAAACGTGGATGCGGTGTCAGCAGATTTGGAAGTAGGTGGCCACTCGGCGGCACGAGGCGTCCGTTCGCTGAGTCAGCAGGTGGCGTGTTCGAATTTTATATAGAAACATCCGTTTGACGTAATTTCCATATCATGTCGCTATTCAGCTGATTTGGTGTAGGCAGGGCACGTAACAGGCTTGAATCAAATAATAAACAATTTTTTTACAAGTCAAATGTTTTAAAATTTTCTAATCAAAAAAATAATCAAGTGTAAAAACTTAAACAAATATAAAAATTATAATTTCAAAAATTAAAACTTCAAAATAGTATACTAGCAAAATCATCTCTTTTCACTATAATTATATATATATATAAGTTAGTTAAGTGAGTTATAAGTAAGTTAAATAATGACTTTTTGGACTGATTGCCACATATGGGCGGATTTGTTCTAAAAACATGATTATGGTATTTTTTTGTTTTCGTACTGTTCAGTCAAATGGGCAATCATTTTATCATTATTTCTTGAGTTGTTCTTTCCTCTGCTCACAGGAATGTATATTAACAACTTTCACTAACATTTTAAATGAAGTCTTTTTGATTTTTTGGATGTTTGTACATAATATATAATGCTTTTAACGGAGAAAAAGGTGTGTAAGGATAAGGTTAAGTGACGATCTATTTTCTCTGCTATAAGATAGATAAATTTTGGTTAGCAAGGAAAAATACTTTATTATGGTGAAACACTTTTCTCATTTACTGTACTAAGTGAAAAAGCACAAAAAAATATTTATATTAAATTTATCGAATCGGGGGCATAGGCCACGGGTGCGTCGACCACTGGGGGCATAAGCCACGGACCCTACAGTGGGTCCGTGGCTTATGCTCCCAGTGGTCGACGCACCCGTGGCCTATGCCCCCGATTCGATTAAATTATTTCTAAGCAGTTTTTGATCAAATATACTGTCAGGCACAAAAATGTTGTACAAAAATAATAAATGTATATTGATTGTTATATTTATAATATTAAATCATGATTATATTTAAAACAAAGAAATGCTAAATATTGGTAAAAAGAAAATATTGGTTGTATTTTTTGAAAAATGAAAGTCTTAGTTATTTTTATCTCAATAAGAAATCTAGTAAAAAAATTGTATATAAATCACAGTTTTCATCACCTATAATCAAGAAAATCATTCAACTTAATTATAATAATCAGTCTTAAATGTAATAAAATAAGATAGTGATTTTAAATAGTCAGTCATAAAAATTACGGCAGAGCAACTAACTTCTAACATAATGATATGTTCTTTTTATGTTTGTAACAATAATAATTAAACGTAATCGACTATGAAACTATAAACAAATGAGAATTATTTTAACTAATTATAACAGTAAGTTCCAATAGCAATAACAAAACAAAATAATCAGGCTAATTATGAAGGTGGCAGCCGGAGGACTTAAAAAAAACCAAAATTATTTATAAAGGTTTTAATTAAGATTAAAATTACAGTTTAACTTATACTATACTCCATTTACTATAGCATTAGACAGAAGTTAAAAAAGGCTCTTTTAGGAGCACACTTTGTAATAAAAATACAACAAACACTATTACAGTCAAGATTGATGTGGAGTTAAATATAATCAATTTAAATAACAGCTGTCACTCTTAATAGCATCTATTTAACCTATCTACCTTCCGAAATTACAAGGCTTTCATTTAATATTATTTAGTTTTTACATAAAATAATGTCGTGTCAATGTTTAAAATCTAAAAGAAGCAGGGGCGGACAGTACCGGAAACGTTTTTCATGTCACTATAACTCAACCAAATCTAAAATGTTACCTGTTCCGTTCATAAGTTGTGGCTGCACGTGTTTTTTTATTTTGTCGGTTTATGATGTCATCTATCCGTCAAATGGCGTAAATAATCTGCAGTTGTCAATTGTCATACTGTCATTCGCTTGTGGATATTTGTGAATGCTATGTTACTTGTTACTTTTTTTCTGTTGTTATTGTTTTGTTATCGTTATTAGTGTTAGTTTTGTGTTGTTCGTACAAAGCGGTACGTTTTGTTGAACTATGGACAGGGACGATCCCGGTGCAGGCCCGAGTGGCTTGCAAGCGCAACATGTACGCTCTGTAACTGCTGGTAACGCTGATCAGTGTCAACAGCGAAAAATGCGTGCCCAACGTTGATCACGATGTTAAAATATTGTCTCCCAAGAAAAAGAGAACAAAGCAAACACCGCTTTGTGCTGCAGAAAAAAAATTGCCATAAATATTTATAAAGATGTTATGGGGTCCAGGCCCGAAGGTACTCCTGCTTATAGGACGCAGTTAATTAACAAAACTGCAGAAAAATCAGGTAAGGATCATAAAATTATGATTATAAATAAATGTATTTGAAAGTTACATGCTTGGTGAGGTAATAACATACATTATTAATCTTATTTTATAGGCATCTCGTGTCGTGTCTATAATGTACTGAAATAGTACAATACAGAAGGTCGCCTACAATCACCCCCTCCTCGCTAACGAAAATACTCAAAATCTGACGATTATGATGATATAACGTTAAGTGGAATACGAAGAAAAATTCATTCTTTTTTCTTTGATAATGAGTTACCAACGTTGGACAAGATTCTGGAAGCCGTTAATAGCGATGTTAGTCTCTACCTGATACCTGATTAAAAGAAGCACTTTATACAAATTAATCAAGAACAAATTGGAAGACGGTTTATCATAGGCCATATTGGTAAAACTTGATTTAAATGTATTTCTTTTGATAATTTCAAAAGAAATACATTTGAATCAAGAATTGATCAACAAGTGATCATTTTATTAATGATTGTGACAGTCATTTTATTGATGAATGTGACATTACCAAATCATTAATAAAATGATCTCTTCGTTCTCCGTCACTGAAAACTGGTTAAGTCTTAATGCCTCCCCTCGGAGAAGAGAAAGATGTTTATGGTTGTAGATTAACCTGTTAAAAGGTTAAAAGGTCTCTGTAAAAGGTTAAAATCTATTTTCAGCGATCAAGTAATCTACGCCACCGGTACACAATTATTGATTTGCTTTTATTTCATTTCACAGGATCAACGGATGGGTTTTTGATGGATGGTGAATTAATATTTGAAGCCAAAAAGGGTGATGGAGACTACCATTCTGAAATGGATGCACACAATTTTGAAAAGTGGTTCTAATTAATATTATCAAAAGTCAAGAATGGTGCAGTTATTGTTATGGATAATGCGCCATATCATTCGAGGAAATTGGAGAAGCTGCCAACTACAGCCACATGAAAGGCAGATATTCAGGAGTGGCTAAAAACAAAAATATTCCGTTTGAGGAAAAAGATCTTAGGGCCACTTTATTATTATAGTTAAAATTATGACTTTTGTTACCACCCATGTCAATTAATTATTATAATTTATGATGACTGATGGTAGCAGTAACTAAATTGTTAAGTGGTGTTTTGTATCGTATTTATTTGGTTTATTGAAAACATAATACGGACATATTGTGATAAAGTTGTTTTTAATAAACTGATTGTTACTATTTTTTTTTCATTTCATGTACCTATCCAAGCATCGTGAAGAGTGGATAGATAGAATACGCTTTATTGTATGCCATACATTGTTACTTACAAAAAAAATCACATACATTATTTATTAAAATTGTTTGAACTTGACTTGAAAATAAAAGGTTTCGTACTCCTGCTTCTGCGAGCCTCTTTTGTCTAATGTTATAATAAATGGAGTATAGTATTTAAGTCTAATTTCGGACGATGCTAGTACCGAAGTGCGTTACCAATCATATTCTATTTTATTACGATACAATAAGTCATGCTAAACGTGGATGCGGTGTCAGCAGATTTGGAAGTAGGTGGCCACTCGGCGGCACGAGGCGTCCGTTCGCTGAGTCAGCAGGTGGCGTGTTCGAATTTTATGTAGAAACATCCGTTTGACGTAATTTCCATATCATGTCGCTATTCAGCTGATTTGGTGTAGGCAGGGCACGTAACACCTCCCCCCTCAGAACAGCAACTATTTGAGAATCTTGAGCGAGAATGTTGCTGGAGTCTGTTCCGTGATTGTGGGTGATTCTGCATCTTCGTATTGATGATTTTCAGGGTTTACATCTGATTTCTGTGGCTTCGTAAGTTTTGTGCAAACGTTATAGCGACGTATAGTGATTGTGGTGATCAGTACAGTTGCACTGAATAGTATGACGTATAGTGGAATCGTCGTATGGTATAGTAAATTTTCCGCCGTTGCGTGTTCTATTTGTACTGGGTGTTGCATTAAGATTTTATCTTCGATTTCATGTAGGCTTTTCAGGTGCAGTGGGTTTAGCTTCAGATGTGGGATGGTTTCTTCAACAATATTCAGGTTTGTGGGTATTTCGGTGATTTTCAGCGGCTGCCCTTTGATATAGTCGTTGGTGTTGATAATAATGAATCGCTCGGTGCGTAGTAGACATTTTTGCGGGATGGTAGCGAGGTAACTTCCATGCAGGGAGATGAATTCTTGACGTTCGCAGTGTAGCTCCGTCCGGGTCGGTTGTGGGAAGATGAGCGTATAACGTCTGTCATCCAGTTGTTCCATGGCTGCCTTGGTCAGTGTGAGCTTCGTAGGCAGGCAAGATTTCTCCAAAGATTGGTTGTAGATGAGACTTTGGATGCAATCTAGATGTCCTCTTGTTGGTTGACGGTTGATTTCTTCTTCGCAGAGATGATATGGGCCGAACTTCGGGCATTCAGCCTCTATGTACTTGAAAGCTTTCCCATTAGTTGCAAGGAAAGGGTAAGGAGGAATATAGGTATACATAAGTTTATTGGGAACTATCGCTAGTCTGTATAATTCGAACTTATCGGAGCTGGTTATTGGAACTTTAAATATAATAACAATTTTTTTATTAGTGTAGTAGTACCCGGGTTTTATAACAGTATAATACTCCCTTAGATCTGCATCTATTAACTGATCCTGGCCGTAAATAGATATTAATCGCTTAATCATATTACTTAAAGTATCTATGCTTAACATACTATGATGGGTGCTCGATGCACGTATAAAAGCTAAGGTATCTTCTATCCTAGTTATTTCTAAAAATAAATCTTCCGTATTGTCGCTAATTATAGTCAGCAACTGGGCAAACTTTGCGAATCATTTTTCATTTTTCGCACTAGTTTTCTCGTCTAAGATTAATCCTAAGGTACTATTCAGCCTCTCTTGATTGCTAACAATTTTTGAGAGTATGTCGCTGTATCGGGTGATCCAAACTTTGTTAAGACTGACATGCTCATTGAATTCTGATACTATTTTATCGTTGTTACTTTCTAAAAGATTGATTGCATTATTATATTTTTGGGCATCCGTATGATCTAGGTTTCCGGTAATGCTTTTTATAACGGACCCTAGTCCGTCTACAAGACCTCTTTTACTACGACCGGGTTCTAGTGTTTTTAACTGTGAACTGGTTTCAGTTAACTTATTAGTTAAATGGTTGATTTGAAGTTCATACAAGAGGAAGGATTGGTTGTCTAGTTTAGTCTGGAAATAGTCGAGTTGAGACATTACAGAATCAAGTCTGTGTTCAATGTCAGTTAAATCTATGTATTGTAGGAAGGTGTGGTAATGTGTAATGAGCCTTGTTTGTCCAAGGTTAAAAGGTAAAAGTCCGGGTCCATTGTCCAAGCTTTCAAGTCTTATCTCGAGCGCCGTTATTTGTTGGGCTAACATTGCTAGCAGTATCCTGTAACAATTTTGATTTATTAGGGATACGTTTGAGTCGAGACTTAGCTACGGGACCTTTCTTTTTGGAGGTGTATATATGAATCGGAAGGTCAGCTAGAACAGTGTCATGTGTGTAGCGTGGTGCTAATTTTTGTCGGTTGGCTGCTGGGTTAGAAATAAATACTTGTTGTTCCGGTTGGTATTCTATTTCGGGCTCTCTGTCCTTATTCCTATTTCGTATGATGTTTGTACGGTCAGCAAGAGTAAAGTCATTGATAAGGTCGTATACAGTTTTCATCTGGTCTCGGTGTGTCAAAATATATTGTTGCATTAGGTGTTCAGTCATGTTAATGTCAAGGGGGTCTCTTGGGTCAAAGTGTCCTCTAACTATGTCATGTGGCCTACACTTGGTGAAGCTGTGAACTGAACTATTATAGGCTAATAAGGCATAAGGCATGAGGTTGATTACGGGTTCGTCCTTTTGACGTAATCGTAAAATACGTAGGTGTTCTAGTAACGTAGAGTGAAATCGTTCAATGATTCCGTTATCGTTAGGAGAGTGTGCTAATGTTCTATGGTGGTTGATTTTATGTAATCTTGTAAATTCGGAAAATAGTTGGTTTGTGAATTCTGTGCCGTTATCGGTCACTATTGTTAACGGTAACCCATGATGTGTACAATAACTTAAAACTGCTTGAAGTATGCTAATTGCTGTACCATCTCTCAAATGGTACGCTTGTCCATATTTTGAGAAAACATCTACCACTGTCAAATACTTTTCGTTTTGAGCTGTGAATAGATCCATGTGTATTAATTCGAAGGGTTTAGTTGCTGGGGGTACTACATTAAATTGAGGTCTAATCGGGTTCCTGTCATATGTCGTTTGTCCGCAGATGGTACACTCATTAATGTATTTAGCTATTTCTTCCCTCATTTTAGGCCAATAATATTTTCGGGATAGGGCGAGATGACACTCATTTATTCCTCTATGATTAGTTTTCCCTTCATGATAGTGTTTTATGATTTCTTGCTGTCTTAGGTACTCTTTAACGTCTTCTAGTTAGGTTTTGGCTAATACTAAATTAATTGCTGAGCTTTTAAAACTATTCTGGATTATGGGTATAATTGAATACATCCCTAAGGGTGGAGTAATTTTTATAGCGGTTTTAACTTTAGGGTTGACGTATTCTTTTATAGCATTTACTACGTCTTGTTCTAAGTTCGATTCTGAAACCTGAATAAATGTCCGGGTGTGCGTGTCAAAAGGTTTAGTAGCGGTTGTACGTCGTTTAATGTCACCTACTATGGTAATGCATAATTGTCGGTGAAATTTGTTCAAAGGTTCGTCAGTGATTGGTACTTCTAGAATAGGGTTTTCAGAGCTGGTATGTGCAGTGGCTGTGGTGGAACCTGTTCGAGAAGGTGGTCGCTCTGAAGGGTTGGCTAACATTGACTCTGTCTCCTCGTTATTAATTTCTACTCGGGATAATGCGTCTGCGTTAGTGTTATACTTTCCCTTTTTGTAGACTATAGTGTAATCGTACTCACTTAATTTAAGTCTCCACCTAGTCAGTCTTGAGTTGGGCTACTTAAGGTTCATTATCCATTGTAGTGGCTTGTGGTCGGTGAGTATTTTAAATTTACGACCAAATAAATAAGGCCTGAAGTACTTTGTAGCCCATACTATAGCTAAAAGTTCCTTCTCGATAGTACTATAATTGGTTTCACTATCGTTCAAAGTTCTTGAGGCGTAACAGATGGGTTTATCTGACCCGATGGTACCTTGCGAAAGTACTGCGCCTATAGCTATATTTGAAGCGTCTGTTGTTAATATAAACTCCCTAGTGAAGTCGGGGTACTGTAAGATGGGGTCATTTGTCAGTAAGCTCTTACATTTGTTAAAACAGTTAATGTATTCAGAGTCGAAAGTTATTTTATTAGTTTTTTTAAGGCATTTAGTCATAGGCTTAGTGACGTGGGCAAAGTCCGGGATAAATTTCCTGTAATAACCTAATAATCCGAGAAACTGTTTTATTTCTTTCGTGGTTTTAGGTAATGGGTATTTTTCTATAGCCGCTATTTTATCAGGATTAGGTTTAACACCTTCGCCACTGATTATGTGTCCTAAAAACGCGGTTTCTAATTTTAAAAACTCGGACTTGTCCATCTGGATTTTGAAGTTAGATTCCTGCAATCTTTTAAATACTTTCTCTAGATTAATCATGTGTTCTTGCAACGATGTGCTAAATATTATTACGTCATCAAGGTATACCAGACAGATCTCATTTTGTAAGCCTCTGAGCACATTGTCCATTACTCTTTGAAAAGTAGATGGGGAATTTTTCAAACCCATGGGCATACGCAGGAATTCGAAGTGCCCATGCTCTACATTGAAAGCTGTCTTCGGAATATCGTCTGGATCCATTTGGCATTGATAAAATCCTGATGCAAGGTCTAACGTGCTAAAATACTGGCATTTACCAAGCTTGTCAAGTATATCGTTGATGTTTGGAAGGGTCCGTGGCTTATGCCCCCAGTGGTCGACGCACCCGTGGCCTATGCCCCCGATTCGATAAATTTAATATAAATATTTTTTTGTGCTTTTTCACTTAGTACAGTAAATGAGAAAAGTGTTTCACCATAATAAAGTATTTTTCCTTGCTAACCAAAATTTATCTATCTTATAGCAGAGAAAATAGATCGTCACTTAACCTTATCCTTACACACCTTTTTCTCCGTTAAAAGCATTATATATTATGTACAAACATCCAAAAAATCAAAAAGACTTCATTTAAAATGTTAGTGAAAGTTGTTAATATACATTCCTGTGAGCAGAGGAAAGAACAACTCAAGAAATAATGATAAAATGATTGCCCATTTGACTGAACAGTACGAAAACAAAAAAATACCATAATCATGTTTTTAGAACAAATCCGCCCATATGTGGCAATCAGTCCAAAAAGTCATTATTTAACTTACTTATAACTCACTTAACTAACTTATATATATATATAATTATAGTGAAAAGAGATGATTTTGCTAGTATACTATTTTGAAGTTTTAATTTTTGAAATTATAATTTTTATATTTGTTTAAGTTTTTACACTTGATTATTTTTTTGATTAGAAAATTTTAAAACATTTGACTTGTAAAAAAATTGTTTATTATTTGATTCAAGCCTGATTATTTTGTTTTGTTATTGCTATTGGAACTTACTGTTATAATTAGTTAAAATAATTCTCATTTGTTTATAGTTTCATAGTCGATTACGTTTAATTATTATTGTTACAAACATAAAAAGAACATATCATTATGTTAGAAGTTAGTTGCTCTGCCGTAATTTTTATGACTGACTATTTAAAATCACTATCTTATTTTATTACATTTAAGACTGATTATTATAATTAAGTTGAATGATTTTCTTGATTATAGGTGATGAAAACTGTGATTTATATACAATTTTTTTACTAGATTTCTTATTGAGATAAAAATAACTAAGACTTTCATTTTTCAAAAAATACAACCAATATTTTCTTTTTACCAATATTTAGCATTTCTTTGTTTTAAATATAATCATGATTTAATATTATAAATATAACAATCAATATACATTTATTATTTTTGTACAACATTTTTGTGCCTGACAGTATATTTGATCAAAAACTGCTTAGAAATAATTTAATCGAATCGGGGGCATAGGCCACGGGTGCGTCGACCACTGGGGGCATAAGCCACGGACCCTGTGGATCCGCCAAACGTCATTATATTTATTGTCAAAGTCAGTGCACGAAGTACCCAAAACTGGGAAAAAAAAATGACTTTACATGACTTTACACAATTTTTATAAATAAATTACAAGGTATAACTGGGCAAATCGCTGTGAAATCTGATAGCTTATTCCATAACGATTCTAACAACATAACATTCATACATGGTTCCTATACAAAAATACCGAGAAATATCGGCGTTTACTGAGTCCGGGTCGATACCGGGGGTACTCCCGGAGATTATTCGGTTAATGTTGCGAATTATTTTTGGCAAAGACAAGAAAAAATAATTAGATAAAAGACAGTACTGTTTAAATATAGGGAAAAGGCCGCCTCACTATTCTAAACAACTCTTGAAAGACACCAACAGTAAAGTGCCGAGACAGTGATGCTTGACGAGTACTTATACAATTTTTAAATTGAACAATTATTTGGTCAGAGGCCAATTATTTCTTCAAAGAAATATTTGGCCAGTATCAGAATGACCGCTGTTTTGGCAAGGTCTAAGTTCAACGTAACTTTAACACCTATGAATCGCAAATGATCTATGTCATTAGGCTACTTTAAAAAATGGACTACCATTACAGTCACAAATGCGGTCTTTAAACTCAGCGCTAATGGATTCTTGTTAGTTCAATATGTTATTTGTTGTCTATTATTATAAGGAAAAACATATGTATGTACTCTATATCTCGCACTTAGGCAGGTTAGGTACTTATAAAAAAACACTAAAATATGAGACATTATCCAAAAATATTAACCGACTTCCAGTTATTTTTCCCTTTGTAGTGTTTTGTTTATGAAGTCGTTTTAATTTTTGTAAAACGTTTTTTACTTTTCTTTTTTTGGTTTTGGTACCTTATATTACCAGGAAAATACGCATTTAAAAAATACTCGTCAGATCTTGATCAAAGGACCATGGGCACTTTTGTATGAATACTGGGCCCACTTTTCAAAATTGTGCAACAGTGATGAAACCTATGACATATTGAAGCTCTTGGCGCGTACTTTATTTCATTATTTGGCAGCTAAGTTCAAATCGAGCGCGAAAATGGCGTTTTGGTATGTTCAAAAAAGATTGTCAATGAAAAATGCGGATGACTTATTAGGTAGGGTAGATAAGGTTGGTTGGTTACCTCCGCCACATTGTTGGGGCCTATTTGGCAGAGAGGTGTGTCACCTACGTGGAACTTGATGGCGTCGTAAACCAGCACCGCATGTCGTGCGGTGTTCCAAAGGGCTCGGTCTTGGGCCCACCTCTATGGAACATCGGGTACAACTGGGTGCTAAGGGGCGAACTCTAAACAGGCGTAGACCTGACGTGTTACACGGACGATACGCTCGTCACCGCCCGGGGGAGTTCGTACAGGGATGCAGCGTTGCTGGCGACGGCTGCGGTCTCACAGGTGGTGAGCCGCATACGGCGCCTGGAGGTGGCACTCAACAAGTCGGAGGCCATAGATTTTAATTGTCCCCGGCTGGCGCCGCCGCCCGATGCTCACATCGTCGTCAGGGGGCTCGAATCTCTGTTGAGTCAATCATAAAGTACCTGGGATTGATGCTTGACAGCTGGTGGGATTTCGGACCCCACTTCCGGCGGCTGGTGCCAAAGTTTTTGGGCGCGGCTGGTGCGCTCTGAACGCTGCTTTCAAATCTAGAGAGCGATGGCCGTCAGGTCATCAGGAGGTACCGCACGATCTCCTATGAGGCGTAGTCATCCATGGTCGGCAGTGAGGAGTCCTGGGTCGCGGTGGTATACTTCTGAGAGACGACTGTTTCAGGGGAGGCTGCAGAAAGGAAGAGGGAGATTTTATCCACTCAGCCGATCCGCAGCAGATGCGCTAAAAAAAAAGTTACTTACGCAGGGTAGTTACGGTAGGTAGGGTAGGCAGGCACGGTAGATTAGGCAGGGTAAAAAGGGTTGGTAGGGTAGGCAGGATAGGGTAAGGTAGGCAGGGTAGGTAGGTAGGGTAAGGTAGGCAGGGTAGGTAGGTAGGGTAAGGTAGGCAGGGTAGGTAGGTAGGGTTGGCGGGAGTGAAGCTGCGGGCACAAAAAATGTACATGGCATTTACCGTGACATGACGCTCCCGTCAACGCTACCTACCTGTTGACGGGAGCGTCATGACACTTACCTAAATACTTACCTAGATAGGGTAGATACCCTACCTACCGTACCTTCCCTAACTACCTTACCTAACCCACTACCTATCTACCTACACTACCAGGGCGCTCTAAACCTATTATATTGATCTTTTTATTGTATTTTAGTCAAATAAGAGCTATTTATAATCCGAGCTACTGACTGACGGCTAACTATGATGTAATATCAAAACAAAACAGATTTTAAAAAACGCACCAAAACACCATTTTTGCGCTGGATATGAACTTAGCTGCCATAGAATGAAATGAAGTACATTTCAAGAGCTTTCATAAGGCATATAATTTATCTCTGTTGAACAATGTTGAAAAGTGGGCCCAAAATGACGCATGGTCCAAATAGGACCACACGAGAAGCATTAACTTTCAAATAAAAACAGAATCATCAAAATTCAGTTCATAATTGACGAGGTAATCGCGTAATAAACATACAAATTCATACAGTTAAATTGAGAACCTCCTCCTTTTTAAGTCGGTTGAAAATTGATTAAAAGTTTTTAAAAGATTATCTCTGGGTGTACTACTCCGATTATCCAACACTAAGAGCTTTTCCAGACTTTTGTGTTTGAAAAGTTCAATTCAGACAACTGAGACACACCGGGACGATAAACTTATTGCTCACAATAAAATTAAACCATCATCATCATTTCGGCCGAAAGACGTCCACTGGTGGACATAGGTCTCTCCCAAGCGTCGCCACACTGATCAGTCCTGTGCGCTTTGCATCCACCGGACTCCCACAGCCTTGACCAGGTCGTCCCGCCACCTAGAGGGAGGCCTTCCAACACTGCGTCTTCCGGCTTAAAGTCACCCAAAAGCCAAAGGAGAGAGGTATGCTCGGAGTTTCCTTGCGTGATCGAATCTGAAATGAAGACGTCCACAAGAGAACCAAGCTTACCGAATTGGCAAACTTAAGTGGCAGTGGGCAGCACTTGCTCCCCCCCGGTGGGTTCCCGCATTGTTGAGGCAGGGAGGCTCAGTAGCCGTGGCTTGGTCACGTACGGTGAAGCGAAGAGGAACCCGAGGAGGGGCCGCTCATCAGGGCTTTTGCCGAAAAATGGTAGGTGGCGGGGCCATTGATCTTGACCCGTCACAGGGGCGACCAAGGGTACACGAAGTCGTCTGGCACCCATGTGCTGGTTTGGTCCCTGGGGTGGTCACGGCGTACAGTGTTTACTGGTGCGCCGGTGATGGGGGTACTCCCCAAGAGGAGGGTCCTGTGACGGAGAGCCGCTGCGGGTTCGCGGTGAGTGCTAACGCGTGCCCGTGTCCCCGCCATAAGTGACACAGGAGGACACCGTGGAGTTTTAGTGCGTTAGAGTCCCACATAACTGCACTATATTTCCGTGGTAGTGCAGTATGCATGAGCATTTCTCCACGAGAAAAAAAAGCACATTGCTCGCATAATGGATGGCCGTTGGAGTCGAAAAGTAACATAATTAATTCTATGGAAATAATATAAAACAAACGTTAAGACTATAATTTCTCAATATTAAACGATGCTTCCGTTCTTGTAGATGATGATTTATAAGTCTTTTTTCATGCATAAGAAACGAAAACTACATTGGGGTAAGATAATATCGGAACACTGCAATACATACTTCCATTCCATCCCAAATTATAACCTGCGTCATCATTTCATTACACACCAACAGATGATGCGTAGTAAACCATTCATAAGTAACTGCCATACGTAATCCATAGCAATTAATTAACCATAGCAACAGACCGATCACACAAAAAAGCCTATTCATCAAATCATCACGTCAGAGGTAGGTTCTATCATTATAATCATAATTGATGAACCTGTTTTACACCAGTAAGGTACATTTTAGTAATGAAAATGATTGCGATTATTCTCTCCATGGATGGATGGAGATGAAGAGGAAGAAAAAGCCAAAGAAAATATTTATAAATTGTGCGAGGCAAATGACAGAAATGACAAAAATGGCAAGGCAGACCGAGACGTAATAAAAGACGCACCGGATCAACTCGGGATGGGTGAAATGGCGACAGGTCACTGGCACAACTTGCGACCCACGGATGCCCCTCAAGTTAAAGGGAAAAATTTACAACCCTGTCGTACCGTATGGATCAGAATGTTGGGCTGTGAAAAAGATGATGTGAAGAAGATGAAAAGAGATTGCATGTAGCAGAGATGGATGTGCGGAGTGAGAAAGTGAGAAATGATTATATTAGAGGAAGTTTGAAAGTGGCGCCAGTGACAAAAAAGGTGAAAGGAAACCGTTTGTCCTGGTATGGTCATGTGATGAGGAGGGATGAAACGCATGTGACTAAAATAGTTATGAATATAAATAGGGATGGATAGAGTGGGAGGGGACAGCCAAAGAAAAGATAGATGGACTGAGTGAGGAGTGATGTGAAAGAAAAGGGAGTCAGTGATGGCGTGAAGGAGGACTTGACGGTATGGAAGAAGAAAACGTGTTGTGTCGACCCCAAGTAGCATGGGACAAGGGCAGGAAAATGATGATTTAAGTTCCATGTTTGTAGGGTCCAAGTGCAGGTGGACACTTGGGGCACTCTAGCTTGTGCGTCATATTCTGCACAGGGGTACCTTCTGAACGCCACTGACGCTGCGATTGGCGAGGCCACCTACAGTACTGGGCCCAAACTATTTGAAAAGTATCCATCGATTCGAAAAGCAGAAGTATTGGAGGCCATATCATAAAAGATATGAATCGATACTCCTACTGCTTCCCAAAAATACTTATCGACCAATAAAACTGTCCAGTGAATAAAGTTTTCCAGTGCCGACGAACCCACGTACGACAGCTGCGTCACTACACCAAAGAAACCTTCAAGCAAAGCCTACATAATGCTATGGTTACTCAATATTGCCAAACTACATAATAATCAATTACATTGAATGAAAATCATCAGAGTTCAGTGTCTGGGTCGTGATCTTGAATATTTTAATTACGATTCGTGAATGCACGTCATTAATGATCGCGAAGCTGGTTGTCTAGAAACATGGAGATTTTTAATTAAAACTAACGTCTAATTATAATCGGAATATCATTTGTAGTAACAGGGCAAATTGTAATTACCCTTCTAACAACTAACTACTAGAACAGTAAGAAAGGAGATCAAAATAACAGTATTACTACTAGTAGTATCATGGGTAGTAATACGGGCAAGAAAGGCATTCTTCAAAATCAGTGAAGAAGTGCGAAATAAAAAGTGCGTAGGGAGCACTTTGCATTCATGTTCGCACTTTGCAGTCGGTTAATATTAAAACGTTAACCATTTTCTACCGGAGTAGTAATTTTAAGAAAAATATGAATTCACTTTTCCTTTAGAACTTTGGGAAAAAAAATTGTCATGACATCTTTCGTTATAATTCTATAAGTCATATTTTTTTACTAAAAACCAAATACAATCTATTTGTCTGCAGGGCCGTGGGGGTCACGTCAAGTACGTAATTATTAGCTTCATATCTGTGCCTGACGGCCCAATAGAGATGCTTAAAATCGCCTCTGACTCGCGGTCATATGTTGACCTCCGCGGCCCCAACAGAAAGATTAAAAATAAAGCGGCGTTCAACGTGTTAACCCCCTCAGTAAGGCAGACTGCATGTATCTGATCTCCAGGGTGTCACCGGACGAATTAACTTTTATCGAATAAATTATGAAATGTTGATTCATCAATGTGATATCAAAATAACAACGTTTTATTTAATACATGCGAAAGTATATACGGTACTTATAACAAATCCCCCGACCGATCAGGTTACCCTCAACTAACCGTTTCCGAACTGAAACCAGTTTTTCTCTCTTCGTGTATAATCGCAGCTAGCTTGTCAACGTTTTTTTACGATTTTAACCGTTTCCGAATTGAAACCATTTTTTCTCTCTTCGTGTATAATCGCAGCTAGCTTGTCAACGTTTTTTACGATTTTAACCGTTTCCGAATTGAAACCATTTTTTCTCTCTTCGTGTATAATCGCAGCTAGCTTGTCAACGTTTTTTACGATTTTCGAGTCAGATATCCCTGATGTTACATTCAGTACGAGGAATGGTGATCTTTTTCCTGTCAGTTAAATAAGATGAAAAAATCTCATAAAATAGTGTGGGCTTTATGTGTTGCCACTTATTAAAAACAATAATAGTGATACCAGCAGAAATCATCATCTGCCTAGTCTTTTCCCCAACTATGTTGGGTCGGCTTCCAGTCTAACCGGATTTAGCTGAGTACCGGTGTTTACATGGAGCGACTGCCTATCTGACCTCTACAACCCAGTAACTGAGTAACACGATACCTCTTGGCTAGACTGTTGTTAGAGCTCAGGCATCTGACTACCCGTAACGACTGTCAAAGATCTTCAATTGACAGCCGGGACCAACGGCTTAACGTGCTTGCCGAGGCACGGAAACGACTAGCAGAAATATAAAATAAAAAACCCTAAGGATAATAAAAAGTAAGTTCAAAAATTTGGAAATAAATGTAACATAATTATTGTAGGCCTAATAATTTGGCCATCTAATTTAGACCAATTAAATTTATATTATTAATATTTTCACTAAATTTATCAAAGGCTGAACGAATGGATTTTGATCATTTTATAAACTAGTTCGAAGAATATTAATTTCCATACATCAAACATTACAATTATAACATTTCGTCTCAAAAATCGTTCATTCTTCCTTCTTTGGTCCCAATATTAGCTGTCGGGTCTTCCTCACTATCTTGCTCCAAGTATATCTGTCAGGGGTGGTATTTTTTGGCAATTGTTATGTTCCTATTTAATTTATCAATTTCACATTCTACTTTAGTAAAATTCCATAGTAATATTATACACAGCTATTTATTACTTTCAAAAAATAATTCAATTGACTAAATCGGTTACATTTAGGCTACACAAGTTCAAATTCCTAGTAATGGTATCCGGTTTGTTCATCGAAGGCTTGCTGAGGAGACTGCTGGCGGGAGCTGGCGTGGGGAGCCAGGTACTGACGGCTGGCGGCTGTTGGCTGCTGGCCGAGATGCTGGTAGCTGGGAGCGCCAAACGAGCTGCCAGCCTGGGGAGAACCGTACTGGGAGCTGGGGGACGCGTACTGCTGGGCAGCACTAGCCTGGTGACCGCTGTTCTGCTGGCTATGGAAGTTCTGCTGGCCACTGAATCCTGAAGAACGAATAATTGGTGGTAAGCACAGTCACAAGCGCAAGGAGTTTTCTTTTCTTCCTGTATTTGGAAGGTATCACAAAAAGTCGGATTGACTTCATCAATCATCGTTAATGTAGGTACCGAACGGTAAGAATTACATACATAATATTTAATTGACACTTAAATTATATTCAAGACATCCTCCAGAACAAAAAAAAATACATTTAAACAATCATGAATTTGGCACTGAAGATACAAATCAGCTTTGTCATATTTCAGTTGGTAAAATACTTTTATAAAATAAAGTGTCTTGCCTTGACGGGAGCCAGCGAACTGGGGAGCACCGGTGCCAGCAGAAGGTCCATGGTTAGGAGGCAGGTATTGGTTGGAGGTGGCACCAGCGAAGTTACCGCCAGCATTGTGACCATGCACACCAGCGTTGTGACCGTGCAGACCGGCTCCAGAAGCGCCGAAGGTACCAGAGTTAACTCCGAAGGATCCGTGGGAGCTGGACGAACCGAAGCCTCCGTTGGAACCGAAGGATGATCTGGCGACGCCGATGGGGTTGTCAGGAGGGAGGTATGAGCGTTCCAGGTGTTCCAGACGACCTGCAGCGGCCACGGCGAAGAGAGCGGCGATCACGAACTGTAGAAATAAATGATATAGTCGTAAAAATAGCCAAAGTTTCACATAAAACGTTATTTTTTAAAAATAATAAATTCATTAATTAAAAAATAAAAATCTTTTTAAAACCAGCTTTTAATGGACTAAAAGTACGAATTGTAATTACGCTTATAAATACACAATAAAATAAAATATATTTGTATACAATATGAGCCCAAACACGATTGTGCTATCTTGTCTGGTTGAGAAGTTGCTATGGCCATCTTACGGCTCCCTCATGAGTCCAGCTCTATAGTACAATATTATTTCAATGTTTCCAAATTTACATAAGTTCCAGCTAAATCGGATGCTTGAAAATCTTTTTCACATACGAATGCAATAAAAACCTTATAAAAAAAAAGTGTGTGGATACACAATGCTAATTTTAAAATACTATCAAAATGAAATTCGACGCCCCAAGTGCAATATTAAATGACAATGCAATAGACCAATCAATCGTTGCAATATCGTTGCAATAGATTTCGTACGAATTGTAATTTAATTACCAGTTTCATTTTGTTTAGTATTTGTCGGAACACTCAAAACCTAATGAGGATGAAGCTCAAGTTGAACTGTGATACTGCGAGTCGACTGACTTATTATATACCATCTACTGTCGATCCTAAACACACGCGTCTGACGTCATTTTCTAGTCGAGATAAAGAAACTAAGGTTATGATAGGCTAAGTAATTAGATCGAGTCTTTTTGAGCTTCCGAACGTGATTGACCTCGTATGTCATATTTCTCTGTAATTTTTAAGGATATATGTGAAGTCTAGTAAGGTACATTTTAGCAATGAAAATTATAGTGATTATTCTTTCCATGGATGGATGGGGATGGAGAGGAAAAAAAAACCAAAGAAAATATTCATAAATTGTGCGAGGCATACAATGATAGTAAAGGGAGTCTTCTTCTTTTCGATTCGATATTTAAGTTCCGAGTTCGTAGGGTCCAAGAGCAAGTGTATGGATAATTGGGGCACTCTATGTATGCATGTGCGTCATATTCTGCACAGGGGTACCTTATAAACGCCACTGACGCTGCGATTGGCGGATCCGTGCCCACTCAACCCGATTAGACTCAACCCGAAGAATAATACCAGAAGTTTTAGTACTAATTTAGTGCCATTTGTACAGTCAGGCAAAGTGTTATTTAATTCTGAATATTTTAACTTTGGAAGTTAGTACCTACTTATTAACCTAATAATTATAATCACGTTTATAGACTGATCCAATAAATACCACTGTGCCACTAGCTATAAGATTGTAATGATAATTAACAATAATCTGTGATTTTTACCACAAAGTACAAAGCGTATACTATATTAATATTAAAAAGGATAAGTACTTACTTGTTTAATTATTGATTTATTTATCCAAACATTATTAAAATTTTACAGTCTCTGTGATTCAAGCGTTAATTTAAATTTTTTCTGCCTGACTATACATCGACGTTTTACGCCTATCAAAATAGAAATATGCAGGTATTATTCTTCGGGTTGAGTCTAATCGGGTTGAGTGGGCACGGACCCCGATTGGCGTGGCCACCTACAGTACGGGTCCGTGGCTTATGCCCCCAGTGGTCGACGCACCCGTGGCCTATGCCCCCGATTCGATTAAATTATTTCTAAGCAGTTTTTGATCAAATATACTGTCAGGCACAAAAATGTTGTACAAAAATAATAAATGTATATTGATTGTTATATTTATAATATTAAATCATGATTATATTTAAAACAAAGAAATGCTAAATATTGGTAAAAAGAAAATATTGGTTGTATTTTTTGAAAAATGAAAGTCTTAGTTATTTTTATCTCAATAAGAAATCTAGTAAAAAAATTGTATATAAATCACAGTTTTCATCACCTATAATCAAGAAAATCATTCAACTTAATTATAATAATCAGTCTTAAATGTAATAAAATAAGATAGTGATTTTAAATAGTCAGTCATAAAAATTACGGCAGAGCAACTAACTTCTAACATAATGATATGTTCTTTTTATGTTTGTAACAATAATAATTAAACGTAATCGACTATGAAACTATAAACAAATGAGAATTATTTTAACTAATTATAACAGTAAGTTCCAATAGCAATAACAAAACAAAATAATCAGGCTTGAATCAAATAATAAACAATTTTTTTACAAGTCAAATGTTTTAAAATTTTCTAATCAAAAAAATAATCAAGTGTAAAAACTTAAACAAATATAAAAATTATAATTTCAAAAATTAAAACTTCATAATAGTATACTAGCAAAATCATCTCTTTTCACTATAATTATATATATATATAAGTTAGTTAAGTGAGTTATAAGTAAGTTAAATAATGACTTTTTGGACTGATTGCCACATATGGGCGGATTTGTTCTAAAAACATGATTATGGTATTTTTTTGTTTTCGTACTGTTCAGTCAAATGGGCAATCATTTTATCATTATTTCTTGAGTTGTTCTTTCCTCTGCTCACAGGAATGTATATTAACAACTTTCACTAACATTTTAAATGAAGTCTTTTTGATTTTTTGGATGTTTGTACATAATATATAATGCTTTTAACGGAGAAAAAGGTGTGTAAGGATAAGGTTAAGTGACGATCTATTTTCTCTGCTATAAGATAGATAAATTTTGGTTAGCAAGGAAAAATACTTTATTATGGTGAAACACTTTTCTCATTTACTGTACTAAGTGAAAAAGCACAAAAAAATATTTATATTAAATTTATCGAATCGGGGGCATAGGCCACGGGTGCGTCGACCACTGGGGGCATAAGCCACGGACCCGATCCACAGACCATAGGGATTTTTTTTTCTCATAATTGTCTATTAAAAAATCGACTTAAACACCAAAAAGTTATCGAGAATATCCGCCCTACTGACATAAATAATATAATGGCAAAGTGGCGGGCTTAAATGGTAAAGTGGCCGTCTTTGACATTATGCGGCCGAGTGACAGATGGTAAAAAGGCGGCCGTGACAGCGGAGTGGAAGGCAAATTGCTAATCACCACTGTTTAACCTGTGGTTTAATATCGTGAATGATGTCAGGGGCAGTACCGCATCACTTGTTGCACCCTTATAAAATTAAACCAGGTGTGACGGTCGTTTGATTGGTTTTAATATAATCAGGTTGGAAGTCAGAAAAAATATCAAAAATAATATATACAGCTATTTATTATACATACAAACAATTCATTTGACTACGACAGCGAAATTGTATCCACGTCTTCAGTAATGGTATCCGGTTTGTTCGTCGAAGGCTTGCTGAGGGGGTTGCTGGTGGGAGCCGGAGTGGGAGCCGGAGTGGGAGCCGGAGTGGGAGCCGGAGTGGGCGCCGGAGTGGGAGCTGGCGTGGGGAGCCAGGTACTGACGGCTGGTGGCTGCGGACTGCTGGCCGAACTGCTGGTAGCTGGGCGCGCCGAACGAGCTGCTAGCCTGGGGAGAACCGTACTGGGTGCTGGGGACCGCGTACTGTTGACCAGCGCTGGCTTGGTGACCGCTGTACTGTTGACCAGCGCTGGCTTGGTGACCGCTGTACTGTTGACCACCGCTGGCTTGGTGACCGCTGTTCTGCTGGCTGCGGAAGTTCTGCTGGCTACCGAATCCTGTGGTGAAAATAATAAAAAAATTATGAACATATCTCTTGATTTAGCATTAATGTTACTGATAGTTTGTTTAGCTAAGTATCAAAACTTCATTCATTTCTAACGAAAAGATTAACAAATAAGAGAAAGAACTGCCCGACAACACAGGACACAATGTCCTGGCGCCAGAAAATTAGGAGAGCCGACACCAAATAAAGTAGGAAAGTGCTGCGAAGAAGCAGAGTTATTAAACATAGATAATCCCCGAAATGTCCCTTTACCACTTCATAGATAAAGTAGGGAAAGAAGAAGTGGCAATTCATATTCCATATATTTTTTGTAACCGTGATAATGAAAAAAAAAAGATTTTTTAAATTAAATATAAAAATAACGCGGTTTATTTCAATAAACCACGTTTTTAAGATCAAGCTCCTCTTAGTGTGATCGTTAATCACACTAATATCGAAAAGCCATAAAAACATCACAATATTGGTTTAAAAGTAATAATTAAAACCGCAATATTTTATTTCAATAATTAACATTCCGATGCAAATGGTTTTATTGCCATTGACCGCGATTAATTCAATATTTTTTTTATATATGTTGTAACATTATATAATTTTAAGATCACATCTTCACAATTTTTTGTAGTGATTTTTAACCAATATGAGAAAGTGTTGTAACCCTTTAGGAGCTTATTTGTTTAACTTTAGGCTTTCAGAACGTGCCAATATCAACAATATATGAAAATACCAAAATACTGGTTTAAATCAAAACTTTTGGCTTCACCGTAGTCGGGTGAAAAAAAAATTAGTTTCATTAGGTCTGGTGAGACTTACCGTGCAGAGAACCATCGAACTGGGATCCACCGTTGCCAGCTGAAGGTCCGTGGTCAGGAGGCAGGTACTGGTTGGAGGTGGGGCCAGCGAAGTTACCGCCAGCGTTGTGACCATGCAGACCAGCGTTGCGACCGTTCAGACCAGCTCCAGCAGCGCCAAAGGCACCAGAGTTAGCGCCGAAGGATCCGTGGGAGCTGGGAGAACCGAAGCCTCCGTTGGAACCGAAGGAGGACCTGGCGACGCCGATGGAGTTGTCAGGAGGAAGGTAAGAGCGTTCCAGGTGTTCCAGGCGACCTGCGGCGGCCACAGCGACGAGGGCAGCGATGACGAACTGTAGAGACAGAACACATATTATTATGGATGGATGGATGCCAAAATTATGACAAACATTCGAATTTATTGTCTAGAGGTGTGATGAAATAGAAAGATTGAACTACGGTAATATTTAGTCAATCGCTGAAGATGATGTTGAATTTTGAACAATTTCCTAAACTTGAACTGTTGAAAAATATGTTATTTTATAAACAAATTTTTAATATAATAAATATTCGAATTGGAAAATGGAGTGGCAATTCTTAATAAAAAGGAAAACAAAGCTAAATTATATTTAACTAGGTCCTATGTCAAATATTTTGTACTAAACAAAAGATAATTACCAGTTTCATTTTGTATAGTAGTTGACGGAACACTCAAAACCTAATGAGTATGAAGCTCAAGTTGAACTGTGATGCTGCGAGTCGACTGACCTATTATATACCATCTGCTGCCGATCCTGAACACATGCATCTGACGTCATTTCATAGCTTAGATAATGAAGCAAAGCTATGATACTTCATATAATTAGATTGAAGCTTTTTTGAGCTACCGAACGTGATCGACCTCGTATGTCAAATCTCGGTGTATTTTTTCAAGGATTCCATTAAGTTGGTATGGGGCAAAGGACCATTGATTAGTGTTTTAGCGCCAGATTAGAGTACTCGATATATTTTTAGATTTTGATTTTGAGATAAATGTTGAGTGCTATGTAAAAGATAGAATAGGTAAGTATTTATTGATTAAGTAACCATATTAGGAAGAAGAAAAACTAGCTAAGATTCTTAATAATATACCGGATTATTGTTCTCCAATACCTTTACATAAAGAGTATTTTTATATTAATCTACAAAAATATGTAAGTGTTTTCTTTCTCCTATTAAATTCTGAGGATTACGAATGAATCGCAAACTGCATATTACCATAATTTTGCAAAAGCATGAAGAATCGGCCCTCATTTAGTTTTGTAAGTGTGGTTAAAGAAATTGCAATTAATAACTTTTTGTAGCAATTATATCAGACTCATTAATTTCAATGCTTTTTATTCTAATATACCAACAACAAGTTACAGGTTACAGCTTCATTAAAAATCATATTTATAATAAAAACTTCTAATTTCGTACACGAGTCATCATGAATCGGTAACATACAAACGAAAGTCTGAATTGATTCAAATCAGTTCACTGTCTGGGTCGTGATCTTGAATGTTTGATTGCATTGCGTGTATCGATATCATTATTACTTCGTGCGTCTCGTATATTAGTTGCTCATGTTCTTGTACAGATGAGGCGTTTTATGTGCCAATTATTAGATTCTTTATGTACTAACTTCTGCCCACGGCTTCGCCCGCATCTGTGCAAAGTGTTTTGTTATTCCAAGGAAGCTAACTACCGATACGAAAAGTATCCTGTTTCCTTATCTAGTCAATTGGTATGGTTTAGACATGAAACGTTACAGACACACTAAGTATGTACATATATAATTAGACAGCATCACCATTAATTCTATCATAATAATTCATAATTAGACGCACGATGGTAATAGAGAAAATGAAAAAATATATTTAGTCCCCACTTCTGAACTTTGATGCCTTTTATCTTGATGAATTATTATTGTTTTGAAAAAGCAAAAAATACGTGTCCAATATTTTTTGATAATTTAACTATTTAAAACTTTCAAACTGACGAACCTCCATAATAATGTTCATCTACCCTTCCTTATTGCTCACATTTGTTAAAGGTGGAACTCCAGTCTAAAGTTTCAAGCGCCTAGAATCATCGGCTGAGGATGTGCATTGTTTGTCAGTGAATTTCTGAATTTTAACAAGTTGTATATAGTAATTAATCACAAAGTTATACTCCTAAAAAAATGACATGCACACAAAAAATATTAAAGTCTTGGCGTGTTGATGGATCCTCTCTATGGGGTATTACAGCTAATTGGTTGCCAGATTACTCTATCATTTGTCAATCGTCAAAGTCACACCGTGTACCAGTCAGCGTTGAGGTTAATCGCGTAGGTGAAATAGACAAAACATCTTTGCACTGAGCGTATGTTAAATTTACTTAGATACTGCGTGAATGTATACGTGTGTATGCTATTGTTGCATAGACGGCGTCTAAGCTACGTGTACGTTAAAACAAACGTCCACAGACTAACGTCAGTTGCAAAGACATCTTTACATATAACAATCGATCTGTCAAGCCTCTTTCCAACTTTGTTGGGGTCGGCTTTCAGTATAACCAGATGTAGCTGAATATTAGTATAATATTAGTATTTTATATGGATTGACTGCCTATGCCTAGAAAAGAAAGAAAAGAACTAATAAAAACTTAAATACAATAAATACAATAAGTATGCGTCATAACTGTGCAAATCGGTCATCACAGCACTGGTTCTCAGCGATAGCCGGTGTCGACTAGATGACTCCGAACCACGACTTCCACAACCCAGTAACTGGGTACCACGATACCGCTTGGCAAGGTTGATGTAAGATTTTCTGGTTTCTGGCGACCACAACGGGACAGTTAAAAATCTACAAATGATAGCATCGATTCCGGACCAACAACTTAACGTTTGATTTGAGGTACGGAAAAGTCTTGTACAGGGTACACCCTGTACAAAAAATCGTGTATTCGATTCCATTCTGAACCAAGCTTTGAATACTTTCAAATACCGTGTGATCTATTACTCAAGTATCTATTAATCTAGACACAAAACAGATCATCTAGATAAGGTGATTGATTTTATTGTTTTTAAAGTTCATACCATGTAAGGCTAATTTTGTATCTTTAGAAGGCAGTTACAGCATTAATGTGGAAAATATAATTAGTGCCTTGGTAGATCCTGGTCGAAAGTTGCCTTTAGTAACATTTTGTTAACCTTTTAGCTTGTTCGTCTTGATAATTGGGTTTTACCATCTCATTGAAATAATCCGCTTCATGAAAGCGTACATTTTAGCACTAAGTAGACGCTACTATAGTTTTACTTATGTTCTTTTTATAGCGCCGGATTTTGTGGCTAAAACACAGTGAGTCACATAATGCAGCAAACGTCAACTCGGCAGGCCGTTTCGGTAAGTTAAGGGTACACTAGTCGAAAATCCTTCCATACAAACGTAGTCTGGCTTTTACTCCACTGTTTGACGATGTACGTTCAAAATAAAAAAACGAAAAAACCGGCCAAGTGCGAGTCTGACTCGCACACGAAGGGTTCCGTACCATTATCGCAAAACACTGCATAAAAATCACGTTTGTTGTATGGGAGCCCCCCTTAATTTATTTTATTTAAATTTATTAATTATTATTTTTTGAAGTAAATATACAACTAAACATTCTGTGAATATTTCAAGCGTCTACCTGTTGTCGTTATTAATATCAAGCAAAAAACGGCAAAAATATCACGTTTGTTGTATGGGAGCCCCCCTTTCATATTTACTTTATACTGTTTTTAGTATTTGTTGTTATAGCGGCAACAGAAATACATCATCTGTGAAAATTTCAACTGTCTAGCTATCACGGTTCATGAGATACAGCCTGGAGACAGACGGACAGACGGATCGCGAAGTCTTAGTAATAGGGTCCCGTTTTTACCCTTTGGGTACGGAACCCTAAAAATGATATCAATTTGTCTCATCATTATCTAGCCCTGTATGGAAGCAAAAAGTAAAAAAAAAAATTACTTGAAAGTTATGAGCTTCGAAAGTTCCATATTTTAACACTAATTTTAACGCATCTTTGGGCGCAAATAAGTACGAGGAAGAAAAATTTAAAAACGGCCTCCATACAGGGATAGATTTGTAGTTCAACAATGCATTTAATTATATTTTGAACAGATACATTCAGTCGTTTTTTCATGATATCCAGACACCCAAAGGTCTGTTTATAAAATTTCGCGCGCTCGATTTCGTTCTAAATCATCATCCATTTCGCTACAAATTTGCAAAAGTGTGTGTATTCGTACGCGTACTAGCTTCTTACTGCTAATAACAGCATCTATCTGTTCCACACGTGTTGTCGGTTGATATCGCACGCATTTTAACCCCGCGCACAAAATAGTTCGTGCCGTCGACTAGTGTAACCTTAACGGGATCATATAGATTAATTTTTAAAAGAGCAGTGCTGGCCCTGTTGTAACGGCCCCGACGAACTTGTCGTAGGTCGTGTTCGAACCGAAGCAGGCGCTTTCAACATCATCATCATTACAGCAGAATGACGTCCACTGCTGGACATAGGCCTCCTCCAAGCATTGCCACACTGGTTAGTCATGTGCATTTTGAATCTACCGGACTCCCGCAGCCTTGACCAGGCGCTTTACTTTGTGTAAATTATTTAATCACCACTTCTCTAAAAACGGTGAAGGAAAACATCGTGACACTTCTCTAAAAACGGCATGTCCTAGAACCAAATATTCAAAAACATGTGACATCCACCAACTTGCGTGGTGGTTTACGGCCCATTCCCTCTCACAGAGAGGAGGCCTGTGTCCCAGCAGTGGGCACATTAATAGGCTGATGATGATGAATTTTTAAAAGATTAACTTACAATAATATTAAACCCGGCAAAGTGGCAAGAGTGAAAGAAGGCCTAAGTTTACAGTGGGAAACATCCTTACTAAAGCATCCTGCATTGAATTGAAATAAAATTACAAACCCAAATGCAAAACTTACTTACTCACTTTCGCATTACCCAATAATTTGTATATTTTCTAACTCTGTATGACTTACACAACGGCACAACAACATAAAATTAACTAACTCATGAGGTTTTCCTGATTAGGCACGTTTTTCTTAGTTCTTCAAGTCATTAGGTAGTCAAGTCAGTAGTTGTAAAACCAGAAGTCTAGAACTGATTACGAGGAAATATTGAGGAAGTATTAAATATAAGTCTTTTGTTGAACAACTTACGAGCTAAGCTCAATTAATGGGTTGCTCATGCAGAGATGTGATCTCTTTGTAATCATTAAGTAAGTATACATGTATGCAGCGAAGTTATATTATTTAGTTCAGAAAGGTGGTTCGATCTTCAAAATCTTCGATAAGCAACTCTGTACCTTAGAAGCCGTTAAGCCGTTAAGCCGTTGGTTCCAGCCGCTGTCATTGATAGATCTCCGATACTACGGTCGACGACACAATCGGAAGCCAGAAAATTGGACAAACTTTCTTACTAAGGAGTATCGAGTTACTTAGTTACTTGTTTGTCGATAAGCATTCGCTCCATGTAAAATACGGGTTTATTCAATTGCACCCGATTAGTGACTCAAGACTTTAGAATAAAAGAGATATAGGCATTTCGCGTAATAAACACTAAATAAACACTGAAAGTCTATGACCAGTGTGTGTTGCCAGTGATCACCTATGGGACCTAGACGTGGTCACTCACAATGGGCCTTATCAGAAAGCTTAAAGTCACCCAAAGGGCAATGAAGAGGGGATCCGCAGGAGAACCAAAGTTACGGACATAGCCCGAAGAATTGCCAACTTAGGTGGCAGTGGGCAGGGCACATTGCTCGCAGAACGGATGGCCGATGGGACCGAAAAGTTCTGAAATGGCGACCGCGAACCGGAAGACGATATGTTGGAAGGCCTCCCACTAGGTATACCGATGACCTGGTTAAAGTTGCGTGAAGGCGCTGAATGCGAGACGCACGGGATCGGTCAATGTGGCGACGCCTGGGGGAGGCCTATGTCCAGTGGACGTTTTTTGGCTGAAATGATGTTGAAAATAAGAAAATAATTAAATTACTTATACCCAATCCAAAGTAGGTGGCATTCGTCGTGTTTTTATTACAAAACTTTAATCAAAATGCAAATCAGCAGAGTGTTTTTAACCCCCGACGGAAAAAGAGGGGTCTTATAAGTTTGACGTGTGTTGCTGTGTATCTTGTATTTGTGTGTCTGTCTGTGGCTTCTAAGCGCCTAAACGGATGAACAGATTATGATTTAGTTGTTTTTTTGTTTGAAAGGTGACTTTGGCGAGAGTGTTTTAGCTATGTTTGAATAAAATCGGTTTAGCCGTTCAAAAGTTATTCGCATTATACTCTTTGAATCTGGCTTTTTTCGCAAGATATCGTGTCATTATTATTAAGTGTTTCGATAGTTTGTCGATTGAAGCGTGTCTGCTACTAGGTATATTATATATAGTTTAAAAAACTTGAAATAAATTTAAAATAGGGGGTTTTTTAAATTTGTAATTTAATCTATTCTTTATAAATAAAGAATATATTAATTTTACTCATCCAAGGAATCCTCAAAAAACCGGGCGTCATTAAATTCAACCTGATTTCTTTTCGTGACTGACGGAGTCTTAGTGTAAATAGATTCTATCATACTAAGCAGAAGGCAACTTGGCGGTAAAAAAATATTAATTATACATACTGATTCATAGATAATGCTTAAAATTATAAAAAACATGGATTGATTAACTAGACACGACCTTAACACTAGTTTTTGAAGCACTAGCTCTTAATTTAATACCTAACTTTTTCAGTAGCGACAAGGAAGCAACATTGAATCCGTGAGGTACCATATATTTTATCTATTTATAGATTGATGATAAACTTTATCTAATTTAAAGCAGCAATAGAAAATACGGACGTTTGCCTTTTTTTTCGGACAAGCCTGCCACACTATTTCCGATTACAGCAACTCCTGAATGCTAGATTCAATGGTGGCGACCACGAGAAGATGATGTATATGGCATTTGCACAGCAGTGGACTTCATTTGGTCGAAAGGACGATAGAGAACGCGGTAGAGGCTCACCCCGCATAAAGCATCTCCAATTTTTTTTTTTTTTTTGGTTTGGAAATCATCCAATGACTTCTCCCGCTCTGGGTGAAGCGGGAGGGCGTGTCAAACTTTTACTGACTAAAACCCACCCGTGTTCCTTCAGTTGCTTGTGCCAGGGCCACGGTAACTCTCTTTCAAAATTATCCGCGACCCAGACAGGCATCGGCCCTATCGGACCCCGTCACTGTGTTGACATCTCTTTGAGGCGCCCGTGGAACACTTCGCGCCATAAAGTCAGGCTTGGTCCTTATCGGACGGCGAGCTACCTATTACTTTCCGTCCGCAAGCCCGTGCCTACGGTGGCCGGGAATCGGCTTGTGACTCCCGACGCCCGGGTCGTCTCCTGCGCATCTCCACATGAGCATCTCCACCCTGGAAAAGACACCCTTGAGAAGAAAAGCACATATCAAAATTACCGTATGTGAAATAACTCAGGTGTCATTAATTCAGATGCCGTGCAAGTTCTGACTGTTGGGTATGTTCAAAGAATCTGCTATCCTTGAGTCCTGGCCCCACCCTTCTTTTCATCAACGGTCTTTTTTGCTAGAATCTTTTTTTGTTATTCAAGTCAGTCTGTTAGGTATATCCAAGCACAGTAATAATAGTATCAAATATAAGTAAAGTGTTAAACGTTTTTTATCTCAATTAACTCAAAAACTGAAGATGCCAGTGTCTCGTCGTGTGCCCGACAACCAAAGGTTAATGAATATTTTTTTGCGAATGTACTACACTATGTTACTAATGTATACGTGTAAAGTAGATTCCGTAAGTACATAGGCACTTAACTAGTAGGCGTTGTATGTGTCCGGTCACGAATCTGAGAAGTTACTTGGATGATGATGCTTCCTGTTTTTATCTGACTTCAAAAAAGAGGAGGTTCTTAATTCAACAGTATTTAAAAAAAACAATATCATTTTTAAATTTCACGTAGGTCTACATGGACACTTATAAAACGTCGACAAAAGGTGCACGGTTCAGGTTGGTCGTTTCCTATGGAGAAGAACCGACAACAAACTCCACGGTTAATCTTTTAAAATGGTTTAGTTTTACAATATTTCCATGTTACAGCATTACGAGTAGTACTTAGATATGGGGGGACAACGTAGGCCCGACAATAAGACGTAAGAAACTAAAAAAATTAAAGATTATATATTATATAAACAAAAGAAAGTAAAACGAGATAAAATGTTAACATAATAATGTTAACATTTTATCTCGTTCGATAAAACATAGATGCTTGTTGCATCTAGAAGGCCTACATTCACACATTCACAAAACAATCGGTAAAACAATAACAAGACTAAATCTAAAGGTACCTTTGAAGTTCGGAAGGCTCCTAGCTAATCATTAAAGGGACTTCTTCCTATTTTTACCCGACTGCCGAAGGAGGGTAATGTGTTTATTTTAATAATATAGAGCTTCATATAATTAAAAAAAAAAACTGATTAGTTAGGTAATCGATTTTCGAGTGCGTCACGATTGCTCGAATTATTAACGGTTTGTCGATTAATACAATTCAAACTTCAGAAAGGCTGATCGGTACATAAATTCAGTCAGCAATAACGCAGAGCTGTCAAATCTCACTTAAGAATAGAAACAAAGATGTCAGTGATGCTATGCTAAAATGCTATGGCCAACCAAATCGCTCAATCACAATCAGCCTTTTAAAGTTCCCACTCCTGGGACACAGGCCTCCTCTCTTTGAGAGGGAATGGACCTTAATCCACCACGTGAGCCCGGTGCGGGTTGGTCGATGTCACATATCTCGAATTTTTTGTTCTAGGACATGCCGGTTTCCTCACGATGTTTTCCTTCTCCCTTTTTAGCGCAGTGGTGATGAAATAATTTACACAAAGTAATGTTTGGGTTTTAACCCACGACACTTAAGTCGGGGCCGTAACCATTGAGCTACAACTGAATGTTCTAAATCGCACAATAATAGGAGCTGTTTCAATCTCACATTTTTTTGCTACTTATTCAATTCTACAGGATCCAGGGGATAAGCCTCTGCTGCCCATATTTTAATGAAAATGATATGAAAACGATTTCCGCAAAAACCTGAGTAAATCCTGCTGTGAGTTGATAAAAAATTCGTATTCATAAAATTTACTTGATTGAATTATACAAAAATATGTAGTTTTCCAAATGCGTGACTTATTTTTGTTGATTTAGACACGGAATTTATGAAAATCTTGATTTTATTTAACTTAAATGCATCCAACATCTTCCTTTGCATTGTTTATTTTAGTTTTTGTATATGATCCATTAGTTCAATCTTTAGTTTTGCTACGCCTATTATTTTCAAACTTCTGTTTCCTAGGTTTATACAAGGTGTTGCTGAAAGATAAATAATATTCATATAGGAAATGAAAATTCGAGTGCCTCATCGGTATGGTTATTACTGTAAACCCCGAAGTACGGTAAAATCTAGGATTTACCGGTAAAAATTAAGATTTACCAAGGCTTACCGAAAAAAGTTCGAAATAAACTATAATAATCTCACTCATTTCGGGTTTTTTACCAGTAATCACATGGACAATCTTAGGATTTCTATGAGAGATTTGCAAATCCTGAATTTTTTTTGAATGAGGCATTCAAAATGTGAAAGAAGATATCATGTGAGTATAATGCTGTTAATTATTGGTAATTAAAATCCCAGATTAAATAATAAGATCAATTAATGGGAGCTAAACAATATTATTAGGAAGAATTACAAGTCTTAGAGGAAAAACCCAAGAGTTACCGTGTGATTGCTTGTAAAAGCCCGATAATAGCGATTACCATAGATCATTTCGGTATTTGCGGCAATGGAGAGGGCTATGCTCGGAATTTTCTTGCGTGATCACGTCAGAAATGATGATATCCGCAGGAGAAAAAATAAATATTGGACACGTATTATTTCTTTTGTCACGTTAACAAACAATTATGACGATACAGTGCGTTTAAATATCGCATGACGTCACGCCTTGGTACACTTTTTACAAAAAAGTGACGTCACAAGCCCCACTCCTGAATTTTGATGCGTTGTACTTGGCGCATCACGTTTTCTTTTTCCATACCGTTCTGTCCCCCGTCACGCTATCCCTTTTCTTTCATATCACTCCTCACACAGTCCATCCATCTTTTCTTTGGCCGTCCCCTCCCTTTTCATCCATCCATATTTAAATTCATAACTCTTCGTAACTTTTCATCCCTCCTCATCAGATGACCATACCAGGACAAACGGTTTCCTTTCAACTTTTCTGTCACTGGCGCCACTTTCAAACTTCCTCTGATATACTCATTTCTCACTTTATCCATTCTCGTCACTCCGCACATCCATCTCAAAATTCTCATCTCTGCTACATGCAATCTCTTTTCATACATCTTTTTCACAACCCAACATTCTGATCCATACAGTACGACAGGTCTAATCACAGACTTGTAAATTTTCCCCTTTAACTTGAGGGGCATCCGTGGGTCGTTTTAGTTTTTTAGTATGTATTAAATTTATTCACTCTGTGTTGTACACGTATCTGTTTAGTTTATTCAGTATTAAAGAATTTTAAATATTAAGTGTTATTAAACTTGCACAGTCCTCATATGCAAATTTTCTTTAACAGTAGTTTTGCTGTTAGAGATCACAATTAAAGGTTAAGCTCGCATTTGTACATAAGCTGTCCCTTGTATTTGTATCTTTATTTATGTTACGAGTACAATAAAGAATAAGAATTGGATATGCTGCGCAGATCCATCCAAATAAATTATTGGCAAAAGTGCAGAATCCATGATGATATAAGGGTACTCAATTTCATAATAATTTAACACCAATATGACAGCACTAAAAATAAACATGGCGTTATACATTTTAATTTGTAGGGTTCTTTTTATAAATATTACGATTACCGATGATCGATACTATCAATTAATCGTTTACCAGCAAAAAGTTTATTGAGAAAAATTACATGATTAATTATCTCTTAAGCACATTATGATGTTGCAAAATTATAATGTAGATATTTTTTTAAATAATTATTAGAACATCTTCTATTTTATAACACTTCTGTCAACAGTACCAATTTTTTATCGAATATCGTAAGTCGAATCGTTTTCCGTGTACGTAATGGTCCCACGGTTTAATTAACAGCTCTTGATGGGATCAATTAACGATTTTTTATCGATCAATCGGTTCATGATCGGTTGTTTATGAGGATGTCGTGAATATCTGAAGGCTCCAAAGTAGACGGAACTGTTTCGTTTATAAATGATGGGGCAGTGGATCACTTTGATTGAGTTTGGACACTTGTGGGTGAGGGTGGACCTCGAAGTTCGCAAGTCTTTTGTTAACAAGTTGCCACAAAAGGATTGACTATACAAACAAAATCGGAAAGATGAGTGGTGCTGGTGGGATGCAGCCTGTCATCGGATTTAACTTGAAACTTAGCCTTTTAAAGCTCTTTTCATGATCTAGTATCTAAGGACTACTGGTGGGTTTGTACGAATATAAAACAATAAATAAATAAAGATTGAACTTATTTGCCAATTGTTAGACGTTTGGTTAATGGCTTTACAGACATGGTACAATGATGCAAATATAGGTTTTCATTAAAATTATTCTATAATTGTTTAACAATTTCCATGATAACGCGTTGTCGCATCGTCGTATTGCGCTAGTCGGCATACTGAATGGCGCGATGCGGCGCGGCGATGGATCCGATTCACTGAAAGTTGCTCTCGGTTGGTTTTTGTCATTAACACGTGATTCTAACAATTTGAGAATTTTTAAAAAAATATGGCGGTGATCGGACTACACTAATGACGCCGAAACACTGTATCTTACCATTAGCTATTGGTTAAAACTACACCTGGTTTTATTGAACTAAAAAAAGCATAGCAACACATACAATTTAACCTCTCCTTAGGAATAGTCTGGCTTAATGGTTGATTGGAAATTGGCAAACGGTTCGTTTCATCTTTAACTTTGAAATAGTAAGTCTGGTCAATTACAGAGGCCTATAGTTGGTTAAATGGGTAACCCATAAAACTTAATCCTTCTTTGGTTATATAGCTAATAATTATTGCCTGTAAATATCAATCCGATTTGATTGATGTTACCCTTTCAAACATATTCTATCCTTTTTAACGTCAAAAGACCCAAAGGTTTCGGAATTGGAAAGGTTGTTTTTGATTTCAAATGGACAACTGTGTTAAACTATAATGTTTTCACTTCTGGAACACACAGGACAGCGAGGGGGACTTCCTCTCTGAGTGAGTGGAGAATGGATGTTATACATATTCGAATTTTGGTTCTAGGAAATGTTGGTCTCTCACAATCGCCAAATCTCACAATCTGCCTTTGGTAGGTACCATTTTTTTGTGTTATAGACACCGACTTCCAAAAATAAAGTTATTTTTCAATTTGTAGTCTTTTTATTTGGAAGTCGGTAGTATTTTTTTGTAAAAAGCTTTTTATTTTTCACTTTTTAGTTGTACAAGTTGTTTAGTAAGGTACCTATAACGCCAAAATAGTTTACCAGAATATCATGAAACTGGAGTATTACCGGTGAAATAAGAGATCTGCGTACCCCTTTAGAGTGTACTGGCGTGATGTTATGTTATGAAATGGCGTAAACAATAAACAGACATGCGATTGCAGCAATTCCGAGAGATTTGCCGTAATTTATTGAAGAGTTCTGTTGTATATCTTCGAAGTCCTTCATCAGATCTTCACCAAATTAAAATGGGACCAATTTCGAAACATACTCTTTCAAACAAAAAAAGAATTTTCAAAATCGGTCCAAAATTGACGGAGATATGTGTGAAAATACACAAAAAAAAAAAAAAAAAAACAAACAAACATAATGTCGAATATAGAACCTCCTCCTTTTTGGTAAGTCGGTTAAAAATCACGCCAGTACGCTCTAAAGGGGTAATGCGGATGTGTACAGTTCACCTTGGTACACTCTCATTTCACCGGTTATGTTCAGTTTCAAGATTTTCGGGTAATCGGGTGCACGGTTGGTGCAGTGGTTGAGCGATTGACTGCTGCACTGCGTGTCGCGGGTTCGATTCCCGCACGGAACAAATATTTGTATGATCTACAGATAGTTGTTCCGGTTCTGGGTGTTGTGTATGTGAGTTTATTATGTTTGTAAACGCACCCACGATACAGGAAGAAATTCCTAGTGCGGAGCAACGTTTTTTTTAAAAAAAGAAGAAAATGAACCTATTCTAGCATTATAGGTACCTTACTAAACTACTTTTTACAAAAAATACTACCAACAGTTTTTTTTTTTTAACGATAATAAGAAAACTACAAAGTGAAAAATAACTTTATTTTTGGAAGTCGGTGTCCATTACGCAAAAAATTGGTACCTACCGACACACACCGACTTCCAAAAATAAAGTTATTTTTCACTTTGTAGTTTTCTTATTTGGAAGTCGGTATTATTTTTTGTAAAAATGTTTTTTTTTATTATAAAAATACTCGTGGAACTGGCTGGGTTCGAACTCACAACCTTTGCTCTTCTTACAAGACTTAGGTCCAATTAAATTGGGCCCAACGTTCATTTGTTGAATATGGAACCCTCGAAACGAAGCACCAAAGTCAATCACGTACTTAATTGCGCCAATTCGGGTCATAAAACCTAGTACCCCATGCCAAAAACCTCGCAAACTTGCAAGTTTCCCAGGCCTCTGCTACGTGCAAAAATCAGACCTACGACCTACGTGCAAATCTTAAACAAATAGACCTCAAACCTTGACAGTAGACGTGCGGCTATAAAAGGATTAATTAAATTAGCAATAATATGAGTACGATGAGTACTAAACTTTATCTGATTCTGAGTAAATGATGTTAGTTGCTCGTGATGATTTTAATAGGATTTGGCCTAGATTTGTTTTTATTGTGAGTCCTAATAATAGCTAGCTGATGATGGATGGGCATTATTTATTAACTGACTTTATGCAACGAAAAACCAGTGTACAAAGGCAGATTTAACGCATTAGGCATTTTTGGCCGGTCGACTTCAAGGTGGTGTCTGTCATTTAAAGATCTTTGACAGTCGCTACGGATAGTCAGAAGCTTGAGATCTGACACCAGTCTTGCCAAGGGGTACCGTGATACCCAGAGTTACTCGGCTATGAAGGTCAGATAGGCAGTCGCTCCATCTAAAACACTGGTACTCAGCTGAATCCGGTAAGACTGGAAGCCGACCCCAATATAGTTGGGAAAAGGCTAGGCAGAAGAAGATGACTTCAAGGTGGTGGTGTTGCCATTTTTTTTTAAGTGCAAAGAAACAGCGCTAAAAACCCAAAATAGGTATCATATTCTTTGTAGACATCATATTCTTTAGGGCTTCCTCAACTATCTAGATATAGCGAATCAGTGTTTAACGCGTGTTCGTAAATGATTGCCCAGGAAAAAACTCGTTCTTGAGTAGCGGAAGAATTTCCTAGTGAGACATCTTTGGTATTATATTTATTTTGTAATTAATATACACACAGTATAATACATGGAGTGCAACGGTACCCACACGTATCACTACTTATTTCTGAATTAAAACGAAAAATTAAAAAGAATTGAGATAGTAACACTTCAATGAAATTCACATTTGTGTCACAAATAAATACATTATAATTTGAATAAAATCGTTTGTTGATAGCACATGACTTCAAATCCTCATCCCGACTGAAACCTCTCAAATAATGTATCCAGATCTACATCATCCAGAGTCCTTAGAAAAATTACATTCGATCAACGAAAGTGTCTTGTGTATTGATATCGCGACGCCTGTATGAATGCGATTACCAAGCGCTATCAAAATGTCACTTTATCAATCCTTTACATTGGCATTACGACCATCGCCATATCATACGAGGGGCAATAATTGCACCCCCTTAGGAATTCTATTTGTTTTTGCCTAATGCAAAGGGTCCACTCACTTAACAAATATAACCGTTGTTGGTTTCCTAATTTTGATCGCTCTGCCGTGCACAACGTGTACCGTAGAGCTATCGTTTATCAGTCCCATGAGACTAAAAACGTATTTTTGTAGCTCTTAAATCTTTCTTCTTAGATTGTCACGACTTTAGTAATCGATTTTTCAAGTACTTCCTGGCCATCCGATTAAGGTTTGGTTTGGCTTGGCGTACTTATGTAACTTTGGAAACATTGAAATAACATGGCACTATGAAGCTGGAGAGTGGCCATTGAAACTCCTCAACCGTTGTCGATACCAAGATAGCATCATCGCGTTTGGATTCATTAGATGTGTGTATTGACACAGATAATATAATACTAGCATACACATGCTTCATCCCATATAAAGAAACCGTGCCGACGTAACTAGCGTTTTTCATCTGATTATACCGATTATTTTTTGTAAATCGATCGCGTTCGGTTTCGTTCAACGGCGATAGATAGATCACCATCTATATCCGTGGAACGGAACCGAACGCGATCGATGTACAAAAAATAATCAGTATAATCAGTACAGTACGTCGGCACGGTTTCTTTGTATGGGATGAGACACCACTGGTATTGACAAGTGATAGTACATTTATTACCATTCAATTATTTATTTTATTCTGTTGTTCTAATCTATATAATAACTTTGTTTACGAGTTTTATTTATTGTACAGAGCTCGTCCCAAGTAGCACAAAACTGCATTATAGGATGTCACAAAGGGTAACATCGGTAACTTTAGCATTTATGAAGACTTATTACAGTACAATCGAACTGCAATAGCTGAAAATTACGCTTTCGTCTGTATAAAAATGCTTTTATGCGTCACGGAGACAACACTGTAATGCTGCAAGCGTTAATATAGGTATGCAGTTCAGTATTGGTACTGTAAGCTGCAATTAAGCATTTTTATGGACTTTAACTCAGCAATATTCTGAATTGAAGGCCACAAGTGTACCCTTAGACCGCTTGCATTTTAAGAAAGAACATGTGAGCTACTATAATGCAATCAGTTAGTCTGTGACTTCAATTAACAATGATATAATGCTGCACATAGTTGAACTTTAGTAGTGTTAATCAGCTTGTTACACGCAATCTTATAATAGCACTTATATAGCCCACATGATCACTATGGGTGAACTTATATGATGCTAAATTACAGCAAACTGCTATAAATTAGCTCACACGTTACCTATGATCCCGGTTAGAGCTGAATACGTGTACTAGCGTCGGCAATTAATTTACTAATGCAGTTAAATAAGATCTTGTAGACTTATCTTTTCAGCACCCCAGTTTGCAAAAAAATATTACGAAAATCGGAGGAGTGTTTCTTGGGATGATGTAGGTAAACAAATAACATAAAAGGATTGACACAACAGACGTATAATTTTGTAAAATAAATCCATGGATCCCTAGAATTCCTGCTGAGACTTTAGTGGTTCACTGTTGATTACCAACAATATTTGCGTACATGTTACCCAATATCAAGCTTTACAGGAATCTGTGGCTGACTTGATTCACACATGAACTACTCGTATCAGCTCGTTGCTGATTTATGTACCAATAGTGGATACTTAAACAGCACATACCGCTTAATTGTGTTTAATACAGTGCACATTGCTTGTCTGCCATTTTTTAGGTTCTAACCTATGTAAAATAATATATTTTTATTTTTATTAGTGCCTCAGCTTAGGTACTGAAAGTCAAAGCGTGATGCTACCAATAGAGTACCTAATTAGTTCTCACAAAATGAGATCAGCACATAGACAGATTACAAAATCGTGAACACACGGTATCTGATAAAAAACAAATGCAGTCAGATACATATTGTTCATTTGCCAAATTGATATGATACTCAGACCTTCGTTGGTGACCTACTTTGCAACAAAGATGCAGACCAATTTAGTTATGATCACGATAATTATTGTGAAGTTGCTATATACGTGATTTAAATACAACATTGGCAAATTAGCGTAGGCCTTCTCTTAGCAAAATGATTGATTGCCAAAGATAACTCTTATCATCATCATCATTTTTATGTTTTTGTTTTTAATGTTCCCACTGCTGGGACATAGGCCTCCTCTCTGTGAGAGACGGTATGGGTAATGATACACCACGCGGGCCCATTACGGGTTGGTGGATGTCAAAAGTCTTCGAATTTTTAGTTCTAGGACATGCTGGTTTCCTCACGATGTTTTCCTTCACCGTTTTTAGAGCAGTGGTGATGAAATAATTTACACAAAGTAATGCGCCTGTTTGGGTTCGAACCACAGTACAGAACAAACGCCTTCTACAGTCTCTGTTCTGTGGTTCGAACCCACGACTTACGACACGTATGTCGAGGCCGTTACCACTGAACCACCACTTATCTCTCATATCTACCTACAAAAGAACTTTTTTTTTTTTTTTATCTATTATAGGCTCGCGCTTGACCACTATCTCACCTGATGGTAAGCGAAGATGTGGTCTACGATGGAGCACGCTTGCCTAGTAGTAACCTATTCACTCTTGACTTAAAGACCCCTAGATTGTAGCTATCGGGAAACACAGACTCCGGCAGGGAATTCCACTCCTTAGCTGTACGCATAATAAAAGTATTCTCAAAACGTTTAGTGCGTATAGGTGGGATGTCCACCATGTACCGATGGCGCATCGCCGCACGTCTGGTAGTCCGATGATGAAAAGGGCTGGGCGGAATTAGATCATGCAATTCCATCGCACACTCCCCGAAATGTACTATTGCTGAAGTTAGACGTTACTTCAGACAGTCGATCTTTGTGCTGTGTTTTGTTCTAGCTAAATATCTAAAGGGCTATGATCTGATGTCTGTATGGACTAAGTACCATTTACTAAGGGTTATGATGATGAATACATAAATTGATCTACAGTCTGAGGCCTAAAATAAAGCTTAATTATATAGATTACTAAAAGCTTTCCCAAAATTTTAAGTCTATAATACTTGTAAGTTTTCAAAATCGAATCTTTGAGGTTACTGAAGACAGCGCCACGGCGCTATTGGAACTGTTTGCAAACATTGAAACTATCAAAGTGAATGGTACCATCTAGCAGCGCTAACGCAGAGTGATACAAGCTTGCAAAGCTCGAAGCGGTCATAGTTTAGGCTTGAAGCAATAGATGGCGTACAAACCAATATGAAATTATGGTGTGGTGCTTACGTGGAAAATAGGGCACTTAAGTTTAGCGTGGTGGCCCATTGGCCCTCACGTCTTGTTCTTGAGGTCGTGGTTTCAAATCTGCTCAGATTAGTACCGATATGACTTATTCAATTAATATTTTTTAAAGTTATCTTGGGCACTGCTGACATCGGTGAATGAAAATATCGTGAGAAAACCTTAACTAATCTAAACAAATAAATAAAAATAAATATAATAGTATAACATTCTATATTGTAATATCAAAATAACAACGTTTTATTGAAAACATGGACCGATCAAGTGAAAGACTCGTCGTCCTCCAAATTCTACACGGTCGTATCGTATCGTAAGGGACGCGCTGGACAGAAACCGGTGGAGGCGGATCATGGTCAGCATCACCCTGATGCTGACCACGAGTATACACGAGGGGACACGATCCCCAGACATGAGGGACCGACTAAGAGAGAGAAATTGAAAACATGTGAAACATACGGTACTAATAACATATACGCAATTTTTTTAATTTGTGTCTGTCTGTTTGTTCTGAGTAATCCCCGTAATGGCTGGACAGATTTTTACGGCACTTTCACTAGAAGATAGCTGATGTTATAAGGAGTAACATAGGCTACTTTTTATTCCGGAAAAAATCACAACAGCTAGTAGATAATATAAGTTTTAAATTGCCAACCCGCACTGAGCAAACGTGGTGAACAATGCTCGTGACTTCTCTGTATGAGAAGAGGCCTTTCCTGGAGTGGGACAGTGATAGGCTGGTATTATTTAGGCAATCTCACTTCTACAGACTGAAAATAGACGGTGCTTCACTTTAGAACCTTTGTTGGGATAACGCGACGCAGTGGTGCAACCTTATCAAAGCCATTATTTTATTTTTTTAGTGATTTTCCAAAAAGGGTGAGGTTCTATGTTCGACTCTATTTTGTTTTTTTTTTGTTTTCACCGATATCTCCGTCAATTGTGGCCCGATTTTGAAATTTCTTTTTGTTTGAAAGAATTTGATCCCGAATTGGTCCCATTTAAATTTGGTGAAGATCTAATTAAGAACTTCGGAGATATACAACATAACTCTTCAATAAATCGCATGTATGTTTATTGTTTACACCATTACATAATATAACATCACGACGGTACGCTCGAAAGGGGTAAGTAAATGTATACAATTTACCCTGGTATATTCTCGTAACACCGGCTATGTTCCAGTTTCATGTTATTCGCGTAATCTGTTCTGGCATCACTTTAGGCATTATAAGTACCTTACTTACTAACTTGTCCATTATGCTCTTAAACCAATAAGTTAAAAATAAAAACATTGTTACAGAAAAATACAATCGACTTCCAAAATAAAAACCGGCCAAGTGCAAGTCGGACTCGTACACGAAGGGTTCCGTACCATTATCGCAAAACACTGCAAGAAAATCACGTTTGTTGTATGGGAGCCCCCCTTAAATTATTTTATTTTAATTTAATAATGATTATTTTTTGAAGTGAATATACAACTAAACATTTTGTGAATAATTCAAGCGTCTACCTGTTGCCGTTATTAATATCTAGCAAAAAACGGTCAAAAATCACGTTTGTTGTATGGTAGCCCCCATTAATTTATTTTATTTTAATTTAATAATTATTATTTTTTGAAGTGAATATACAACTTAACATTCTGTGAATATTTCAAGCGTCTACCTGTTGTCGTTATTAATATCGAGCAAAAAACGGCAAAAATATCATGTTTGTTGTATGGGAGCTCCCCTTAAATATTTATTTTATGCTGTTTTTAGTATTTGTTGTGATAGAGGCAACAGAAATACATCATCTGTGAAAATGTCAACTGTCTAGCTATCACGGTTCATGAGATACAGCCTGGTGACAGACGTACAGACAGACAGACAGACAGACAGCTAGACAGACAGACAGACGGATCGCGAAGTCCGGGTAATAGGGTCCCGTTTTTACCCTTTGGTAACCCTAAAAACACAACAAAGTGAAAAATAACTTATATTTCGGAAGTCGGTGTTATAAAACGAAGAAACGAAAAAAGGAACACCGTCTTCCAAAATTTAAATTATATTATTTTAAAAATGTTTTTATTTTAATTTTTTTTTCATATAATATTTTTATATATTAAAAAGGTTTTTTATTATCAAAACCATTCTTTTTCTTATAAATTTTTTAACATTATCATCAAATATCCATCGATTCATTAAATGTCCTAAGACGTAACTCAAACACATTGCGATATCGCATTATCATTCAATCCAAGTAAGCCACCGTTGACAAATCTATATTCCCTCAACTACCTGTAATATATTACCATCGATTTGTGTCTCAAACTTAGATAGAAGTGCATCCCATACATAGGCATGATGAGCCCAAAGCCTTGGACATAGGACCAGTTTTTACTAAAGACCTAACATCCAATGTTTGCCTTTTAAAGTCTGTCATATCGTCTAGTTTGTACCTCTTAAAATTCGTACTCGAAACTCGTGTGTCTGTCGGTCTGTCTGTCAGTCACAGCCAAAAAAGTTATTTATGAAAATTGATCATTTCCCCGCCTTATCTTCAAAATTACTGGGCCTATTCTGGTAACCCTAAAAACTTATATGGTAGACGTGAGGCATAAATATTGGATTAGGCTGGATTAGGTATTTTTCGATGCGAGTCCGTACCTAATCCAAAGCGTCGAGGATTAGGTATGGCACAAAATATTCGTACACAGACTACCGGTGAATAACGGTTTCGGTGAAAACAAAACCGTGGGGGATTAAGTTTTAACTTTAATTAGCACTGCCGCCAGCGCCATCTATGTAAAATACCACTGTACTGGTTAGTGTTCTAGCAATTTATGTCGTAACGAATATACGTCGTCGTTAGTTTGACACTCTCGAAGAAACATAATAAAACTTTCAAGTCTTATATTGAAAATAAATGTGTAAAAATCAGAAACTCATGTAATAATATGGGTAAAATGCATGTTTAGGTTTCTATACATAGTAAACCGCTTTTAATGTTAAGCCCATTTTTCGGTAGAAAAGACAAACGTCTTTAAATTTAATTCACGTTTACTTTAAGTACCGTTTGCCCATAAAAAAAACTAAATATAATCCACCGGTCCACAATATATCAGAAACGGAATGTCCATACTCCATGCCAAATATTTCTTACCCAATCCACATACGATGCATAATATCGGTTAGCGGCTATATTGAATAAATATTCGGTTTAGGTAAATGGATTAGGTATTTTTAAATACTAGGATTACGTGGATTAGGTATCGTTTTTACCTAATCCGACCCATGTCTACTATAAGGAGTTTATGTTTTTAAAATAACATGTTAGTTAAACGGTTAAACGATTGTTGTTTACTGTTTTTTAGATATCAGTAGGAGTGCGATTCCAATACCCACTTTATATTTGTATTATTTATAATCAACATGACCTGCAACGGCCATGTTGAATTCAAAAAATTACCAAATGAAATAAAAAAACTGTTCTATAAACATTATTTCAAGCTTACATAGACGTCCACGTAACGAAATGATAGTGTGATCTAATTAGATCACAACGCCATCTAGTTACAAACTCGGAATTAACTATAGTGGTTGCTTCAAAATGTTGCAGATAATTTTATAGTTATCTACCCACCCGTCCCGTAGCTACTAGAGGTAGCTATAGGTAGATTGTGACTGCACTTTTAACCCTTAACTGAACAACATTTTTATTTTATCACTATCGGCGTTGGATTGCAGATGTAAAATGAGAAAAAAAAATAAAAAAAACTTTATCGGCGTGATTAATATGTATATACATGTAAAATTTTAGCTTTATAGTACTAAGAGTCTCTGAGCTAAGCTGCAGACGTACGGATAGATGGACATGGCGAAACTTTATGGATTCCTTAAAGTCTACGGAACCCTAAAACTAACATTTATTTTTAAGGCAGACCATAAACTTAGTTTTGGAAAATATTATTAATAGAAATGGATTACTTCTTCAATTATTACTTCTTCATCTCGCCACAGATAATATAAGGTAACCGACGTAGCTAGCGTTATTTTATAAGTACTTCGATGGCGTTCGGTTCCTTTTCACGTCTATAGATGGTGTTAGCAGCGACTTGCAAATAAAAGGGTTATCGGTTCGTGACGATTTGTTTTACAGTATTTTTTGCATGTTTTTAACCGATTTCAAAAAAAGGAGGAGGTTCTCAATTCGTCGGATTTTTTTTTTTTAATGTATGTTCCCCGATTACTGTAAGACGCCTGGACCGATTTGGAAAATTCTTCTTTTGTTTGAAAGGGTATACTTCCCATAGTCATCAGGTCAGGATCTGATGATGGGATCTTGGAGAAATCGAGGGAACTCCTCAAATGTTATAGGCATACATATAGCGATTTTGGTATTTTTATCAACAATGCAATCATCTGCACTCAGCAAGTAACATTTGGTGAAGTGGAACTGGTGAAGAAGACCACAGATGGTCAATAGAATTCCTTAATGCTAAGTATGTCATGGGTTATAAGATATCTCAAATAGTTTAACGACTATGATGAAGCAAATACTTATAAATACATAGTGCTGATGAAACTGATCTGATGATGAAGCCGGCAGGTAGGCACTGGTACTCCGAAATAAAACAATATATTATCCTAGTCGTGTATGGGCTTATTGGAGTCGTCATGAGATGTACTTTGGCCATATATGAATTTTATGGCAATTGGAAGTACCTATCAAAACTAAAAATAGATAAATAAAAAACTTTTCGAAACACGGAAAACAATAGGTACCAAAGACACCGACTTCGGAAAAGAAAGTTATTTTTCGTTTTGCAGTGTTTTTTTGGAAGTCGGTTTGATTTTTTGTTAAAAAGTTTTTTACAGTTAACCAAAAAGTACAATACAAATTTTAAAAATCAAGTGGCATGCCTCAGAAATTTTAAACTGCGCAAAATCTATTGGAATCAATTTTAAATGATCCGTTCAAATAATCTTTGAAATGTGAATCAACAGCCCAATATGCCATAATTTTGTGCTTAGTTTTGTGTGTTTTTTTTTTATGTGTTGATTAAAAAATAACATACAATTTTTATGATTAGTTCTAGAAAATGTTAATTACACGCAATTTAATGACAAATCGATGCATATGGCGCCATCTAGTGACATTAATTTGAACCAGATTTTCTTTGTTAGCGCTGGGACCCCGTGATCTCGCTACTAATTTATCCAATTTCTTATATAACGATACCTAGTGAATTGTCTATGCAATAGTAGAATTTAATGGAATTATTATGTGCCTACCTTATAGCTTTTTACAAGATTTTTATTAATTTGCAATGTATGTTTGTATGTATGTATGTGAGTGTGTTCGGGTCAAATCTCGCAACTTAATTTTAAAGCAGTTATCCTCAACCGATTGAGATGAAATTTTGCATACACGTTTGGTTTGGATGACAATGCATGGTAGGCTTGCATGCAAGCAAAGCTTGTTTAAAAAAAAAAAAAAATTTGAAAAAACTTTTTAAACTTTCAGACCATCATTCTGAAATGGTGTTAATGTGGTGTATTATTGTAACTGCCATCCACAAAAAAAACCGATTGAACCTTCATCTATTTGAATATATTTATGTATTTGTGTGTCATAAAATAATCAGGAAAGGCTGGCATGACGACTTAGAAGGCATTTACGGGAGACTGGCCGAAGAAGGCAGAACACCAGGAAGATTGGAAGGCTTGGGAGGAGACCTTTGCCCAGCAGTGGGACAATATAGATTAATAAAAATAAACAGAAAACGAAATAAAATAATTATGTTTGCATTAAGTCGTATATTCGTTGCTTCATTTCATATTTACAATTCTTAATAACTAAATGTAACTTTTTTTTATACATTTTCCATCTTAGTCTATACTGTCCTTGCATTGCTGTTTAAAAACTTATAACTATCATTTTTAACAGAAAGAATTTAATTTCATAACAGAAAAAAAAAGAGATTTATACAAAGATTTGAGATCACATTATTAAGAGAAAGAGAGACAGTATTATTTCAATATAAACAAAATAATAACAATATCATTAAAAATAATCATCACAAGTATCGGTTCACAGCAATATATTCGTTATTTTTACATCACATACCAGTAAATGATGGCGGAGGGTAGTTCGATAAAAGAAAGTACGAAAAAAATGAAAATAATAAATACGATGTTCGGTATCAAAGATTAACGAAAATTGTATTAACGACTGTGCAAATCAAAACATTTAATACAATTTAGTAGTCACAAGAAAAAGTAGAAAACAGTTACATTAATTTTTATAAAAAATCAACGTAATTGTTTGTATTTTTTCTGTGACACAATTTGTCGCTTACACTTTTCGAAAAAGATTTTTTTTTAAATTTCTGTTCTACATTTGCACAGCCATCACCTCCAAGCATCACCACGTCAGTATTCATCTTAGTAGCGGTATCCAGTCTGGGAGTTGAAGTTTCCTGATCCGGATCCCCTGCCTCCTGCGTTGGGGGCGAGGTATTGGCGGGAAGCTGCGCCTCCAAAGCCACCAGCTCCTGCACCACCACGGCCGGCACCGGCTCCTCCGAAGCCTGATCCCGCACCACCAACACCGGCGCCGCCGAAGCCACCAGCACCAGAGTAGCCGCCGGCTCCACCAGCAGGTCCGGATCCGTAGCCGCTGCCGCCAGCACCAGCGCCCTCACCGCGGTAGGTACCTGGAATAGAGAGGTATATGGTTGAGTCACTAAGAGAAGCACAAAGAATAAGTCGGAGATCCAGAAAAAAAATTCAGTCTCGATATGAAACTGCACATTGAAATGGCTGTCTAAGGTTATCGTCAGAATTTCATGAACACAAGTGATTATATTTTTGATGAGAGGACTAGGAAAAGATGTCGTCAACTCGACAACACTACTAAATCTTGTTATTATATTAAAGGTGATCCTCATTACAGTGAATGCTCTCAATATATCAGCATCAGGATCAGACAGCATAATTTATGTGCAACCTGTCGTTCTCAGGGCATTTCACGCGACGGGTTCACAAGCCTAATGACTAACAGATTGGCTGCCAATATTGACCAACGTTCCACCAACGAGTTCATTAGAAATAGAGCGTTGGCTGTTGGCGTTGGACGGGAGCGGTCAAATGTGGGCGTTGCAAATCAGGTGTAATATAATGATATTCAAGTCTTATTCGTCTGACTTTTTGCTTCCTAAACTGTATGAATTAACAAAGGTTTAATCTTGATATTTAACTAGTCTAGCATGATATTATTTGAACCACTGTTTTGAAAAAAGTCAGTGTAGAATAATTTAGTACTTTCTCGACATTTCGTCAGTTTTTCGGCATATTTTAAATCAAGTTTCATTTAAAAATGTTACAGCAAAGTGGTATAATACTAAAATCGTCTCGCAAGCTATGTCTACATAAATGACGATTAAAATGATGTGTATTTAAAATGACCTTTTGTAATATAAGTAACAAGTGGGCCGTATAATTTGAGTTCATTTTCAATTACGACATAATTCTGTAATTTCGATCACGCACATAATTTTGTATTGTTTACTTTGGAGGCTGTAAAGTAAGCGTTGCGTGCAAATATTATAATTATGAAGACGTTTATTTTAAATTGTTGTAGTTTAGTATGTTTCTCAATGTCGTTGTAAAACTGTAGCCTAGAGTATGTAGCTAAGACTTCTGTTGTCATTAACTAAATCTGCCTCTTTAATTTATCGTTTATAAATTGTATTGCATTATATTTTTATTGCAATGCAAGTATTTTTATTTTATTTTTCTTTTTAAATTAAATGTTATAAGAATTTGAAAGACTGTTATCTACCTCGTTGGTTGGGTTAGTAGATGCAAGTGCTACTGCTGAACCTGAGGTTCATTGCCAGGACGGGCAAATAGCTATTAGATCTTTTCATTTGGCATTTCTCAGTAGAAACCCGAATTCTGGACTTGCGCCCGATTAATGGCAATAGCATCACCCCCTTTTATGGGACAGGCGTGAAGCAGTGTACCTATTTAAGAATTTTAAATGAATTATATGAAATATAAAACTTTTTTTTTTCAGATCTATTACTGACCAGGAAGTACCATTTTATACATATAAACTACATCTTCATTTCTTGGTTTAACTACAAATCTCAATACCTCGCTCGCTTACTTCATAGCCACACTCGACTCATCGAAAGCTCCAAGGCTACCACTGAACACTCTCGTTAACGTTCGCTCGAATTATTTAAATTGTATCGAGCTATTTAGAATGCGAAGATGACCGCACTACACGGGTATGTTCGTTCTAGGTTAAACGTTCTTAATGACTGATTGGAGACACCTGAGACTTTTAATACACCTGTACCTGTGGACGATATGGAATGCCTGTCAGGTTATTAGTAAATGGCATAAAAATATAGCAACTTGTGTTTTTGGAGTCTTGTTTTAAAATAGTAAAATGTATTGATTTAAAGGGTGTCGTTTTTAAACTATGCAAAGAGCCGCTGCAATTTTGAAGTTCGATTTTATACGTAAATCCATATTTTTTTATTAAGCTTGTTAACCGGTTCTCCAGTCCTTATCCCAAATAATTTGAGATAGCTAAAACTCTAATTCGTCTATGTATAAGACGCATCGAAAGCTTACCACCCAACGGCTTACAAACACAAAATCTCCAATTAAAATTACATTACCATTGTGCAATTATAATCTGACCATCTCAGAAATTGCATTAACTTCATTATCAGTAACTATCTCTCTTCTAACTAGCTCATCATTGACCTGTTACATAAGTAATTTAGTTTTAGTAAGACCGCTAATCTGTCTGTCAGTTTGACAGGTCGCGAAAAGATAGTCAAACACAACGTTTTTATGCGCCTACTCTTTGCGTAAATGTAATGTTGCATCTAAGATTAGAAAATTATTATGAAGGTGATAGTAATCGTGATTATGGACTTGTTCGATTTTGATGAGGCAAATGACATAAATCTGATAATCCAGGGTAATGGATATTTGCTTCATATTTTAGAAATACCTGTTTGTAGCATCGGCCATTTTTATGCTGTGTTCGATGAAATTTTACAATTATATTAAAACATGGATCAGGAATATTAAGTGCTTTTAAGTTGTAGTTGTGCAATTAGATAAACTGTCCCAATTTACAAATCTCTCTAAGCCACTGAAGTTTGCTGTTAGAGAAATTAATTATGGGTTAAGCTCGTTTTTGTATCTATCCTATCGTATTTGTATCTGTTTGTTTTGTGTACAATAAAGCATCACATCACATCACACGCCTATTAATGTTCCCACTGCTGGGACACAGGCCTCCTCTCTGTGAGAGCAATGAAAAATAAAGCATATGAAAATATAAATAATAATGAAGGAAATTATTTTACTGCCGTAGAAGCTGGTTTTTATAAACTAGTTGCAGAAGTGAGAGAAAAATGAAGAGATACGATCCATCACAATATAAATAAAGATGAAACAGCAGTTATTACAATAATTAACATTCTTATCCAAGAAACAAAATTGAATCATTATAAAGCTCCAGATAACAATCAAACACATTAACAAAATCTTCACGCTCTTTAACCGATGTAAGATCTAAGAGCAAACTTCATTCTAGTTTCCCAACACGTTGTAAATTTTAAGGTAATTAATATAGTGCGAAATATCTTTGCATCTAATGTTCCCACATTTTGTAACTATGAGAATAGCGAACAAAGCGCCATAACTGCTAACATACATGTAAAGTTCTAGGAAAATATTCTTTATTCTGTTTTGATATATGTGATGATAATATTAATATTTGTGACTTTAGGCCTCCTTTGTTGAGAGTGGAAGAAAAAGTCATTGTAGCGGTTTGTTTTTCTAGTGTGTTTTTGAAATCTTTGGTATTGTGTTGAATCTATGGCGCCTTGCTATGATACTGACATATTGTTCCCAGTGTTATAAAATGATTTCATAATGGAGATCAACTTAGGACAAATAACAAAAGAGGATTTGAAAATTATCAGTTTTAAAATAGATGAAATATTTATAGAAACACACAAGCCTTGTTTTACAAATTAGGCGACGAGGAACTGATGTTTTAGACCATTTTAAAGTAAATCAGTTGCAAATATTCTAAACATTACTTTCATTCCCAGTACAAGTTAAATATTCCACAAATACTTTCGCTAAACTTAGCAAAAGTTACAAAATGTAAAGCTCAGTGCACATCGGTGTTGCAAGGCATCATTATCTAGATGAAACCTTTATTACTGTAGCAGGAGTCATTAATATTCGAGATTACCGCCCATCTCTCGTAAATGCACTCATTATGGTACGTTTGCTTTTGAGTTATTTGGTAATGCAACCGCTGGGACGTGTTTTGTTACTGTTTTTCTGGTAACTAGGTGAGTTGGTTGATCGAATGATGCCAGCATCGACAAGTTGATCTAGTGATTTGGTCAAACTTCTTGGGCATTGTGGTGAGATTGGTTTTTAAACGCTGTCCTAGTGTTATTTTGTCAAGTATTGCGTCTTTTAATTGAAAGTGCAATTTGTCACTATCATTCATTTTATTTTTGACATTGTTATTGTAAACCACCACCTCTCAATATTATTTTGCATTACGATCATTCAAACCAAATATTCTTATTCAAGAACCTTCCTTTGTTTAAGGATGCATTCCCCTCAAATTCTATAACAACAAATCACGGATACTAGATGTCATTCTGCAGACTGCACATGTCTGACCTTTCGTTTATCGTTAGTCTGGATCATATGCTCCACGCCTTACGGTGAGTGGTGCGGTCACGTCGTGACCCAGTGCAAGAAGGCGAAGCATTTGTATCGTCCTATATTGTTGAGAAATTGGTCATTCTAAGAAGTCTGTGCGAATTGTGATAAATTGTACTAACCGTTGGAGGTTGGTTTATTGAATTAAATTGTATTGTTGACCTTTCTAATGGTGATTCTTTATTGTATTAAACTGTTTGCTATTGAAATATTTCTTTTTCTTTTTTGGCTAGCTGATGCTGTCTATCTGCTGAACAAAGGCCTCCCCCAAGTCCTTTCAAGAGTTCTGCTCCCGTTATTTATCACTGTTTATTTTTTATTTATTAAGAGGCTTTATGTACTCAACTTTTTTTTTAAAGGTTTGTTTTTTGATGTTATTCCAATTTAAGCTTACAAAGTTTTGCCATACTGGATCTCGAATGTATGCTTACGATATAATATATATATATAATATATATAGATATAATAGCCATCATAGGATGGTGGTAATCTAGTGTCCTTGTTATGACATTATTAAGAAACGGTTACTCCACGAAGAACCTAAGTGTGAACCAGGTTAATTGAAGTAAATATTGTAGAATAACCTTTGAAGTACTACAGTTCATGTAAGCCAAGACATTAATATTATTATCGTTCTCTATTGAGAAATTGGTCATTTCGCGAACTAGCTGGTGTGAATTACAATGATTTGACGGTAATGTGATGTTTCTTATGCCTCAGTTTGTGCGTTATTTGTTTTTGATGTAATTTTCTCAAATATTGTTTCTTGTTTTTTGAATTTTATAACTTTTGTACAAAAATTAAATCAGAGGTATAGAATTACTTGAAAATGCTTTCACGTAACAACGCTCGTGAGAAAATTAAAATATGAAAATAAGAGGACTAATGACTTGTTCATTAAGAATATGCAACTGACTTTAAGTCTATAAATAAAAATATTTTCTTTCTTTCTTTCTTTCTTTATAAAAGTCTTAAAAGATCCTAAAAAGATATGCAACTTTAGACCAAACACCCAAAAAGCACTGAACCATTCAAAACCGCTTGAATCTATTTACAAAAGCAATCATCTCATCAAGATACAACCGACTGATTATAACATCGCAGACGTTATCATATTCATCTGTGCGCTCTCTAATCCATCTCCAAACTCGTCACTTTGGTAACAAAACAGATACATCTAAAGTTATTATTTTGACTTTTGGTTTAGAATTTGTTTTGTACTCAATTGTATTTACGGTCTATTACTTCCAGAAGTCTTGACGATATTTAAATATTTAGGAATTCGACCACAAGGGATTGTTTCAAAAAGGGAATGGTAATATTGTGTCTTTGAGATAGTCATTTGGAATAAATAGATACTTGGATGTTTAGTGACCCAAAACGGTGTCTCGGGGAAGTTTTTAGGAAAGGTTATGTTAAGCAGTGAAATGACTTTAAAGGACTTGTGACCTGTAAAATGATTCCTATAATAACTATGATTTTAATAGATCGATTCACAATCGCGAAAGTCGAAGGCGTAGTCGACAATGAATATTGATAAAATATATATATTGAAAAAGTGATAGTGAAGGACCACCACACTAGATGTTAAAATTAAGTAAGTATACCTAGTGACATGTTTCTCACTATAAAATCATATGATTTTGTAAAACGATATGTTCTATTATCTCTATGAATCTGTCATTAATCTTATATAGCCCTCAATTACGATCGAACAATTTCCGTCTTGAAATATTACACACTGAAAATTTATTAATGGTTACCCAAGATCGATGATGATGCTTGGATGACCAGATTAAGTATTGACGTTAGGAACATGATCAATTTGCTTTCAAACGACTGCTCGATTGCTCGTTAAACATCGATAACTTTGATAGTACACACAAAGGTGATAAAGCTGTCAATAACAAATGAAGTAGAAGTACAATTAATGCAATGAACTAGTCTAAATCTTCGTCTGAGGTCCTTACTATCACTGGCAGAGACTTTGAAATAATGAAACGTTTTGTTAAAAAAAAGAGTGGCTAGTTAATGCACGCCTACAAACAGTAATTACTCGAGAATTCACACGCCACGATAAAACTACTGATTTGTAACTCCATATTTCTCTCAAATTCTGAAACTTGTGGCAATAACAAATGATTTACTACCGAATTATAAATGAAAATCCTATCAATATTTATTGAACTGACCATTTCAATAAAGTATGCAATGTGGGATAGCCAAGAATCCTCATTTCGCAAGGCTAAGAAGATCTGCCTTCAAATATGGCTGCACACTTTATGACTGCGTTCTGACCCAATAATTTACATTTTAAAGCCTATTTAAGTATGGTCAATCAAAGGCAAACAGTTTGTTTAATTAGTACAACTGCTTACGTTGTAGGATCTTGACTCCGTAGGATCGACAAGGCTCTTGCTTTATGTAATGGTAATTGATAAGATTAAAAGAAAAAATATGGTGAGGCTCTTAATTCATGATTTGATCGTGAATCGACACTCTTATTTAGGAGCTTGCATTTTATTGTTACTTGAATGTTCACGGAAAAAAAATTCTATGCTGTATTATATTTTGAACTTTCTCGATATAGCTTTTTACAATTTCTTTGTTCTTGATATACGCAAAATTATAATACTTCTATATAAGACGCATTTTTGTATCTAAACTTTTACAACCAAGCCATTTATTTTCCTACTTATCCGTTCATCTGCAATGCTCAACCAGAATAGCTGTGAAATCAATTAAAATCCGACCTATGCAGTGCCTTACCACGTTTCTAGCTAGATCACGATGCATGATGCAATGATCCCACGTCATTTTGTAACTCATCAGTACTAGGGTACTCAGGGAACAAATTACATGGTACATAGATGCTAAGACTTCTTCCATTCTCACCTCTGTGCACGCACACATAAGCAACTGTCGTTGATATAAAATTTTGCGGGGATGCAACTGGGATTTTGCACGTGGTATCTTCGCCAGATTTTGTGTTGTATCTATGTGTGTGTAAAAGGAGTCAAGTGCTCGGATAGTGAGTTATCTCGGATTCAAGTTACTGAGGTAATGTTGGGACTTGACAAGATTAAGTACATGTCTAGTGTTGCTCAGTGTTTTGTTAGTAAATTGTAATGTGTTTGTAAATGGAAGGCTTTCTAATGGTAGGGCTTAGATTTACGGTTGGCAGTTTGCGGTTTTTTGGTTTGTTATTCATGAAGTTGTTTTAATGCAAATATATTAGCTTTTGACGTATGAATACAAGAAGGTTATTATTTAATACGAAATGTATTAGTAGTAAGTACTATGAAATTTAATATTATTATGACAAGTTTATGGGACGTTTATGAGACAAAAGCTTTATAGACAAGTTTAGTCTATAATGTTAACGATAAAATGTTATGGATAGTTGTAATTCTCATTGATTTATAGGCCCTTTCTGACTTTAACAGATACATGTTTTTAAACATTACTTTTATCCTTGGACAGCCAAAATGATGTCCATTCAGTTATAACATTATCGACAAGGTTAATTGTTTTCCTTCGCATTAAGGACTTGCGGTCACTTTCAAGATTAGCACTATTTTTATACTACCGCAGAATCATTATAAAATATTTTAGAGTTATTTTTTATCCTAATGATTGTAATTTTGCGTAATCCTTTATAAGTTTTTTGACCACGATTGAAATGTTTTGTACCACTGGGGTTATTAAACGCTATTAGGATAAGTTTTTGCGGTTAGCACATTTTTTCTAGTTACCAAAAATTTGGTTGTAGTCAATGCGAGCAAATTAGTGTAAAAAATAGACACTCGTTTTTAAATTATCTATGTATCAATCAGTTATGTCAACATTTTTTTTGTTAGACTAAATATAATGACTGCATCTTCTTTGTAGAATAAGTTCTTATTTGTAGAATAGATTGTGAATAAAAAAATTACTTATACCGAACCGCACGTTTAGTTTGTTGATAAAACTTTGAGATTTTATAAAAGCACGTAATAATGAAGTATATCAGTTTTTTATGGAAAAATTAAGCTTGGTGTCTTTATGTTGAGATAGTAAAAAAGTATCACTCACCGTCATCAACGATGCCAGCAGCCTCATCACGGGCGTTCTGTTCCAGAGACTTCAGGATCTCTTCGGGAATCGGGGGGGGAGTGGGCAGATGAGCACCCTGGGGCACGAAACCGTTCTCGTCAGCGGTGTAAGTGATGCTGTAGTCCTGGCCATCATCACCCTTGTACGCGAAGCTTCCCTGAGACTGGACTCCGTTGGTGGCAACGCCCTGAGCGTCAGCACGGATGCCGTTGGAGGTTTCGAAGTCGTAAGAGAATCCTTCAGCGGTGACTTCGTTGTTCAGTCTCAGGATCTGAGCGTTGGCGTCAGCAGAGTTTCCGCCACGAGCACCGCCGTATGCTCCACCGGCGGGGGCGTTGTATGCATTTCCAGCGTGGGCGGCTCCACCACCGAAACCAGATCCGGCACCACCACCGAATCCTGAGCCAGCACCACCGTAACCTCCCGCTCCACGACCACCGGCACCAGCGCCGAATCCTCCCGCACCACCAGCGCCGAAACCGCCAGCACCACCAGCTCCTCCAAAGCCACCTCCGGCTTTACCACCGAAGCCTGGGGCACCGCCAGCGCCGAAGCCAGGGCCGAAACCACCAGCGCCAGCGTTTCCTCTGGGAGGGAGGTATTTGTTGTCAAGGCGGTCTGCTAAACAGACACCGAGGACAGCGGCTACCACGAGCTGTAAAGAGGGCAAAACACTTTGTTAATAGTAGATCACATCATTTGAAAATCAAGTATTAAAAGGTAAAGCTTATATACTTCTAAGTTTCCTGTTTAGGGAATGTCAAGATGCACTGCCTCTACAAAAAGTTTATTATTCAACCCTGCCCCGATTCTGTTTAACCCAGTTTTTTGCCTCAAATGGACATTACCTCATTGAAATTCAAATCAATGATGAGCATGTTTTAATTATACACATTTTATTTAATTGCTCTCCTAAGTTTAAGTGTATGTTCGTAATTATACGTCGAAATGTCGATTTCATGTTGCGAATGATAGATGCATTCAAGTCGAGGATTTCAAGTACCGTTAATTCTTTTTCTACGTGATTTTATGTTTGCAATCGTATGGAATGGGCTTTAGTAACTTTTTTGAAATCACTGTTTTGTAAAAGGGGATTATGAAGGATATTATGATTGCCACGTAGTATAGCAGCAACATGAAAATATTTAGTGAAAGATGTTAAGTTATTAGTTTATATTAGCGATTGTAATTAGTAGCTGAATCACTGAAAGAGCTTTCGTAAGGTTAAGATTATGTTCGAAGTTCGACGGCTTTGCGGTTAATTGAAGTTTTGTTAGATTAATTATTAATTAACTATCACAAATTAGGAATAAGGCAGTATAAAGTTAATAATAAATATTGAAGGAAACTTCAGCCGGTAAACTTGGTGTGAAATCACAACTTGGTCTTGACAGTTTGAGAGCTTTGTCTCCAGGCTTCAGGCCAATTATGCCACTTACTGGTGGACTGCCAGCCTGGTGTCAGGTACTGACAAATCAGACTGACATGTCACAGATCTTGTCCTTCAAGCACAACGGACTTTTCACCGCCTTAACCCCGAACTGAACCATGATTCCCGATAGACAAAACCGACTTACCAATTTCATTATTTTATATTAAAATATAATTTCTAAGGAAGACGACTTGTGTCTTGAGCGATGGTGCGCTGACTGTGATGTGCACTAGCGTTCCGACCAATATATACCTCTCTAGACGAGTGAGAATCACTCTGAAAATGATATCAGGGCCGCTGTAGCTTCGTAAGAAGGTTGGTCTTCCTTTATTAAGAGAATGTGATCGAGAGCTGATATACATAATGTTTTTCTGTGTCGACATCCGTGTTCGGCAAAGGGTTGGTTTAAAATATAGGTTAGACCAAAAAGGTGCATTTTAAGGCCGACTTACACCAAAATCTTCAATAATAGTTAGTTGGTAACACGAGGTAAATTGACAATAGTTCATAAATACTGAGTCCGGGTTAGCTACTAACTCAGAGTTAGAAAGATAAACCAGGGTGACGAAAGCGGGTATAAGGTGATAGGTAAACGGCGTTTGGCGAATGCTGATTGTTTTCTTTCTCTGATTTTGTGTTTTTTTTGTTCATTTAACAAAAGATCACGTTACAAATTCAATAGGGACGGGTCCATACGTTGCTCTATATTATTGTCATAATTATTTTTGGGATAATAGGTTAGAGTGCTTTAAGGTGATTGTTAATTGTGATTTATTTCTTTACTTTTGTGTAAAAGATCACGTTTCAAAAACTAAAAAGACAATTCCATACGTTGTTCTACATTATTGTAACATATTTTTGGTGATATTAGAAGTTGACGGGACTTTTCACTAGACCGTGACCTCTGTATTTCATCGGCGCGCGAAACCATTTTATTTAATGCAAATGTGCTTGAGGCCAATAATACGTGTATTATGTTATTATTTAGACATTTCACATGTAGGTTAAATCTTGTTGCTGTTTTAGCAGAATATAATGTGCTCTGTTGATATTTGTTGTAAGCATACTTCAAACAATATGCAAAAAACAAATCCCAGGTTCGAATATTCCTGTTGTATTTAATGCGATCGATGGAATAGTGTTAATTAAATCACTACAAAGCGAAAAATAGCATTTATTTCCGCAGTCATCGGTGCCGGTGTCTTTGTTACCTGTTGTTTTTTTTATTTTTTGGCACCGACTTCGGAAATGATGGTTATTTTTCGCTTTGTAGTGTTTTGCTTTAGAAGTCGGTATTATTATTTTTTGTTAAAAAGTTTGTTATATTTCTCTATTTAGTTTTGGTAGCTGCCTCTATTTATCTGTTCTGTGGGTGCCTCAAATTACTAGAAAAATAACTTATTGATTGTTTTATTTCGGCGTTCCAGTGCCTGCCTTCCGGCTTCATCATCAGATCAGTTCATACCATTTATTTATAAGTATTTGCTTCATCAAAGTCGGTTAACTATTCGAAATATCTTATACCCGTGACATACTTATCACTAAGGAGTTCCAGTGGTCATCTGTGGTCTTCCTCTTCTACTTTACCAAATGATACTTTCTGAGTGCAAATGCTTGCATTGTTGATGAAAATACCAAAATCGCTATACGTATGCCTATAATATTTGTGGAGTACTCTCAATTTCTCCAGGACTCCACCATCTAGATCCTGACCTGATGGCCATGGGACCACCTGGCAAGTATACCCTTTTAAACAAAACAAGCATTTTCCAAAACGGTCCAGGCGTCTTTGAGTAATCGGCTAACAAATATAAAAAAAAAAACCGACGAATATAGAACATCCGTCTTTTACTGAAGTCGTTCAAAAATAAAAATCTTTATTGGAATTACGAGTAGGCTGAGATTCAGCATATTTTGTAGGTATGCCAAAGTTTCATAAGTTCCACATCACATCACACATCATCAGCTTATTAATGTTCCCACTGCTGGGACACAGGCCTCCTCTCTGTGAAAGGGGATGGGCCGTAATCCACCACGCGGGCCCAGTGCGGGTTGGTGGATGTCATATGTCTTCAAATTTTTGGGTCTAGGACATGCCGGTTTCCTCACGATGTTTTCCTTCAACTTTTTTTGAGAGCAGAGTTTCATAAGTTAAATCCCGTGAATACCCGCGCTTTACTATTTCCCAGGATTTTAGCTACGAAGAGGACGCAACAAACTCCTCAGCAAAACAAATATGACATAAAAATAAACTAATCAATCTGCCTTGCTTATCCCTACTATGTTGAGGTCACCTTTTTGTCTTACCGCATGCAGCTGAGTTCCAATATTTTACATGAAGCGACTGCCTATCTGACCTCCACAACCCAGTAACTGGATAATATGATACCCCTTTGGTAAAACTGTCCGACAGTAATTTAATCCTATTTGAAAGAGTATTTTTACTAACAGTTTATAGTCAGCAACTTGATATTATTATAAGTGAGTTAATCAAATATATATTAGTCACAATTTCTTACCTTCTGCAATAAAATAAAGCCTTAGATCGTAATTTCAATGGTACGGTGGCGTTTAACTCTTTAAGTGTGGCATTTATTCACCTTATAAACATAAAGATGTTTTATTTAATATAGCAAAGATATACAGTTTGCTATACTGTAGATTAAAAGCTTTTTGGGCTGCTGATATTTGATGCGATGCTACTGATGGTGCAATCTATTAGTAGCTGGTTCGATTCTTTTTTACCCGACTGCCGGAAGAGGGTAATGTGTTTATCAGTCAATGTATGTTTGTTTGTTCCTATGTGGCGTTCTAGAGACCAAACGCATGGGTCCATTTTGATGGTTCTTACGTCAATCGATTCGTCTTAATTCTGCGAGTGTCACTGGAATGTGACCTGTGATGAACTGTCATTAAAATTGGAAAATAGGATAATGGCAGTTTTTTGGCGCCATATTGTGGGGGCCCAAATTATTTTTTTCCAAGCCTGTCGTGTGGGATATCAAAATAAAGCCTTTTAAGGAATTATTTCAAAAATATATAAAACTTATATGTTTAAATGTACCTTATACGAAAAAAAAACTAAATAGTTATAAATAAAAAAAATCAAAGAACCCGCTACTTGAAAAGCGAACTAAAAAGACGTAAACAAAGAGATACATCTGGTTTTGGTCAGCCAGCTCGCGAATATGTATCCTCCGATCCTCCTTTTTAGTTCGCTTTTCAAGCAGTCGGGTTTTTTGTTTTTTTTTATTAACTTTTTTTTTGTATGTGGACACTCGCAATTCAATCTATAAGATGTTGTTGATTGATGATTGTTGACTGCTTAACCGGACTTTTCTTGTGGTGACCTTTAAAATTAAAGCCTCTAACCAGGGCAACAAAAGTTAAAACAAATGACACCCTCTGTGGGGTACGGATCGCTGCTTAGAGCGTCGCTGGCAGCAAAGAACGGGCTGAATCGGATTAATGTCAGTTCGACAATCGCATGTACTTTGTACCATTTTACGGGCTCTGCTCATGCTGATTTTTTACAAGCTTTTATTTAACTTGCAATGTATGTATGTATGTACGTAAGTGAGTTCGGGTAAAATCTTGCAACTGAATTTTAAAGCAGTTATCCTCCACCGATTAAGATGAAATTTTGCATACACGTTTAGTTTGGATGACAATGCATGGCTAGTTAAGTGACTTCATTCTAAATTGAATATGGTGGACGGCCCAAGATGGCGGACTAGTTATTTTATATGCACTGCCGTGATATAGGTATCCAATAAAAGGGTTTGCTGAGAAGAATATGAAAATAGCTTTTTAAAAAAAAGAATTTTTAATGAATTATTAATTTTAGATGTTAATAATGTTAGTGTTTGATTTCAGAAATATGTATGTGAACATTTTATAATAGTATGAGGTATTATTAACTTACTTCGCTTTTCATAAAGATATAAATAGAACTTTTATTACAATTAGCTTTAATTTATGAATAGGCTCTCCCTTACATGTGATTAAGAAATTTGAGCGGACTGTTGGTGCACCTGCACCTCTGTTTAAGCCTTCCGGTCATACAAGCGTGATGTTATATTTTTAACCGACTTCCCAAAAGGGAAGGAAAAGGGTTATCAATTCGACTGTATTTTTTATGTTTGTTACCACAGAACTTTTTACTAGGTAAACCGATTTTGATGACATTTTTATTTGAAAACTGGTGCTTGTCAAGTGGTCTCATTTAATTTTATAAAGATTCGTTTAAAAACTTTGGAGATATACATCAAAACTCTTCAATAAATGACGGCAAATCACTCGGGATAGCTGCAATCGTATGGCTGTTTATTGTTTACACCATTTCATAACATAACATCACAGTGGTACGCTCTAAAGGGGTACGCAGGTGTGCATAGTTCACCCTGGCATACTCTCACTGCACCGGTTTTGTTTAATTTCATGTTATTTAGTTAATCTATTCTGGCACCACTTTGGGAATTATAGGTACCTAGCCTATATATAACTGGTTCATTATGTACCACCACAAAAATATATAATGTATGTAGCCGGGGTCAAGAAACGAAGAAACGAAAACAGGAACACCGACTTCCGAAATTGAAGTTATTTTTCACTTTATAGTGTTTTCATTTGGAAGTCGGTTGTATTTTTTTTGTAATAAAGTTATTTTATATATTTACTTGTTTATTCTCGCACTGGAACGCCTTACAAATGCTAACTATAAGTCCAGGTTATTCACGATGTTTTCCGTCACCGTTGTCAGCAATGTCCAACATAAACTTAGCAAATACATATGAATTGAGCAGTGGTGACCCAGTAGTAATGGCCCCGACTTACGTGTCATAGTTCGTGAGTTCGAACCTAGTTAGGCGCTTTACATTGTGTAAGTTATCACCACTGCTGTTAAAACGGTGACGGAAAACATCGTGAGAAAACCGGCATGTCCTAGAACCAAAAATTCGAAGACATGTGACAGCCACCAACCCGCACTAGGCCCACGTGGTGGATTAAGACCCACGACCTCAAGCATGAGAGCCGATGTTTTACTTACTGGGCCACCACACCATGATATATTATGTGTATGATGGCATGGATAGATTGGCGTTTCCATAAACTACATAAATGCTAACTGACTGCTGATATTTGCTTGTTTGTATTAGCAGAAAGGAATACTGTCTTTGTTGGTTTAATAATGATAAGCATAAAATATATAGTCCTAATTTACATTGGCTTAACGAAGTTCAGAATAGTGATCATTACGCCTAATATTATTAGGCATAAATGTTTTGCCATAATTTTCATTGCCATGAATACTGTTGGCTTAATAATAATGAAGCATAATTTTATACGCATAATGATATTTAAGATATCATCATCATCATATCAGCCGAAAGACGTCCACTGCTGGACATAGGCCTCCCCCAAGCGTCGCCACATTGATCGGTCCCGTGCGTCTCGCAACCAGCGGATTCCCGCAACCTTCACCAGGTCATCGGTCCACCTGGTGGGAGGCCTTCCAACGCAACATCTTCCGGTTCGCGGTCGCCACTCCAGAACCTTTCTGCCCCATCGGCCATCCGTTCTGCGAGCAATGTGCCCTGCCCACTGCCACTTAAGATACTATGAATACTGTTGGCTTAATAATAATGAAGCATAATTTTATAAACGCATATTGATATTTACGATATAATTCATATAAAAACACACAACTTCGCGGCTCAAGGATGCCGCAACTTAACCTAATTCCCAAATTATAATAAATATTGTAAGTACATAACACCATTTGAAAATTTATAGGATACAAAAAAAAAAAATTAGGCCTTAAAAAATTATGCAGGTCAAAATTAGACCAAATGTCAGTTATGCATGTTAGCATTATGCCAAAGTATTATTAGGCTAATAAAATGTATGTGAAAATTGTATGCCAAACTATATTATGCCTTAAAATTTTATGCCAAGAGGGGGTTTCCGTCGTTGTTACTATACAAGTATGTATGTTAGTAAAAAGAAAGAAAGAAAAACATTTATTTGTGACCCGCACAGGAGACACGAGAAATAAGCAAAAAATTATACAATAATAAAAATAAAAGCCCGTGCGACACCATAAAGGCCTATCTCAGCATGTGCAGTGATATCCAAAAAGGAAATAACGCTGCGCTGATATTCTGATAAGGCCCACTGTTGATGCCACGGAGACACTTACGGAAACGGAAAATACTTAAAAAATAAAATATATATAATTTAACAAACAAAATAGTAAACAACAAACAAAAAACAGTAACGAACAAACAAAATAGTATAAACACAGAAGGAGGGTCAAAGTATGTGTGAGTATAATTCAAATATATATATTCAAATATATATATATAAATAAAACATATTAAATGTAGGTAGACCTATGTAGACCGACGCCCGCGATGCTCAATGATCATTTGTCGAAACCATAGACAAACGACAGAGCGCGCGGACCAAAGAGTAATATATTAAATACGGAAAAAAAACTATGTTCAGCTCTCAAAAGAAATATTTTATGAAATAAGTGTAAAATGAGAAAATAAACCAGGCGAAAATAATACATAGAATAGTTTTTTGCCAGTATTGGATAAAACAGAGTGGTGTGAATGTTATTATGTGTGGTGTGGTGATCGCAAGAAAGTTCAATATAAAGAAAATGGAATAAGGGCAGTAACACTAACTACGTGCAAACCTCGGGTAAGGTTATCTTCCGGATTCCTTTTGGTTAAGTAATAAGTACTGCTTGAATTTATTACTAAATGTTCCAATCGTTTTTATAGCGTGAAACGGCGGAGGAAGATTATTCCAGATACAAGATGCAGCAAATTTAAAACTGCCACGAATTGCAGCAGTTTTGTATGACGTCAACAATTTACTGAACAGATAGTCTGGTTTGTTTGTGAGAATTGTGCCAAAGAGTAGGGAAGCTAGATGCAGGTTTCTAAGATCTGACATTCTCATTAAATTAGTACATATCTGTTTAGTTTAAGTTCTTAAACGGACAATATAACGCAGATACCTACTAAAGTATTACGACTATTTAGAAGCTACGGTTGATCACGTTTTGTTACAGCCAGGCAAAATAGAGTTCGAAGTCATATTTCAACAAGATGGCGTAATTTTGCTCACAGCAATATTTAAGAGTTGATTAGGTTAGGATAAAAAGATTGAAATAGTGTTTTTAAGGTATAAGTCATCCAATTTTTTTGATAGTATAGATTGGCTCTAAAATGAAAGACAATGCAGCATCGTCATCCTTATTTCTGCTGTAAACACAGCAGATTGACCTCAGACATTGACCAATGCTGTGCTTCTCGCATTTAGCGTACTCCCACGGCCATCAAACACTATGGTCATCGATCCTCCCTATTTTGGCGATGTTTCAACGGTTACGTACGTACGGTACGTGTTCCATATATTGCCAAAATTCTTTGGACTCTCTCGAAAAGAGTATCTTCACCAATGAAAGTGTCCAATAATTTTGGGCAATACCTAAATATTTAAGGAAAAATTGTCATACTCTTTCATGGGTTCAAATCCTTTGCCTTGCTGAATTCACTTACGCAATTAGGCTGCAGAACGTTAAAGGCCCTTTGCAAAATAAAGTTGTTGTGTACAAGGCACCTCGCAGCACACTGCCCCTTAAGTTTGACTGATTGATTCTTCAGTGGTTATTCTGAGAATCTGAAGAAAAAAAAAAAAACCAGTCAAGTGCGAGTCGGACTCGCGCACGAAGGGTTCCGTACTTGGTAAATTGCGGTGTACGATTTATGACGTATTAAAAAAAAAACTACTTATTAGATCTCGTTCAAACCAATTTTCGGTGGAAGTTTACATGGTAATAATGTACAACATATACTTTTTTTAGTTTTATCATTCTCTTATTTTAGAAGTTACAGGGGGGGGGGACACATTTTACCACTTTGGAAGTGTCTCTCGCGCAAAGAATTCAGTTTCGAAAAAAAATATATTAGAAACCTCAATATCATTTTTTAAGACCTATCCATAGATACCCCACGTATGCGTACGAAGAAAAAAAAATGTTGAGTTTCAGTTCTAAGTATCCTAGTAGTATTTCTAAGACCCCAAAATTTATTGTTATTTTTTCTATTTTTGTGTGAAAATCTTCATTTTTTATTTTTTTTTTATTTTTTTATTATTGATAGGCTTGCGCTTGACCACTATCTCACCTGATGGTAAGCGATGATGTGGCCGACGATGTAGCACGCTTACCTAGAAGAAACCTATTCACTCTTGACTTAAAGACTCCCAGGTTGTAGCTATCAGGAAATACAGACTCCGGCAGGTAATTCCACTCCTTAGCTGTACGCATAATGAAAGTATTCCCAAAACGTTTGGTGCGTATGGGTGGGATGTCCACCATGTACCGATGACGCATCGCCGTACGTCTTGTAGTCCGATGATGGAACGGGCTACACCGAGCATCGTACCGGAACACGGCTAGGCCGCTTGGCGGTACGTCTTTGCCCGGTGGGTGGTCGCAAGCCTTCGGCTGTAACCTACCACCAGTTAATGTCACCTGATTAGCACCACCCGGGGGCCACGTGTAGGGAATCGTATGGGGTGCTCTCCTACGGACGAGGGTGACTCAGCCCCCAAATCATGCAGTTCATAGAATACATCTTACTTACCAAGTTTCAACAGCATAGTTCTTATAGTTTCGGAAAAAAGTGGCTGTGACATACGGACGGACAGACAGACAGACATGACGAATCCATAAAGGTTCCGCTTTTGCCATTTGGCTACGAAACCCTAAAAACTGTCTCGGAAACATTAATAAGACAATTTTCATTATTTTCTCCTATTATAAATATTTTTTTATTTTATGAAACCTTCCACGTTGATTAAGTGGTGGCAAACACAACTGAAAAGCATGGTGTTTCAGAATTTTCCAGATTCCTGGATCATGGACATGAACATGGTACTTAAACATGACCTTCGTAAAGTGGGTGTACCCATCTGCTTATACTCTTTTGGAGAGTAAAAGTCGTGATGTTATTACATATGTACAAAAGATGAATTATAAGGTCACAATCAGCCTTGTTACGAATCCTTCAATTCTACAAAGCTGATGGTTATGTCGATAACGCATGGCTTTTATGAACTTATAGCCTTGTCAACTATAACAAAGCAAACTATAACTTTAAATGAAAACCCGAATGGCGTAGCTAAGCTAATGCTGCAGGTTCTTTTGCCAATTCTCGAACATGTTCATGCAAATATGGCCAAGTTTCATAATTCTTTAGAAACAGGGCCGGTGTATTTGTATTAATGTGGCACATTGAATGAATTTTCAACAGCCAATGGCAAAACCAATGGCAATCACTAAACTTGCGTTTAATTTTGCGCCAAAAACCGGCTGTAAAATTAACGGATGCTCACAATTGCGTTTGTAGGGTTCCGTACCCAAAGGGTAAAAACGGGACCCTATTCCTAAGACTTTGCGCTCCGTCTGTCTGTCACCAGGCTGTATCTCAAGAACCGTGATAGCTAGACAGTTGAAAATTTCACAGATGATGTATTTCTGTTGCTGCTATAACAAAAAATACTAAAAACAGAATAAAATAAATATTTAAGTGGGGCTCCCATACAACAAACGTGATTTTTTTGCTGTTTTTAGCGATAATGGTACGGATTCCTTCGTGCGCGAGTCCGACTCGCACTTGGCCAGTTTTTTCTGATTAATTTCGTTGCGGGCTTCAAGACTGTTGAATCGTGTCTATGGGACTCTTCGAGCTTCATTGTGTCGATGATTATTGATGGTGATTCTAGCTGTCAGAAGTTGATGTAGATAGGAATAGTGTGGTAAAGCAGTGCATGATTTACAGTAATACTTAGAGGTACAAGTCTTGCAATGCTTCTGGTATTGCAGATATCATGCAGAATCACTTTCGGTAAAAGTACGGCTGGATTCCAAAATACTCTTTTACGTGGCAATTTACTCAACTCCCCGTTTATTAAAAGTCTTTCTGGGTCAAAAATACTCTATTACGTTTATGCACTAAGAGTCCATTCATAATAACCTACCTCTGCTAATAATAACACACCGTTTTACAAGACTAACCTCTAATACAAAAACAGTCTCATAAATCAAATCAAATATTTTGAATAATGTAGTCCAAACTATTTAGTGCTGTCATTAATCTTACCAGTTATTAAAAAACAAATACATGAGAATTAAATAACAATAAGCTAGTTTCGGTTACAGTCTGTTTATTAATCTCTCGTCTGGTATTTTTGTGAATCATAATGACATTATGAGTGATTGAATGTAGTGAAGTTTTCAGCAAAGGTTAGCTGTACCTATTTTACAAAACAAATAAATGTATAGTTAATTATTTTTGCTTTACTAACAATATTGGTCTTGGTTACGGCGTGGCAAGGGCTGTTGAGAATCCCCGGCGTGGATCCAGCTACCCAAATAAAAACCGACGACTGGCCCTGGCAACCTACAGCATACGTACACTCCGAACCGATGAGAAGATCACCAAACTACAGTAAGAATTGAGCAGGTTACGATTGAGTATTGTGGGGCTATCTGAAGTCTGAAGAGAGGGGGAGGACTAAATAATCCCCAAAAATGGCAACCTGCTCTACTTCCGAGAGGGTGACCGACAGTCCCAGAGTGATGGCGGGTTATCGTCCATAAGTCCCTCGTGAATAACATGGTGAAGTTAGTCAGTGTGTCGATCAGGGTAGCGTAACTTATACTTTGAATATCCGCCAGATATCGAAGCAATTTAAGGGCATCTTATGTATAAGAAAAGCCTTTAAAATAATCGAGGGCTGGTGCTCAAAGCACGAACTCTCGGTGAACCACTTAAAAACGGAACTAATAATGTTCACTAACAAACTAAGGTTCGGACCGCATAGGCTTCCAAAACTTTTCAACATAGAAATAAAACTTAAAGAAAAGGTTAAATTCTTGGGAGTGATCATTGATAGCAAATTGCTCTGGTGCTAGCATCTTGACCACAAACTCAACAAATGCACAATCGCACTCTACCAATGTAAAAAACCGTACACACACAGAATACTGTGTGTACACAGTGCTGATCAGGGCGATGTTGGCTTATGACGATGCGGGTTTGGTGAACGAGGACAGAACTCTCGACCACCATCGTCGTCTGGTTCCATCGATACCATCCAAGGGTTCCATCGACAGGCCTGTTCATCTATCAATGGATGCATGAAAACTACACCAACATCAGCCACGGAGGTAGCCCTACAATTAACTTCCCTTGACCTGAACATACAGCAAGAAGTGGCGCTGCCATCAGGCTGGAAATGCACCTAGGCATATGGTGCAAAAATCTCAACACTCCACACGCTAAAATCCTGGACCGGATTGAGTATCAACCCCTCATCACTGCCCTGTATGGCAGAACACAACTTTTTTAACAAAAACTATACCATACCCACGATAGAGGAAGAAAGGGATCAGTCAGGAGCTAATGAAGTACAAATTTACACAGATGGCTCAAAAACACAAAACGGTTCAGGTGCTGGCGTACACTCCCTTGATCGCAACATTAACTTTCACATACCGCTAGGCATACACAGTTCCATCTTTCAATGCAAATGTGTCACCTTAACACAAGCCGCAAAAACATTAAAGCGTTTGGGCATCCAGAACTATGATATCAGATTCCTATCTGATGCTCTGGGGGTGGTGCTCAAAGCTTTAGAAAACAAACTAACAAACAACAAACTAATCTTTGAGTGCCACCTCGGCCTGGAGAGTATACCGAAATCCAATCTAATTACCCTGCAATGGATTAAGGGGCATAGTGGATCCTTGGGCAATGATGCAGCAGATCAACTTGCGAAGAGGGGCACCGAGATGTAATTACTAGGCCCGTACCCACTTCTCCCCCTGCCACTCTCGCAATTTCGTGCGTAGATTCACCAGAGATCAACAGAACTCCATAATAATAGATGGGCACGGGCAACAGACTATAGACAGTCAAAAATGGTTTTGCCAAATGTAACATCATCATCATCATTTTGGCCGAAAGATGTCCACTGCTGGACATAGGTCTCGCCACATTCACATTTCAGGGACTCAAGGAGTTGATAGTCTTAAACCTTGCTTTTTGCTTTCACATCTCATTACTTAACACCTACCTACTGAATACGATAAGTTCTAATTTATGACACTTTGCCAACCCTTTCTGATAAAATACCTTCTCAAATGGTTGAATATCCTACTACTATCCTACCTTATGCCTTTGACCCCTGACATTGCGCAGGCGCATAACAGTTGGATATTCTCTGCCACTGTGTTGCTCCTATTGAATTATACGTTAAGCCAGCGGGTACTATCTGTGGCTAAGCGTTGAGATCGGATCGCTGAGAACTGAGTGATTGTTATCTAGGTTTATAATGCAAAGGAAAAGCTTTTATTTTAAACTATTACTTAGCCTAAGGTGACGGTGTGATTTTGAAGATTGCGCTTTTTAGGGTTCCGTAGTCAACAAGAAACCCTTATCGTTTCGCCATGTCCGTCTGTCCGTCCGTCCGTCTGTCTGCAGGATAGCTTAGATACTCTTAGTACTAGAAAGCTATCATTTGGCATGGATATACATATTAATCACGCCGACAAAGAGGTAAAATAAGAAAAAAAAAAAAAAATATGTTGCCTCCTGTACACGTAAAGTGGGGAAAAACGGAACCCTTATGGATTCGTCATATCTGTCTGTCTATCCGTCCGTATGTCACAGCCACTTTATTCCGAAACTATAAGAACTATGCTGTTGAAACTTGGTAAGTAGATGTATTCTGTGAACCGCATCGTCCGACTCGCACTTGGCCGGTTTTTATGTAAGGGTCAAATCTTGCAATTGAATTTTAAAACAGTTAAATCTCGAATCAATTGAACTGAAATATAATTTATCCTTTCTATACTCATTTTACGTCCAAATAAAAAGTTTTCACACCACGTATCTTCGTGACGCCTTTATAAAATAACACTTTTCAAAATAACTGTAACTAGCTGACCCACGCGGCTTTGCTCCCGGCAATAGGCTACCTACCTACGTAGGTAGGTAGGTAGGTGGATATGTAGGTAGTAGTACCTACCATACCTACCTACTACCTACCCTACCTACCTACCCTTCTACCTTACCTACCTATCAACCTGTCCTAACTATCAACCTACCTACCTTACCCTATCCTACATACCTATCTACCCTACCCTACGTTCCCTAACCTACGTACCCTACCCTACGTACCCTACTTACCCTCCCACCTACCTACCTACCAATTTGTTAAACTATTTATTTGAATATGAATTTATACTACCTACCTACTACCTACCCTACCTACCTACCCCCCCAACCTTACCTACCTATCAACCTACTCACCTGTCCTACCTATCAACCTACCTACCTTACTCTATCCTACATATCTACCTACCCTACCCTACGTACCCTACCCTACGTACCCTACCCTACGTATCCTACCCTACGTACCCTACCCTACGTACCCTACCCTACGTACCCTACCCTACGTACCAATTTGTTAAACTATTTATTTGAATATGAATTTATACTACAATACGAATGTAACCAACCTTTGTTTCTATCGGGCGGCGCGGCGATCTAATTAAATTTTAGAACACAAAAGTTGCTATTATGACTTAACTATGATAATTAGATATATTCTGTTCCGGTAATTTTTGTAGGTAGGTAAAAATGAGCACTTTAATCATGTGCTTAATAATTTTTGTGTATCATCAATAGTCAATAATGTGTAATCAATAATGAATTTTAAAGGCAATATTATGTTACTTTGGGTTACATTGTTGCAATTTTCATACGGATCTCTATTTTTTTTTTATAAGTTATAACTTCCTAACTATGCTTATGTCACTCAAGAATAATGTAGCTTTCTACTGGTGAAAGAATTTTCAAAATCGGTTCAGTAGATCCAGAGATTACCCCCTACAACGTCACAAACTCACAAACTTTACCTCCTTTTAATATCATTTATTTATTTATTTATTTATGTACACACAAAACAATTAACAGAGAAAGAAGGAATACAGATAGAAGAGCACAAAGGTACTGCTTATTTCAGTAGAAATTTGTTCCAGCAGACCTGCGACAGGAAAGTTGGATGATAGACGAAGACACAGTGTGTAGAAAGAAATAAGGAAACTTAAAATAGACAATATATATTAAGTTTCCTTATTAATATATAAGTATAGATTAACTTTATAAAAGGTTACTTAATTTCTGGCAACAGTTGTATCAGATCTCAAGGTTTATTTCCCCTTAAACTTAACCCTGAAAAACCTCATTTACTCATGGGAACAAAACGCACAGCCTGTTCTCATCCTAGCCACTTTACATTGCCACACAAACCTACGAGAAAACGAAACGTTACAAAATCCTACAAACACATCTGAATCACTGGGCCAGTAGCTGACCTGCAGCTTAATATTGCCTATTTTTTGCCAACTGTCCATCATTCTGCAAACTGCTTATTATGTCAGATTATAGAAAAGGTATGGTGTGTTATTAAATGTAAGTGACGGGTTCCGTATAGTAAGACAGTTTTATTTTGTTTTGTCTTTGATTTTCATCGGGCAGGGTTTGTTGCCCAGTCACTATTACTGTTGGAGTATCTTGCAAGAAGGAATAGAGGCTTGCAGTGGGTTCATAATAATAATAATAGTCCACGTTGTTCTTTACAGAGATCTATTCTTCCGAAGGTGTAAGATGAAGCTAATGAAGATAAAATTAACTGTAAATAAAAAAAAAAACTCCTTTTGCTTTTTAGAGGGTTTTGTGTCGGATGTTTTTTAAATGTATAATTTAATGTTTATTTCATGCTGTTTAAACTACATATAATATACCTAGTAGTAGACACGCTTCAATCGACAATCTATCGAAACAAGTAATTAAAACACGATATCTTGCGAAATAAAACAGATTCAAATAGTAAAATGCGGATATCTTTTGAACGGCTGAACCGATTTTAATCAAACTTAGCTAAAAACACTTTCGACAAATTCACATTTCAAAAAAAAAAACTTAACAAAATCGGTTCATCCGTTTAGGAGCTATGATTCCACAGACAGACACACAGATACACAGCAGCACACGTCAATCTTATAACACCCCTATTTTCCCGTCGGGGGTTAAAATTGAATGTTTCATCGTTCTGACTGACCAACTCCTTGGCAGTTCAAAAGTGCTTGAGTTTGGGTTGAAGTCTATTGAAAGTCAACCCCAACATGCTAGAGCAGAAGTTGCAATTATGATGATGATCTTTGATTTTCATCTTATAACTTTGAGTTGATATGGGACTGATTGTCTTAGATGCGCAGAATTGTAAGGACTCTCTTTGTGGTTGTTGAATATATGTAAAATCAAATGTTTATGCACTACAGTTTAAAGGGCTTTCCACCGCTTTAGTACCGTAAAGCGGTTACTTTCTAAAGCATACTCCTTAGTAACGACTAAGTTGAAAGGTTTGAAAAAAATATATATTTATTATTGATTCATGTACATTTTAATTGAAATAATAATTTTTCGTGTAACTAATAGTATTGCTTTAAAAAAATAATTAACAACACGATATTTTTTCGCATCTTTTGGATACGCCTCCAAAACGACTTGGATGTTTATACATATTTTTACACAAACAATTGATAGCTGGAACTTCTTAATAACTAAAATAGCATAATATGTAAATCAAATAATATTTTGCAAACAAAATTGTTCGAAAGGAGGTTCAATATTGATATTTTGGCTCCGAGCGGTCGCACGGCCAGTACTGCGTTAACATTGAGACGTATATATCGCCTTAATTACAAGTTATTTACCAATAACACCGTGTTATATTGTAGATGTTAGCTTGATAACAAGTAGGTACTATAAATCTCTGGTTCTCCAAATACCTTATTGTTTACTTAAACTTACATTTAAACTTAAGATTGGGATCACAACATAAGTTAAGTACTAAGTTGTCGGAATGTTACGTTATGTAATTTACTTCGATTTGTACTTGTGACCTTTCGATAGCCAGTAACTGTGTTGGGTGCTCTATTGTCGATTCGAATCAATATTTGACTACAAGTTTAATAGGTTCTTTAATTATTTATTCATTATGAAACTTGAATGCGTCTTAGAATTCCTTGCAGACATAAGTCGTTTGAGGGATTGGCATCATTTAAGATGTATTTATTTTACGAATTTGAGTGATGAGTTTGTTAAATAGTAGCCTGTAATTACCGAGGCAAATGCCACTTATCACGTAGGAAAGTTATGAGCATTTGATTGCTAATAATTCTCACGCAATTTCAGACCATTTTGCAATTTATTTGCAAAACTGGTGTTTGCACTTATTTCACTTTATTTGAAGCCGGCGCATCATGTCAAAGACAAAGACAAATACAAAGATATTTTATTTCAACTACGCCACCAAGCGGCACTTTTGAACGTACATAAAAATGATTCTACCGTGCATTCGGAAAGTAGCTTGTTATGGAGAAGAATGCACAAGAAACTTAATACTTACTCTTTTAAAAAAAATAGTTTTTTACAATATTTAGGAACATAGGTACATAGATTATTAAATTCATACATTTGAGGACAATGCACCCAGAATAGCACTACACATTATACCACCTACAGACATAAAGTATTAGAAGTACTCACACATGTACTGTCTGTCTGTATGTATCTGTCTTCTTTTTCCATACTTCCTTCTATATATGTTGTCGAGTAATACATCAACTCGTCCTACATGCCTACGACCCGTTTAGGATGATTTGCAGAAAATCAAAATCTATACCAATAATATAAAGAGGAAATATTGTTTTGTTTGTTTGTTTGTACCGAATATGCTCTGAAACTACTGGACCGATTTAAAAAAATATTTCACGTTTGGAAAGTTATACTATTCCCGAGTACCATATAAATTAAAAACAAGCTAAATGATTTAAGTTTTGAGTGGAAAAAATTGGGCAAAACCAATCTTTTCATTGCAGTCGGGGGACGGTTCCTTGGAACAGTTCTCTTCAGAAGCACCTGTAAAGAACTGTTCCAAGGAACGCTGAAAAGATTGGTTTTCAGTTTTCCACTTTTGGGCAAAATGGCGGTTTAATTGCACAGTAAATATTATAATCTATTTAGTACGTACAGCTAAGGAGTGGAATTCCCTGCCAGAGTCTGTATTTCCTGATAGCTACAATCTGGGAGTCTTTAAGTCAAGAGTGAATAGGTTTCTTCTAGGTAAGCATGCTACATCGTCGACCACATCATCACTTACCAATAAAAAAAAATAAAGAAAAAAATACTTACCTTGTGCCCATTCAACACTGGTTTTTTTTTGTGCTAGTAATTTTTTTTATTCACTTTTTGACAAGGCAGGCGTGTTTTTTTAATTATTAATTTTATAGCCATACTCAACACATTTTTCTCATTCTTCATTTACAACCAATTTTGCCACAGTCTTCATATACTGCCTTTGTTACTATTTAAAATACTAAAAGTCAGCCGTGTTGCACATTTACTCAGAAATATTACATACTGAAAGTGTTAATCATAAAAAATTAAAGTTATGACACTTGTGACACATAACATAACAATGGTTTTGAAAGTGACAGCTCAGGACTTAAAATTAGTTTACTTATGATAAACTTCGAGCGTTTTGATGGCAGTTGCACGGAACCCTATAAATAAGCGCCCATTACAGTCACGTTAGGAAACGCCACAGACGCAAACTTATGTTATCTATTAAGTTATTGTGACGACAATAATTATGCTTGCTTTTTGGAGTTACATACGGGATAGTTTTATGTACAACCAATAGCCGTCAAAGCGTGTGCTTTGAAGGGATTTGGATCACATACCTAAACAGGGCATGTATTGGAATCCTCGAGGTGAAAGGACGTGTGGCCGTCCCCGTCAAACATGCAACCTAATTGCGCTAGTGAATTCGGCAAGGCAAAGAGTTTGACCGCCATCAATCGACCAATCAGTTAGACGAAAATCCACATCGCGTCTTTCATATCGCATGTAATGGCTGAAACGACGAGTATCGGAATGGCACATCATGCGACCGGTCTTGAAGCGTAAAACACAAGACCGATCGTGATGGAGGACTACTATAGACGCCTTCTGCTTTTTTTTTCCGGTGTGGTAAGTCCTCACTTGATGTCCTCCGCCGAAGGGTCTGTCAGACTCCTACTGACTAAAAACCACCCCGGTGTTCCATCTCACACCTACGCTGGAGGTCGCGGGAACAACGATACTTCCGCAACCCCCGGCTAGTGCCGGCCCGTCTCTGCGTTCCTTGATCTCTGGTTGGGGGGGAGTGAGGTGTTAGACTCCCCCCGCAACGTCTAAGAGGGGCGCGCGTGAAACACTATGTGCCGCCACCTCGGGCCCTGATGTGTGGGGGGCGACGGAGGGGACATAGAATCCTATGTCAAGTCAAACCGTATAGCAGATGAAACAGTAGACATAACCAATAGTCGGTGATTCCGAGCTATATTGAAACCTTGGGACCACAAGTCACAGGAATCCGCTGTATATGATGAGAAGCACAGGCCTTGTCGTGGCCTATGTCCAGTAATCGACATAATTCAGAAGTGATGATAAACTTGGAATAATGAAAAATAAATCTGTACCGGCTATCCTACAGGAACCGAATATTTTTCTGGGATGAAAAGCCAGGTAAAAGCTTATAGCACACAGCAATAGAGTAACTATCTATCAGTAAAATAATTTAAACGTAGGTCTACTTTACAGATTACTACATACAAACAAAGAAATATATAAACCTCTTCATAATATTAGTTAAGATTGCTGGTCCGTAAACATTTGGAACGATCGTCTTTTATCAGAATCAAGATGAGCTTGTAAAAAGTAAGATGAGAAACAGTTGACAGCTAACATGATTCGATTTGCAAATCAACATTTATATATTACATCATTTCAATCAAATACGCTTTCAGAACACTTAGCAATAACAATAATATTCTAAGAACGGCAATTCAAAAAATATCCAGATTAAGATCTGTTTTGACCTCGCAGTGAGATCATGTCTTGCTTATGATCTCAGATGAGCTGATTATTCATCCCAGGATATCCGTTAGTGATCATAGCCCTTCTTTATGAATTAATTAGCTGTGCCCCGCGGTTTCATACGCCCGTGCTATTATGCTAAAACTTCTGCCAGCGTCTCCGCCCGCGTGAATATAAGTCGGAAATTATGACAAGTCACATACAAGACAAGTGAGATACAAATCCGGTCAACCGTTAAACGTGAAATGGTAACAAAGAGATAGACAGAGTGAGTTAGTACAATGCAGATTACTACAAATCTATACTAATATTATAAAGAGGAAAGATTTTTTTGTTTGTTTGTACCGAATAGGCTCCGAAACTACTGGACGCATTTAAAAAATTCTTTCACCAATAGAAAGCTACGTTATCCCCGAGTAACATAGGCTATTTTTTAATCCCGAAAACGGCTCCTGTGGGGTGGCCCACGGGAGCGAAGCCGCGGGGAACAGCTAGTATAAAAATAAATATATACTGAATCATAACAAATTTATAAATCATTAAGGTTTTGTTCCCTTTAAGGAGTATCAGGTGTTTACATGCGTAGATACATTAGAGCCCTATTCAGTGTTCTGGTATTTTTATCTTTATAAATGCTAGATGTTTTACGATGATGTTTAAACAAGAATGTTACATAGTGACACGTGTTGATCATTCCTCAGTAAATGTCAGGAAAATTAGACAATTGCGAAGGTGTTAAAACTTAATTGTAAATTAAGAGAAACAAGGAATGTAACTTGAGATGAGATGCAACTTAATTATACAGAATTGTATGTAATTTGCATTCAAAGGGGTGTCAGCTTTTAGATTTTTAGTGGAATCAGACTAGATTTAATAAAGATGAAGTTTCCTAGATCACGTTTGATGGAAAACCATTACTTAGCTATCTGCATAGCACTGGCATGCTGAGATGCCTGTTCATTCTTGTTTGAAAATCATTTGGTTATTCAAAGGCCGTGGGGAAAAGACTCTAGCAAAAAGTTTCTCACTTTGACTGTGCTATACCTTTTATATACCAGTGTATAATAATAAGCTTATTTTATCTGCTAGGCGAAGTGAATTTACCTAAACATATACCTAAAAATAATGCTCAGCTCGACTGCTCGACAAAAAACCCTCCCGTATATTTCTAACAATCGTGAGAACACGAAAGATTTTGAAACATTCTTTTAATACTCATCTTCTCAGTAATGACTTCTCAGTAGCCATTGTAGATAATGTAGTACAATTGATTGGCCATATGTATGGCAATCATTGGCCCAATGTTCGGCTGGACCAGACTTTTTGCCGACATCAATCATTTGGAGTTAGGAAAGCTCTAGTTTTCCAGGTTTTTATTTGCGTAATTATAGCTGTTGGCATTCTCTTTTGTTCCTTTAAAAGATGTACGATTTATAAACTGCCGAGCAATGAAAAAGTTCCACCCACAAAATGCCGACAAACACCTTAATTTAATTTTTCACATTCTATTTAAAATTTGAGCTCAATATTTACGTTTTTAGTTGGTAATATTCTGATGCGCTGTTAAATGTACTTCAATATTGCAGACGGCGTCATTGAGCTAGCCTTTCCCGTTTAGGAGTAATTTGGTGCTATGTCACTGGAACTTTTTCATTGCTCGCGAGTGAGTGTCTTCTTTAATTTGCAACCTTAAGTTAGCAAACCCAGTCAAAAGGCAGGTCATCCATCGTCAACATCTTTTCAGCTCGGTATCACCCAAAATTGGTTAGTTAATAGGCCTCCGATATATTTTTTTTTTCATAATCTATAGGCTTGCGCTTGACCACTATCTCACTTGATGGATAGCACGACGACGAAGAAGACGATGAAGCACGCTTGCCAACCAATTCACTCTTGACTTAAAGACCATCAACCATCACCATCTTCATCTGTCATATGTCCCATTTTTGTGCGTCCCTCATCCAGGTATTTCCTGTGACTTATATGATATTGTCGACCTAACGTGCTGTTGGATGGCTTAACATTGGCCACCAATCAGTCAAAGGCGTTTAACTGAAATAAAAATTAATCAAACATGGTAAGTACATGTTCTAATGATCATTTCATCGAATACTTATTACATCAAAGCTTGTAAAACATCCTTCGTCAATTACTTGAAGTTGAATAGTTGTTATACGGATTTTCGCCTTCGTTGAGCTGAGGCATCAATACTTCCACAGAAACATGTGATGCATCAGTGCGACAACCATATAATATATAACTAGCTGTACCTGCAGCTAATCCCGTCAGGCAAACAGACAAACGGAAAAAAAATCCAAAAATGCTAGGAATGGGTTCTGTCGGTTGTCTTTTGACACCCTGGCTATTTTTTTTGGAAATATTTTCGAGTAGAGTCGCATTATTCCGTAGGCTGCATAGTGATTAAACCTATTCCTCTACTCGCACTAAGATATCAGTCATCATCATCATCATATCAGCCGAAAGACGTCCACTGCTGGACATATGATGGCCTTTTTTTTTTTTTTTTTTTATTATAGACCTCCCCAAACGTCGCCACATTGACCGGTCCCATGGGTCTCGCATTTAGCGGATCCCTGCAACCTTTACCAGAGGCCTTCCAACGCAACATATCCCGGTGCGCGGTCCTAACCCCAGAATTTTTCTGCCCATCGGCCATCCGTTCTGTGAGCAATGTGCCCTGCCACTTAAGTTTGGCAATTCTTCGGGCTATATCGGTAAACCTGTTTCTCTTGCAGATCACTATATATTTCCGATTCGATCACGCAAGGAAACTCCGAGCATAGCCCTCTCTATTGCCCTTTGGATATGATATCAGTAGCCATATCTAAATTATTATGTCAGCAATGAATACATCGATGAGCAGCTTAGGGCTCGTCTAATAGTTAAGCAAGCTTTACATTGGCTTCTAGTAGTCACAAGTCTATAATTTAATTAGTTCCATTTGATTTTCATTAGGTACCTAATCTAGGAGGCATCTTAATTTGGCACGGCGATCTGTTCCACTCCCCTGACCATAAATAATATTTATACATGACTTATGATGTTTCTATATCTTGTTAAGATTACATCAATTAGGTCAGTGCGGTCATTCAACGTGTGATTGGTGCTTCTTTGAAGAGACAGGAGAAACGAAACCCTGGCAGATAAGGACTAGATAGATTTTTAGGAAAATACCTAAAAAGCTGTAGTTAAATACTTAGCTAAATAAACCTAAATACTTAGGAGAGGAAATTCAAGGCAGGCTGCAAAAAAAAACTACTTTCCATTTTCATAGCTCGACGAAATTACTCATCAACAAAAGCAATGCGACTCGTAATAAAACATAAAATAAAACTAAATAATTCAACAATAGACACTCAGTGGGTTATTAAGCCATAAAGCCAATGAATTAATTGGCTAAGGTGAATGTTCAAAGATGCAGTCCGAAATACTACTGCACGTATTGAAATATGCACCGTTGGCAAAGATTACAAAATTTATGACCACTTAAAATGTCTAATGATAGTGAAATGGTAAACTAACCTATTGAACTTAGCTGATTGAACTAGCGTTTGCCTGCGGCTTTACTTGAGATCGCTTTATGTTTTATGCACAGTTGGTATATTATGAATATTATTATTGGAATTGGTATTCACACCTCATGTCACCCAAGTTTAAGTAAATCATTATCATTTTCTGGTTTACACAGCTATGGGGATTTTTAAGGACTGAAATTTGACAATTTGTTTGCTAATAGTCAGTCTGTATCATCCCATTGCTGGGCAAAAGTCTCCCACGTGACCACACTCGCAACAGGAGCTGGTGGTGGTGGTGGCATTGTGTTATATACCTTGTCGCCTTCTAGCGCCTTAGGAGTCCACATAGCGGTTATGCCCACGGTCAAAATTAATAATTGACATCACTATTTTTGACATCTTCATAAAAAAGTTGTTCATAGATACCTACACCTACATCTGCTTATAGAGAGACCAAGATAACTATAAACTGTTGCATGGATAGTGATAAACATACTGACAAACAAATCCATGTAATATCTGTAGATAGTATTCTAGCTTCTCACTTAATGGCTACATACCTGGCAATTATTTAATTTATATTTCAACAGTACCTACTACCCACTGTAATGATATGACGACATATGGATGCCCCTTAATTAAATTATGAGAATATAGCTACGTGATGGATTGATGGGTATAATCTAGTTGCTAAATTGGTATACTGATTAGGTGGCCTACTAAATTCGTAAGCATAATCAGTTTCGTATGCTCTCAAAACGGTGAAGCAAAACATCGTGAGGAAACCAGCATGTCTTAGAACCAAAAATTCATGGCTAAATAATAACAGCCGCACGGGTCGATTTTCAGGGTTAAGCAACGCTTGCCGAGGGTGGTCCGTGAATGGATGACCAGCGAGTTTCTGCCGTGCCTTGGAAAGCACGTTAAGCCGTTGGTCCTGGCTGTCAATTAAAAATCTTTGACAGTGGTTACGGGTAGTCACAAGCCTGACATCTGACACAAGTCTAGCAAAGCGGTGTCGTGTTACTCAGTTACTGGGTTGTGGAGGTCAGATAGGCAATCGCTTCATGTAAAATACTGGTTCTAAGCTTAATCCGGTTAGACTGGAAGCCGACCCCAATATAGTTGGGAAAAGGCTAGGCAGATGATGAATCAGCCTATATTGTTCCATGATAGGACACTGGCCGTGATGAAATAATTTAGACAAAATAAAGCACCTGCCTAGGCTCGAACCCACGACCTACAACTTGTAAGTCGCGGCCGATACCACTGGAACTGACAAACAGACAAGAAATCCAAAATTCTGGAAATGGGTTATGTTGGTTATCCTTTAACACCCTGACTATTTTTTTTGTAAATATTTCGATGTATAAAAACAATTTTTCTACAGATTTATTACATGTATTGATATACCGTTGAGATTATTACGATTACAGCTGTAAAATATGAACTATTAATTGTAAGTGGACGACCTTTGACTATCACTTCGTCTTTAGTGCTATTTTAGCAATCGGTTCAAGTCGCTATGTGCCTTGAATATGTCTAGACTGCTAAATGAACTTTTTAATTACCGCACCTAGCAGATGAGGCTTCGTTTTGTATAAATTATGTACCTTTGAGAGGCTGTTAAATAATAAATCGTCTGAGGTTACTTAAATATTTGCCAAGACTTTAATTATTGGTATTAGTAGGCAGAAGCGACGAACAAGTTAGAATGTAACTTGGAAATTTGTGGATGCGCAAAGTGCAGGATCAATCATTGTGGCAATTTTTTGCGCCATCTTTATTTTTAGCAGTGGAAATTAATATTTTACTACAGCCAGTACTTTCAACGAAAGAAATAGCTTAAAGTGCATGATAGATCCTACAAACTACTGTATAATTATATATCATCATCATCATATCAGCCGAAAGACGTCCACTGCTGGACATAGGCCTCCCCCAAGCGTCGCCACATTGACCGGTCTCGTGCGTCTCGCAACTAGCGGGTCATCGGTCCACCTGATGGGAGGCCTTCGAACGCAACTCTTCCGGTTCGCGGTCGCCACTCCAGAACCTTTCTGCCCGATCGGCCATCCGTTCTGCGGAGCAATGTGCCCTGCCCACAGCCACTTAAGTTTGGCAATTATTCGGGTTATGTCCATAACCCTGGTTCTCTTGCTTGGTTCTTCTTATATATATTAAAGAGATAATCGATTTGGTAGAACTATTAATTCTGACAATGTAGCTAATAGACATTAATATCAGTTGATAAATTAATAAAACAAAGAATAATAAACATAGGTAGGTTTTATACGATGTCGTTTGTCGTCATTCAATCGCTCGGGTTATTTTTTTACGCATTCTCATTAGAGTTAGGATGCATTTGACGAGTTTATTATTTATAAATTGTATTTTTTTTTCTTTTGTTTTGTTGTACATGAGAAGTTCGTAACCCAGGGTCTCCCTTGGTGGTATGATGACATTTTCAGCTCTTTTAAAAATACCCAATCACAAAACGTGAGCTAAAAGCTCAAAAAAAAAAATTCTGTAGCGAGATTTATATTTTATTATTCCAGTGTTCGTGGGTTCGAGCCCAGGCAGGCGTTTACTTTGTGTAAATTATTACATCACCACTGCTCTCAAAACGGTGAAGGAAAACATCGTGAGGAAACCAGTATGTCCTAGAACCAAAAATACGAAGACATGTGACATCTACCAACCCGCACTGGGCCCGCGTGGTGGATTACGGCCCATTCCCTCTCACAGAGAGGAGGCCTGTGTCCCAGCAGTGGGAACATTAATAGGCTGATGATGTGATGCGATTCCAGTGTTTCTTTATCAAATAAATAATAAAGGTTCATGTTTCCTTGTAGAGAAAAGATTTCTATAAAATGCCGCTGCCACCTCGTTGTTGCATTGTCGCGTCGCAAATTTCAGAAGGAGCTTTGAAAATCAAACCTATTTCTTAACAAATAACAACCATTTAATTTCACACAAACTTTAGGTAGACTCCTTTCAAAAATAACAGTTACTAAACGTCATTTTGTTACTTTCCCTATGGGTTATGGACCGCTGACCTATAACTTATGTTCAACAGCTTCTGTAACATAAATAACTAATGGTTATAATTTAAAGGCGAGTGAACTAGGATTTATGATTTAATTGGTTAAGTAAGTACATGCTTACTTGCGTTTTGTTCATTACTGAAGGTCGTGCATTGCGTACATTGACGAAATGCTTCCAGGCCGCTTCGCCTTAGGAACTTCTCAGTGGTCACTGTGAGAAATGCAGATTATAATCCATACTAATTAAATTGTAATTTATTCTTGCCCGTGGTTCCACGCACATGGCAAAAAAACAGTCTGTCTGCAGTGTGTGTGTGGTGTTTGTCTGTGTGTTGTGTGTGTGTCTGTGTTGCAGTGTGTGCCAAGGACTCGCCTCGCGCGTGACACTCATCATCTGCCTAGCCTTTATCCCAATTATTTTTGGGGTCGGCTTCCAGTCTAACCGGATTCAGCTGAGTACCAGTGTTTTACATGGAGCGACTGCCTATCTGACCTCCACAACCCAGTAACTGGGTAACATGATACTTCTTGGCTAGACTGGTGTCAGATCTCAGGCTTCTGACTACCCACCACGGCCATGGCGGGGACCAACGGCTTAACGTGCTTTCCGAGGCACGGAGGAATCTCGGTATGTTGAACTGGTCACCCATCCACGGACCGACCTCGTCAAGCGTTGTTTAACCTTGAAGATCGACCCGTGCGGCTGTTATTATTTAGCCACGAGCTTCTCGCGCGTGACACTATGGTTTTATAATTGTTTCAGTAATTATGGCAGTTAATATGTTAATGCGTGTGAAAATAAGAAGTGCCTTAGGTAAGGAAGCGGATTAGGTAATATTTCCAGATAGCCAGACAATGTTACCTCTATTTTAGAAAAGTTTGTAGAAATCTATGAAATAAGGTTGAAGATAATGTATACTGAGCCTTACCTATCTCAATGCTTTTTCTTAATTATTCAGTCAATAAATTCAATTGAAAACCCAGCGTCCCACCCGCCCGGTCCATACACACCCTAAACCGCCCGAACTTCTTTGTCCACGTCACCTTCACTCTGAGATCGTAACAGTAAATGTCAAACAGCCATCATTCACCTATGCATACCATATTACCATATTAGAGGCAAGTTTATCGCAGAAAAACACTTCTTCAGATAATCACTTATATGGCGAGCAGACTACATTTGTTATGGTCATGTACTAGAAAGATTATCTCGGCTTGCGCAGTCTGAATGCAGCCTAATTGTATGAGCGATGTTGAAAGAGGTTAGATTATAGTTTGCTTAGTACAGTAACATGTTATTTGTGCTCATTTCGTGAAGGATGAACGTAGGTATGCAGTTCATTTAAATAGGGCAAATAATTTGCATAGTTTGGGATATACCACGGTCTGGTTAGTTTTTGCACTTACGTTATAAATCATGTAAACCAAAGATTAGTCGGTATTTGTACAAGAACTGGAATCCTATTTGTAACAGCCGTGTTTTTACCCGACTGCCGAAGGAGGGTAATGTGTTTATCAGTCTATGTATGTATGTATGTTTGTTCCTATGTGGCGTTCTAGAGACCAAACGCGTTGGCCGATTTTGATGATTCTTACGTCAATCGATTTGTCTTAATCCTGCGAGTGTCACTGGCTATATTAAAATTGGAAAAAACAAAAATGGCGGATTTTGGGCGCCATTTTGTAGGGAAATTTTTTTTTTTCTTCCAAACCCATCATGTCAAACTTTTTTGGTTTTGGTCATACATCTGGTTTTGGTCCGCCAGCTCGCGAATATGTATCCTCCGACTGCACAGCATGATTTTCTTCTTGTTTACGTCTTTTTTTTAGTTTGTTTTTAAGCATTCGGGTTTTTTGATTTTTTAAGATTCCTTAGATGGCGACCTCAAAATTTAATCAAACGTACATATATTTTACAAGCACAACGTTCTTTACATTGAAAATGATTTACAATCTTACCAGATACGGATGTAGACTATTACAATTATTAATATTATTATAACCGAAGCTTCTGTCATGTGGCCTCCAGTCAAGCCTTTACAACCAGTAAATAGTTATTAAAATCAATTATGAAGTAGAAACAATCATATTACTCATCAAGATGCGTATAAGTGGCCTTCTAATAGCCGCTGAGACGTCATGTAGGTGTAAACGTTAGAATTATTATAATTTATGGCTTTGTGAGTAAGGTGCATCTCAGCGTTTAATCAGACACGTATCTGTGTGTTCTTTGCCCGGCTTGTATGGATTTTATTTGACACAGAACGATTGGCTTATGACCCCTGTAACCTAAGCTCCAGACGTGTCATTCTGTTACCGATAGCGATTTGTCATTGTCATAAAGTCAAGTGGTATTCAATGTCAGTGAAGGTGATAGTTGAAATGTCAAAATGTAAGGGATTGATCACTTGATTTTTCGATCTTGGACACATTCGTCAGATTCCGTTTTTCGTCAGAATAAGTTATCGCTTAATGCCATACATTTTTGCCTTTTTGGCAATCGCTATCGCCACGGTTTCGATCATAGAAAGTCACTTGTCTCCGATTCCCACCCGGTGGGTTCCAGCAATTTCGAGGCGGGGGGGCTCATTAGCCATGGCTTCGTTACTCACGGTGAAACGAAGAGGAAACCGAGGAGAGGCCGCTTGTCAGGGCTTTTGCCGATAAGCCGATGACATAGTGATCAACAAGAAGGTTGCGGTGCTGCTTGGTATCATAGGCGACATCGCAACTGAGGCGGGCCGCGATGCCGCATGGGAGGCATCGTGGCTGAGGGTAGGAGGCCGCTGCGGGAGAGGAGTGCCGGTATTGCGATGCGTTGCTATCCCTACCTGCCGTGGCCTGGACGGGATCGCTACCACCTGGAGGTGGACGCGGTGGGGCCCCGGGGAAGGAGGAGGGTCGGTATAGCATTGGCCGCTTTCCCTATCCCCTGCGGCCGAAAAATAGTAGGTGGCGGGGCCACTGACCTAACCCGTCACAGGGGGATCAACATATGATGAGTGTCATACACAGCGTCGTCTGGCGCCCATGTGCTGGTTTGGTCCCTGGGGTGCTCACGGCGTACAATGTGTTCTAAAGTGCCGGTGATGTGGGGTACTCCCCAAAAGACGGTCTGGTGACAGACAGCCGCAGGCCGCGGCACGTTCGCGGTGAGTTCTAACGCGTGCCCATGTTCCCGCCATAAGTGGCACAGGAGAACACCGTGGAGTTTTAGTGGGTTGGAGTCCCACATAACTGCACTATCTCTCCGCGGTAGAACAGAATGCATGCGCATTTAAAAAAGCAAAAAAAAGGTGCCTCAGATTGACAAACACTACTGAAATATCGCGTGGTCATTCTTCACCCACATTTCGACTATCGTTATCAGTGGCAGAATGTCTCTTAGACCAGTTCTAGTGCCACTTATCAACCAAACTGTGCTAGGTAGCACTATGTATGATACTTTTCTGTTTAAAAAGTATTAGTTTTATTCAATTTTGAAAAATTAAACGTGTCCTCAATTCTAGGAAATATTACTTCATACACTTCTAAATATAGAATCGCCTTAAAAACTTCGCTTACAATCTACGAAGATATAAAGTGTTAAATATATCGGTCAAAGATTATATCTTTTTCTTTAACTTTTGGACCTGATTAATCGCAACGATTGGCAAAAATTCACAGAATAACCAACATCGGACGAGATCGGACAATGCCATATTTCACAAAAACTTTACCACCTTATTCTGCTTGTCATCTTCACTAACTGCACCTGTCAGTCATTTACAAAAAAAGGCCGGCTTCATCCACAATCCACAAAGGTCCGGAATACTCACGGATCTCACAACAACTTTGCATCAATGAAGGCCACTGAATAAGATCACTTCCTAAAGAAAATGTCAAAGGTCTTAAGCGGTGAGCCTTTGCACACTGAATCTTATCTGTAACCAAGACTCTTTTATTAGGTATTGTGCAGTAACTGCAGCAATCAATAAAAATTGAAAATTGAAAAAAACACGGATTTTGGGCGCCATATTGTGGAGGCCCAATTTCTTTTTAGGGTTCCGTACCCAAAGGGTAAAAACGGGACCCTATTACTAAGACTCCGCGGTCCGTCTGTCTGTCTGTCTGTCTGTCACCAGGCTATATCTCATGAACCGTGATAGCTAGACAGTTGAAATTTGCACAGATGATGTGTACCTATTGCCGCTATTTGTTTACCTCGCACTGGAACGCCTTGCAGCAATTACACCAATGGAGCACAATCTTATAATAAACTCACTATAAGTCCAGGTTTCCTCACGATGTTTTCCTTCACCGTTGTGAGCAATGTCCAAGATAAACTTAGAAAGTATTTATGATTCGAAAAAGTCACATTGGTACTTGCCCGGATTCGAACCCACGACCTCAAGCACGAGAGGCGAGGTCTTAGCCACTGGGCCACCACGACATAACAACAAATACCAAAAACAGAATAAAATAAATATTTAAATACAAAAAACGTGAATTTTTGCCGTTTTTTGCGATAATGGTACGGAACCCTTCGTGCGCGAGTCCGACTCGCACTTGGCGGGTTTTTTTTATTCCAAACCCATCGTGGGGGTATCAAAAGAAAAGGTTCCAACTGTTTAAGAAGCGAACTAAAACTAAAAAGACTTAAATAAGAACAAAGTCGTGCTGTCCAGTCGGAGGATACATAATCGCGAGCTGGCTGACCAAAAAAACCAGCAGCCGTATTGCGTAAGTGCGCAAAGAAGTTGAACTCTATCCAACCGACCAAATCGGCCAATCACACAAAACGGACGCGTCATTCATCTCGCATGTGATTCGTTTTCGTCGATTTGGTCGGTTGGATAGAGTTTAACTTCTTTGCGCACTTACGCAATAAGGCTGCAGATGTATCCTCCGACTGCACACAATCTGGCCAACGCGTTTGGTCTTTAGAACGCCACAAAGGAAGAAACATACCAACTTACATACATAAATAGACTAGACTGATAAACACATTACCCTCCTTCGGCAGTCGGTAAAAAATCAAAATATTTTTATTTCAACTAAATCATTTAACATAATCTTCGTACTTTTGCACTGTCAAAAAAAAAATTGGTTTGTCACATTGCTCTAATGTCGGTGACCAGGCTCTAGACAAGTGTGTCATTCGATTTCAGCGAAGGCTATCTTAGTCAAAATATCAAAATGTAAGGGATTGATCACGTGATTGTTCGATATCGCTTGTCAATCCCATACAATTTTGCCTTTTTGACAATCGCTATCGCCACGCTTTTTATGATATAATGTCACTTGACTGGGCTTTAGTGATGTATGGAAGAAGAAAACATGCGGTCGCGTCGACGCCAAATAAATTGAAATACAGGCAGAAGGATTATGATAAGGGGTTACGCATTGGGTCCGAATTCCATCCGACTAATTTACAACATTTTTTCGGGCTGTTGAAGTTTATTATAGCCCAGTGGTATACCTCACCTCCAATTTATGAGGTCGTAGACACCAATTTGAGCCAATAATAAGTTACCATTTTCTTTCCATATGTATTTTCTGATTTTATTATGGACGTCAATGATATCGGTGATGGAAATAATCGTCAGGAAACCTGTACTGAAATTGACGATTTCACGTCAACCTGCCTTAAGGCGTATAATATTCCCCAATGTTATCGCAGTACTGGCCATGCGGCCGCTCGGAGCCAGAATGTCAATATTGAACCTACCCTTGGACAGTTTTGTAAGAAAAATATTATATGATATAATATGCTATTTCAGTTATGAAGAACTTCTAGCCATCAATTTTTCTGTGTAAAAAAAATTTTAACATCCAAGTCGTTTTGAAGGAGTATCCAAATGTAGCGATAAAATGTCGTTTTATTAATTATTTTTTTAAAACAAAACTATTGGTTACACGAAAAAAGCATGTTTCACAAATAATGTACATGAATCAATAATATATTTAAACCGTTACTAAGGAGTATGCTTTAGAAAGTTACTGTTTTACGGCACTAAAGCGATGGTATGCCATTAAGCACGCCTTCTATGTATGAGATGAGACCTTCGCCTTGCAGTGGAAGACAGTTATAAGATGGTATTATCGTTTCTCATCATGGAATATGCAATCACAGAAAAAGAATCACAGTAAAAACCTAAAGGTCTTGCCAACACAACCCCTTACACTAATTAAGTAGACGTAGATAAATTAATAGTGATGCTACTTGATGAGTTTACGTTCATTTATTGATTTATTGAGATTGGGATCGGTATTTACGAGTATCTGTGACCTGTAGTTGCTACCGATGAGTTCAATATGATGTAAGTGGGCTGAGAAAAGATGACGTTTATTCCTGGGTTTTCGTAGAAAATCGTATTTATATGCGTTTTGTGTGGTAACCAAGTTATTGTGGATAATTGAGTAACATTATTAGAAAAGTCAATCAACGAACCAGCATTAATTTATTTACAATGCACATAACGGCCTTACAAAACATTCTTATCTAACGATTTGCTTAAAATATCAACTGGGCTCTGTTTTATATAATGCGACATTTTTCCGCAAAAATAATCATACTTTTTAAAGATAAATCTATACTTAAACTATACTAATAATATAATATAATATTATAAAGAGGAAAGATTTTTTTGTTTGTTTGTTTGTACTGAATAGGCTCCGAAACTACTGGACCGATTAGAAAAATTCTTTCACCGATAGAAAGCTACGTTATTCCTGAGTAACATAAGCTATTTTTTAATCCCGAAAACGGGTCCTGTGGGGTGGTCCACGGGAGCGAAGCTGCGGGCAGCAGCTAGTAATATTATAAAGAGGAAACATTTTTTTTTGTTTGTTTTACCAAATAGGCTTACTGGGCCAATTTAAAAAAATATTTCACCAATATAAAGCTACATTATGCCTGAGTGACATAGGCTAATTTTTAAATCCCGAAAACGGGTCTTGTGGGGTGGTCCACGGGAGCGAAGCTGCGGGCAACAGCTAGTAAGATATAGGTACTATTTAACAAATCTAAAAAACGTATGAAAGAAAATCGGATTGACAGATGATTGTCACCATTCGCCTGTCGTTTTTGTTACAAGCATTTTATTAACTTGCAATGTATGTATGTGTGTTTGGGTCAAATCTTGTAACTGAATTTTAAAGCAGTTATCCTCAACCGATTAAGATGAAATTTTGCATACACTTTTGGTTTGGATGCACGGTAAGCTAAAAAGCTTGTTTAAAAAATATTTAAGACTCACTGACCGCTGTATGTGCGAAGACCGTTGATCCATTTCAATATCAACAAATCTAAGTGTAAACTAAGCTAATAAAGCTATGAGCCCATTAAAATTTATAACGCATGTGTCTTCCATACCAATCTCATAGGTACGATAAACATTAGGAATCCGGATAATTTACTCAGAAACCATAAGCACTGAGTAGATAGTTAACAGAAACCAATGGATCTACACATCAATCATTTGATGTCAGCGATGCCGAAGATACTGTATGGTATCGGAGGTAAAGAATAGCACCAATCCATATCTGAGTGGGTCTTAAAAAAAAAAAGAAACAAAACAGAGGTCATGTTGAATGCTCATGTAACACCCACTCCTTTCAAGATCGAAGACTCTACACTCGAAGTTGTAGACGATTATATCTACTTGGGACAAACGGTCCAGTTAGGTAGGTCTAACTTCGAGAAATAAGTAAATCGTCGAATCTGACTCGACTGGGCAGCGTTCGGGAAGTTGTGCGGTATCTTCTCGTCCAAGTTGCCACAGATTGAGACGAACGTCTATGACCAGTGTGTGTTGCCAGTGATTACATACGGGACCGAAACGTGGTCGCTCACAATGGACCTCATCAGAATGCTTAAAGTAAGCCAAAGGGCAATGGAGAGGGCTATGCTCGGAGTTTCTTTGCGCGATCGAATCAGGAATGAAGACATCCGCAAGAGAACTAAGGTTACCGACATAGCCCGAAGATTATTGCCAAACTTAAGTAGCAGTGCGCAGGGCACATTGCTCGCAGAACGGATGGCTGATGGGGCCGAAAAGTTCTGGAGTGGTGACCGCAAACCGGAAGACGATGCGTTGGTAGGTGGACCGATGATTTGGTGAAGGTTGCGGGGATCCGCTGGATGCGAGACGCATGGGAATGGTCAATGTGGCGACACTTGGGGGAGACCTATATCCAGCAGTAGACATGTTTCAGCTGAAATCATGATGATGATGATAGCGAAGATTGAAATCCCAAAATGCAAAGGAATTGATTACGTGACATTTCGATAGCGCTTGACAATTCAATACATTTTTAATTTTGTTCAATCGCTTTCGCGACGCTTTCATTGGCAGAATGTCACTTGTCTTCAGCCTCATAAGGGTTTAATGGCCGCGTCATACATGTCTTTATGTGGTAACCTATCCTGTGAGACAAATCCTTCCATTAGTACAATTCACGTAGGTATACACAACACATACGCACACACGTAATCAAATACGTGCACACACCACACATACACACACACAAACACAATCGTGCACACACACTCACCACTACAGGCTTTCCTTTTAACTTTGCTTTTTATTTTTAACCCTCCTCGATGGAAAAAGAGGGGTGTTATAAGTTTGACGTGTGTTGCTGTGTATCTGTGTGTCTGTCTGTGGTATCATAGCTCCAAACGGTTTTTGATTTCGTTTTATTTGTTTGAAAGGTGACTTTGTCGAGATTGTTCTTAGCTATGTTTGATAAAAAAAAAACATTTTACTCTTTGAATCTGGGTTTTTTTCGCAAGATGTCGTGGCTTAATTACCTGTTTCAATAGATTGTTGATTGAAGCGTGTCTACTACTAGGTGTATTATGTGTAGTTTAAAAAGCATGAATTAAAAATTAAGACCCATCCAAAAAGCAAAAAATAAGCCTAGTACTCGCTTCGGGGATCCGCTTAGTACATGAAATAAACTTCTGTAAACAATGGTGGTTCCTCAACGCCAGTACGAGGCTTATTTTTTGCTTTTTAGAGGTTTTTGTGTCTGGGGTTTTTAATTTGAATGTTTACTTTAGTTTTAAATTTACCCTGTTAATTTGCATAAGGATAAATTGAAATTCCATCCCGGAAAAGGGCACTGGCTCCAACAACACAGGTCAATCACCTAGCATAGGAGTCAGGGAATCCATGTATTTTTAATGTTTTCTTATATAAATAAAGTTATTTATTATTAGTTATGTTGTTTTTGAGGAGAGAAAATCTTCAATGGCACATTCCACACGGTAAATAGCAAAATATTTCATCAATTAAATGCAGCATTTGCATCGAAAAGATAAAGGTTTATTGCTAAAGAAATGACAAAAAAAAATTACGATAAATTAATATGAAAATTTTAAAACATGGCACTCTTGTGAGTTCTTGAATACATTTTATCAGCCAATAAGATTACTTCACTTGCAATTTTGTGCCATACAACGGTTACTTTCCAAAGCGTACTCCTTAGTAACGGCTAGGCTGAAAGGTTTGAAAAAATTATTATTTAGAATTGTTTTATGTATAATTTATTTGTGAAACATATTTTTTTCGTAAATCAAATAGTTTTGCTTTAATAAAATAATTAATAACACTATATATTTTTTCGCTACTTTTGGAAACTCTTCCAAAACGATATAAATATTTAAAAATATTTGTACACAGAAAATTTTATGGCTAGAATTTCTTCATAACTGAAATAGCATAGGTAAATATAAGAATATTTTGTAAACAAAACTGTCCAAAAGGAGGTTCAATATTGATATTCTGGTTCCGAGCGGGCGCACGGCCAGTACTGCATTAACATTGGCGAATATATACGCCTTAAGTTATATTTAACGCGTCAAAATAAAAAGTACAAATACGAATTAAATGTACCTCAATGTAGATTGCAAATATTTAGGATGAATGTATATATTAATGCCATTCAGGTGTATAACAAGTTACCTAATTCATTTAAGGAACTTCCCATCCCCATGTTCAAGAAAAAGCTGACAAGTTGGCTACTAGATCATTGTTTTTATGACATTGGCGAATATATGGAATATTGTAAAAATCCAAGATGACATGAACTTAATTTTAACATTTTAAAGTAATTTTAATAATACTAATTTATATCGGACTTACTGTAAATCGCAAATCTTTAAATTAATATTGTACTTAGTTAAGAACGACAATTAAATATTTGTACACCATATATTTCGTGGTAGAATGTATAGAACTAACAAAAATATTAACACCATACTATGTAAAACTACATTCTTACAAATAAATAAATTCTAATTCTAATAACTTACTTCTAGAAACCGCATGTCACCAATTTTAGCTGAAACAAACTTTAATATAATTGCTCTCTCAAATGCATACGCTTGCCCTCTGTTAGATATTTAGTCCGTGTACACAAAGCTTAATAACCAAGCTTAATTAACCATGACGAGGTTGTGAAGGCGTTAACAGTATATGTAAAGTTTAGTTCGGACATGCAATGTATACCCAAGTTATTGGACCGTATAATTTTATGTGGAGCTGTTATTTAGAATTCATGTTAACCATAAAGGTGGTAGGGTCAAAAGATCGAGTTAGGCTGAGATTTTGATGGCGTAAGTTCCTCTTGGGTCATTGTGGTTGTAAAACTAAATCAATAGTAATACAATTACTTAATGTGGCTTGAAATTACGCCTGTAATCCGATTATTTTTTAATTATTTTATATTAAGGCAAAGCAATTGTGGACCAATCCTGTCGATAGGCATCAATTTCATCCAGCCATCTTTGCCTGGGTCTGCCGTGGTGACGCCTGTATTTTTCCACCCTCACCCACACACACGCAACCCGGGAGGATTGGAAGGAAGAAAAGGAGGCCTATGCCCTGCAGTGGGACAGAATAGGCTGAAAATAAGTAAATAATAATTTCATTTTTTTTTTTTTTAATTTAGACAATTTTCAAGTCTATTGTTTGTTAGTACACAACATTATAATTAATATAAGTAATAAGTACATGACACGTACGAAAACAATTTAAAATAATTACAGGGATCCAAATATATAAATTAAATAAGAAAGACATAATTTTAAATTTCGATTAAAATTGTCAAAAAGTAAAAACGGCACAGAATTAAAATGTAAAAAAATAACATAAAATTCATAAAACTAAATTGACACAAAATTAAAATGTCAGAAAATTTTAAATTAAGGGAAAAAAAAAAATGTAACAAATAATTACATTAAATACAGACAAACAAGTGTCATTATAACTTAATAACGTTGCCCCACACTAGGAATGCCATCCTGTATCGTGGATGCATTTACAAATATTTAAACACATACCGTCTTACAAATAAACGCGGTATAAAGTTATACCAAGTATAAACCTATGAAAATGTATGGTTATACCTTTGTTATACCTGGTATAACTTTATACCGCGTTTATTTGTAAGAGTGATATACTTTAGACAGGGGTCCACCTTCAATACACCCACATTCTTGCTGTTATATTTAAGTTCCATGGAGCAGATCTCCGAAAAATGATACTAGGCAAGAAAAAGACGAGAACCGGGCACTAATCCAGATGCTGGACGACAACTGAGTAATTCCAGATGAAAAATGAAAAAAAATCCCAATTACACTTTGCCCAACTTGAGTTTACCTAAGACCTTTTTTTTTTATTATTGATAGGCTCGCGCTTGACCACTATCTCACCTGATGGTAAGCGATGATGTGGTCGACGATGTAGCACGCTTACCTAGAAGAAACCTATTCACTTTCGACTTAAAGACTCCCAGGTTGTAGCTAGTGGTTGTAGCAGGTTTTTACTATTGTTTAATTTTTATGCTTATTTCTCGTGTCTCCTGTGCGGGTCACAAATAAATATTTTTTCTTTCTTTCTCTTAAAAAATACAGACTCCGGCAGGGAATTCCACTCCTTAGCTGTACGCATAATGAAAGTATTCTCAAAACGTATGGGTGATATGTCCACCATGTACCGATGACGCATCGCCCTATGTCTTGTAGTCCGATAATGGAAAGGGCTAGGAGGAATTAATTCATGCAATTCCAACGCACACTTTCCGAAATATTATGCTCACCAGTTACCGCTACGACAGCGGCGAGGTAATACTCAATTAGCATTTCTACTTAATTGAAATAAAGTTCAAAAGGTGAAATAATTATAAAAACCTGCGGGTTAGTAAAAATAAATACTATGACTTTGATTGGAGTAGTTGCTGAGCAATTAGAATTATTTGCCATGGGTATGCTGGATGGTCTTGATTACCGCACATGTTTCACTATCTATAGGCAGTTTATGAGAAACTAGATTTGATTCCAATTTTTATCTATCCATTCTAATATTATAAAGAAGAAAGTACTTTGGCTCCGAAACTACTGGACCGATTAAAAAAATCTTTCACCAACAGAAAGCTACATTATTCCTGAATGACATAGGCTATTTTGGAATCCGGAAAACTGGTCCTTTAGGGTGAACCACGGGAGCGAAGCTGCGGGGAACAGCTAGTATAATATAATATCATGCCTACTCCCGAAGAGACGGGCAGAGATGCTACCAAATAGTTCCTACACCCATATATCACCAGTTATTATTAAATCGCTATCCGCTATTTTTAACCGATGATAAAAAAGGTTCTCAATTCGACATGTTTATTTTATTTTTATGTATGACCACGCATAACTTTTTTTAGAGTGGCCCGATTTCAAATATTACTTTTTTTTTGGATGGTGTTGTTAAGTTGGCCCTATTTAAATTTGAAAAATACCCTTACAAAAAAGGATGGATTGATAATTTTTCTACTGAATTTTAAATTGTGAATCAATTCTGTTGAAATAAAGTATACTGAAAAGCGAAAAAAATCGTTACTAACAAAAAAAAAATAATGATCTGAAAAGCAGAAACAAAAATAAACTTTTAGTTAAGCATTTTGAGGCGGTGACAAACAAACAATCAACGGAGAGCAACCTAGATACAATCTACGCTTAAGATAACTAATTAATTTGCTTGTTTGTTTTTTTGGCGCTTACTCAAACAAAATGTTAAACCAAACGTTTTTTTGGCTAATAAAATTTATTCAAGAAGCGTGCACAGCAACGAAAGCGTGCCATGTTTGAAAATATTCTCATACATTTTTCGATAATACACACAATGGTATGTAACGGCACGGGTATGCACGGCATCCATACTCCGCAGATCTCTTCTTTGGAGCATATCCCATGCGTGCTCAATTGGGTTGAGGTCAACGCACAACGGACCATATGGGAGTCTAAGTGCGGAAAAGGGAGTCCCTACCACTACCACTACTACTACTGGGTTGAGGTCTGGCGATTGAGCAGGCCACGGCAGAACGTTGATGCGGGCAACGGTAAGAATGCGTGTTACGACTTTAGCCATGTGTGAACATGCATTAACGTGCATTATTCGAAACGAGTCACCCAACCGGCGTCGCAAAGGGATGTTCTAGTCTGAAACAAACCTCACTTTCTTGTGATTGTGGATATTGTGTTGTTATGTAGTTTTTTTCATGGGAGTAGGCAGAAACTACATAACGCCGCCTACGCCTTAATCTCATGGAAAAGGGGTCGAAAATATTGACATAACCCAGGCACAAATCCAAACTCCAGCAGGCTTATTATGTAACATGCAAGAGCAAAACGATAGCGATGTTTGCGCAATAATTGCTCTTCAATCGTGAATCTGAATTATGTATCAGCGATAGTCACACCACAGTATGTTTTCGAAAGTGCTGCCTCTATGGAACAATTAGTTAAGTAACTAAAATGTGCATATGATCGCAAGGGGATCGCGATTATTTCGTATTACCCATGGTTTTTGACAGCAGCCTTCGATGAGCAAATTTGGCTGTCAAATTGCAATTACTTTTTCCCTTGTTGTTGGTCGATTGCCAATCGCTCACAAAGTCAAAGTCAAATATATTTATTTCAACTAAGCCACCAAGCGGCACTTTTGAATGTCAGCAATTAAAATTTACAAGTAATAAACATTTATTCTACCGTGCATTCGGAAAAGTAACTTGTTATGGAGAAGAACGTACAAGAAACTCCATACTTCCAAATTGCTAACTACAGAAGTTTTAGAGCTCATGGCGGTTTTTTTTTTCGAGTAATTGCATTTGACGATCAGCAAGCGATTAGCAAACGATCGTTTAGGGAATCCCAATTTTTATTGCATAAAGCGTTTGATCGCGCGATAACTGCGCAATTATTTCTGATTGCTGTTTCATTTGTAATAAGCCTGGGCTATATTTTGGGCACCAGGCCCAAAGATGACTTGAATACTAATAAGCTCCAGCCTTTACTTAAAAATCAGTTCTATCCAAGCATACTGCCTCATGCCAACAGTCAATTATCTTTAGGCTAAAAAATATTGCAATAGCTACAACTTTAGCAACCTTTAACCTAATATTCTTAGATTACAGTACAACAATGAGATTTTTAGCCTAAAGAGCAAATTGCGTGATTCAATTGTGTTAGACCATGTAAGGAAACAATGAATCGTAATGATGACTTGTAAGTTTATATATTTCATGAGAATCGTAATCGTTGATTCAAGTAAATCGATTCTTATCAATGACTGTATCGTAATTTGGTTATGATTTATAACGTGGTTCTGAATTTCATATCGAAATATACGGAAACCAATAGACTTTTGTTTTTTGTTAGGGTTCCGTACCCAAAGGGTAAAAATGGGACCCTATTACTAAGACTCTGCGGTCCGTCTGTCTGTCTGTCTGTCACCAGGCTGTATCTCATGAACCGTGATAACTAGACAGTTAAAATTTTCACAGATGATGTATTTCTGTTGCCGCTATAACAACAAACACTAAAAACAGAATAAAATAAATATTTAAGTGGGGCTCCCATACAGCAAACGTGATTGTTTTGCTGTTTTTTGCGATAATGGTACGGAACCTTTCGTGTGCGAGTCCGACACGCACTTGGCCGATTTTTCCTCCAATTTTCTTTTTTGTTTATTCCAGCCCGTCTTAACTTAACTTAACTTATGTTAATTCACCAGCGTTTTCCAAGACAGTCTTACACCATTTCACTGTAACTTACAGACTTTTCCGTGTCTTTGTAGTCTGCTCTATAATTTATATTTAAGACTAGCTGTTGCCCGCGACTTCGTCAAATTATATTTTTATTTTTTTAGTTTCCCGCCGGAATTATGAATTTTCTCGTGATCAAACGTAGCCTATGTTATTTGTTATTACATCAGCTGTGAAAGTCCCGTCAAAATCGGTCCAGCCGTTTCGGAGATTACCCTGAAAAAACAGACAGACAGGAAAATACCTTAAAAATTGCTAAAAAAATTAGCAGTGGTTAAATGTGTTAGTACTTATACATTTAACAACCACAACTTGCAAAGCCTTATGACGTAAATCAATGGCTTGCAGTCTTATCTATACTCTTCGGTGGAAGCAGACATAATAATTTATTCATACATATTAAGATGTCTGTATTTTCGTTCTGTCATTTCGCTAAAATATCGATTTTACGATTGTCAATTTTACGATGCCTGATTTATGATTTATTTGCATATCAATAAAATTCAGATCAACATCATAAACCAATAAAATGCTCAAATAAAATATAAAAATAATATTAATAAAATTAATGCTACTGTTGTGACTGCCTCGTTGGTGTAGTGATTACAAGTGCTACTACTGAGCACGAAGTCCTAGGTTCGATTCCTAGGTTGAGTAAAGTGTTATTGGGTTTTTCCAACTGGAATTTCTTAGTAGCAGCCTGGACTCTGGCTTTGTACGCGGTTGATGACAATATATAGGCTCACCCCCATGTATCACATGGGTCTTAAACATAACCGAAGATATGTGAGTGTACCGAGATACACCTCAGTAATACCCTACGGGGCATACGGACTTGATGATAATATAAAAAAATAAATAAATTCAATAGCATTTTTTTTCTCCTCGTGATAGCAGTGGTGGCCCAGTGGTTACGGCCTCGACTTATGTACCGTAGGTCATGAGTTCGAACCCAGGCACGCGCTTTACTTTGTGTAAATTATTTCCTCAACACTGCTCTTAAAACGGTGAAGGAAAACATCGTGAGGAAACCGGCATGTCCTAGAACCAAAAATTCGAAGACATGTGACATTCACCAACCCGCATTGGGCCCGCGTGGTGTATTAAGGCTCATTACCTCTCTCTCAGAGAGGATGCTTGTGTCCCAGCAGTGGGAACATTATAAGGCTGATGATGATTGAGCATGTATGTTTGTTACTCAATCACGCCAGAATGGCTGAACGGATCAGTATGCAATTTGGCACAGAGATAGATTATAGTCTGGAATAGCACATAGGTTTTATATCCCGATATAATGTACCCTTGTGTGTGTTATGTGATAAAACACCTTTCACGCGGCCGAAGCCGCTGGCAGAAGCTAGTGTTGTTGCTACTGTTGTCCATGATACTTAAACACAGCTTGCTTAGTTCATCTAGCCTGAAACACAGGTTCAACCTAGTTCAGGCAAATATGCAATTGTCTTCTTTTATATTTTTAAGATATTTTTATTGTAAAATGTGCCTTATGTTTTAAATAAACGATATTATTATTATCTTCTAGTCACGCGATACTAAGAAATATGAAACTTAGTGTATGGAATGAAGTTATTAATAAATAATTAATTAAAACAAGTGGTTACGAGTAATCGGATAATGTGTGTCAACTTTGATTGGTAATCTACGAGGACGGTTAAATAAATTAAGTGGAGTTTCTGATCGATATTTAATTAATAAAGTCCTTTATTTCAGTTCTATGCAAGCGCTGAGTCGATAAATTTGAGTACGAAAAAAAGCCCGTCGATCAGTTTACATAACTGACCGACGGGCTTTTTTTCTTACTCAAATTCATATAATTCATATAGGAGCTCGTGGCTAAATAATAACAGCCGCACGGGTCGATCTTCAAGTTTAAGCAAAGCTTGACGAGGTCGGACTGTGGATTGGTGACCATTTCAACAACCGAGTTTCCTCCGTGCCTCGAAAAGCACGTTAAGCTGTTGGTCCCGGCTGTCATTTGAAGATCTTTGACAGTTGTTACAGTTAGTCAGAATCTTGAGATCTGACACCAGTCTTGCCAAGGTGTACCTTACCCAGTTACTGGGTTGTGGAGGTCAGATAGGCAGTCGCTCCATGTAAAACACTGGTACTCAGCTGAATCCGGTGAGACTGGAAGCCAACCCCAATATAGTTGGGAAAAGAATAGGCAAATATATATACTCAAATTCATATTATGTACTTTCTTAGTTTGTCTTCGACATCGCTGACAACGGTGAAGGAAAACATCGTAAGGAAACCTGGACTTATAGTTAATTAATTTTTGAAATTACCAACCCATCTTCATTAAGCGTGGTGGAGAAGTCTTTGCCCTGCAGTGGGACAGTAACAGACTGGTATAGAACAACCATCTCACGAAGGCGGATGAGTCGTAACAAAATGATTCTTATTTCGATGTCCGTCTTCCAAAAAATAAAAACACTACAAAGTGAAAAATAACCATAATTTGGGAAATCGGTGTTCCTGTTTTCGTTTCTTCGTTTTTTGACACTGGCTTCCAAAATTGAAGTTATTTTTCACTTTGTAGCGTTTTTATTTTTTGGAATTCGGTTGTATTTTTTTTTTTTTTAAGATTTTTATTTTTCACTTTTTAGTTGTGGTACATAATGGACCAGTTCTATAGGCTAGGCTCATAATGTTCAAAGTGATGCCAGAATAGATTAACCCAATAACATGAAACTTGAACAAAACCGGTGGAATGAGAGTATACCAGGGTGAACTGTTCACACCTGCGTAACCCTCTAGAGCGTACCAGAGTGATGTTATGTTATAAAATGGTGTAAACAATAAACAGACATGCGATTGCAGCTATCCCGAGTGATTTGCCGTCATTTATTGAAGAGTTCTGATGTACTACATCTCCGAATTTCTTCATCAGATCCTGATGAAATTTAAATTGGACCACATGCCAAGCACCAGCTTTCAAATAAAAAAAGAATCATCAAAATTGATACACCAAGTAAAAAGTTCTGAGGTAACACACATAAAATGCCTCCTCCCTTCTCTATTTTCATAAATACTGTTACTAAGGTAATCAGCTCCAACTTCCATCTTTACGCAGACGATTTGCAGCTTTATCGACACTTCTTGCTTGCGGATGTGGACTTAGCAATTGACGCCATGAATCGTGACCTGGAGAGTATTAGTGAATGGGCTAAGTCCTATGGATTACAGATCAACCCATCAAAGTCCCAGGCTATGATCATAGGCAGTCGCTACTATCGCACTGCGCTTGACGTGTCCACTTTTACACCTTTATCCCTTGACGGTTCGACCATCACTTACACAGAAACCGCTAAGAACCTTGGTATCTTATTTGACAGTAATCTCTCTTGGCGAGCTCAAGTAAATGAGGTTAGTCGTAAGGTGCACTTTTCTTTTCACTCGTTGAAATCACTTCAAAACCTTTTGCCCTTTAAAACCAAAATCTATCTAGCTCAAGCTCTAATTCAGCCGATCATCGATTACGCGGATGCCTGCTATCTGGATGCCACGGAGGAGCTCTTAAATAAGCTTGAGCGCTTGCAAAATCTGTGTATCCGTTTTGTTTTCGGTCTGAGGAAATACGATCATGTCTCTCAGTTCCGCAAGGATCTCAAGTGGCTCCCTATACGTCTTCGCAGGAACACTCGAGTATTATGTCTCCTTTTCAACATCCTGTTTAACCCTACGTACCCTGAATACCTGCGTGATCGCTTTTCCTTTACTCGCCCTGCCGATGTCCAGTGTAGATCCCACCTAAAGCATCATCTAAACTTCCCCTCCCACAATACTAATTTCTATTCCCACTCCTTCTCTGTTCATGCAGTACGACTGTGGAACTCACTTCCACCTAAAATCCGTGACTCTAAAAATGTATCGTTATTTAAGAAACAGGTCAAAGAACATTACCTCTCCACCATCTTATAATGTTATTTATTATGTGTATGTATTTTTATCTTCTATATAATGTATATGTGTAATTTATATATAAATAGTTAAGTTATAATAGTCTATTTTAAGTTTCCTTATTTCTTTCTACACACTGTGTCTTCGTCTATCATCCAACTTTCCTGTCGCAGGTCTGCTGGAAGAAATTTCTACTGAAATAAGCAGTACCTTTGTGCTCTTGTATCTGTATTTTTTTTTCTCTGTTAAGTGTTTTGTGTGTACATAAATAAATAAATAAATAAAAAAAAATACAGTCGAATTGATAACCTCCTCCTTTTTGAAAGTCGGTTAAAAATCACGTTACACACCCTGGTGAGATAGAACGACTATATAATATATAGTCGTTCTATCTCACGAGGGCGGGTAACGTAAATACATTTAATATTAATAATTATTATTAGATTTATTATTATTAGATTTATTATTTTGTTGTAGTTTCACAAATATGCCAATGATCACACCATTGGCATATTTCCAGACTCAGGCATATTACAGAATCAAAAATTGCCGATATAGCCAACCTGACTGATAGACAGGATGTATTTATATATATTTTCGCTGCTCGTATATGGATAAAGTGAGAAATTAGTATATTACACGCAGTTTCAAACTTCGTGTGTGTTCAGCAACAAGTGGCACGAGTTACAGAAAAGTTGAAAGGAAACCGTTTGTCCTGGTATGGTAATGTGCTGAGAAGGGATGAAACGCATGTTACTAAAAGAGTTATGAATATACATGTGGATGGGTGGAAATGGAGGGGAAGGCCAAAGAAAAGATGGATGGACTGTGTGTGATATGAAAGAAAAGTGAGTCAGTGATAGCGTGACGGTGGACAGGATGGTCATCATTATCATCAACATTTCAGCCGAAAGAAGTCCACTGCTGGACATAGGCCTCCCCCAAGCGTCGCCACACTGATCGGTCCTGTGCGTTTCGCATCCACCGGACTACCGCAGCCTTTTCCAGGTCGTCGCTCCACCTGGATGGAGGCTTTCCAACACTGCGTCTTCCGGTACGCGGTTGCCACTCTAGAACTTTTCGGCCCCAACGGCCATCCGTTCTGCGAACAATGTGCCCTGCCCACTGCCACTTAAGTTTGTCAAATTTTCGGGATATTTCGGTAACCTTGGTTCTATTGCATTATCTTTATTTCTTATTCGATAATGCAAAGAACCGAGCAACAGGACGGTATGGAAGAGAAAAACTTGATGCGCCTACCCCAAGTAACATAAGATAAGAGCATGGAGATGATGAATTGGCGCTTCATCTGAAAATAATGGAATAAAATAAGCATGCTTTGTTGTTCATTTGAATACATCATCAAAGCTTTTCAACAGCAATAATGAAAGAACTCATCATCCTGCTGATTGAAAGACCACTCCCAAATTACGTCACTAAAAATATCGATCACGCATTCTCTCCTTGATCTCTAACCTCAAAATGAAGAGCAAATCAACACATATGATTACACATACTTACCATTCAAATAGCCTATAGCTGTTCTACTATAAAATTTTCAAAAGATGTTTCATATTTAATCATCATTATTATACGACGATCCTCACTTGGCTTCGGGCAATATTGCTTAAGTAGGTATTATAATGTGAACTAGGTATGTACACAGACATAAACCTAACTAGATTACGCAAGTTCCTTTTTTAACCGACTTCAAAAAAAGGAGGAGGTTCTCAATTCGTCGGAATCATTTTTTTTATTTTTATTTATGTTCCCCGATTACTGTAAGACGCCTGGACCGATTTGGAAAATTAATCTTTTGTTTGAAAGGATATACTTTCCAGTTGGTCCCATAGTCATCAAGTTAGGATCTGATGATGGGATCTGATGATGGCAGTGTTTTTTTGTACCCGACTGCCGAAGGAAGGTAATGTCTTTATCAGTCTATGTATGTATGTATGTTTTTTTCTATGTGGCGTTCTAGAGACCAAACGCGTTGACCGATTTTGATGATTCTTACGTCAATCGATTCGTCTTAACCCTGCGAGTGTCACTGGTTACATTAAAATTGGAAAATAGAAAAATGGCGGCTTTTGGGCGCCATATTGTGAGGGACCAAATTTTTTTTTCTTCATCGGGTATCAAAATAAGGTTTTAAGAGTTGATTACAAAAATATACAATACTTATATGTTTAAATGTACCTAATTCTAAAAAAAAATTACTAAAAAGTTGTAAATAAAAAAAATATTTAAAGATAACAAAAAACCCGACTGCTTAAAAAGCGAACTAAAAAGACGTAAACAAGAAGAAAATCATGCTGTGCAGTCGGAGGATACATCTGGTTTTGGTCAGCCAGCTCGCGCAGCGCGCGGTTTCGACAAATGATCATTTAGCCGTCGGGTTGTCGGTCGTATATTTAATGTTTTATTTATATATTTGTTTTATATTTACACACATACATACTTTTGTCACCTTCTGTGTTTATACTATTTTGTTATTATTTTTTTAATTATTGTATGTTCCGTATCCGTGAATGTGTCCGTGGCATCAACAGTGGGCCTTATCAGATACCAGCGCAGCGTTATTTTCTTTTAGATACCGCTAAACGTGCTGAGATAGGAGCCTTTTTGTGTTTTTTTTTTGTTTTTGCTTATCGCGTGTCTTTTGTGCGGGTCACATTTTTTTTTTCTTTCTTTTCTTTCAAGATCCTATATCTGCATAAAACCAAACGTGCCATTTTTTCACACACTATTTGAGAATAAATTTATTTACCGATGCAAGAAAATATTTCCATTGTCTCGGCCAACTTTTTTTGTAGAGTCTTTACAACTCAATACGTCTTAAATAAGCATTTTTCTAGTTTTCCGTTGATGTCCGGTGCCGTTAACGCTATATGAAAGAGCTTAAATTAAGATCATTGCTCTCAGTTTTAAAATTACCAACCCATCCACCAACCAACTCCCTTTTTAACACGCAAAGTTCACATGGTTGCCTGGAAGAGATCGCGAAACGTGATAAGGCCGCGTTGTGTATGTTTGTTTTATTGTTTTTATCTTGGTGTAAAACTGCCCATACTATGTTTATCATTCCGAGCGGTATAAGTACTGCACAGACAGCCTTGTTTGTATTATTTCTAGAAATAGCGATTAAAGAGCGATTTAAAGTTTTACGGGATGAATGCACAATGGCAAACAGTAAAGCGGTTGAAGCAGTAGACAGAACATTACGTGATATCAAGCAAAATCACTAATCCATAGCTGGTTTACCAGAGGCCCTAGGCTTCGGAATGACGTGGACTTAGGTGAAGCTTGAAGCTAAAACCCCGATCGCGATGGAAGACTTCTCTGTCTCATCTATACTCCATTTGAGATAACATTAGACACTTAAATTATCCCATTTTACAGTCCGTTCAACGAATTTTGAGTTCTATTGCGTTTGTGATATGACAAATGGCAGCTGTAGGAAACAGTTAGTTTTGGTAACAGGTTTATGCCTTTCATTCCATCCTTATGTTGACGGGATAGAACTCAAAATCGGCCGAACGGACTGTAAAATGGGTTGTAGAATTTTCTAATGTTTTTCAAATGGAGTATAGGGGACATAGGGCATTAAGTCAAGTAAATCAATTAACCCTAAGAAGGTGAAGACGGTGTTTATAAACTAAAGTCCATGAGAACGAAGTCGCGGGCAACAGCTAGAAAATAAATAAATATAAATACATTCGTGTCATTTAGTTAGATTTATATCAGAGGTAGTTAAGTTATGATTAACATTCTCTTGTGGCTAGTCATCTTTTGTATGATATTATTCGTGTCAGATTGGTGTAGCCAAGGTTTTTCTGGTCGATGGGCACGACTTCTAGGAGTGTGCCATTACAACATGATGCAGAGGTAAACAAGATTATTTTTACCCGACTGCCGAAGGAGGGTAATGTGTTTATCAGTCTATGAATGTATGTATGTATGTATGTATGTTTGTTCCTATGTGGCGTTCTAGAGACCAAACGCGTGGGCCGATTTTGATGGTTCTTACGTCAATCGATTCCTCTTAACCCTGTCACTGGCTACATGAAAATTGGAAAATAGGTAAATGGCGGTTTTTGGGCGCATATTGTGGGGACCCAAATTTTTTTTTTTCTTCCTAACCTGTCGTGTGGGGTATCAAAATAAAGGATTTTAAGAGGTGATTTCAATAATATATAACAGTTATATGTTTAAATGTACCTAATTCGAAAAAAAATATTACTAAAAAATTATAAATGTAAAAAGTTAATTAAAAAAATCAAAAACCCGACTGCTTGAAAAGCGAACTAAAAAGACGTAAACAAGGAGAAAATCATGCTGTGCAGTCGGAGGATACGTCTGGTTTTGGTCAGCCAGCTCGCGAAGATGTATCCTCCGACAGCACAGCATGATTTTCTCCTTGTTTACGTCTTTTTAGTTCGCTTTTCAAGCAGTCGGGTTTTTGATTTTTTTAATTAACTTTTTTAGCATAATCACAGCTATAATCATCGCAGTGTAAATTATGGTTTTCTTTCTCCTCCGCTGTTCTTTTCTGATTAAGTTGCAGTTTCGCCAGGATTCGTCAGTCACCAAGCTTCTGTTTTATTTCGTGGTCGCCATTGTTGCTGTGGCTGGGAAAAGTGTGACGAACGAACACATCCCAAAAAAAAATGGTATAGTAGGAGGTACCTACAATTATAACGACTAGTTAAGTTTTACTTTAAAGCCTAAAATACTCTTTAATGAATAACAACAAATTATTTAACGTAAATCCAAATAGAAAACGTTGTCGTATAAAATTTATTTAGCGCCCCTGTTTAACCCCCAAATATCTACAGAAGATTTATTATACTGAAAGCTTGAAGGTTTCTCAATCAAATATTAAACACTTGAATTTTCAGGATTACAGAAGACCATTAAAACAGAAGAATTACTAAATTACCATAATTTTTACACCTTTTTTGTGAATCATGGACAAAACTACTCTTCCACACGGTGCATATCTACAACTCTTTAGCAAATCTTCTTTCGTAGTTAAGCTGGAAGAGATGTTTTTTGAAATAAGCATCAGCTTCCTATTTTTCTGTTCCTTCTTCTAGTCTATTTATTAAATGATTGTATGTAAGTTTTAGGGTTCCGTACCCAAAGGGTAAAAACGGGACCCTATTACTAAGACTCCGCGGTCAGTTTGTCCGTCTTTCACCAGACTGTATCTGATGAACAGTGATAGCTAGACAGTTGAAATTTTCACAAATGATGCATTTCTGTTGCCGCTATAACAACAAATAATATAAACAGAATAAAATAAATATTTAACTGGGGCTCCCATACAGCAAACGTGATTTTTATGCCATTTTTTGCGATAATGGAATGTTTTTTTTTCTTTTTTTGTAACAGACTGTTTATTTATATCTATTTTTACACATTAATTGAATTAATACATAAATAAGGAGAATCCCATTCAAAAGCAACGTTCACATAAAACGTAAACAACTGCAAATAACTAGATCATCAAAATTCACTAACCTTTATCCTAAATAAGAAGGGAGTCCTCATCTCAAGGATATTGACTATGCACAGAATTTCAATCCGTACTAATTTATTTATTGAACGCAAAGTAGTTAAGATGGAGTTATTAATATTTACCTACTGGTTGATACATCTAATTTCATGTTATATTAAATGTAATATTATGAAGAAGTACAAATGTTTGTTTGTATATATGTTCGTAAAAGGTAATCTCTGAATGTGATGATCCGATTTCGATTATTTTACACTAATATTATTATTAATTATTTATTTATATTCACATAATGGTAAGTACCTTATAAACTAAGCCCAACAAAACCGTATTAATGGTTTTATTGTGAGGCCGGTGAGTCTCTATACACTCATTCTTAAATTTCATACTTAAAGCTAATTGTTAATTAAAGACACATTTCTAAATAATATATTTTTAAACGCTGTTTAAAGCTGTTTTTATTCGTTTCACTCCTTATATCTGCCGGCAGACTGTTCAATAGATATAGTATTCGTATTTTTAGGGTTCTGTGGTGACAGAACCCTAAAAATACGAATACCATATCTACAAATGTGAAATTACTCGTAATTATGGACTCTGGATACATTGAATCTGTCAGCAGCCATAGATCGTGTGTTATGGTTGTTGAATAGAAAGCTTCATTATGATCTTAGATGATTACGTTGTAAGTTTTCCTTATTACACTATTTCAATTAATTTATCACGATCTACCTCAGTAAGCCTCAGTCGAAGTCACACAGTAGCGTATTTACCCTTAGACCAAGAGAGCCATGGCGGGATACAGCGAAGGGTGGCCCAATCCAGCCCTATCAGCCTAACATATTTTTTTGAGACAAGCACTACTATGTTCTTCTAGCCTGCCACCCCGTCTTCTTATCTGAGATGTTTTAATCCTGAAAGCTGTACCGCAATAGTGATAGTCCACTGGTAACGGCCGCGACTTACAGGATATAAACCCACAAAAACGGTGAAGGAAAATATCGTAAGTAAACCGGCATACCTTGGAACCTAAAATATCGAAGACATGTGACATCCACCAACCCGCACTGGGTTCGCGTGGTGGATGACGGCTCAGTTCCTCTCACAGAGAGGAGGCCTATATCCTAGCAGTGATAACGTTATATAGACTGAAATGTACAGTTTCTGTGAGGAAACACGGGAGCGAAGCTATGGGAAAAAGTTAGTATTTAATATGTTGAATAATTTGTTTGTCCGGTTGTGTGAAGTGATGGAGTAGTTTGATGTTGCTTAGGGCATTAGATTCCTGTATACACATGATATAAAAGGAGATTATTTACTACTTGCTTCTACCAACGGCTTCGCCCGCGTGAGAAGTGTTTTATCATCCCAAAGGAACATTATACCGGGATAAATAGCTTACATGCTAATCCAGACTATAATCTATCTCTGTGCTAAATGCATCCAGATCCGTTTAGCCTTTCTGGCGTGATTGAGTAACAAACATACATCTACACATCCAAACATTTGTATTTATAATATTAGTGAGATTAATTTACTATTTATCTGTCCATACAAATAAGTAAATCAATGATAGATGGATAAATCATATACATTCTAAGTAGTACCTTACTCAGAATAAAAGTGGTAAAAACTATATATAAAAACTGAACCCCTATTTCTCCTGGTGACGCTATAGAACGGCTTAACCGATTCCGCTAATAATTTTATTGTTGTGTTTGTTATTGTTAGGAGAAGGTTCTTAGATATAAAAAAAAAGAAAAAAATTAGGTAGGTAGGGTAGATATGTAGGTAGAAAAGGTTTGTAGGTAGGGTAGGTAGGGTAGGTTTGTAGGTTGGGTAGGCATGTAGGTATGTAGTTAGGGTAGGTAGGGTAGATATGTAAGTAGGGTAGGTAGGTAAGGTAGGTAGAGTAAGTAGGTTAGGGTAGGGTAGATGGGATAGGGTAGGGAAGGCAGTTGACGGGAGCAAAGCCGCGGGCCAGCTTGTATATTATAATTATGTAGATTTTTGCCTCTGATTCAAAGTTCTACTACAGGGACCGGCTACCAATTTCTAATTTATTCGTTTACCCTCGCACTGGATCGCCTTGCAGCAATGACACCAATGGAGCACAAATTTATAGTAAGTAAAAGTTCAGGATGTCCAAATTAAACTTAGAATAATATTATTTTGTCGAGCCCATACTTTACACCTATCTTTCATTGAAACTTTCAGTGAGCAACCTTCATTTAGATTTAAAAATAAATTTATAACTAATAAAAACGTTTTAATATGTCAAATATTGGCATTTCAATTGTAATTAGATAATATTTCTAGACTTCTTTAAAGCAAAGTAATTTTCCAAACAGACAGTGCCAGAGGCAGTATAAATTCACAATTACAAATACAGTGACCTAATAAAACAAAATAATAAACCATTTTACGATCGTACTCCACTAATTACACATCTTTTAATCCATATTTATTAGCCGAATAAGTAAAATTAATGTTACTTTGAAGTTCATGACATTTAGCTGAACATGAATTACAACCGTAGTGGGTGCAAAACTAAAATAATTTATACAGAGCATCCATTTATTATTATAATTACTAACGATTACTTGCAATTCAATTGATATAAAGTTATCCTTGTAAAAATAGATTGATTAGTTTACTTTTAAAAATTATAGATAATATCTAATGGTATGAGCATCATTAAGTATATTCGTCTGCGAATTATTTGTAATTATAACGCAATCATTTAATTTTTGGGTCAGATAACTGCATTTTTTAATACAAACCTGCAATTAACCAAATACACACTCTTAAATTAAAGAAGAATAGCTTTAAATTGGAAGAAATACTGGTATCTAAAGGAATTAATGAAGAATTAAGAAATTTGCTTACACGTTAAAAAGAGGGTTTACAAAATAGTTATAGCTTGCCAAACGTTACGGATCTCAAACCTGGTCGTTGAGAAAAGAAGACGAAGCACAGATTGCCATAATTTCGGAGTAAAATGTAAAGGAGTATACGATACTTAAAAAAATCGGACAAAAAAATAATAAGAAGAAAAACAATTTTTTTTTTACCCAACGTTGTGGACCGGACTGGATGCAAAAAGTCCGCGATTGAAGCATATGGAGAGATTTAGGGAAGGCCTACGCCGCAGAGGAGACCGCTACGAAGAGCGATGGCCAACACTTGTAAAAGAAAGGAAAATAAAGAAGCAACGGATTGAGAAGAAGAACCAAAGATTTATTTTAGAATTATTTTTAATATGTATGACGTGTTTGTGTACTTAGTTGAATTAAAAAATTGTAAGTAGTGGAATAAAGGGCAATGTTTTTTAATTAAAGAGAAATACAACACTGCTTACCTATATCATCGGAAAACAAACATGCGTGAATTATGTTTAAAAAAACAAATCTTTCATCAGGAAACATCATTTTAATTATAAATAAAACTCATTAGAGCAAATAAACACTTATTGCAAAGAAAATATTTTGTTTAAGAAATATTAGCCAATTCCAAAAACCTAAAAATACTCACAACAACAAACCGACTAGGTTTCCCAAACCCTTGAAATAAATCCAATAGGTCAAAGTTACACCGGAATAAGATTCTTCAATAAACCCAATAAGGAAAATAATTATACTGCAAATAACTAAGTTAATTGTAACAATTTTAAATTAATACTTGCGCTTAACCTTTACTTAGTCGCGTCTACAATTACCGGCAGGATGTGGTTCATTAAGATGCTTTAATTATTTTATGTTAATTATTTTAAAATTTTATCTTAGATTTTTTATAATTATGTATCTAATAATATATAGAACAGTGGTGGCCCAGTGGTATAGGCCGCGACTTACAAGTTGTAGGTCGTGGGTTCGAGCCCAGGCAGGCGGTTTACTTTGTGTAAATTATGTCATCACCACTGCTCTCAAAACGGTGAAGGAAAACGTCGTGAGGAAACCGGCATGTCCTAGAACCAAAAATTCGAACACATGTGACATCCACCAACCCACACTGGGCCCGCGTGGTGGATAACGGCCCATTCTCTCCCACAGAGAGGAGGCCTGTGTCCCAGCACTGGGAACATTAATAGGCTGATGATGATGAACCAATAAAAGTGAATCAGAGATATTTTCTTTCTGTCGTAGGTCTATTTGTGAGTAAGCTGCATGTAAATTCTTAGGGCTATTAATTTTCACTCTTTGTCTAGTCTCTAGTCTAGTCAGTAATTTTTCACCACAGTTGTATGTGTGATGACCCATCACCGAGACATCTAAGGGCTAATTTTACTAATGGAACTGAACGCAATCAGAACATCTAAACCGCGTTCGAGAACTGTCAGTGTTACCATTGTTGTGAAGAAACTGACCTATTTCGGTAAAATAATTCCTACGTGTGCTGTGTATTTAGGTCGTTATTTAGGAGACTCTTCCTAATTTTATTGGACTGTTGTCGATGCTCAGAACTTGTCCAGTCATGAGATTTTCAGTTCCTATATCAAAATGAAACTTCTATAAAATCGCGCAACAAACCCCCTCCTGGCCCTCCCCCTCACCCGCTCACACACTCGGAATCCATCGTCCGATTTCGGAGCAGCTCGCGGGGTGTCAGGATTATTTTCGTTACGGCATTTTTTCGTTACGAAAAAATTAGTTTTTTCTTGATTCGGTCGCCGCGCTCAAAGCCCGTGATAAAAGCTCAAAGCCTGCGATAAAAGCTATGCAATAGCTTTAAAAAAATATAAACAAACAAACATTTTGACCTCTTCATAATAATACATTTAATATAACATGACATTAGATGCGATCAATAATAATAAAAACAAAATATTAAGAGGCTCTTAAAACTTTCATGGATATGCTTGTTTATCAACCCATCCAGCACTGTGTCATAGACCTGACTAATTGCTAGGCGACAATCTCTTTGAACCGAGTGGAGCAATTAGTCGCAGTAAGTGGCCGAGCCCAATATTGAGAGCTGAACTATGCTGCTTATGTGACCGTTTAGCAATTTAGATAGCTTGTGTTAGAAACCCATTAGGTACCCGATCTGTTCTCGTACAGTTTAGTTCACTGACGTCGGTAATTATGTTTGAAAAGCTCGACAAAATTTTCCGTTAACCGTAACTTATATTAACTTTTCAATTAACGTTTTTCCGTTAACGTAATGAATTCATTTTTATCGCCTCGTGAACGATACTAATGAACCTTACTGGGCTTAACACAAAGAAATGAAAATGCTATAAGCTTAACTGTGGAACTTTGTGTCGGACTGTAGCTTATGCTTTTGTTCATTCTATTATGTCCAAAATAACGAGTGAACAACGTTTAGCTATAATAATAACTACAAGTGTACTCTTAAAGACAAACACGATATTTTTTTAAATTTTATGCTAGGTATAGGTTTACACTGTTAACAATTAGTGTTTAATAGGACCAATACGACTATTAAGTATGGTATGCACAAGGATCTAAGCACAGAACATCCTATTGGATCATGCAATAAAGTCAGCCAGTAGCAAACCGTTGGATCAAGAGCAGCCTCTTAATAGCTCATAATGTGACCGCTCACCGACATACGCAGTGTGGTGCTGTAAAGCAAGCTAAGCGAGTAGAGTGAAGCGAGCCACAATATAATCAGATATGAAAAGTTTTTTTTAAATCTTGAAGATGTTTAATGAACCTCTTCAGGATATAAAAGCGACCGTCCACGCTCAGTTGTTGTTAAATTGAGAAGTACCAGAGCCCGTGATGAGATCCTCGCATCAGTCACCAAATTCAACAGAGCCAACCCGCAAGACAAGCTAAATTCGACTCACCTAGGTTACGGGGGTACTAAGTTGCCTACATTTGTTTCGGAACACCTTTCGCCTATAAATAAAGCTATCCATGCCGAGACTAGAAAAGTGGCGCGTCAAAAGGGATACAAATATGTCTGGGTTCGCGACGGACGCATTCTGGTCCGCAAAGACGACGGCGCTCACGCCAAGCAAATAAAATCACTGCTAGCTGTCTCGCTATTGTAAGGGAAAAATATCCCTGTGTGCACAAAACTTCTACGCGTAGTTTTAGAATTCACTATTTACTACCAAAATCTGCGAGGAATGCGTACTAAACTTCACGAGATAAACATGGCAGTCGGCGTGGCTCAGTACGACATTATTGTGGCGACTGAAACGTGGCTCAACGGCAACATCAGTGATGGCGAGATATTCAGCACCGCATACAACATCTATCGGAGGGACAGAACCTCTACCAACTTGGGATGCAAAGAGGGAGGTGGAGTTCTAATAGCGGTCTCTAAAAGGTTTGACTCTGTTCGGGCTTGTCAATGGGAAACCACGGTGGAGGATCTTTGGGTCAGTCTGAAATCTGAAAACGGGCAGAAAATCAACATATGCGCTGTGTACCTGCCTCCACCAGTGAATCAACCTACGCTTGACTCGTTTCTGGATTCCGCATCGAGCGTCATTGAAACAACAGGAGTAGACGTAGTCATACTGGGAGATTTCAACCTCGGTTTCATAAACTGGGAACTGAATTCTAGTGTCTCTAATGCTACAATAACTGTTCCTTCTAACTATAGCAATGGTCTAGGCTTTTCGCTGGTCGATTTCATATCCTTAAACTCACTACAGCAGGGCAATTTTGTTAAAAATTCTAGAGGTAGAGTTCTGGACTTGATATTATTTTCAAATGGGTTAGGTGGAGTGGTAAATGAGTGTAGAACACCGATAAGTAAAGTTGATGAATATCATCCCCCGTTGGAAATTGACTTCAAAATTATAAAGGTTGCTACACTGAAATCCAAGCAAACAATTTTTCTTAACTTCCGCGGTGCAGACTACGAATCAATTAATAGAAAATTGTGCAACGTTGACTGGAGGCAATTATTTGAACCGATTTCTCAAGTTGACCTTATGGTGTCTAAATTCTACGATCATCTGAACGACATAATTAATGAGCTCGTCCCTAAAAGAAGACGTCTCAATAGCAAGTATCCGCAATGGTACACAAGATCCCTAGTCAATATTTTGACCGAGAAGGAGAGACTGAGGAAGCGTTTTAGAAAATATGGAAACCCTCGTGACGAAATTGAATATAGAATCCTTGACGACAGGGCCCGGGCTCATATCAAAGAATGTTACAAAAAGTATGTGAATAGAATGGAAAGTAACATTCGGTACAATCCTAAGGCATTTTGGTCGTTTGTGAAATCCAAAAACACTCAATCATCGCAAATTCCTTCTGTCATTAGTCTAAACAATAATGTTGCTACCAACGGCGCTGACATTTGTAATCTTTTTGCCTCGCAATTTTCATCGTCGTTCTCTCCAAGTGATCGTAACAGTGGTTTACCTTCTAAATTCTCTCACGCGTTTCCACAACATGCGCTTAGCAAGATATCCATCACCGAAAGAGACGTCCTCAAGGCTCTCCAAAGTCTTGATATAACCAAGGGTGCCGGACCCGATGGGATACCTCCTATTTTTATTAAAAAGTGTGCTCGCTACCTTGCCCTCCCACTCACTCTTATATTTAAGAAATCCCTAACTGCAGCGGTTTTCCCATGCGAATGGAAAAAAGCAAACGTTGTTCCAGTATACAAAAAGGGTGACAGAGCTGACGCGGCTAACTATCGACCCATATCGATGCTCTCTATCTTCTCAAAAGTATTTGAGACCATTGTGTGTCCCGTGCTAACTGCTCATATACAATCACAAATAGCGCCCCAGCAACACGGATTCTGCAACAATAAGTCCACCGTTACAAACTTGGTGTCTTATGTAAGTGACCTTTCAGCTTCCGTTGACGCTGGAGCGCAGGTCGACGCCCTCTACACAGATTTCAGTAGCGCCTTCGACAAAGTCGATCACCGATTGTTACTCTTAAAGCTGGAAAGTCATGGCGTGCACGGCAGCCTCTTGGAGTGGTTCAGGTCATACCTGGATCAGCGGAAACAGAGAGTGGTGGTGGAGGGCTACTACTCTTCAGAATATGCCGCAACATCTGGGGTGCCTCAGGGATCGCACGCAGGGCCAGTTTTGTTCATTGTTTTCGTCAACGACTTACTGGACTGCATTCAACATAGCCAATGCTCTCTATTCGCGGATGACCTTAAAATTTATCGTAGTATTGCCTCGCATGAGGACGCCGAACTACTTCAATGCGACCTCAATGCACTGCAGTCCTGGTGCGATGCAAACGGAATGATCCTAAACGCAAAAAAATGTCACCATGTCTCCTTCACGCGTAAAAAACAACCCATACAATCACGTTACTCGATTGCGGGTACTCCACTGCAGAAAGTTGAGACCATCCGCGACCTTGGCGTGCTTCTTAGTAGTGATCTCTCGTTCAGCTTGCACATCGACAACATTGTTGCAAAGGCAGCTAGGATGTCCGGTTTCATAAAAAGAACTTGTGGGGAAATTCATAACATGCTTGCTATGAAAATTCTCTACAACTGTCTTGTGCGCAGCACGCTTGAATACGCATCCCCGGTCTGGAACCCAACCTACAATGTTCACACGAGCCGCATCGAGAGGATTCAAAGACATTTTACGCGTTATCTGCGATTCAGGGATCATACCTGTCCCTACAGAGCCGACTACAGGCAGCGTATGTGCCATTTCCATTTGACCTCCTTACAAGACCGGAGGGCCTCAGCAGATATGATATTCTTGTACAAGATTGTCAATAACATGACATGCACCCCCGAACTACTCAAACAAATCAGCCTTGATGTACCACGCCGGGGCCTTGTTAGGGCAACGAGAGTTCGCAGTACATTCATTTGCAAAACTTCTCGTACCAATCTCGGGCGTTCGGCTCCTTTGAACAGGATGATGAGCACATACAACAAGATCAGCTCTTGCAATGAGGACATAGATGTCTTCTTTGACTCTCTGTCTCGGTTCAAGTCTAAGGTCACGCAGATTGATCCGTAGTCTCGCCCGACTTGCCTGCTCTGTTTTATTTTTTGTGTACTCAAAATATTAAGATTATCAACTAAGTTTGACATCATTTTATTAGCATTTTATTATATTTTAACCTTGACACACTAGTTTTTTTTTGTGATGTTATTTAATTTAATTTTAATTGTGACTTGATGGTATTTTATTTGTGTTAATTTAATTAGTTAATTGTAACTTAATTTAATTTTGTCCTTGACTCACTAGTATTTTATTGTGATCTAATTGTAATTTTTATATTTGACCTTACTAGTAATTAATGTATTATTGTAATTGTAATTTGTTTTAGTTTTTATTCTACAGCAATTTGGTTCAATTCTACATTAATTTAAGTGCAATTGTTGTGGTTTATTTCAATTGAAAGACATATTACTCGATTAATTTAATATTCGCGAACATATTTTTTTTAATTAAAGACTGTGAATGATGTGCACGCCTGTAACTGACATGTTTGCACAGGACCATCTTGTATGTAACTGACTCCGCAATGAATTTGTAAATATGTTGTTGGCATGCCTTATTGAATAAATAAAAAAATAAATATAAAAAAATCTTTCTTCTAGAACTTGCTTCGTGCCCAAAGCCAATGATTCTTTATGCTCTTGCACTCGCTTACCCTCCTTGGAAAGTTATGGATAGCTCTTTTAAAAGATCAGATTTGCAAGTTCTCACTTTTGATTTTCTAATTTAAGACTTCTAATTGCCTGGATGAGCAAAAAAAGCTATTATAACTGCAAGAAAAAACAGGTGTATTTACCTGGCAGTGGAATTCTTATACATCTACGAGTTATGAACAGAAAAACAACCAAATATTTCTGCCATCAGAATCAGCATGCGCAGCCAAGGTACGATCGATGAGTGTGGCGACGCTTGGGCGACTTATATATTCAGCAATGGACGTCTTTTGGCTAAAATTATGATGATGATGATGATTCCAAGGCTAATAATAAATGGATAAACCTACGAGTTGTGAACTGAAAAACCAACAAATATTTCAACTATCACAAATCCATATCTCCCCATATTTCATAGCTATCACTACACCACCACCTCAAATCACCCGTAACAAGTGATCGTCGCAACCTTGGCGCGTATTGCCGGAACACATCACCTGCACTGCGTGCGAAACACTCATAATATTGCTTGTTGCTATTACACGGATCTTCGACCATGCTACATTTAGTTTATTTATAATATTATTCAGCCTCGGGGTTTTTAAAGAGCTTAAGAAAATTATTGCTTTGGGTTGTTGGAATTGAATTTGTTGAGGTTTTATTTTTTGAATTTGGTGCATATTTATATCGAATGTTTAAAACCTTACAGTCTGTTTATTAAAAGGAAGAATATGTCAACCTGTTTTGAAAATGTTTACTACCTAGCTTCTGCCAGCGGCTTCGCCCGCGTGAAAATTGTAAAATCATCCCAAGTGAACATTATACCGGGATAACAAGTAGCCTATGTGCTATTCCAGAATATCTATGAGCCTAATCTGACTCGATTTACGAAGAACGGCGGACAATAAAGAAAATAGTTTAAAACTTCTTCTTCTTCGTAGTATCGATGATTCCAAAATTAAATATATTTTGACCAGTATTAGCCACGCCAACAGCGTTGTCATTTGCCTTACAAACGTAGTTTAAAACTAATAAGAATAATGTGACCATTTGGGCGCACGGTTGGCGCAGTGGTTGAGCAATTGACTGCTGCGCTGCGTGTCGCGGGTTCGATTCCCGCACGGAACAAAAATTTGTATGACCTACAGATAGTTGTTCCAGCTCTGGGTGTTTGTGTATGTGAGTTTATATGTTTGTAAAAACACCCACGATACAGGAAGAAATTCCTAGAGTGGGGCAACGTTTTAAAAAAAAAAAAAAAAAAATATTATTGCATATATTTATTTGATTCAAAATCGATCAAGAAAAATGTACCAAATCATTTAAAAAAATAAAAGTCAAACAATTTCAAAGGACATTCTGTTAAAAATTAGGTATTTCCTTAAGTTTGGCGTGTATCATTACTTTCCAGAATCTGATCCTTATTAGTCACACTATCGGATCGTGTAATAATCAGCGTGTTTATTTTCCCAAATTCAACGAGTGCGATTCCTGGCTAAGAATATTGAGTTTTCAAAAATCCTAAAATGCAGTTTTAGTTTTCATCAAAACGTTCTCGAGACTCCTTTCAGTGTTTGTAGCTTTTCCTCATAGTTTCGGATTTGACCCACTTGAAAAACACACACTGTAAACGATATTTTTATATATATTTTATTGACATTCCCTTGACTCACAATAATGTGATTAATTCCATTTCCATAGTAAGTCAGAGCCATATCGCACCCTTGGTATTATAGACCTAACATAAAAAATGCAATTTGTTGGCAGTGACCAAAAAAGTCTTTAAAAAAAATCAGGAGTTACAGGAATTTTAATTCGGTCACTTTAATATTAAGCGTGCGATATATCATTACATTCTGCTATATTTCGTTTGTGCCATGGGTATGGTTTCCATACTATGATGCACTATTTCTGTCTGGGTCGCGGATAAATTTGAAAGAGAGTTACCGCGGCCCTGGCTCAAGCAACTGAAGGAACACGGGTGGGTTTTAGTCAGTAAAAGTCTGACGGGCATGTCAGACTTTTAAATCAACCAATCACTCAGAGCGAGAGAAGTAATTGGATGATTTCCCACCCAAAAAAAAATCCTTTCATCCAGATTAATTCAGTTTTTCTGGAGTGATTGAGTAACAAACATACACCCATCCATTCGACTTTCGACCCATCCATTCGTCTTTGATATCTATTGTTTTCCGTTTTTCGACATCGACTTTGAAAAAGAAAATTATTTTTCGCTTTGTAGTGTTTTGTTTTGATAGACTCTTTGATTTTTTTGCTTACATTTTTTTAATTTAAATCTTTTTAGTTTTGGTGGGTATCTCGGATCCAATTACCATGAAAATTATTTATAGCCAAAGTTCATCTTATGACGATTCCAAGTTTTATTTCGGAGTGCCAGTACCTACTCGCTGCCTTCATCTTCAGATCAATTCGATGGTATCTACCATTTTCATCAGTACAATTTAATTATAAGTAAGTATTTAATTTGGCTTCATCATAGTCGGTTAAGTATTCGAGATATCTTATACCCGTGACATATTTAGGAATAAGCATTAAGGAGTTCCAGTGACCATCTGTGGTCTCCTTCATCAGTTCCACTTCAACAAATGATACATTCTAAGTGCAAAGTGGTGATCATGGGACCTCTTGGGCAGTATAAGAGAAGAATTTTCCCTTTCAAAAACAAATAAAAAAAAATCCAAATCGGTCCAGGCGTCTTTGAGTAATCGGGGAACAAACAAAAAAACCGAAGAACTTTTTTTTGAAGTTGGTTAATAAATAAACCCTAACCGTTTTCGCGACCCGGGCATCGAACCCTACGCTCTGAGCAGTCTAGCTTACGACTACTAAAACCAACTAGAAACAAAGAAAGAAAAGAGAGAAAAAATATTTAATTGCTACAAAACTACATACAAACATGCATCAACATAAGTACATTCATCATACAACTAAGCATTCGTACAAATACTACTTAATGTTATGGCCATTCGATTATAACATACAGTTTATTATAAAATTAAAATGAACTTAATTAATTTATGCTACTAATTATGTATTATTTATTTGTGAAGTGAATAGCATTATTTGGTAATAATTGTTATTTACTTCATGCCGACGACTGTAATTGAATCTTTGTAATAGACTTTATAGGTATCTATCTTATGTTTCTGGAAACTAATAAAGCTCATATTTCGCTTGCTTATGTGCTGGCTATTGTTAGAAATATATATTTCTGTAATAATTTGATTGACAAAAATATTTCATAAAAAATTAGAATGCTGTTGACGAATGATATCTAATGCAGGAATAATAATAAGCCAGGCTAGTAATTCTCCCCCCGGTTGGTTCCCGGATTGTCGAGGCGGGGGGGTTCAGTAGCCGTGGCTTGGTCACCTATGGTGAAGCGAAAGCCCGAGGAGGGGCCGCTTGTTATTTTACCAAATTGATTTATTTTCAATAATTTAATTCATCTACAATAAATTAGCATGAACACCAATTACCACGAATGAAACGTATAATATTGGCAGCACATTTTAATCCACCTAAGAGCTCGTGACTAAGTTATATCAGCCGCATGGATTGATCTTCAAGATTAAGCAACGCTGGCTGAGGTCGGTCCGAGGATGGGTCAATTTTATTACATACCAAGACTCCTCTATGGCTCGAAAAGCACTTTGAGCCATTGATCCCGTTGACGGCTTGGACATCCACGGTGAAGAGAAGAGGAACCCGAGGAGGGGCCTCTCGTCAGGGCTTTTGCCGACTCTAGCAAGGAGCTAGCAAGTCACTTTACCCTCTTGTAACAAAGCTATCCTCATGTATGCATGTGCCATGTCATGAAGTTAGGATAACACTTCCTTGTCATCCTTGTTTAAAACACTAGCCTCGTGTAATTCTGGCATATGACAAGACAGTTCAAGAGTGGTTTTTTCTTGAGAACATAAAACCTATTCTATCGTACAGTTGAACAAAGGTAAGGTAACGTAAGATAGGTTTTCTGTAAGAGATTGCCTAGTGCAATAAGACCGCCCATTGTACACCTGTTTTTTTATATAGTTGCCCTGTATATTTTTGTGGTGTACAATATAGTATATACAATCTTTATGTATAAAACTAAGTCGTGTTAGTTATACAGTTATTTATTACTCGAGAACGGCTGGATCGATTTTCATGATCTTTGATTTGTTAGATTTATATCCGCCCCGATTACCAGAAAAACTATTAAAATATCGGCAATATTAACGTCAAACTAAACTATGAAGAAAATTCATTTTCCCATACTTTTTGCGAACAGCGCCATCTCTGATACATGAAGTAAACAAAACACGGACCAAAATGAACATAGCGTTGTATACTGGTTCTCGTTATGCCAATAGATGGCGTTGTCGATTATTCTGAAATTAAAAACAAAGTCGGATTAGTAACACAATTTTCCTATACATTTGTTTGAGGTGATACGAAGTTCACCGGGCCAGCTTGTAAATAATAATTTGAAGATTTATCTGAATGAGAAATACCTCACAAAACACTGGGTTTTTTCATCTGAAACTCATTAGCAGTCCGAAATCTGGACATGTGCTGTGTTGATGGCAATAAGCTCGCACCTTAATACATGGGACTTGAAGATATCTAGCAAATGGTGCACTTCTGCCTAACCTTTCGGAATATACAGGCGTGACGTTATGTTTATTACCCGACTGCCGAAGGAGGGTTATGTGTTTATCGGTCTATGTATGTTTGTATATATGTTTGCTCCTATGCGGCGTTCGAGAGACCAAATGCGTTGGCCGATTTTGATGATTATTACGTCATTCGATTCGTCTTAGCCTTGCGAGTGTCACTAGCTACATAAAAAAAATAGAAAATAAAAATATGGCTGATTTTGGGTGCCATATTGTGAGGGGCCCATTTTTGAATATCCCCATTATCATCGCGTGGTATATTAAATAAAATTAATTATATTAATAAAGGGTCTTAAAAGGGGCTTTCAAAAATATATTACACTTATGTGTTTATATGTAACTAATTCGAAAAAAAAATGTTTACTAAAAGTTATAAATAAAAAAAGTTAATTCAAAAAATCCGACTGCTTAAGAAGCGAACTAACTTCTGGTTTTGGTAAGCCAACTCGCGAATATGTATCCTTCAACTGCACAGCATGATTTTCTTCTTGTACGTCTTTTTAGTTCGCTTCATAAGCAGTCGGAACTTTTGATTTTTTTATTAACTTTTTTTTGTGTTTATTTTCTGAATAGAAACCAGCGGCGTAAAAAAGCTCTAAAAGGTTAAACAAAGTCTTTACCATAAGCTTGAGGCTTTTAGTCATCACTATTAAGCTATCTAACAAGACTTTGCAACAGTTTAAACCATCCTCACAATCACCAAACGATTACATAAGTAATATATAATAAAGTACGGGTACATAGGTCGTGGGATGGTCGACTTTTTGAAAGTATTGAGAAATATCAAATTGCATAAAATTTCGTCATAGTTACTTACCGGTAGAGATCAGAGAGTAAAAAAAATGAAATACATCGTGAGTGAATAATTAGGTGGCCAGATCCCAGTGCGATGCAATCTGATTGAACTTTCGAAGTGCAATGCTAGATGAGCAATAAGCAATCATCGAAAAAATCTGATTGAAGTTCATTAAAAATTTATTGTGCAAAAGATTTACAAATCAAACACTTATTGACATCTGCAACACGAAGGGATTATCGATACGTTGCCATCTTTAGAGAGAAAAATCAAATGTCGAACAATAATATTCCATGCACCATAATACCTGGTTCATTTATTTCCGCATCCTGTTTGATACAGCCACCTTTTATGGCCAGCATTCCATCTAGCTGGAGGCATTCACAGTCTCTACTCAGACACTCGGTTGTTCCAACGGGTATCGGTCCTTTAGTATCTAAACATTACCAGCTCACTTACTGTTCTGCAAGGCATTACGGTATATATTTAAGTCGTATCGTATTGGTTTTTGTGAGCATTTATTCGTATTCTTTAAAAACGAATAAATGTTTCGTTGCATGAGCATTATTAACCTGGAACCTTTACACTGCTGGGACCACAGGCCTTCCTTTCTGTTAGAGGAAGTGGGCCATAAATTCAGTGACTTTAGTTTTTTTTTCCGAATTTTATTGATAATTATATATTTACAGGCTGAAGTCATAACTCCAGAACTGTCCTCTGCTGCACTGGAGGACGTCTTCAAGGTTCTAGACTGAAGAGGGCTAGGCATCAAAGTTAATAGCGAGTACATCAGTCAGTTTCGGTTTGCCGACGATATAGTGGTAATGGCTGAGACCATGGAGGACCTCAGTACAATGCTCGATGACCACCTCAGTAGAGATAAAGAGTGGGTCTAAAAATGAACATGGACAAAATCAAGGTGAAGTTTAATAATCATGTTGTACCCACTCCAATCAAAGTCGGAGACTCTACACTCGAAGTTGTAGACGATTATGTCTACCTGAGACAAACGGTCCAGTTAGGAAGTTTCAACTTCGAGAAAGAGGTCAACCGTCGAATCCGACTCGGCTTGGCAGCGACCCGAAAATTATGTGGTATCTCCTCGTCCAACTTACCAAATTGTCTAAAGACGAAAGTCTATGACCAGTGTGTGTACAGAGATGTGGTCGCTCACAATGGGCCTCATCAGAAGGCTTAAATGGATTTAAGCCTGAAGTGATGGTTTGGGTGGACCCAAAGGGCAATGGAGAGAGCTGTGCTCGGGTTTTCCTAGCGTGATCGAAACAGAAATGAAGACATCCGCAAGATAACCAAGGTTACCAAAGAATTGCCAAACTTAAGTGGCAGTGAGTAGGGCACATTGCTTGCAGAACTGATGGCCGTTGGAGCCGAAAATTCTCCATCTAGGTGGACCGACGACCTGGTCAAAGCTGCGGGTATCCTGTGGAAGCAAAACGCAGAGGACCAATCAGTGTGGCGAGGCTTGGGGAAGGCGTACGTCCAGCAGTGGACGGCTTTCGGTTGAAATGATTATGATGATATATTTTACAGATCAAATTCAAATTCAAATTAAATTGATTGCATCCATAATGTTCATACAGGTGGTAAATATTAGTTACAGAAACAATTATGGACCCTGTCGGGCACAGCAACTTACGTATAATAAACTAAGCATCGAGTCATCGACCACATAGCCACATCGAGTTTACGTTTCTGTACAGCAATTAATAAGAATTAAGCTTTATGTTTGTATCATAAACGATTGCCGTACTCCTAATTTCATCACGGTATTAGCGTGAAGATCGGTAGAAAACAGTATTGTAACACTTCGTGATTAAATCATTACATGGTATTGTGTACATAGTTAACACATTCATTTGATCCTGACCGACGATGATAATATTAGAAATAACGATTAAATAACGGACTTAATTTTATAAGACAACATAATTTGAACGTGTAGACAAGTCTAGTAACGAAAGAGGTGTTTACCAAACTTTTAATTTATTTTTCCAATACTTTTATTTAGAGTTTAGTACCGAAATCTTCAGGAACAATCCTGTTGGGTAGGGCCAACTTCGAAAAAGAGGTCAGCCGTCGAATTCGACTTGGCTCGGTAGATTTCAGGAAGTTCTGCGGTAAGTTCTCGTCCTACTTACCACAGTGTCTCAAGACAAAAGTCTGACCAGTGTGTTGGCTCTAAGACGTGGACACTCACAATGGGCCTCATAAGAAAGCTTACAGTCACCCAAAGGGCAATGGAGAGGGCTATGCTCGGAGTTTCCTTGCGTGATCGAATCAGAAATGTAGAGATTCGCAAGAGAACCAGGGTTACCGACATAGCACGAAGAATTGCCAAACTTAAGTGGCAGTGGGCAAGGCACATTGCTTGCAAAACGGATGGCCTATGGAGCAGAAAACTTCTGGAGTGTCACCCGCGAACCGGATGTGGTTGCATTGGAAGACCTCCCACCAGGTGGGTCCATGACCTGGTGAAGGTTGCGGGAATCCACTGGATGCGAGACGCACGGGACCGGTCAATGTGACGACGCATGGGGGAGGCCTACGTTCAACAGTGAACGTCTTTCGGCTGTTTATGACTAAAATTTTAAGCGAGAATCTGCTGGATGCGGGAAGAATACAACCAGTTAATGTGGCGGCGCTTGAGGAAGGCATTTGTTAAGCAGTGGACGTCTTTCGGTAGAAATGAAGATGATGGTAAATCTTTATATTTTAATTTTCATTAAAAATATCTCTTGCAATCGCTGATATTCTCTATTATAAAGGGTCTTTCAACAAGGACGGGTCGATGTTAAAATTGAATAAAACAAGATATGTGTGAGATATTAACGAAATTTATTTTTTATTTAAAAGGCCCATTTATGCCATTATGGATGGAATATGACATCGCACAAATGTTCGCCGCGGCTTCGTATGGTGGCACGAATCCGAGAGGTCCAATTTTTAATGACTCTGCTATATATGCAGCAATGCAGTTAATATCTCACACACATCTTGTTTTATTCAATTTTAACATCGACCCGTCCTTGTTGAAAGACCCTTTACATTTTGGAATTGAAATTTCACTAAAATATGTCAACGAACCTTGTATGCGGTTCGTTGACATATTTTAGTGCGGCAACAGAAATACATCAACTGTGAAAATTTCAACTGTCTATCACGGTTCATGAGATACAGCCTGGTGACAGACAGACGGACCGCGAGTCTCAGTATTAGGGTCCCGTTTTTACCCTTTGGGTATGGAACCCTAAAAACGCTGATATTACCAACCGTTTCTTTAACCAGCAATTATGTAAAATTAAGGAGTTTGAAATCCGAAACGAATACAAACTTCTCCAAACATAATTATTTATTTAAGTTTATTCAATTCTAGACCAAACCCAACACAAACATGACCGGTCTCAATGGATACTAAATCGAAATTGATCTAAATACAAGTGATCAGACCATACATGTACCGATGAGTCGTCGGTGGCAAAATAGATATATTTATATGATATAATTGATCAAGTGGCTTGAGCTATGTGACATAACCTAGAAGTTACATAGGTTTGATGAGGTCGTTCAAGCTCGTTGAGTTTGTGAGTGATGATGTATGTTGATTGATGGCATTATACAGATGTTGATGGTTTTATCAATTTATCTAAAAATGTATTATAGTATTGTAAATTTATTTATCCCTTTGTAATTTCTAGGAAATTAAACTGTACAATCAATACCTTATGGTTGAATATCGCTTACACGTCATATAACGACAAGGTTATTATGTCGGTTAACTGGGCATGTTTTAAAAAAAAAAACAACTAATATCTATGACTTTATATTCACCTGAATTTTTATTTTTGATAAAAACGAAGAGTCTTTTGGCTAAATCATTAACGTTTATTTCCTTATTACCTCCAGTTCCATGTTATTATTTTTTCTAAAAATGGCTATCGTTTAGCATAATTATAGGCATAAAGAGTATTGCCTATATAATGATGGTACGCTAAAATGTTCAAGATAAAATGCGATGTTAACGCCATTAATTTAAATATTTACAATCACCGAAGATTAACCACCTACAAACTTTATTGGACATACAAGTAGGTAGACCCTTATATTATACCAAATTAATTTATTTTCAATAATGAAATTCATCTACAATAAATTAGCATGAACACCAATTACCACGAATGCAACGTATAATATTGGCAGCACATTTTAATCCACTTAAGAGCTTGTGGCTAAGTAATATTAGCCGCATGGATCGATTTTCAGGATTAAGCAACGCTGGCTGAGGTCGGTCCGAGGATGGGTCAATTTTATTACATACCAAGACCCCATGGCTCGGAAAGCATGTTGAGCCATTGATCCCGTTGATGGCTTGGACATCCACGGTGAAGTGAAGAGGAACCCGAGAAGGGACCGCTCGTCAGGGCTTTTGCCGAGAAGCCGACGACGAAGCGGCCTAAAAGTAGGTTGCGGTGCCGCTTGGGCGATATCGCAACTGAGGCGGGCCGCTTTGTCTTGTATCTGAGACACCGCGGCTGAGGGTTGGAGGCCACGGCGGGAGAAGTGCCGGTATTGTCTCCCTATCTTCCGCGGCCTGCACGGGGTCGCCACCGTGCGGATGTGGTGGTGCTGCAGGGGAAGAGGTGTGTCGGTATAGCGTTGGCCGCTCTCACTATCCCCTACTGCCGAAAAGTGGTAGCTGGCGGGGTCACTGTCCTGACCGATTACAGGCGGACCAAGGGTGCCATCCATACACGGTGTCGTCTGAAGCCCATGTGCTGGTTTGGACTCTGGGGTGGTCACGGCGTGCAACGTGTTCTAGTGCGCCAGTAAGGGGGCACCCTCCCACCGGACCCGCGGACGGACCGCCGCGAAGGGTTCGCTGTGAGTGCTAACGCGTGCCCTTGCTCCCGCCATAAGCGGCACAGGAGGACACCGTGGAGTTTTAGTGGGTTAGAGTCCCATATAACTTCGCTATCTCCCTGTGGTAGCGTAGTATGCATGAGCATTTCTCCACGCAAAAAAATAAAAATAAAATTGTGCGCTGATTGGTTTTCGAAAACGATGTAACATCTATCGTAGGTCATGCTACAGATACAAAGAAACAGAACAGACACAAGGCTGTCTACGGAATCGCACCTGTGACCTTTGGCAGCAGGTGGATAGTACATGATTTAGAGTTACTAATGGTTGGAAAGGATAATTATATAATTAGACATTGGAAAGAATGTCAGTTAGTTCATTATGTTTTTAGATTGACAAATGGAACTACGTTTACACGAAAATAACTTAAAGCAATTTGCACAAAAGATAACCTGCTTGTGCCCGCTTCTGTAGTTTGGTTAGAGCCAAAAGAAATTATTGCTAAAATTGTCATATTGACGAACATGCTTTTCAGGATTGCGTATAAAATCTTAACAAAATATTTTGTAGTAAGATAATTTATGTGCATCAGCCTTTTTAATGTTCCCACTGCTGGGACACAGGCTTCTTCTCTGTGAGAGGGAATAGGCCGTAACCTACCACGTGGGCCCAATGCGGATTGATGGATGTCACATGTATTCGAATTTTTGGTTCCAGGACATGCCGGTTTCTTCACGACGTTTTCTTCACCGTTTTGAGAGCAGTGGTGATGAAATAACACTAGTTGAACGATTTTGGCGGAAGCCATATTGGCGGTCACTGAGGATGTCATTAGCTTCTAGGTATGCCAGGAGCTTAGACTGGTTCCATTCTCTTGCCGAGAATAGACGTTATCGAAATGGGTCTGTAGGTGGCCGGGTCAGCTTGACAGCCCTACTTGGGCACAGGCTGAACGTTAGCCTTCTTCCAAGCATTCGGCACTTTCCCAGTCTCATACGAAAGGCGAAACAGGCGTGTCAGGATCGGAGATAGTTCAGGCGCTAGCTTTGTACACGTCGAGGTACGAACCTACGAATGTCCTTTTTGGTTCAATTGGTTGCGAATGTCCGATATAAGAGGGTGCAGCCGCTGTTGAACTCTAGTATGCTTTTTCCTTGTCATGTATTCAAGAGTGAAGGGTAAGGTGAGGAGAACGAAGAGAGACGAGGTTTCACGCTGCTGACTTATAGACATGCACTGAAAGGACGCCATCATTGGGGCACTAGTCTGGAGAATGCGGGTACGCCCGAGCCCCCCCGGAATGTCCATTGGGCCCTCCCGTCTGGTCGCCAACTAGCATGATGGTGCATTTTAGGATTTTTCGACAGTTGGCGGGGCAGCCTTTCGTATGTGGCTGGCTCACTATTTGGGCCCCCAACTACTTGCGGTCAGTCAGCGGCGCACCGTGCCTCGGATCCCACTACCCTCCGCGACCAGTGTCCCGACACATCCATAACAGTGCCTGTCATGCTGGTCTGCCTGCAGTGGAACAGCTGTCTCGACCCAACTCCTCTAGTTGGCCACACCGCCGCGAGCATCGTACCGGAACACGGCTAGACCGCTTGGCGGTACGTGGACGGTTGGTCGCAAGCCTTCGGCCGAAGCCTACCACCAGTTGTCACCTGATTTGCACCACCCGGAGATCACGTGTAGGGAATCAAATGACCCCATTTGGGAGTGTACCCACACTCCTACGGACGTAAGTGACTCAGCCCCCAGCCTTATTAGCCTTAAATCTTCACTTTGAAAATTGAAGAAATGCAAACAAATGGCAGAATACAAATATTGCAATTAAAGCAGGATTCATAACATCTACGTTTGTCAAACACCTTCCATATCCACGTCTGTAGAATCTAAGCGAAACCACTTACGCACCAGATTCATAACATGCACGATCAAAGAAATTTATTACCTTTCTGCATTTGTTGATTAAGGTCAATTCTCTCAGATTAGCTACAACACAAAAAAGTACCGAAGAATCACCATTTAATGATAGTATAAAAAAAAATTAATTGGTTTTGGTGGACAATAATGACCTCTGAGCATACCATGATGAATTCCTGCCAAGGTTGTGCCACCGCCTGAATTCCAGGATTGGTAGTGAATTTGTACGAGACGAACGATAGAGGTATATTATGTCTACTTATCAGACAGAGTTTGGGTAGTAGTGAATCTAAGCAAGAACAAGTATAAAAATGCGTCACCCAAGAGTGTTATGTACCCTAAGTCTACAAAACTTGTTTAATTGTTAAAAGTATAATATTACCAAAGACAGGTTTCTTGACTGATATATATCTACAATTTAACCATTTGGTTTATTACAAAAATTTTCAGCGTGTAAGTTTTACAAGAATTTATGTTTGTTTCTTGATGTGTAACCTACTAATGTTAGTTCGCAAGTTAGCTTCCAGTAGAGTTTCGTTGTGAGTTGAATTTCTGTATCTCTGTTTTCCAATAATTGTAGTTCACATATACATGACCAAATACACTGATTAAAATACTCAATATGAGTTCAAGATGAACTTTATATTAACTATTGAAATGTTATTGATGTGTAGCATTATTTATGTTTCAATTCATTGACAAGGTCGGTTTGTTTAATGTATGTTACTTATATGCATTAGACTTGTTAATATCCTGTGATGTGTATTACCTTTTTATTTATTGGTACAATTAGAGGTCTTTCAGTGATGCTACAACTAATAATTATCATTAATGTGAAGGTTAATTTGTTTTTATATTTAGCCGAATGTAGGACTGTAAGCTTTCGTAATTTTCTACAATAGTTTAGTATTTTACATTGCCTATGGACCTCTTCGGGGTGTAATAATAATTATATTTTAAAGACTGCTTCTGCTCATGTATATGAACAGCATTTATAAGCAATTCCAAAAAACTGGCCAAGTGCGAGTCAGACTCGCGCACGAAGGGTTCCGTACCATTATCGCAAAAAACGACAAAATATCACTTTTGTTGTATGGGAGCCGAGTATATTTATTTTATTCTGTTTTTAGTACTTGTTGTTAGCGGCAACAGAAATACGTCATCTGTGAAAATTTCAAATGTCTAGCTATCACCGTTCATGAAATGCAGCCTGGTGATAGACAGACAGACAGATAGATCGTGGAGTCTTAGTAATAGGATCCCGTTTTTACCCTTTGGGTACGGAACCTTAAAATTGATAACAGGAAAATACAATATCTTTAACGATAGGCACTGAACGGTCACTCTCTAGAAGGTTTTCAAAGCATACCACATTCCACACTCTCTCGCTTTATTCAGGGATTATCTTTTGTTTTTATATTTATTTTTATTGATCAAAATTGATTCTGTGATGGCATCGGATCTTTTTTCATGAATTTCTCCATATTACCTAAGTATAGGTTAGTTATAATTTAAACTTCAACAAAATTCTAGTGTTTCAATTTTGATATTAATATTTTATGTTTCGTAGGCGCATTGGATTTCTCAAAAAGCTACAACACAATGCTATAAATTCAAACAATTGAGAATTTTGAAATAGTTGTGATTATTCAGGACGAAGCTTGACAACACTAGCGTCGCAATAACAGTTCGTGTTTTGTGAGTGTAGCTATGTAGGTTGTATTAGTGATGTGACATCGTTGTACTTAGTACATGAATAAAAATTTCAAATTATATTTCATATCAACTGTTTCAGTGACCTCAATTGGCTTTGTAATTTTTCGTGAAATCAGCTCTAAATTTGAATGTGAAAAGTTACGAATTGCCAAATCACCGTATAAATTATACTCTTATAAATAGAAAATAATACGGTGCCCTAAGTTTTATGCTTTAGTAACTTTTATGTTCAAATATGGCGAGCACTCATCTCTCTACAGTAAATAATTTACCAATTTTGAAACATGAAAACGACCGAGTAACTTTTAAATCCGTGATCCCAATTTATAGCTTCCTTATGTGGCTTCAACTAAGTAAATTAGCACACATCGTGTTCTTCTCAACCTTTTACGAACACGCCGTGATGCTACCTAAATAAATCCGAAAATCTTCGCAATCAAAGGCAACAATGAGAATCTATTGCCTTTGGCAAGAAATAACGAAACAATTGTTCTATTACTGTTCAACATAATAAAATAATAGGTATTCATTCTATACCCATAGGCGGTTTTGTAATGTATGTACAAATTTTTAGTTTAATACACAGTATTAAGAAGCTAATAATTCAATTTTATATCACCTTTCAAGTGCGAATGGTTGAAATTTCAAACTCTCAATGCTGCGAGCGTTCTTCAATGTATTGTGTTTAGTATTGCGAAATATTTTACCGATCTAATAATATTTTAGTGGTATATTTGGTTATTTGATATCATTGGCCTATAAGTAATTTGAGTCGTGTCAGTTATTATCTGCCGATTGCATTGTATTAAGTTTTAGCAACAATGTAAAAGACACGAAAGCGCTACGCAACAACGGGATGGTAATTTTTCATAGAAAATTCGTAAAACAATTTTTTTTAAAGATGGGCGTCGTACCGGTGTAACATTGTCGCATCACAGTTGTCTGCAGAACCCTTATTTAAGTATATTAAGAAGTTCACTTTCATCCTTTATGGGGTACTGTATAAAATGTTACAATAAAATACCTCGCCACATTCTAGAACTGAATGAGACGAAAATTAAATCTTGTACAAAACGCACACTATGCAAGCAAGCATATTATTATAAGTTGGGGGATTACATCGCTGATAAAAATGCTTGGCTCAATGCTGGTCCTGCTCCGTAGCCACTAGGGTGCAAAAACAAGTGAAGGGCAGAAAAGTTTTGAAGTATTGTTGGACATGCTGAAGACTGTATGAATATATGTGTATTGTATAAAATCAATTTATTCTAGTATTATATAACTGTACAGCACATGTGTGAGTACTATGTTCCGAATGTAAATCTACCATTCACTATATCTATGTGTCGTTCGTTGACTTCTGTGTGCCGTGGTAGTTAGAGTGTCATACTCTCTCTAATGTCTCTCTGACGGTGGCACATGTGTAGTCCAATCAAAACGGATCGGCACCACTCAGCTCAACCATCATGAAGGGAACCGAATGATGCAATAAAACTGCTTTGCATTCGGTTCCCTTCATGGTGGTTGAGCTCAGTGGTGCCGATCCATGCGTCATGTCCGTGAATGGGTGCTATCAGTTGGGATTGGTCATAAATTAGCTGACTCAGCCTGTTATTGTATTTTATTAAACTGTTTCTTACTCCTAGACGCATTTACGTGCACGTGTTTTTACAGAGATCTCAAATATATGTATTTTTCAACAAAAAATATGTAACGAAATACTTGTAAGTAAACTGATGGAAGAGAGTGTCCGTGGAGTTTCTTGCAAATTATTCACCATTGAGACCTACTGATGCTTGCGAATTTGCAACTAGAGTCATCTTTTTTTTTTGTTTGTCAATTTGAAAGTACCTTTAGGGTTTATTTGAAATAAACTGTTTTGATTTTGATTCCTGAATCATAAAACTAAATCACTTTGTAAACTTTCATATAAGAAAACTTTTTCTCGATAAGTAGGAGTCGGGATAAAATTATTTGGAGACCTGAATAGGTAAGTATTACTAACACTTATCGATGTAGTTGAAATATAGATCTCTTTGCTTAAAAAGCTTTCTAAACAAATAACCTACATTTGACAGATTTTCTAGCGTCCCATCTCTACAGATTCCACATAATACAGCGACTAACCACTCCCACACGTTTCACTGCACGTTCCTAACTAAAGCTGAACATAGCCTATAATTATAATAGTTGAACTATTTCGAAGTCATTAGTTTGGACACTAAGTTATGGCACATTCGCTCAGATTTACGATGATGCTTCTGCTGAATAATTGGGGTTTATTAGTTTATGCCACTCCCGAAATATTTATTATGACGAGCCCTTGGATTTCAGTTGACTCATTCGGAAAGCAACTATTATTAGACTGGCTACTAGTTCTGTGAAAGTCGTGTCCAATTGAAAGACGGTTATTATCGCAAGGGATATGTATCCTATATTCATCCAAGTTCCAATTTATAGAACATACTAAAATAAAATAAAATATCATCAAAATTGTTCAGCGGTTTAGGCGTAACAAATATAAGAACAGACATACATTTGCGTTTATAATATTAGTAATCCTTCCAGACGGCTAACTCACCCTTACTGCTGGGATGTATCGTAAAAAGCGATTAAGAGATTCATTATTACAAGATGTGTCTTCTAATAACAAACTGTATGTCATGTTTAAAGAATCTTAAATCTTGTAATCTGCAATTATGTTAGTAATTCTGACAATATCTTGCGATAGTTTCCTATCGGCAATAATGTCTAACTTCCATTTTACAACCTTCATCCTCAATTTAATTCCTAACCATGGAGCTAACTTTCGTTATAGAAGGAGCAAAATGTCATGCCTCTAGAGTCTAGACCAAGCTATTTTACCTGTGTTTTATCTGTCAGTGAATGAATCAAATCAAAATTTTTATATAGTTGATTTAAGTATAATATTAAGTAATTATAGCTTTCAAAAATGGTAATACTCTATAAGCTATTGAGAACTTTTATCGAACAAATATTTTAATAATTCAACAACAACTCAATCTGCTACATATGGCCAATTAAATATCAATAAATGGTTTCGCGTTCACACATAGTGTCATTATGCCATTAGCGTCTGCGATGGCATAAAACAACATTGGCTGCACCCGTTAAATCATAGAGTTAGTCACCGCCATTGATCGTAGAAGGAAATCAGTAAATGTGATGTGTTAATTCTCTTAAAGAAGAGAAACTTATTTTAAACACAGATATACATATCGAATTACGAACCACCTCATTCTTTTTAAAAAAAATGTGTTATTAGTTTTAATAATACTAAAATAGAGACTATTTTATTTTAGAAAACGGCTGCATGAGAGAAGCACAAGACGCTATGTCCAACTGTGGGCTAGGCCTTCCAATGAGCTAGTAATCTGCTCACTGGAAACTTCTATAAAAAATACTTGAAATATTATTTCATGAATAAGATGTTTTTTTTTTTATTGTCTTGCGCTTGACCACTATTTCACCTGATGGTAAGCGATGATGTGGTCGACGGTGAAGCACGCTTGCCTAGAAAACACCCATTCACTCTTGACTTAAAGACCCCTAGATTGTAGCTATCGGGAAACACAGACTCCGGCAGGGAATTCCACTCCTTAGCTGTACGCATAATAAAAGTGTCCCCAAAACGTTTTGTGCGTATAGGTGGGATGTCCACCATGTATCGATGACGCATCGCCGTACGTCTGGTAGTCCGATGATGGAACGGGCTGGGTGGAATTAAATCATGCAATTACATCGCACACTCCCCGAAATGCAACCGATAAAAAACGAGAAATGAAGAAGAATGAAGATGAAATGAGAGAGAATGAAAGAACTGTTCTTCATTAAAAAATATTTCATAACAATATTTGAGTCATTTAAAACTGTTTTATCATTTTGTCGTGACAGGTGCACCAAAAGTCTCGTTTGTACTTTTGTGGTTTCTATGCATAAGGTGACCATTTTCATTTTGGTGCACGTATTTCATGAAAAAATCCTTTAATATTTTACCTTTACACTTGACTTCTACTCAGTTCTATCCGTATCTGTATTTAGCACCTATTAATCTTAGTCCTAATTAATAAGATGAGACCATTTGTCGGACCTTACAAGACCAACTTATACGGTGTGAATGTGTGAATTGTTGGGCCTTGCCTATACATTGCTAATGTATACAACTGGGCCGCAAGATGTATGTAATACTTACATTTTAATGGAGACATATCCTTCGAAGGGAATTGAAAAAAAATCTGCCTTGTTAGTTGAAAGGTAAGGTCAAGTTGAATTAGTTTTCTAATACGTTCTTCATTAATTGATGAAATGAGCCACAGTTTACTATCCCTATCACAGAATATAACTCCCTTGTTTATTAGTTTTTGACAAGTGTGTCCATTTTATAATATGTGTGTTATATAATATGTCTTAGGTATTTTATCAAATATTTTGTCTGCATTCCGCATAACAAACAAGGAACATTTTTGTCTAAATTACTTTTTTAATCTTCAGAGAAATGTTTTTTACTGAACCCTATCACCCTATCACCCTATCACCCTATCACCCTATCACCCTATCACCCTATCACCCTATCACCCTATCACCCTATCACCCTATCACCCTATCACCCTATCACCCTATCATCCCATCACCCTATCACCTTATCACCCTATCAACCAATCACCCTATCACCTTATCACCCAATCACCCTATCAACCCATCATCTTATCACCCAATCATCCTATCACCCCACCACCCTATCAACATATCGCCCAATTTCCCTACCGCCCTATCACCATTTCACCCTATCACTCATACCTTCTAAAAGAATCCAGGACTCGCTCATTCTCATGTTATTATTATATTTCTTTACCGTCATTACCAAACAAAGGAAAATAACCACGCCGCTTCTAAACGCAATCAAAACAGACCTTATTAAGCCAACCTGTCAAAACACGATCAAGGTTCTAGCAGGCTGATGGAACCGATGGGCATCAACCACAATCTGTAATTACTGACAGGACCCTCCGGCAGTTTTCCTTCACCTACAGAACTGGATTTAAAGTAATTAAGTGCATGATGTACTTGCTCTATTTTAACCGACTTTTTAATGTTTCTGCGTGTTTTTACGATCCTATCTATGTTTATTAAGGTTAAGTGTTAGACTTGAAAAGAGTTATGGCTATTTACAGATATACACTGCAATCAAATACATAGTAATAGTGGATAATATTGGATAAACTTGAGTTTCTTATTTGCGAAGAGTGATTCCGTGCCTGCATCGCTAACTCACTCGATTGGTGAGTACACCAATTAGAGCAGTGAAACAGTCATTCAATGTTGAGCCAAAAGCCATAAGTTTTAGTGAGCTTATACCAATCAATCAATCATTTATTTCTTTGCAAACATGGGTAGAGTACATAGGTGTTTTATAATAAAGATCTCCATATTTTACCGACACATGGGCATGCAAAGGTTTAAAATTCCAAGTTATAAGTATGTATATCAGAATTAAGTGGCAGATCATTAGAATTACAATATAATATTAATTTAAAAAAATGTCATCGTGGTCACAGCAATAAAAAATAAAATAAGTCAATGAAAGGATCGCAATAATAATTATGTCAATCAGAGTAACAGTATGTCAATCAGTTAGTGAATAATCATTAGTAAAACGTCAATCGTATAATAAGTTTTCATAATTAAAAGTTCTTTATACGCTATTTTAAATTTTAATGTAGTCATATTTTTTATAATATTAGGTACTCTATTATATATGAGTGGGGCAATACCAAAAAAACTTTTTTTCATAAGTGCGGTTTACATTTTACTTGATATATTTGATTGATGTATTGAGACCGTGTTGACCGTATGGTAAAAAACGTAGCAAGCAATTTGTAAAACAGATTTTACTGAGTATATGATTGCTTCTTCAATAATTGTCACCCAAGCTACAGGAATATTACGCGTGAGACAAACATAAAAAAATATTATTCGCAAGCCTGCCATAAGATAATAATGATTTTATTCGTTCGTTGAAATCTTTTGTTATAGCGCCAGTCAAACCACTACAAACGACTTCAACGCACATTTAATTTTAAATTCTTTCTTGTGCTAATAAAATGAAATACTTTTAAACCCAAAGGTCAAAGCTCATCGGCCCTACATTCGGGCAGTTGCTGCAACTCATAATGCGGTGTGTATCACTATGTAATAGTTCGTGCTGCGTCGTTTAGCCTGCGGTTTAGTGCATGAGTCCCACTGGGCAGACGGACGACTTGTGATGCTCTTTCTGGTTTATTGTTTTGACATTCATCTTTATTATTTCGTGAAAGTCAAATCTATTATTTCAATAGGCCATTAAGCACTATAAATGTCAAAAAAAATATTTTATAAAATAATAATAAAGATTCTACTGTCTTACGTTTTTCAGCTGAAAGACTTTCACTCCTGAAATTTCCAGCAGTGGACGCTTGGAGGAGGATGTGAGGAGGCTCCTCAAGCGTCGCCACTATGATCTGTCCCGTGCTTTTCATTATTATAATTATGTTAATACATCTTGGTACAAATGAATCTTCTACATCAATTTTTTTTAGCAAAAAATTTTCAGCTTACAAAAAAAAAACTAAGTAGAGAGGATTATACACAGCAGTATCAAATCTTAAGGGAAGGTATTGTAAGGTCTTCAATCGCCAGTTATTTAAAACTTCTCGTAAAAAAAAGAAATAGAAACACGCAAGTGAAAACTATGAAACGAGAAATAATCAACAAAGAAATTTATCTTAAACTTAATTCTTGTATAAGTGATATAGTAAGTAAGGAGCTTCGAATAAGATATTATGCATTCCCTATAAATCGGTAGGTAATTTATAAAATAGACATACAAACATATTGCAACCAATCGATAGCGCTGACAAATGGCAGAAGCTAAGTTACTACGTTGATACATAATCAACTAGCTATGCCCGTGGCTGCACCCAAACTGGTTCAACTTATTTATGAGATATGCAAGTATAGGTAACTTATATGACTATCCTGATAGTCCTGACATATTATTGGTTTTGTATAATCAGCCGACAAATTCAGTATACTAGCATATAAAACACTTCAAAATAATAGTAGAAACCTAGTGCTAGAAGTTAAGGGTGCGCTAGTCGGCGGCACGAATTTTTTTGTGGGCGAGGTTAAAATGCATGCTATCTTATCCGACAACACTTGCGAAAGGGATAGTCGCTGTGATGAGCAGTACGAAGCTAGTGCGCGTACGAATACACAATTTTGCAAAATGGTAGCGAAATGGATGATGATGTAGACCGAAAACGAGCGAGCGAAATTTTATAAACAGACCTTTGGGAATATGGATATCATGACAAAACTACTGAATCTGTTCAAAGTAAAACTATTTGAATTTTTTTACTACTAATAAAATACCCTACCCTGTATTGTGGTTGTTTTGCAATTTTCCTTTTTTTTGCAGTATTTATTACCGCCCAAAGATGCGTTAAAATTTGTGATGAAATATGGAACTTCCGACGCTCATAACTTTATATATTTAACTTTATATTGTTTCCATACAGGGCTAGATAATGATGAGACAAATTGATATCATTTTCTATTTTGAACGTGTACCGTCCAACAGAAGTTACAGTATAGAGTAATCGCCATACTACGTTTGTATAGAAGAATACCGACTAGGGCATTCTTAAGCAGCCCTCCTCCAGTAGTTTTTCAGAAGAATGAATTGAGTAAAGGACAACACCAGAGGTATAAAATGATATTGCAGTATAATCTACTAAGTAACTATTGCTTACCACGTACCACCAGGAAGGACGCTAACTTGCTTGCCAAACCAATTTTATTTACATGAATTTACAAACAATCTGATGTGACAAACATCCTATAAAAACTCAAAAAACCGTTTTTTATGCTAAAACCTTTATACGGATATGTATCTAAGAACAGTTTGAAGCACTAATTAGCCAAGTTGATCCAGCTATCGATCCAAGTGTCAAGTGATGCGCTTATCAATGAACAGCATATCATTTCTATATTTTTACCCGACTGCTGAAGGAGGGTAATGTGTTTATCAGTCTATGTATGTATGTAAGTATGTATGTATGTATATATGTTTGTTCCTATGTGGCGTTCTAGAGACTTCGACTGACGTAAGAATCGTCTTAACCCTGCGAGTGTCACTGGCTACATGAAAATAGGAAAATAGCGGTTCTTGGGCGCCATATTGTGGGAGCCCAAATTTTTTTTTCTTTCTTTCGTGTGTTGTATCAAAATAAAGGATTTTAAGAGGTGATTTTAAAATATATAACACTTATATGTTTAAATGTACCTGATTCGAAAAAAAAAATTACTAAAAAGTTATAAATAAAAAAAGTTAATTGAAAAAATCAAAACACCCGACTGCTTGAAAAGCGAACTAAAAAGACGTAAACAAGGAGAAAATCATGCTGTGCAGTCGGAGGATACGTCTGGTTTTGGTCAGCCAGCTCGCGAAGATGTATCCTCCGACAGCACAGCATGATTTTCTCCTTGTTTACGTCTTTTTATTTCGCTTTTAAAGCAGTCGGGTTTTTTGATTTTTTTAATTAACTTTTTTTATTTATAACTTTTTAGTTATTTTTTTTTATAATTTATTCTGTGGAATCATTGTTACCTCTATAGAAACATTGGAAAATCAGATACTCTATAACAAATCGCAACCTAATATTTCAATCAACATTGGTTCAGCGATATCAACGAAGATAAAAGTGTCCAATCAGCGAAACTGTCGAACTTTTAACATAAGTAAGATAACGTAAAGTACTCGTAAGATGCCATCATAAGAAATGCTTGGAATGCCTTACATAGCCGTCCTTCTTACGAAAGACAAATTGCAACTGACCCATTACATATTGGCTCTGCCTGTCTCGATGTCCAAACGGTATCATTAGCAATCGAACTTTCTAGGTTGGAAGCTTACGGAACGATAAATTAGAAAATACATGACAAAGTTAGTGTCTGAAAAAATGTCTGGATCGTGGGTATGTTTACAAATAGACTCAGGCAAATCTATTTAATAGCCCTTACATTTAGGTTTAATGTAGGAATCACATGACGATCCGTAGTGCAAAAGCTAATGTTTCAGGCACTGCGTTATTCTCAAATTCAAATTCAAATTATTTATTTGTAACAACTTAGGTACAGTATAATAAGTTCAAATTCTAATGTCAGGATCGCTATGTTTAACCTAATAGGCATACTGGACACATTTATAATTCTAATTTTTAACCGACTTCAAAAAAAGGAGGAGGTTCTCAATTCGTCGGAATCTTTTTTTTTTATGTATGTTCCCCGATTACTGTAAGACGCCTGGACCGATTTGGAAAATTCTTCTTTTGTTTGAAAGGGTATACTTCCCAGTTGGTCCCATAGTCATCAAGTCAGGATCTCATGATGGGATCTTGGAGAAATCGAGGGAACTCCTCAAATATTATAGGCATACATATAGAGATTTTGGTATTTTTATCAACAATGCAATCATCTGCACTCAGAAAGTAACATTTGAAGAAGTGGAACTGGTGAAGAAGACCACAGATGGCCAATAGAATTCCTTAATGCTAAGTATGTCAAGGGTTATAAGATATCTAAAATAGTTTAACGACTATGATGAAGCAAATAGTGCTGATGAAAATGGTACCATCGAACTGATCTGATGATGAAGCCGGCAGGTAGCCACTGGTACTCCGAATTAAAACAATGTATCCTAGTCGTGTATGGGCTTATTGGAATCGTCATGAGATGTACTTTGGCTATATATGATGTTTATTGCAATTGGAAGTACCTATCAAAACTAAAAAGAGATAAATAAAAAACTTTTTAACAAAAAATTAAACCGACTTCCAAAAAAACACTGCAAAACGAAAAATAACTTTTTTTTCCGAAGTCGGTGTCGAAACACGGAAAACAATAATGTACCAAAGACACCGACTTCGGAAAAGAAAGTTATTTTTCGTTTTGCAGTGTTTTTTTGGAAGTCGGTTTAATTTTTTGTTAAAAAGTTTTTTTAAATATATACTTTCATTCATTCTTCATTCTTGGGGATGAATATTTTGTTTTTGGTGATCTATCGGTACAGTGACAAATCGGGATAACTCATTAAATTGTTAAACGTGTTTTACACATATCAACTCAAAATTGAAAACCGTTGCAGCGTCAGAAAAAATAATAATTGAATTCTCTTCATAATAATGGTATCATTCATATTGTGGTCAGTTGACAGAGGTTTGTTATTAACTTAAAAGGTTTTTACCCTACTGGACTAATGTCGCTACTGCTCGTAAGGATAAGGTGAAGAGCAGATACAAGCGCAGACCCACGGATCAGAATCTCACATTCATTTCAAAGCTTTACGTAACTATTGCAATCGTCTGTGTCGGGGTCCTAAGAAACGCTATTTCCACGAATCTCTAGTCGACCGCATAATAACTCTTAGCAGCCTGAATTTGACTTTTAGACGTTTTTAAAAGACGAAAAAGTCGCTCGTCTATACCACTATCGAACCGATTACTGGATCGAGGGATCTTTAGTGAAGTTGCAACATTGATGTAGATCATCGTTGTTTTGTGCATCATTATAGTCGGCATGTGCCTTGAGTGGTAGTAGGTGTTGCTCGGAATGTTGCCAACACAGAATTTGATAGATGGGTTTGGGTCTTTGTCTGTTTAGAAGATTCTGTAGACGATGTTGCATCAGGGTGGTCGATTTATGTCAGTATTTTAGGTGGTGAAAGTATATATAAATATAAACAAATTTTTGTATGGTGCCAACCCAGAAATGGCTATAAACTTCATGGCGTTCCCTGTTCCGTCATCTTTGATTCAACAAATCACAAATCTTTTAGTTTCTGATAGCTATGTGATATTTTGTCAAGCACATTAAAAACCTTAATATAAACTCTTAAGTACAAGTTAAATAAAGTTAATAGAAATAATATGGAGTCAATTAAAAATGTTTTTTTTTATTATTTAACCCCATGTCAATCTTCATTATCTGGAAAAGGTATCAAGTATAATATCTCCTTTTGTTAGCTAGCATTTCATGATATCGAAGAAATAATTGACAGAACTTAGGTAATTTAAATGATGTAACTTCGATAAAATTGAGACATTAAAACACCATTAAACATTCCTATAAATAACACAAAGAAGGTATAAACTTTAAAAATAAAAGCACATCTATTGTTTAGAAAAAACAATTGCTTCATGAATCGTGAGTTCCACAGAGCACAGACACGCCTCAGCGGCCACTGCCAGAGACGGAATTTTGAATATTTTCATACAAATCAAGCGTGTCACTGAGTGTCATCGTTTACTCACAGTAATTACCTACCCGTGAGCATTCTGACGGAAAAAACCTGAATAAGGAAATATCACAAGAACATGAGGATGTGCACAACAAAAGAATGTCCTATGCCCCAGCTGTGGGTGAAATCAGACTATGATTGTGATAACTATAAATTGGTATTGAGCGCACTTACATGGCCACAAAAATTGTTTACTCACTTTTTTTGCTGCATCACTCCAGCGCAGTACTCAGGGTTATCCTACAGAAACCGTGCATTTTTCGGGTCAAAATGTGGTCAATGACACTCAACTATACTGTAGTTTTCTATACATGAATGAATTTTATGGAAATTGGACAAGAGACCCTAGACAAGTGACATTCTTTTAACGAAAGCGTGGCGATAGCGAACAAATGTCAGAAATGTATGGGCATGTCAAATGCTATCGAAATATCACGTGACCAATCCCTTGGCAGTTGATAGAGTGTCACGCTCTCTCTAATGTCTCTCTGATGGTGGTGTTGGATCATTAGTTTCCCTTCATGATGGTTGTGCTGATTGGTGCCGATCCATATGTCATATTCGTGAACGGGCGCCATCAGTTGGGATTGGTCATAACTTAGCTGCCTTGGCCTGTTTAATTAATTGTTTGATTTACTCTAGACGCTTTTACGTGCACGTCTTTTTACATTGTTCTCACATTTATATGTATTTTCCAAAAAGAATTATGTAACCAAATACTTGTAAAACCCTTTTTCAAAAGAGTTAGTGTGGAGTTTCTTGTCCGTTCTTCTCCATAACAAGCTAATTTTCCGAATGGACGGTAGAATCAATTATTATTACTTTTAAAGTTAAATTTTGGCCTGATTGTATAAAGAAATTTTGGTTTTGATTTTGAAAAATTAAACATTTTCCATAGTTTTGGAGAAAATAAAAAAATGTGTCTTACATTTTAGCATTTAAACCATCGTCATCGCTGACATTGAATGACACTTGTCTAAAGCCAGAGATTATCAACAACAACAAATTTTACCTCTTTATAATAATAGTTTAGATGGCATCTCTAGCCACTTCCGTGTTCTGTGGTAATTTCGTTACCAATATGACCATCGGAATCAGCAGACGGTAATCCGATCTAAATCCATTCATTCGGTATAAGGTTGCCACTCAGGGGTCAAGTCCCTCCGAAATGAACTCGCCACAAAGCGGCCTGATTGCGCAAAATCTTTTGTTGTGGCAACCTTGATATTTTGTAGAGTATGTATGAAGGTTTGACAAGTTCTGTCAAGTATTGCCTTGTTCTTGGAGTTGAATGAATCATAGGTTGTGGTTTACGGTTCTCACGATTGTCGTAGAGTTTGGTTGATATTTCCTTCTAAATCAATTCTACTTACTTACCAGAGAGCCTAGACAAAGAGATGTTATATTACCGTAACCATTGTTAAAAGTTCAAAATTAAATGTTCATGAGCTACTGAAATAACAGGTGGTTAATCTTAAAAATATTGGACTTTTGACAACCGTTACTGGTTTTAGAATGGCATTTTGTATACAGCCTACTTTGTTAGACAAGAAATTAAGAAGATATCTTCTTCGCTGTTAAGAATAATCACAATTTAGTTACCTACTTTCTATTAAGTACACATGACATTATTTTAGCCAGTTCCGGCCACAATAACTATCTATATTTTAAATGTTACAGAACATTTTTCTATTAAATTACAGTTTTACAATTGCACCTACTAAATACTCTTTTACCATTTTTGAATAACCACTACAAATACAACAAAATCAAATTCATAAATGTACTTTCTAAGTTTATCTTGGACTTCACAGGCAACGGTGAAGGAAAACATCGTCAAGTCTGAAATAGCCAAATCCGGTGGGGTTAGCTGAGGTTGCATTAATTAACTCTGACACCAGAGGTGGCTTAATTAACTCTGACACCAGAAGTGGCTTAATAAAATCTGACACCAGAGGTGGCTTAATTAACTCTGACACCAGAGGTGGCTTAATTAACTCTGACACCAGACGTGGCTTAATTAACTCTGACACCAGAGATGGCTTAATTAACTCTGACACCAGAGGTGGCTTAATTAACTCTGACACCAGAGGTGGCTTAATTAACTATGACACCAGAGGTGGCCACATCCTCACACGAAGAGAAGAGATACAATGCATAGCCATTTACATAGGTACACTCTCATACTAGAAGCCACCCTGGCGGCCCTTTTGTCTAGATCTCTAGACTGTACATGATTCTAGTCATGGTTTTTAAAGATGAACGTCTTTATCAGAACTAGATTCTTTAGTCATGTTGCCGCTCCCGTATAGTTTTAAAATGATTGCCATATTTACAAGAGATTATATGTTTTGAATTGGTCAAGAATTCATTGATGTCAAAAAAAAATGACGAACATGAAATATTTGTACATTGAAGACTATTCGGTGAATTGATTCTTTAGCTGACATTAACTTTTTTTCTACAATCTAAATTCAAATAGTAATATTCTTCATTACCGGTAACGGGAACCAACCAGCCTGCCAGTTTCTAACCAAGATGTTTAATAGACGACTCTCCTAACTACATGTCTAGGAGTTCTGTATCAAGATGATGATACAAAACAATGATGCAACAGTCTTTTGCTACATGGTTCATCATTATGGATACCTCAATGATGTCTTCCGCCGTTATCATTGTATGACTGCCTCTATGGCATAATGGCTTTTTGCGTTAGTGCTTAGCAATCAGCTAATCTGCTCATAATTATGAGCTATTTTCGTACCAATACCACTCGTGCCGACCTGAAGATTCTAATACCACATTCCGTAGTTGCCAAATAAGTACCAGTATAAGGATAGCTACACATTCATATAAAGTTAAATACTATGTACTATTTTAGCATTCCTGCCCCCTTCACCTTGGCGGTACTTTCATCTCAGTTGTTGCATGTCACGTGCGTGATGTACAAGATTTGATACTGGATCGTGTGGCCGCACCCTATGTTGGAGTACTTTTTATATTGACATGGTGGAATTATTCTGATGGTTTAAATATGTGTTGGGGTTTCAAGATGTACACATCGTGCTGTGTGGGTTCTTTAGGTATTGGGCAGATTGTGTCAATACTCCGCCTTCTTCTCAAGTCGTGTTCCTCATTACTGAGGGTTGTGATTACCCCGACGAAAGATCACACTTTGTCTTATAATATACCTCCATCTATGTCCTTGTCGTCCTGGAAAGCATCGTGCAAGTTGGTGTTGAGCGTTGAACGAATTTGGTTAGACCAGGTGGGCTGACCAAATTCGTTCAACGCTCTACACCCCCGATCAGATCAGGTGATCGGGTTGGTTCCCCGCGGCCTCCTGCCAGTCAATGTATCAATCAATGAACAATAAAAAAAAAACAACTGGTCGGTATTCTTCAAATTTTAGGGCGACTTATTGATATGTATAAGATTTGAACTTTGGACTCTTACCGAGAAGTACTATTAATAAAAAAAAAACTGAATAATGCTTTGGTCTACCCGAAAAGCGAAGCTAAACTTACTTCCAGTAGCTGTTCTGAACTGTATGGAATGGTATAGTATGGTAATATCGTGGCGAGTCACTTCAGAGGGACCATAACACATATTCTTAAGAAAAGTAGATAATGTACTAGCACTAGCATTCTCATGGATAATTTATTGTGAAGTAGTTCCACAAAATTAATAAACCTGAAAATTATCCTTTAGCAGATTAAAGGTATGTATTGGAATAATTTATATAAAAATTATGCAATTTTAATTTATGGAAAAAAAAATATATATAATAAATATTTATAACTTTTCCGTGAAAATAATGGTAAAGACAAATCTTCGTCATTAAAATACAGAGGCTAGGCTTAAATATATTATGATCGTGAATGCTCCTTTTACTGTTATTAATAATATGAACTTTAGCAGGTACTGTCAGCATCAACAGTACTTAGTTTATAACAAGCTATGATATTAAATTCAAGTTCTATTTAAAACAAGTTATTTTACAAAAAAATTGCATTGTCACGAGTCACAATTTTTTAATAAAGGCAGGCGTGCTTTTTATTTTTTAAATCTATTTATTTTATAAAAATATTAGTGATAAAATGATATTTTTGCATACGCACATATTTCTTTTATAAGTTTTCAATGTGATATTAAATAGTACTTACTGTTATATTTGTTTAATTACTTTTTCAACACACTTGTTCATAAAGTTGCTCTAATTTCACCGCAATTAGGCACATAATGACACCTGTAACAAAACTGTGACTTTTTCATTGCTATTATTGACAAGTGGTTATAGAGTTTTTATTTTTATTTTATTGGTTGTGTTGCTTTGTTCTTAAAAAGTTTCGATACAAAAAAGATCTTGCTCAATAGTACAAATAAATTAATATACCTATTGCTTGCACATTTCATGCAACTTCGTGTTTAAATAGAAAATTTCAACTTGTACGTGTTTAATAAATAAAACTTTCACTCAAATATAACTTTTGTTTTCTCTGTAATAAAGAAAACTTGAAATTCCCCATTTTATACGTGGCTAAAACGCTATCCGCGAAAAGCCATAAAAAAGAAACCTCATTAATTTAGTCTATGGCCGATGGCCATTGTTAGATGCGCGCGCATAGGAAAACTGATATTTTTTTTCCGCCATTGCGTAAAATTTTTCACAACTCGTTTTCACTGTTGAAAATGATTTTTAAGTATTATTTTCTTCACAAGTTTGTGGTAATAACCAACATTACACACTTGTACCGTAATGTACTATTGTTGTGTTATTAGTGGACGAATGCATATTTAATACTTCTGCTATGTATTTTGTTATGTACTAAGCAAGCTCTAGACAATAATAGTACACGGAGTAAATTTTTATGAAAAAAATATTTTCGTATTTTTCATGGACCATGGCTGCCCCATTAAAATATTTTAATTTTCCAGCCTATGTTACCCGGGATATCGCAACGTTTCTAATGACACACATTTATAACGGTTTTGCCGTTTAGACGTTATGGCGGAATAAAGAAACTCACAAACATATATGAACCCTGTAAACATAACATTCTTTTTTTGGGCAGTCGTGTAAAAATACTGGTACTCAGATGTATACAGTTAGACTGGAGGCGAACCCCAAAATGCTTGGCAAAGGGCCAAGCAGATTGATGAGTAGTAGCGCGACTGAAATCGCTCCTCGTTATTCGGTACAAGGTGGTCGAAACAAAAGACGAGCGGTAGCGTGCCCCGTACATTTGAACCTATATCGCTTGCCAAGTGGATGTACACGCAATTCGATGTCGAGGCGATCTGCGTTCGATATCGAGCAGATCATGCAATCAGGAAACACTTGTAAATTTCCTAACAATTTCTTAGTAAGTAAGTATAGTATATATTTTTTTCAGTGTATGTATGTATGTTTGTGCATATTGTGTTTTTTTTTCGATGAATTTGCTCTTGACTCTATTCTGGGTCAGAGGTGACAGAGACAGAGTCGACGAAGGAATTAGCTTACGCAGAAGAAGCCTGTTTACTCTAACTTTAAAGAGATTCGGGTTGAATGCGTTCGGAAACACAGACGCACGAGTGCGCATTATGAAGGATGTTTGGAAGTGCTTGGTGTGAATTGGTGAAATGGCAACCAGGTAAGGATGGTAACTTGCAGTGCGTCTAGATGTCCGATGGTAGAAGGGGGCCAGAGGGATGAGGTCGTGGAGTTCTTGAGCACATTCACCGAAGTACAGTACAATTTAAATTGCATCGCGCCATCAGTAAAGGGCCGAAGTACTTAATAACAGTCGCCCAAGTAGATCTTCAAGGTTATGCAACGCTTGCTGATTTCGGCCCGTGGATGGGTGACCATCCATAACATACCGAGATTCCTCCGTGCCTCGGATAGTCCGTCAAGCTGTTGGTTTGGGATGACATTAGAAGTCTTTGAAAGTCGGTAGTCAGAACCCAAAAAAAGTTGTTTACAATAAAACACTACAAAATGAAAAATAACTTCAATTTTGTAAGTCGGTGTTCCTGTTTTAGTTTCTTCGTTTTTTAAAATGGCATATTCAATAAGCAGACATGCGATTGCAGCAATCTCGAGAGATTTGCCGTTGTTCATTGAAGAGTTCTGTTGTATATCACTGAACTTCTTCATCAGAACTTACCAAATTTAAATGTGACCACATGAGAAGCACCACCATTCAAATATAAAAAGTATCATCAAAATCGGTCGCCTAGTAAAAAGTTTCGAGGAGACACAAATAATAAAAAACCGGCCAAGTGCGAGTCGGACTCGCACACGAAGGGTTCCGTACTATTATCGCAAAACACTGCAAAAAAAATCACGTTTTTTGTATGGGAGCCCCCCTTAATTTATTTAATTTAATAATTATTATTTTTTGAAGAGAATATACAACTAAACATTCTGTGAATATTTCAAGCATCTACCTGTTGCCGTTATTAATATCGAGCAAAAAACGGCAAAAATATCACGTTTATTGTATGGGAGCCCCCCTTAAATATTTATTTTATACTGTTTTTAGTATTTGTTGTTATAGCGGCAACAGAAATACATCATCTGTGAAAATTACAACTGTCTAGCTATCACGGTTCATGAGATACCAGCCTGGAGACAGACAGACAGACGGATCGCGAAGTCTTAGTAATAGGGTCCCGTTTTTACCCTTTGGGTACGGAACCCTAAAAACCGGCAAAGTGCGAGTCGGACTCGCGCAGGAAGGGTTCCGTACCATTATCGCAAAAAACGGCAGAAAAATCACGTTTGGTGTATGGCAGCCCCACTTAATTCTGTTTTTAGTATTTGTTGTTATAGCGGCAACAGAAATACATCATCTGTGAAAATTTCAACTTACTAGCTATCAAGGTTCATGAGATACAGCCAGCCAGACAGACAGATGGACCGTGGGATCTTAGTAATAGGGTCCCGTTTTTACCCTTAGGGTACGGAACCCTAAACATATAGTCGAATTGAGAACCTACTCTTTTTTGAAGTCGGTTAAAAATAAATCTGACGCAAGTCTTTCTAAGGGGTATTGTGTTATACATTTACAGGGTTGTGGAAGGCAGATAGGCGATCGCTTCGTGTTGAATACTGTTAGTCAGCTGAATCCGTTTAGACTGGCAGCTGACCGCAGCATGTTTTGTGGGATCCAACGCCAAAATTATTAAAGTGGTATTAATAAGTGGTATCCAACGAAAATAAATTGCAAAGTTGGGAAAAGTCTACACAGATTTACCATCTGACTGTACTTCCATTCTAAAATTAAACTCAGTCACAATAAAATCTTCAACTATTATTACAATTATAATAATAACGCAGTTTACTCAGGATAAGTTTACGACTAGAACTATTCAAAATCTTATTATTTATTGGTAACATCCTCTGTTTAACCCACGCATGCGACTGCGAAACTTGTGCACTAATTGAGTACGTGGGTGGTTTAATAACTAACCTGTCACTGCCTTTGTAACCTTTGTGCTCTCGATATTATTATGCTTGATGCTTTATTTGTGACTAATTGGTTCAAGAGGAGAAGGTTGTGTGTTTAAAACTAGGTTTAGTGCTTTTTATTAACGTTTTCATTATAATAAAGTTTTATGTAATGGTTTCTTTCAGCATTACTAAAGCCACGACCTTTGACTTACTGAAAGACACTTTTAGCTACAGCTTTGTTGCAATTATTACTCAGAGGTTCTAACAAAATTATTGATTAATGTGCTTCTAAAGAATAAATACGTTATTTTTTTGACTTTGAATGAACAGCCTAAAAAACTCATGACCTGAAATTACCAACTGTCAAGCAGGAGATCATGACATATAGTATAAACTACCAGAAACGACATGAAAATTATAAAAATGAGCTCGCCCTTGGACGGAAAAATGTTTACGTTACAGGGGATTAAAGAGACATAGTGTTCCTACCTTGAAACCTGGAAAAATTTATCAGAATGGAATGAGACACCCAACTGAGAAGTGTTTCACCAAGCTAAAGAACTTTCACAGATACACGATATCAAATAGATAAGTGGCCTATTGTTGCTTTAAACACATTGCCACGAGGCGGAAAGAGAGAAAAGAAAAAAAAACAAATCACTTTTTACATCACAACATAAAAACTAATCAATCTGTCTGGCCCTTTAATAACTATTTTAGGATTGAATACTGTCTACTTTAATCTAACCGGTTGCACCTACTCAGGTACCAGTATTTTTTTAAACCATAAAGAACCACGGAGCTCTTAAATACCTATCTTTTAGTATTACGAAATTTTCTTCTACATCTCCTAAAAAAAAACTATCATTAAAATGGCATTTGCTCTACGAAAAAAACCTCGAAGTCCAGCAAAACCACAAGAAGACCCTACAAAAAAAACGAACAGCCCATCCTTAACCTTGAGATCAAAATTAAAAGGAACCGGATCCAAACTGACCCGAAGCCATTAACGTGCAACAAAAACTCGAGACCAACAAAAAAATATATAACATACAATAATTTTAAACTCTGCCATCCTATAACTAGAATGCCGCTATCTGACAATTGGCGAATTTTTGATGCCATCGTAATCAGCAAAAATACTATCGATCTGTCTAAGCAGCATTTTTCGACTATCATAATCATCTTTCTGCCCATATTCCAAGTAACATGACAGATGATGATGATGATGAATATATTCCAGATAAAAAATAAAAAACGCCCCAAATTGCTATGTTTTGTTAACAAACCGATTTTTGATATGATTTTTATTTATTTAGACTAACAATGTGCATATTCAAAATTGCGAAATTAGATCTATTTTTCGACACCTCCAATCCTTCGGGCTTCGTGTGAATTTTTACTTATCCTCGATTGCGTTAACTTAAACGTTAATTTATTTGTATAGAAACTTTATCGCTTATAAAGTTGCTATAGAAATTAATTTTAATAGAAGCAGCCGTCAAGAACAATAATGGAAAACCATTTTTTTTTTGTATACGAATTGACATAAGAGATCGTTAACGTTATCGAGCACGAGTAAAAACTCTGATTACACCCACAACATCGATTTTTATTATTTCACGTTTTCTTGATTTTCGTCGTCTATAACTATCATCAGATGAGATAGTAGGCAAGCGCGAACGTATAAAATAAATAAACAAAAAAAAACTCAAAATATTATTTTGTCAGATAGTGACACTTTAGATATAGGATGGTAGAATTGTAAACTATGATTTGTCCAAATTAAAAGATGTGTGCTCATTAAGTAACACAATTTGAACGTTATTAGTTATTTTGTAATCATTATTTTAATAGGCTTCTATTACTTTATCGGTTCTTAAGAAATTGTTATTATTATGATTAGTAGCATCTTCTGCGTAATCCGGTTTGTTTTTTTTAATGTTTATGCTCGTATTACCAATGCGAATGGCATGAGGTGAATTCGCAGGAGAACCAAGGTAACCTACTTAGACCGATGCGTGGCTCCATAGCCACCTGCCCATGCAGGGCACATTGCTCACAGAACGAATGACAGATTACACCAATGGTTCTGAAGTGGTGACTGTGTACCAGAAGACGAAACAAGGTGGACTGATGATCCGGTGATGTTTGCAGATGTCCACTGGACGCGAAGACATCGGACCAGTTGATGTTGTTGCGTTCAGGCAGGGCCTACATACAGCATAGGGCAGGGCTTCCGAAACTTTTCTACATTGTGACTCCCTTTACATAGTGTATTTTTTTTTTGCGACGCCCTATTTTTTTGTATCTTTATACCTCTCTTTTTCTTGTTGCTCGTAAAAATATTAACATTAAAACTTTCACGTTTTATAACTGAAAAAAAAACAAAATAAAATAAAATATATGAATAGGTAAATAAATAATCGAAATCATCGCGTTAAACTCCCGTGATATAGGTATTGCTTGTAAAAATGTTGCTTATTAGGAAAAAATGGGCTCGCTTTTTTGAGCATATCTTTTCAAATCGGAGACAAAGTATTGAAAAAGTTACTCGCCTATATTCTCAATTGATTTGTAACTGTACTAGGACTTAATTTCTGCAACTGCAGAATAGCCAGTTTCGCATAAGAAATTACAACGCCAATGTATCAAACAGTACTATTATCTTCAGTACCCAGAGTTGTATAATCTTGGGCTACATTACTGTAAAATGTATTTATCGAGTAGTATGTTGCAGCTTCAAGCTTACATATTACATATTTCATAGTTTCACCAACAGTTCTTTATCATTTGCGACGCCCGTGAGAGAGCACCGCGACGCCCCGGGGAGTCGCGACGCACAGTTTGGGAACCCCTGGCATAGGGTATTCCTGTTAAAAGAATAATGATTGATGCGTTATTTCGAACATCATTTTGACAAAAGTGGCAGTAAAGTCATTGTATTTCAGTAAACACTTGCAGCAACGTTGTTCCTTATGTACTAAGAATCATCTACAAGGTGCTTTAATATAGACTGCAATTTCATATGCACGAACACTCATACCCGGAAATAATTTATAAGCAATTGAAATATTTGTTTGATGAGAAAATTTTATCGTGAGTTTTAAGCTCTTTTGCTAAGACCCTAGTAAAAGATCATTTTGCTGTCTTTTATATTGCGATGATTGAGTTACAAGCTACTGATAAATTTCGATTTATCACCACATTCGCATTTTACGAGGAATGTAGCATTACAAAATTTGTAGTCCACTGTCTACTATAGTCATATCGATTTGACTCAAATTTGGTCTGACCAGTATGTAGCCACCTAAATAGCTCAGGAATTGACTTAATTTAAACCTTGGAAGTAGCAGGTGGTTGTCCATGTTGTGCAGGAAAGGAGGCGACGAATGTCCTTTAAAGGAATTTCACACGGGTACTGAATCTGCGATGGCAATAGGATGCCCCATTTGGCCGGATTGATTCTGCAACGATCAAACTGGGTTCGCAATCCGGTGGCACGCAGGTACGCAAATCATATCAGATGGAGATTTGAATCTGCTCCGATTACTCCAAAGGCTTAAAAAACACGCAATCAAAGGAGCGATAGCAGTGAAAGGCTTCCCAGACGTGGGACAGCATTACTGCAACTCGACCGATCCCAAGCTACGCCGGCGCCGGTAAGTCACGCCCCGTCTTGCAGGTGGCGCTGGCGTCACTCTCACACACGACGGCCATTTATAACAAACGTGTAGGTTTTCTCACGATATCAAATCAGAAATGCTGATGATCAATTTTATTGTGGAGCTTATTTAGAACAATAGTTTTGTTGCTAAATATAAAATTGTTGTGTCGTTTTGTAGCAATATATTACTGGTGACTTTTATAGCATCGGTAAATCACAAAGGCTTATCTTGTAGGCCTACATAAGTGAACTAGGTTTCTCACAGATTGAGCCGTACCCACATTATATGTAGTTCCGTTACCAACTAATTACCTACCTCAAGAAATAAAGGCTTTACCTGACCTTTTTGCAAATGAAGAAAATGATAGGCAGCAACCTTAACATTACGCCTGTGTGTTCTTCGAAGGGAAGCAGAGAAGTACGTATTATACATAGGTACACCTAAATTAATTTCATCAGTTATATGCCTGGTTTATCGCATTTTTACTCGTTTCCTAGTTCACGGTACACCGAGATAAGATAGCTGGCGAATGTTACTGCACTCACTAAATACGTCTGTCTGTTCTTTCTGTAAATACAGGTGTGATGGTATGTGTTACTTAATAAAAATCTACAGCACTTGTAGAATCGCGCCATCTATTTTCTGACAACAACAACTCTAAGCTAATTTGCATGTGTGCGTGCAATGCGTATTGGCAAAGCTATCATAGATCATTGGCTGGATTTCAAAGCTTGAATGTAGATGGAGCTTTACTTTCTTGATGTAACATCACGCTATAACTTAAGTAGAAAAATCTTAAATCTAGGTTCTCGAAATATTGAAAGCAGTAGTGTTTGAATTATTCTTTGGGGCCTTGCTTGATACCTCAAATTTAGGCTTTAAAACAACACAACAATCAAATCTACTTACTATCAAAACTTTCCGATGGTCAAGTTACGATCCTTCTCGATCATCTAATTGAAATAGTAGCTTTAAGCTACGTAAAAGAATGTTCTTCATAAATCTTCGTTTTATTCATTAAACGTGACTAGCTAGATTAAAAATGATAAATTATGTAATTTAAGTTTAGTATTTATGTAAATTAAATTCGCATTCAATATGCAGTTTTATCGTTTTGTATAATTGTGATATGCGTGGGTAAAAAATGATCCAGATATCTTTGCTCTTGACATTTCAGAAGGAGTAATTAGTACGTATGTGTAATGTAATGGTAATGATATAGGAAACTGGACGTTGCTTCCTTTGAATAGATATTCTTGGATGATTGATGACATGATTTAGAACGTAATTAGCGTAATTTTGGATCAGTGAAGAGTATTATTTTGATGGGCAAAGTTCAGGATAACATACAATTTTGGTAATAGTGACATTGAATGATCGATGTAGGAAATGATGAGGACATAAGTTAGTAGTATTTAATGCCAGATATAAAAAAAAATAACATGTTTTGAATCAAATTTTTTATTTATTTTCAATACAATGCTCTCAATAACTTATCAGAAATAAATATTTTCAGAGTAAACAATCATTTATAATGATAACCGGTTTTAGGGTCATACCTCTGAGGTTGTTTGGGGCCACTGAAATCTTCACCAATAACCCTCGTTCGATCATAGGAACTAGGGTGAGTGGTAGACTGGTCAGTTCTACCAAAGTTTGGTCCTAAATTGTTTACTGGTCCAGTGGTTCCTTGAGTGGGATTACTAAATCCAAGATGAGAACCACCTTCTTCATTCCTAGGCTGATCGTAACCTGCAGGGTATGTGGTAGACTGGTCAGTGCCACCAAAGTTCGGTATTAAATTATTTACTGGTCCAGTTGTTCCTTGTGTAGGATGACCAAATCCAGGATGTGAACCACCCTGTTCAGTTGTGATCGGTCTTCCAAAACCGTCAACAGGTCCGCTCACGAAAGTATCTTTGGTAGTCTGGAAACCAGGTCGATAAGTGGTCGAATAACCCTGAGAAGGATCAGTGGTTCCAGACGGTATGAAAGATGTAGGAGTTGTTCCTATAGTTGAAGGTGAGTTAGTAGTTGAATAGGTAGTTTGTGTGGGTCCGTATTCATATCCAGTAGTTTCCTGAGCTCCAGGTGATCCTGGATACTTGAAAATGGGTTTACCTCCTGGAGTTGAAGATACAATAGTAGTACCGTAGTCAGGCGTAGAAGGTCCATTTTGGTAGTTTCCTTGATAAGTACCGGTAGGTGAAGTTTCTGGTGCAGCAGTTCCAGGTTGGGATGTAATAAATGTGCCTTGTCTTCCAGGGGTTAAAGTAGTAGACGGAAAACCACCGGGGTGTTGTTGGTAAGTGGTTTGATAAGTTCCAGTTGGCGAAGTTGGAAATACTCCAGACGTTCCAGTGGGGGTGAAAAAACCAGGAACATCAAGATTGATTGAACCAGACTTGGGAGGTCCATAGTGATAACCATTTTCGAAAGATTGGTCCTGTGTAGGTTGGAATGATCCAGGAGTAATGGATGGCACTTGAGAACTGGGACCTTGTCTGTTGCCGTAAGTTGAAGGTACGGCCGTTGTGCTAGGGTAAACATGGGTAGGTCCATAAGTAGAAGTGTAATAATCCTGAGGAGTTGATACTCCAGGAGTTGTTGACATTGAGCCAAAATCTGGGTAAGAACCAGTAGTTGGATAACCAGACCCTACGTTAGTACCAGGATATTTATATTTAGGTACCGTTGTCTGATAGTTATAGTCTGTTGGTCTCGTTCCTGATGAAGACTGTGTTGTAACAGGACTACCTATAGCAGTCTTTGAATTGGGTACAGTGTCTGATGGTCTACGCTGTTGAGGTTTCATTCTTCTAGGAATTTCAGTACTTCCGAATCGGTAATTATGGGATGGCATCTGAGTAGTTGGCCCGTAAGTATATCCAGGAGACACAGTTCCTGAATTTTCTGTTCTACGTCCTGGAGTTACAGTACCTTTTTGATTGAATCGAATTCTCTGACCACCTGGAAGATTTTGAGGTCTTGATGTGGTCTGTGATGGTTGATAAGGTCGAGAAGTTATATCACCTTTTTCTGCAGGATATCTGTTGGAATCGATTTCATCGTCATCATTTGTATAATCTTCACCGACATCATAATCAGTGTAAGAATTATCCATAGGTGAAGTGACTCCAACAGTCGTAAAAGGCCTTCTGGTAGTTGATTGGCTGTTCCTATTATTTTGATTGTATCCGTTAGGGGTTGATTGACTGCTTCTATCATTTTTATCGTAGACGTTCGGAGTCATAAAAGGCCTTAGTGTCGTGCCTTCTACATATTCGGTTCTACGCTGATCAGGTTTTCTCGTAGAAAATACTTCTTGAGGACTGAATCGTGTTGGGAATGTGGTCTGTTCGAACTTTTTATTCGGTTGCTGGTAGTGGTATCCTTTGTCATTGTGTTGAGTCGGTTGTTGGTTTGCGATATCGTTTTTAATATACTCGCTAAATGGTGCCGTCTCAGTAATTTCTTGAATGGAAGTTTCATCTTGAGGTCGGCCATTTCTGTTTTGGGTGTATTCATTGGCTGTTGTAACAGGACCTTTCCCATTTCCTTTGATTCTTTTCCTCAAGATTTGTTTCTTATTTCCAGCTATCGGAGCGCTTGTAACGCTATCAAAGTTGGTTTTCATATTTTTAACTGATCCATCAATGTTTGAGTTGCCAGAATCAACATCTTGACCTTCACTGTTATATAATTCATCTCCTTCATTTTCTGAATAGATGGCATCACCAACATCTACGTTAGATCCAGGATATTTTTCCGTTACATCTTTTACTCCACCAGAGATTGGGCGGCGGGAAGAAGGTCCACGCCTTTTCAATCCCGTTAGATTATTTTGATTGGAATCGTTAGCTTCATTGAGAGGCATATTATTTTTAATTGACACAGGACTATCACGCCCATATGAAGATCCCTGTTTCTTTGTGCCAAAGTTGTTTTGCTGATTAATTACTTCTTCAACTATCGGCATACTATTTCCATCAAAAGTTCCTTTTGGTGAATCAAAATCTCCTGAAACTCTCTTATTGCCTTCAGGAATATCCTGGCTGTTGTTTTTGCCGTTTATTTGGTTCAAAGGGCGTCTCGTTGGTAATTTTCCATTAGTGTCTTTCGTCGTACCTATAACTGGAAGATTATTCTTAAACTGATCCTGTTCTACACCTTCATCGTATTCGACATCCTTTATTCCAACAATAGGTTTTATTAGATCATCTTTTGCTCCGTTGAGTTGGTCGTTTCCATATTGATTTGTGTCTTGATTTTGTGGGCGACGGTGATTCGCAACTCCTTGATATTTATGGTCACCGTATTTTTCTTCATCGTAAGAACCTGAAAAAGAATTAATACTATATTACAACAAAATGTAGTTCAATTTGGTAAGAATGATTCTTTACAAATCCCAGTCGTTACATCTGCAACTCTTACAGGAAGAGATAGTAATCTTAAGTACTAATATGAAATGTAATTGTACGACTAGAAATAATGCATTAGTATGATTGAATAATTGAATAATTTACGTCTATAAGATCTACAGTGAAATAATTGATAACATTTCTTTGAATGAATTCTTAATTCTCACGAGAAAAAATAAGTGTTAAGTAACCTAAGTTAAATTAATACAATGAGTCGAATAAACTAACCATCGTGTACAATTCCAGCGGCTTTATCTCTTGCAGCTTGCTCAATAACCCTCTGGATAGCCTCAGGGATGGGTGGAGGAGTAGGTAAATGATCACCACGAGGTTGGAAACCATTCTCATCAGCGGTGTAAATAACACTGTAGACCTTTCCATCATCACCAATGTAAGAATACGATCCCTGAGCTTTCGTCCCATTGTCTACTATGCCATTTTCATCAGCATGAATTCCATTTGAGGTATCGAAGCTGTATGAGTAGCCATTTGGAGTACGAACATTCTCATAGTTGAGGATAATGGCGTTTCTATCAGCTGCGGCTTGAGGTCTTTCTGGGCGGTAAACTGGTCCGATTGAAGGGTATGAAGAGGTTGATGATGGAACTCCAGGGAAAGGAGTAGTACTCGATACACCATTGTTGTAGGATGAAGGAATGGTAGAAGGTGTAGACCCATGTTGGTAACCATTTTCAGATCCTGTAGGCATTGCTGGTCCATAGTTTTGGTTCCCATTGGGATAGTGTGATGGGCTTCCTCCAACATTGATAGGTTGTCGGTTTTGAAAGGAAGTTTGAGTCGGTTGAGTTCCAGCTAGGTTTGGTACATTGATTGGCTGGCCAGTGTAAGTCCCTTGAGGTATTTGACCTTGAGAGCCATCGTAGTTCACTCCATATTGGTTTTCAGCTGGTATGAGACTTATTGGAGATCCAGTGGATGGTACGATTCCTTGATATTCGTTTACTGTCTGACCTCCAGGATATTGCACCAACCCTTGATTACCGCCAGGTATTTGAACAACTCCGCCAGGGTTGACCACGTTCTGTCCTGGATATTGATCCAAACGCTGATTGTCAGGGGCAACAGCTGGTACTAATCCTTCCTGTTCTGCATTATTCGGTCCTCCAGGATATTGCAAATGACCCTGATTTTGACCTGGATATACTAATCCAGGGGTTTGTGGAGTAGTACCTCCGGGTGGAATCACATTTTGTCCCGGATATTGGTTGAGAGGCTGGTTAGGAAATTGTTTGTAACCTGGGCTGCCGTTGTTTTCGGGTACTGCTGTTGGTCCCAGAGGATCAAATCCAGGTTGATTATTGGTTCCAAAGTTCGGTCCTTGGCCTTGGAATGACCCATTAGGTAAGTTATCTTGCCCCAATTGAATTGGTAGTCCAGTTACAGGATTGATTGGCAAAGCAGTAGTTTCAAACCCTTCTCCAGGTGGATAGGTTGTTGTTTGAGAAAATGCATAAGAGGTAGTCGTAACAGGAAACTTAGATATTTTATCACCAAAGTTCACAGATTCTCCATTTATCCCAAAAGTAGGGTGAGACACATCATGTCCTCCAATAGAAGGTCTTTGTCCAGAATGGGTATGATTAGGAGGTTCTAAGGGAGCATCATGTCTACCAAGGATTCCTCCAGAAAATTGTGCACCAGGTGGTGGAAGATAGGTGCGGTCCAGTTTATCGGATGCTGCTAGGCCTATGGCCAGGGTAATCTGAAACAGAAATTTGTATTGTCATAGGACATTTGATTTGAACGAAATAAATATCTTGGTAATAATCGCTATATTTTTTATGCAGAGAGATTGTTTCAAAAATCTTACAGCAGAATCAGATGATGATGAATTAATGAGTAACTAAGCTAAATAGTTCGACATGCAATCCGACCCGGAAATTCAACATGATCCCAAAAAGCCAATAGCCTCTAAAGACCCCGATCGTTACGAATATAGTACCCAAATGTACCCTTTTGTGTTAGTCAAAAACACAATGGAACTACATTACTGGATCAATCTTTAAAGAGAACACATTGACGGTGCATTGTCACCGGCCGAGTTTGAGCACTCTCGTTTACGTCTAATTACATTGTACAGTGCGGGACATAGAAAAGTAGACCCAGAAAAATATTAAAGCTATATTTATTTTCTTTGAAAAAAAAAATATACTGTACACAAATCTTTGAAAGAAGGTAATAATTGTAAGAATAATCACAACCAAGTAATTATAATAATCAAGTTAAAATGTATACTTTTCTGAAGGCTGCTTTAATTGCTTCGTAAGCTTTGTCAAGAATCAATAGTTTGAAATTGTTTTTATTTTTATAAAAGAAATTATTATTGAAAACCTACCAAGAACCACTTCATCTCTGCTGTTGTATCCTCACCAGGACTCACTTGAGATGTGTGATGATTCCAAAAAAACAAATGATATTTATACCACCCATAAACCTATAATGACCATTTAGATGTTCGTGGGTACGTGACAGATGGACAGCGTGACAATCCCCTAATTGTTGCTGTCACTACACACAACGTATTAAGCGTATTTATTTTATTATTACATCACATGGTAAAATTATAGGGCCTTGGCATTTTTATGGCCTGCACTGTAATTTGTTGGTGACAAACGTTTGCCCACGTTTTGAAAGTGACATAATGTGTTTGTTATAGCTTTTGAATTGAAAGTCTTTTGTTGATGGTGTAAGTACTAAATTAGAAAAATGGATATCAACATTTTTTGATATGCTGTAGTTGTCCCTATTTCTGTTCATAGGCAGCACTGTGATACAGTTCCAATAGCCTAAGATCCGACTGCAGAAATCTGCAGGAATCAGGGTTTTGATTAATCTTAATATTCATTAATTATACTTGATAGTTATAGATTGCTGCCTGGAAATATCTGGCCGCAATTACCTTAATTGAGTAAATTGATATTTATGTTTGATGATAAACCCCAAATATTAAAGTTTTTCAAGTAAATCCAACGTCATTTGAAAGAAACTGGTGTATAAAATAGGAAAAAATAAGGTTGCCAGCTTTCTTTAAGCTGTAAGTTGTGGGTTGCCAGTTTACCTGTACAACCTGGCAACTTTTAAAGGGCGGCTACCTAAGAGCTAGTTGATGTCACATAAGTACCCACGATACAAGAGAAGTTCCTAGTTTAGGCTAGAGTAAAAAAAACCGGCCAAGTGCGAGTCGGACTCGCACACGAAGGGTTCCGTACCATTATCGCAAAACACTGCATAAAAATCACGTTTTTTGTATGGGAGCCCCCCTTAATTTATTTTATTTTAATTTATTAATTATTATTTTTTGAAGTAAATATACAACTAAACATTCTGTGAATATTTCAAGCGTCTACCTGTTGCCGTTATTAATATCGAGCAAAAAATAGCAAAAATATCACGTTTGTTGTATGGGAGCCCCCCTTTAATATTTATTATATACTGTTTTTAGTATTTGTTGTTATAGCGGCAACAGAAATACATCATCTGTGAAAATTTCAACTGTCTAGCTATCACGGTTCATGAGATACAGCCTGGAGACAGACGGACAGACAGACAGACAGACAGACAGACAGACAGACAGACAGACGGATCGCGAAGTCTTAGTAATAGGGTCCCGTTTTTACCCTTTGGGTACGGAACCCTAAAAAAGACGATACCCTATTCGCGGCAAGATGTCCAGGCAACCCTGCTACCAACAGCAGATCAGCAGAATAGATCAGAAGAGCTGCGGCTGATCTATTCTGCTAACAAGAGTCATTAATAAAAATCAAGTTTTAATAAACAAAATATCTGTAGATTTTTGCAGTGGGCGCTCAGTATACAAGGAGAATTGCCATAGAGACCTACTGAAGCTTGTGAATGTCCAACTTGATTCATCGTTTGTTCGACAATTCAAAAGTACCTCTAAATGGTTTAGTTGAAATAAAATATTATTATTTTGATTTTGATTGCAATTTTGTACACTATTTATATCCAGTTAGGCTTTAAGATGACAGTGCACCAGTGATGATCCTGATATTGTAGGCGATGTCCATTAATACCAGACTATATATATCTGCCTAGCCTTTTCCCAACTATATTGAGGTCGGCTTCCAGTCTTACCGGATTCAGCTGAGTACCAGTGTTTTACATGGAGCGACTGCCTAACTGACCTCCACAACCCAGTAACTGGGCAACACGACACCCCTTGGCAAGACTGGTGTCAGATCTCAAGCTTCTGACTACCCGTAACTATTGTCAAAGATCTTCAAATGACAGCCGGGACCAACGGCTTAAAGATCGACCCGTGCGGCTGTTATTATTTAGCCACGAGCTCCTTGTTTGGGTTCCGTACCCAAAGGGTACAAACGGGACCCTATTACTAAGACTCCGCGATCCGTCTGTCTGTCTGTCTGTCCGTCTGTCCACTAGGCTGTATCTTATGAACTCTGATAGCTAGACAGCTGAAATTTTCACAGATTATGTATTTCTGTTGCCGCTATAACAAAAAATACTAAAAACAGATTAAAATTAATATTTAAGTGGGGCTCCCATACAACAAACGTGATTCTTTTGCCGTTTTTTGCGATAATGGTACGGAACCCTTCGTGCGCGAGTCCGACTCGCACTTGGCCGGTTTTTTATTTTCCCATTAGCAGAAACATAATATGTATATTACCAAATACATCTAATTAATCATCGGCATCAGTATAATTAGCCATTGTTTGAAAGGTGAGTAAAGTAAACAGTCATAAATCATACCTTAATAGTCTGACTGGTCTGTGTGATGAGATGAATAATTCTAATATGGTGTAAGATAATATTAAGAGTATGCTAATTATTTCTTAAGTCATTAACGTCTCATAAAAGGCTAGACGGAAATAGACACTTGAAGATCAGAATGTTTTAGTGCCGTCCCAATTTATATTGTATATCACACATGGAGCAAAAAGTAGGAATAATACAGGTGAGTTTGTCCGAGTATTCTAGTCCTTTGGTACTTGTGAAAAAGAAAGATGGGTCTACTCGAATTTGTGTGGATTACCGTTTACTTAATAAGAAGAATGACAAAGATGAATTCCTGTTGCCAATCATTTTAGACGAGAGGACGTATTAAATTATTATTTGAAGATTTACATTGTGTTGTGTTGAATAAAATACCAATAGTAAACTTTTCATCATTTTACTTGCCCCGCAAATCCCACATTTATTTATTTATATATTTTTTTTAGGTTTGTTATGTATATTTTGCGAAATGATATGAATAGAAACCAATCACAAGTAAGTACTGGGCATGTAAGAAAAAACTGCCCAAGTGCGAGTCGGACTCGCGCACGAATGGTTCTGTTCCACTATCGCAATAAACGACAAAAAAACACGTTTGTAGTATGGGAGCCCCACTTAAATATTTATTTTATTCTGTTTTAGTATTTGTTGTTATAGCGGCAACAGAAATACATCTTCTGTGAAAATTTCAACTGTCTAGCTATCACGGTTCATGAGATACAGCCTGGTGACAGACGGACAGACAGACAGACGGATCGTGGAGTCTTAGCAATAGGGTCTTGTTTTTACCCTTTGGGTACGGATCCCTAAAAATAGCTATGGCAATATAGCTTCTGCGTCACTAAAGGTACCTACTGCTAATACATTGTCCCCCTTAAATTATAAACACTATGGCCATATTTCCTGTCTGAATATAATTCGAAATTGAAACATAGCTTTTATTTATGAATAACTAGGAACACTTTCTGACCCTCAACAACAATTAAATCTGAGAATTTAATATCAGTCGATTTTTTTTTTTAAATTAACATAAAAATTAAACCGACTTCCAAATCAAAACACTACAAAGCGAAAAATAACTTTCATTTCCGAAGTCAGTGACAAACACGAAAAGAAAAAAAACCGGCCAAGTGCGAGACGGACTCGCGCACTAAGGGTTCCGTACCATTATCAAAAAAGGCACAAAAATCACGTTTGTTGTATGGGAGCCCCACTTAAACATTTATTTTATTCTGTTTTTAGTATTTGTTGTTAAAGCGGCAACAGAAATAGCTATCACGGTTAATGGGATACAGCCTGGTGACAGACGGACAGACAGACAGACAGCCGGACCGCGGAGTCTTAGTAATAGGGTCCCGTTTTTACCCTTTGGGTACGGAACCCTAAAAAAGCAAATAGCCCGTGAATCCTCGATATGCAAATCACTCATTTTCTCAGAAAACATTGCATCGCGTCTCATCCGTTCAACGTCGTATCAATATTCGACCCACAAGACAAACAGAGTGAAAGGTCGTCGGCCACACGATCGGACATTGTAAGATAATCGTTATTGTCTTCATAATTACTTGCTCGACCGTGAACTGTGAACTTGCTTTTAAGGCTTATTTCGTTTAATAATCGGTAATTGCTTTAGGGTCACAATTATGTAAGTGTTTAGGTATAATGGGTGTAGGTCTGTAGGTTAGTAGGTAGGTACTATAACTTGTTTGTTAATTATTTATAAATCCATGAATATGAGGACTATGAGGGACGATGTTATTATATTCGATGTAATTGTCGTCGACCACATCATCGCTTACCATCAGGTGAGATGGGGGTCAAGCGCGAGAATAAAGGAAATAAAAAAATAAATAATAATAAAATTGCTTTCAACAAATACCATCGTACATTTTGATATTATTATATTATATAAAATTGAACCAGCTTCTGCCCGCGAGTTCGCCCGCGTAAAAAGTGTTTTATCATCCCAAGTGAATACAAACTGTCTTATGTCCTTCCCAGTGTCTTAAACTATATCCATGCCAAATTTCATTAAAATCGGTCTAGCCGTTTCGGAGTCTATAAGGAACATACATATATACTTTCTCTTTTATATATAACTAGTACAGCCCGCGGGTTCGTCCGCGTTCAAAGTTAAAAAAAAATGCTCCAATCGCCACCAAATTTTACAGGATTATCCGCTGGTCAATTTTAAGATTGTCTGAAAGTTGCATTAAAATTGGTCCAGCCGTTTCGGAGTCTATAAGGAACATACATACATACTTTCTCTTTTATATATATAGAAGATATATTCACAATATTGAATACTATTGTGAATATTGAAAAAAAAAGGGAATATTGAAAATTTTCAATATTCACAATAGTTTTCAATATTGTGAATATTGAAAATTTTATAATTATTATAAAACACATATTAAACAAAAAAACATGTTTTCAAGTTATGTAATTATACTTTTTGCTACAATTCTGCTCAATAACTTCTATTTTTTTATTATCCGGCAGAGACTTTAGTGTAATGCATACGTAGGTACTAGTGCCTAGGTTAAAAGTAGGTACTTGTACTATTAAAAAAACCGGCCAAGTGCGAGTCGGACTCGCGCACGAAGGGTTCCGTACCAGTATCGCAAATAAAGGCAAAAAAATCACGTTGGTTGTATAGGAGCCCCACATAAATATTTATTTTATTCTATTTTTAGTATTTGTTGTTATAGCGGCAACGGAAATACATCATCTGTGAAAATTTCAACTGTCTAGCTATCGTGGTTCATGAGATACAGCCTGGTGGCAGATGGACAAACAAACTACGACGGACAAACAAACTTTTTTTTTTTTTTTTCTTACGACTTATTGTCGGGCCTACGTTGTCCACTCATATCTAAGCACTAATGCTGTAACAAGGAAATATTGTAAAAACAAACCAATTTTTTAAAAAGAGTAACCGTGGAGTTTCTTGCTGGTTCTTCTCCACAGGAAACGACCAACCCGAACCGTGCACCTTTTGTCGCCGTTTTATAAGTGCCCATGTAGGCCTATGTGAAATAAAAAACATTTGATTTGATTTGATTTGATTTGGACAGACAGACAGACATGACGGATCGCGGAGTCTTAGTAATAGGGTCCCATTTTTACCCTACCCGGCACCCTAAAAAAGAACTTTGTTCAATTTAGCGAAATGCCGTAGAATGTTTATAATCCATTACATTTATTTAGTACATCTTCACTAGACTTGACCTTAAATCCATGAATGAGCCGACTGTTGCTGTTCTCTAAAACATTGGTATGTAAAAAGACGAGATTACAGTAAGGATAATATTAAGAAATTTAATAATTGCATTGATTCGATTTCGTTTAGTGACGTATTTGAAAATAATGACCCGCAGGAAGCTTTTGACATTTTTTATGACTTATTCACTTTATTTTATTATCTATGTTTTCCATATATTCGAATTAAAATATATTCTCAAACACGAGCCCGATGGATGACTAAAGGTATAAGAAAATGCTGCATTCGTAAACAACAATTATTATGGAAATATCGTAAGAATCGAAATGACGTAAATAAAACCAATTTTAAAAACTTTGCGAGTAGATTACAACGTGTTATAAAATTAACAAAAAAGTCTCAGAATAATTACTTTATCCATACAGCTCAAAACAAATGCAGGGCTACTTGGAATGTTATTAGTAAAACAATGTGTAATGTGCCAAAAAGCCAAATCAATGAAATTAATGTAGACGGTAAACATTGTACGGATCCGCAGACCATTGCGGACAGTTTTAATGATTTTTTTATAGACCAATTAAAAGGGAATACAAGTTGTGCTAATAAAACGGGAACCTTGCCTAATTACTCGAAAACATTATTTATGTATCCAACTACACCCCAAGAAATACACAAAATAATTTTAGACTTAAAAAATACCAATAGTACTGGTTATGATAATATATCGACTAAAATTTTAAAACAAGCGCCAATTAAAATATCCTACATATTAAGTCATGTAATTAACCTGTCGATCCTAAATGGTCACTTTCCTGATAGACTTAAATTAACAGTGATTAAACCTCTTTTCAAGAAAGATGATATCTATAATATGAATTGTTATAGGCCCATAGCATTAATACCGGTGCTTTCTAAGGTCTATGAAAGAGTTATTTATGTCAGGTTAAATGATTATTTTGAAAATTTCGATTTATTTGCCAAGGAGCAGATAGGTTTTAGGAAAAATAAAACCATTAATATGGCCGTCTTTGATTTTCTGAGCACAGTTATGAGTAGCTTAGACGGTAAAATTCCGGCGTGCGCATTGTATATGGATCTAACTAAGGCGTTTGATTACGTGGATCACCAAATTCTGTTAAATAAATTATATAGTTATGGAATTCGGGGTACTACATTAGAGTTGATAGCTTCGTATCTTACCAACAGAAAGCAGTCCACATTAGTTACTCGAGTATGCACCAAAACCAGAAAAGAAATTAACTACACATCGAAATACAGAGAAATCAAACAAGGCGTCCCTCAAGGAAGTGTTTTGGGCCCATTGCTATTCATCATTTATATAAATGACCTTCCAAAAGTAATCAATCATCCCTCAATACTTTTTGCTGATGATAGTACTGTCGTTTTTACAAGTAAAGATAAGGTATCTCTAGAACAAGATATAAACAGCACTCTAATTGATATTATAAAATGGCTAACTAATAACAATTTGAAAATGAACTTTGACAAAACTAAAATTATGATATTTCGCAATCGTAAAGCCCAATTTACTGACATTAATATACAATATACAGGGAACAAAGTAAATGAGATAGCAACTACAAAATTCTTAGGCATGTCAATTGATTATAATTTGAATTGGAAGACACATATTGATACTTTAAATCAAAAATTAAATAAGCAATCATACGCCCTACATATGCTGGCAAAAACGGTAAACACCTCTGCTGTACTTGCAGCATACCATGGCTACGTGGGATCCTTGATAAAGTATGGTATTATATTCTGGGGTCATTCCACTAATAAGGATATGGCATTCAAGGCGCAAAAGCGGTGTATTAGGGGTATGTTTAATATCAACCAGACTGATAGCTGCAGACCATATTTTATCAAGCATGATATATTAACATTGCCGTCTGTCTACATATATGAGATTGCTAGCTTTGCAAGAACTAACAAGCATCTTTTTGATAGGTACAGAAGTAGGCGGCATAGTGATAAAATTTGTTGTAAATCATACAAGACAGCATTATATGCCAAAAGTATTTTCAGTATGGCGCCGCGTGTATACAATCACTTGCCAAAGTCCATAATAGAAACTCCATCCATCGATGAATTCAAAAAGAAATTAAAAAGATTCTTGCTATGTAAATGTTATTATAGTATTCAGGATTACTTAAGAGAGGATGTAAGGACATATTGTTGATGTGACTAGTGCACTAATTTTATTTATTATTATTATTAACTCCTTTATTCAGTACATTTCTTATTATTTACATTTTTAAATATTTTTATTATTAATATTATTACTTTAATTTTACTTTGACATTTAAAACAAATATATCTTGACATTCTCATTTAATACATGACATTTAATTTTTGATTAATCTAGTGACATTACTATTTTGTTTCATGATTGTTGTGTTTCATTGTTAATTGCTGTGGTGACATTGCCAAATAATGCACAAATTTAATTATTACATATTATTATCATGACATTTTCATTTAATATATGACATTTTAAATTTAATTCTTCTAGTGACATTATTGATAGCTTCATTTGTTATGTTTCATTGTTATTTTCCACGCGGTGAAATTGACAAAACAAAATAGATTGTGTTGTAAATTATAAATTATTTCTGCAAGTAAATGTGTTATCAAGCTTGTGATTTGCATGCCTTAAGGTGTAATATGGTTGGACTGTGCTATATTTTTAAAAACTTTTTGTAATTACCCATATTAGCAAATAAATGATTATGAATTATGAATTATGAAAAAGTTATAAAACTGTGCGGTCAGTGACGAAACGTTCCATTACGATCGAATAACGAGCAATGTCATAATGCTGCAAGAATTCCGCTATAGATCTGTGGGTCAAATACAAAATGCCTACAAAAAAAATCATTTCACATCAATCGTGATTAGATAAGAACTTTTGATTTAGATAGATCTACGTCAGAAAATGATTGTGGCTTTATGATTTTATTACAGGTATTTATCATATTTTTAGGCAATTTGCAGAACGATAGCAAAGTTAGTGTTTGTTATTGAGTTATGTGAAATATTAAGATTTTCTAGACAAGATCATACAAAAGTATGTTCCTGTTTAATTAACTCTCCTAAGCACAAAATTAAAGAATATTGGGCTTAATTCACATTTCCAAGATTATTTCAATGGATCATTGAAAATTGATTCTAATAGATGGCGCGGTTTTAAATTTCTGAGGCATCCACTCGATTTTCTTACTTGTTTTGAAACACATTTTGGTACAATTAAACTGCAAAAACGTGCAAAACATACTATAAAACAAATCGTAGCTGTATTTAAAAAATAAGTATTCACGAACCGAGTAAACACTTTTACTTGCAAGTCGTTGCTAACACCATCTATATCCGTGGAACGGAACCGAACGCGATCGATGTTTTTAGAAAAATAATCAGTTCAATCAGACCAAAACTGCTAGCTACGTCGATATGGTTTCTTTGTATGGGATGAGGCATCTATATGCTAATATTATATTATCTAAAGTAAAAGGCAAAGTCTAACCTAAGTTATATATGTATACCTAAGATCATACTTGGTTGGTATGGTTGATAGTAAAACTTAGTAGCCTGACGTCGCCAGCTTGATGCACTTGAGTCTATTGACAGACGGACCAAGAGACTTATGGGCAACAATGCACTCATCATCATCATCTTAAGAAGCTATGGAGTGGAATTCCCTGCCGGAACCATTGTTTCCTGATAGCGAGAACCTTGGGGTCTTTAATTCAAGAGTGAATAGGTTACTTCTAGACAAGCGTGCTTCACCGTCGACCACATCATTGCTTACCATTAGGCGAGACAGCGTTGGAAGGCCTCCCACTAGGTGGAGCGTCGACCTGGTCAAGGCTGCGGAAGTCCTGTGGATGTCAGACGCACAGGACAGATCAGTGTGGCGCTTGGGGGAGGCATATGTCCAGCAGTGGACGTCTTTTGGCTGAAACGATGATGATGATGATGAGACGAGATAGTGTTCAAACGCGAGCATCATTAAATAAAAGAATAATGTTAACCCTTAATCGTATTTCAATGTCTAAATATGCTGGAAATACTAAATATGCTGAAACACACTCTAGTAAAAATAATATGCACATGTTTTATATTTGAAGTTTTTTGTCTGTTTTATTTGGTAGCGATATTTTTTTAAAGCAGTTACTTTAAGCAGTAATCGCCGTATTTTCAGTATACTCCTGAAGTAAGGACTATACTGAAAATACAGATAGCTTTACTAACATTAACATTAGAAACGGGATATTTACCATGTTTACTGTTTGTTGTGAGTTCCCGATATTTCGGTGCTATTGCAAGCACCATGATCACGGATAAACTGAAAAGTCATTGCGGGTGGGTGTTTATGAGGAGACATATCGGTCTACCCTCTTTCTTGTTCGTTTTTTGCACTCAGTACCGCTACCACTGTCACTCACAACTCGATTCTGTTCTCGACACACGAAACTCACCGTATCCACTCGCGAACTTTTTTCGGCATTTTTTCGGGTTTTACACAGCTGAACCACTGGATTCCAAGCTCTCGACAGTTGAAACCCATCCTCCCGGTTGAATGACTTTTCAGTTTATCCGTGATCATGGTGCTTGCAACAGCACCGAAATATCGGGAACTCACAACAAACAGTAAACATGGTAAATATCCCGTTTCTAATGTTAATGTTAGTGTTAGTGACCATGATAGTTTAATAGCTTTACTAAGTTGTGTACCCTTTATAAAGCTATGTTTTTGGGCTTCAAATTTAACCAGATGCAGCTATTTACCACCATTTTACATAAATGCACCACCGATCTGACCTCCAGGACCCAGTAACTGGGCGAGAATTGTGACAGATTTCAGGCTTCTGACAACCGGAAAAGTCTGTCTGTCTTTGGCTGTCTTTTCGGGTTTTCGGGCCCGTTGGTCCAACCAACGGCTTAACGTGCTTTTCGAGGCAGAGTCTTGGTATGTAATGGATCCAAGGGCTGACCTCGAAGATCAACTCGTGCGGCTATTGTTATTTACCTTTCTTGCCCATGTTACTACCAATAATAATTTAGCCACTTACTAGTCAAGTCAAATTTAGCCTATGACCTGGTGAAGGTTGCGGGGATCCGCTGGATGCGAGACGCACGGGACCGATCAATGTGGCGACGCTTGGGTCCAGCAGTGGACGTTTTTCAGCTGATATGATGAAGATAGTCAACCATCCACATTCATACTCAACACATGCAAGCCTCTATACTAAGACTAGCGAACGCCTCGCGGTTTCACCCGCTTAGTTCTCGTTTCCGTGGAAATACAGGGATAAAAAGTAGCCTATGTTACCCAGGCTACTTTTTATATTTGTGGAAATACAAGGATAAAAAGTAGCCTATGTTATCCAGGCTACTTTTTATCCCTGTATTTCCACGGGGACGGGAACTACGCGGGGATAGTGTAGCTTCCCAACAGTGAAAGAATTTTTTAAATCGGTCTCGTATATTTTAAGTTTATTCGTTACATACAAAAATTCAAAAATACAAATCTTTTCTCTTTATAATATTTTAAGTAAGTATAGAAAAATTTTGAGCTACCAACTCGCAATTATTCGGAATTCCTCGTCATAAAAAGATGTTGCAAAGATGGATCTATTTCACAATCAGATCGATCGATAATGTCTTGTATGTCAGATTGAGATGAGCAATAAAAAAGGATTGTAAATCATGCTTCAATGATACGTATCTAGGTTTTTGTTTCTGCATTAGATATGAGAAGGTCGAAGCGTGATCCAATTATATTGTAATAATATTTGTTTGAGTATATTTTAAATCGTTTAGTTTAGATAAATTAAAAGGGTAAATAAATCACGTACCTGAATGTTTTTTATAATAGCTCTGGTAATTTTTATTTTATATACTTCAATGTTCCAATAAGTTCACCTGTATTAATGGGACGTTTTTATGTGTCTACATTTGCAGTTCCGTTCTTTAATTAAAAATTTATTCATCTCTTGCCTTTCCATCTTACTTCAGACATTGGCAGAATAGCCGACATTGGCTCTTGCCAATAATAAATAAATAGAATAAAGTTGATATATATTTGCCCTCACATCACACACATCACATCATCAGCCTATTAATGTTCCCACTGCTGGGACACAGGCCTCCTCTCAGTGAGAGGGAATGGGCCGTTATTCACCACGCGGGCCCAGTGCGGGTTGGTGGATGTCACATATCTTCGAATTTTTGGTTCTAGGACATGCCGGTTTCCTCACGATGTTTTCCTTCACCGTATTTAGAGCAGTGGTGATGGAATAATTTACTCAAAGTAAAGCACCTGCCTGGGCTAGAACCCATGACCTACAACTTGTAAGTCGCGGCCGATACCACTGGGCCACCACTGCCCTCAGGAAACATACATTTTCATAAGGTTTATAGAAAACACTACAGTAGGAATTAAAATGTCACTATAATATTCTAATTTTTTTTTTACATTTTTGGTCTACTAATACCGACAATATTTGCCTTATATCGGTAATATGCAATAGAGGACGATTTTTTGCTAAAGTAACAACATTTACTAAGAGTATACTCGTAAGAAGAAATTTAGGCTATTAAAGAAAAGTAGTCGTATGAAAAGCTCTATAAAAGCTTGTAATAACATCGATAGCACACGTCAAGGTAGCTCGCCAGCCGTCGCTCCGTGCGGACGTCTCGCTGCTCGTCGCCCCACCGCGCTCTCCGGCGCCCCCACTCTCCGCCTCGTCGCGCCCCTCTGCGTGACGTCACTGCGGCCGTCGCGTCTCCGCACGCCGCTCCAAAGGTGTCGCTACTAGTAACTTTGGTTACTAGTAGTGGCAGCTATTTTGGCCCTTCCGGGCAAATCCACTCTTTGTGGTCCCTGGCGGGAAACCTAGCGGTGTTAACAAGCCAGTGGGGTGTGCCCCAAGCACCCGCCAAGTCCCTTAAGGACACGGCAGTCATTGGAGTCGGGAGCGGGATCAGTTGGCCTTGGTAGATAGCCTAGTCAACCCCCGCTTCGTCCCCCAGCATTCACCTGGCACGGTCGGGTGTGTCTACCCCGACGTGCCAGACTTCTTCGGTACACATTGGTGGGTGGCCCACCTTCGGTGGGTTTACCGGTACCTTAGGGCCCTGTCACCCAATAAGATTGGTGGCAGGTAGACAAGCTTAGGGCTCACCAGATACTCACCTCCCAGTCTAACCCGACTGGGAGGGTAGGTTTGCACACATCCCCGGGCCCCTCCACCCGGGGAAGATACCCTCTCCCGGCTTCACCGGACCTATAATTCTCAATTATGTCGCTCGCGGCAATAATTGAACTCCTTCACGAGATTCTCGAGAAGGAAAAACTTTCCAAAAAATACAGCCATGCTGTAAGTCAGGCTTTAGCCTCTTATGTGCCCGCTTCGGGCCCGACCGGGGCCCCTGGACCTAGCCAGGCACCCGTGCCGAGCGAAGCCCAGGTCTCGCCCAGGTCGCCCTCCCCGGTAGCCAGGCCCGCTTCTGGGACTGGTGAGCCGACTCTACCTAAGCCCCCAGCTCCGGCCGTCGAGCCTAAAGCTAAAACTACTGTCCGTTCATGGAGAGATCCTCCTTCTCCTAAAACTTCTTCTCAACCGGCCGTCGAGCCTAAGAAAACCCGATCATGGAGAGATCCTCCTTCTCCCATAGCTACTCAAGTTAAAGCTTATAAAAGCTATAAAGAGCGCATAGCCGCCCTCCATAAATCCAGACCCAAGTCCAAGTCCAAGACCATCTGGGCGGACGATGATGACTCCCCCATGGAAGAGGGAGCAACCCTCAGCACTGACGAGGAATGGGAAGCTTTGGCTGACCAAGCTAACTCAGTTGCTGACGACCCATTAGACCCAAATGTCCCCGATAGGTCAGACGACTACGACACTGTCTCCTCCGACGGTGACTCCGTAGTTTGCTCTGGAGGAAAGAGGAAAAAGAGGAGTAGTCCCATAAATGCTACCAAGGCCAAAAAGGCGGTACCAAAAACCTCTCCTCAGTCTGTTCTGCCACCGGCCTCGCCCGTAAGGCAAATCACCCCCACCCCTGACATTGCTTCTTCTCAGCGGTCCAACCGCAGCCCCAGTCCCATGGTAATAGTTACCAACAAGAAGCTCCGTCCCCCTCCACCTGTTTATCTTCAGGATAAAGTCAAGTGGAACGATATTTCAAACGCTTGTGTTGAGCGGAAAATCAACTACACGAAAGCCACTGCATGCCAACAAGGCATCAGAATCCAACTCCCCTCTCCCACTGATTTCCGGAATCTAACCCGGTACCTCAAAGATAGGAACATCTCGTTCCATACTTACTCCCTCCCTGAGGAAAAGCCCGTCCGTGTAGTCATTAGGCGAATCCCAAAAGAGATCCCTACGGAGGAAATCCGTAAGGACCTTCTTGACCAGAATGTCCCCGTCACTGAAGTCCACCGCTTGCATAAAGCGAGAGGCGGACAACAGTACGATATTGTTTTAGTTGTCTGTAGCCCTACTGAGGGTTACAACCCGATCTTCAATATAAAGACCGTGTGCTCCCTGTCGGGCATTTCGATCGAGAAACCCTACCGCCCCCATCTTGTAGGACAGTGTCACAACTGTCAACTTTATGGCCATTCTCAGGCCCATTGCTATGCAACACCCAGGTGCGTTAAGTGCATGGGTGATCATGGCACTAAGGACTGTCCCCGTCCCAAAGACCGCACACAGTGCACGGAGCCTCCCAGCTGCGTGCTCTGTGGCCAAGTCGGGCACCCGGCTAATTACCGGGGTTGCCCAAAAGCCCCCAAGCTTGCGCCTAAAATGGCCAAGCGATACAATGCGCACATAATGCGCATGGCTCCCTCTTCCCAACCACCCCCCCGTCTAGCCCCTCAGAGGACTTCACCATGGGGTAAGCTGAACCACCAAAGTGTGGCTCCTCAGACTTACTCCCAGCCTATCCCAGCGCTGATGGCCCACCCCATTGCAGCTCCAAATCCAATCCCCGACCCAGTGGCCCCAGCTGCCCCCATGCCCGCACAAAACCGGAAGGTGGCTTCCACCACCACCGCCGCCATGTGCCCGCCCCCTGTAGCCCCCTCCGGGCACAAGCCATATTTGAGCGTCGCTGAGAATATAATCAGCGCGTATTCCATATGGATGACCCCTCAGGCCCGTGCTCTGGATGCAGAAATCCGGAATGCAGGCCCTCTCACCCCCGCTTCATGCAGTGCCCTCTTCTCGAGGTACGAGTGCATTACCAGGGAACTTGACAGCCTTGTCTACAAGGACGGTCAATGGGTTCGTAAATAGTACGAACACCTAGTCAAACGTAGCATACATACCGATTGGTCCGCCCTCGCCGCCGAGGCCCCGCCGCGAAGTCACAGTCATTATTTATGTAGCCAGCCCGCGAATAGCTGTGCCATAGTTAATTCTAATTAGTTAATTGGAGTTTCTTGTCCGTTCTTCTCCACGTAGGCTTATTCCGAACGGATGGTAGAATCACTTTATTAGATCCAGCCTTAGTTGTCCCCCCAGCGACGCCCTGAGCCGAGGTTCGACCCCAACTGGGGTAGCCCTCAGCGTTGTCGCTTAGGTTTAGTAAATTTTTGCCTAGCTGGAGGCTAATAGTTTAGTCTCCATAGGAAAGCCCGGTTAAGCAGCTAACCAGTCACTATGACTGAGTTGCGAGACGCCACGTATTAAAAAAAAAAAAAAAAAAAAAAAAAAAAAAAAAAAAAAAAAAAAAAAAAAAAAAAAAAACGATAGCACACGCCATCTATCGAACTATTTAAGAACTAACACACTTACGACCTTCACCCCGATGCCTTACTCTGCTTACCTGAATAGACGGTCTTGGCGCAGAACGTTCAATTTGCAAAATATCATGTCGGATGAACTTTGAGCTAAGCTCGCCTTGTACATGAAATTTATTTTCACTTTGTTTTAAATGTTGTATGTTGTGTACAATAAAGAATTAAGGATGAAAAAGCCTGATTCGCATAATAACCGGTTCGCAAAAGTTGCCATTCGCAAAATATCGTCATCCCAATTGCAAATCAACTTTTTATCACTAACTTACGTTTGAAAAACGTAAATAACGAAATTAATTTTGGTGAATTATCAAAATGTATACGGTAATGCATTTGTTTTTTTTCTGTTTCATTTTTATGATTTGCAATTAGGAGTGGTATTAGGAAATAGCACAGGAATGGTCAGATGGTGATTAAATTACACAAATATAATAGGGCTTGAACCTTTTGGGCATTCTGGGAATCGAACATTTTTCGTCACTACATTTTGCAGTTTGGACGCTCTGCACCAAGACCGCATTAACGCGTGATGATACCGCAATATAATAATGATTACGAGTGCTCTCAAAAGATGAATGGTGCAATACTTCAATAGTTTCAGTAAAAGTAATGCTCAAATAATGATTCTGTATTAAGTTTGATATTAGGCTTAGAAAGATAGATATGTTTGCAGATGATGCAACTGAAATGGATTCACGATCTGTCTTTATAGATCTGTGAAGTATCCTTGATGGTTCTTTTCAAATTGATGATGTGAAAATGTAAACGTACAAACAATTTAATATTGATTAGAGACCGATATAGCAAAACAATACCAACAATGTAATAATTGTAGATAGGTCAAGTAATAATAACAGACCGGATTATATGCAACAAAAAGCTCGGAATATCCTTGCAAATATGCATAAAAAATATATATGAATATATAGGAGTACCATGATACCCAGTTACTGGGTTGTGGAGGTCAGATAAGCAGTCGCTCCATGTAAAACGCTGGTACTCAGCTAAATCCAGTAAGACTGGAAGCCGATCCCAATATGGTTGGGAAAAGGCTAGGCAGATTGATTGATATTAAAAGTATCAAGAGGTAAATATGCAAAGTAATAATTATGCAACATTTAAATGCATATATCGCGGTCTCTAATAATGTTACGGTTGCAGGTAATAACTGTGATGGTTTTATTTGAAAGCACAATACATGTTAATGATTGAAACATTCGGACGAAGTGTGTGTGTCGCTTCTGCCTTGCAAAGTGATTCCATGGAAAGAAGACTAATTACGTACTAATATAAAAGGTATAGATTGAAAATATAAGTAAAAACTGGCCAAGTGCGAGTCGGACTCGTGCACGAAGGGTTCCGTACCATTATCGCAATAAACGGCAAAATTATCACGTTTGTTGTATGCCCCACTTAAACATTTATTTTATTCAGTTTTTAGTTTTTGTTGTTATAGCGGCAACAGTAATATACCATCTGTGTAATATCACCAAGTGGAGTCTCAGTATTAGGGTCCCGTTTTTACCCTTTGGTTACGGAACCCTAAAAAAGAATATGTTTGAGCAAGCGTGATGTTCAATGCGTGCTTTTCTCTATGTGGAGTCTTTAGTCCTGCACTGGGACTGTTACAGAGGCCCTAGTGAAGAGACATTCTTACATCGAAAGCGTGGCGATAGCTGTTGTCAAAAAGGCACCTTACATTTTGACATTTCGACTATCGCCTTTGCTGACATCGAATACCACTTGTCCAGAGCCTCAGGCAGACATTATTATAGGAGGTAATCTCTGATTACCTAAGGGTACTTTTGATCTCGGAAAAAATGCACGTTTTCTGAATGATACACGACGGGACTGGAGTGACGGTAAAAGACTAAGTAAGTCATACAGTGTGTGTAAGAAAGTTCTCTTAAGTTATGAAACCTTGATGCTAATGAAGCAATGCGACAATAGTTAAATATGCTACAAGTGCGGAAGGTAGATGATTCCCGATGAGTGGCACATTTGCCGACACGAGTCGGGAATCATCTTACGTACGTGTATCATACAATATTTTAATATGCATTGAGCGAGGAAATAAAAATATATCTGAACCAAGCAAGAAATTAATAAAATGGCGGACTTATTCAAGCGCGCTCAGCATATCCACAGATTAACTAACAGTTCCTCGGGCATATCTACTGCCCATGTGCAAATAGCTGTCACGTCGTAACGCAAAAAGGCACGAACAAAATATACGTTCTTCCAAACATATTTCATGAATATTTAAAATTCATTTATTGATCAAATCTAAAACTAGTAATTAAAATCGAATTTAATGAAGTATTAGTTATATTTTACCTTTTATATGAATGATAATGTGTACTTAACTAATTTGTAAATCTATTCTCAAATAATAAAAACTCTGGCTAACGACGGAGTTAAAAATTAAAAATACAGAAAAGTAAAAATCACTAGTAAAAAAAGTGGAAAACGCTCTTTTCGAGGACATGGATTGTAAAGTAAATAAACACTATTTATTTACCTACTATTATCTTTAATAGTAACCTAGTCAGAGCAGTTCGAAAATTGTTTAATAGATTTAAGATAGTAGAAGGGCGCGCCAGTCCATCATAAATGATGCTTTCAATTATCTTTTGACGTATGCTCCTCCTAACCTTCGCAACCTACGAGTAAACTAGATCATTATACCGTTTAATGTCATCATTACACCTCTTAAAACCAAAACTATCTCAACTAGCGCCACTAAGGTCATCTACAATTAGACTAGCCCATCCCTGAATCTTGATGACGAAATGTTGACTGCTACTTACGATGAACCGTATCGATCTACACCTACGTATATATACTGTACTGATACGGTAACGTTATCAGTTGCATCCACAGCTTCTGGGCAGCAAGTTCAATTCAACAAACGAAAATGAAATTGGTGAGCTACTGTGATTAAAATCAAATAATTTGGGTACAAAAATTAAGCAAGTATTCAAAGTTCCCAGCAGATGGATAGCAAAGAACTGCAATATTTATTTTGTTTGAATAAATATACGTGAACAAATAAAATATTAAATTCCCCTCAGAGCATACATATATAATTCAAACATTTATCATATCTCTTATTTGACTCTAAAGAAATTTAATAGGGATTAATTAGGAATAGGATTAGGGAATTAAATGCCTTTCCTTACTTTATATTGACACTTAATATATCTTCTGAAAAATTTTAGTCATGTTATTATATCATTAAATTTATATTTCAGTTCATCGTCTTAGCTGCCGTCGCCCTGGCTCAAGCCGGCAAACTTGACAGAACCTACCTCCCACCTAACGCACAAGGCTCTGCAGGATCTACCTTCCTCCAGACTCCTCGCCAGGACCAAACTGGTGCTTACTCCAACAGTGGATTCGCCAGCCAGAACAGTTTCAACCAGAACAGAGCTTATTCAGGTTTTGAAGCTCGCCCCGAGCGCGCTCAGGCTGCCTTCGAGAGGAACGCTGCTATCCGTCGCCAGGACAACTCCAATGATGGAGAGACTTACGCGTATGCTTATGAGACTGAGAACGGTATCTACGGCGAGGAGAACGGAGTGGCGACCAATGGAGTCCAGGCTCAGGGCGGGTATTCCTACACTGGTGACGATGGCAAGGTGTACTCTGTGAGGTGAGAATCCAAATGTTCTTGATCCATAATACATCTTCCAATATTTTTGACTGATTAGCAATGTTTGGTTTGTTTGTTTGATAAAGATTTGTTCATATTGGTTTCATTAATCCTATCTAACAATTATTTTATAGGTACACAGCTGATGAGAACGGTTTCCAGCCCCAGGGTGATCATCTCCCCACTCCTCCCCCCATCCCGGAAGAGATCCTGAAGTCTCTGGAACAGAACGCGCGTGACGAAGCTGCTGGCATTTACAATGAAGGTGAACATTTTTTAACAATTGAGAATAAATACATCCACTGCTGAACCTATGTTTAGCTATCTAGCTCGGCTAGTGTAGTGTAGTGTAACGTAAATCTATTTGCAAAACCAATATTTTAAAGCCTTTCTAATTCTCAATCCTCTCAAACGAGAACGAAAATCTCGTTCTCAATTAATTATAGAGGCCACTAATAATTCCCTACACAGTAATCAAATTGATCTATAACGTATCCAACAGTAATAATTTACATTATATGTATTTTTAGATTTTACCATCATTTCACTTACCGATTATTTTCTTTTATACAGGAACTTACCGTGAAGATGCTAACAACCAACAACAGTACTACAACAACAACGCTCAAAGCGGTAGCTCTGCAGTTGGAGTCCAGAAAGCGTACCTTCCACCCTTCGCTCAAAGCAACAACCAGGGTGCTGCCCAACAACAGACTTTCAACAACAACGCTTTCGCCCGCAACGACGCTTCAGGAAGCGGTAGCTCCATCGCCGGAGTTCAGAAAGCATACCTTCCTCCCTTCGCTCAGCGCAACAACCAAGGAGTTGTCAAACGTCCCACCTTCAACAACAACGCTTTCGCCCGCAACGACGCTTCAGGAAGTGGTAGCTCCATCGCTGGAATCCAGAAAGCGTACCTTCCTCCCTTCGCTCAGCGCAACAATCAAGGAGTTTCCAAACGTCCCACCTTCAACAACAACAACGCCTTCGCTCACAACGATGCTGCTGGCAGCGGTAGCTCGGTTGCTGGAGTACAAAAATCGTACCTTCCTCCCGTTGCCCAGAGGAGACAACCCTCTTTCAACGCTAAGGATGGCTACCGTTACTAAAGACTGTTGAATGTAAATTGTAAATAATATATTAAACTTGAAACCACCTACTTTTTATTTTTAATATTTCTTCCTGAATTACGGCTTAATCTTTTATAGAAGTATGAATCCATTTCCTCTAAACATAAAGCACACATGAACACTGTTAAGGGATATTTTACGTTTATTAGCATTATTTTAAAAGTACTGGCTGTTTTCAAAAGATTTAAATGTCAATTCATTCTTTGTACATTTTCTGTATTCTAAATTTAAAAAAAAATATGATGTATGTGACAAAATTGTCATCAAAATCATCATCATCATCCTGTAGTAGTTCACTACTGTCCGGTAGTGAACTACTATAGGTCTCTCCAATTGCAAGCCATCTATCTCGATTTTCAGCAACTTTTATCCATCTGCTACCAGCTTTCCTTCGAAGATCATCGCCCCATCAAACCTGAAGGACGGTATTTTCCAACTTAACAGTTGCAAAATACCGTCATGATGTGTTGGCAGCTGCAGCTAATCGTATACACAATTTTATGCATATGTATCATAATGCCCGTCCACTAAAGCTCGAGCAGTAACTCATTGACTACAGCTACAAAATGTGGCAACCCTGGCCTGGCGTGCTTCATTGTTCTTTGAAATGGTAGCTAATGCTTTCACAAAGGTTTCAATGTTAGAAAATGGTTAGAAAAATAAAACGATTATTTTATAACTAAAAGATTATGAAAAAGTACATGAATTTTGACACTATTTATTTTAAAGTTTCACTATGCTATTAAGAGTAAAAATCAGCTGTTCAATGAGATATTAACCTACTATATAATAAACAGTAACTTAATTGTAAATTACAGTTTTGAGCCATTTGCGGTCGAAACGCTTGGGTTATGTGAACTAGGGGTTCACGTGTCCTTTTTAAGGAGAACTCTCGCCGACTGATCGATACTGTTCGTGACCAGACCGTCTCGATCTGCGCAAAGAATCGGTATTGCCTTTCAACGTGGCAATACTGCCAGTCTTCTGGGCACGTTCCCGGTTGACAGCGATGTGGAGGAGTACTTCGCCGCCAAAGTGGTTGTTTCTTATGGATACAAGTCAATAGTTAGGTTTAGTGCTAGTATAGTTTACTTTTATTTTATTACTTTTATTTGTGTTTAAGTATGTACATATTTACACCTATTTTACAAATAAAATAGCTTAGTATATTATTGTCCTACTACAAAAAATACTGTAAATGCGCATGTTTGTATTGTCGGATGTTCATGCCAGAACGGCTGAACGCATCTGGAGGTTTGGCAGAGAGATATTAGTCTGGAACTCTTTAACCCGGTAGTATGTTGCCGTGGGATTATTCTCGATATCCACGATTATAAAATCGGTTATATCAATCAATCAATCATTTATTTGTCTGAATATGGTACATTATGGTCTTAAGATTAATAAATGGTATAACCAAAACTATTTCTTTAAAACAAGCTTTTTAAACGAAAAAGTACTTAGTGTAATACACAACCTGATGCTGCTATTTTTAACCGACTTTCCAAAAAGGTGGAGGTTATCAATACTTTTTACTAGGTCGGTCTTAAAAATGAAGAAACGAAAACAGGAACACCGACTTCCGTAATTGAAGTTATGTTTCACTTTGTAGTGTTTTTATTTGGAAGTCGGTTCAATTTTTTTGTGTAAAGTTTTTTTTTGGTTAACGGGTTCCTATCGCTACCTTCTCTATCAAACCAGTTCCATAGTGCCACATTGTTGCACTGCCACCTAAGTTACACATGTATGCCAGGTTTTATCATAATCGCATGACAGGAATGCTTGAAAAAATATAATTTGTAACCGAACAAAATAAGTTAATAAAAGCTTGTAAAAGGTCAGAGGAGTATTATCACCCTGTAGATCTATTAAGTACTATAATTATAGTATTAAGTATATCATTATTAAGAAGTTAAGATAGATTTGGATTATAAATGTCTGTCGCTACTTCCTCATCAAGTATTTCAATAGAAGGAAGACTACTTAAATATTTATCATTCATATCATTTTTGGAATGTATTTTGTATGTCCGCAAAAATCGAGGGCTTTTCAAAACTAGAAGCGATTTCCATAATTTAAATACACGCAGTAAGCATGAAATTGTAATACCCAAATTCAGATTAACGAAAACTAGCAAGTCTTTTCTTATAAACAGTATACGCTTTTATAACAAGTTGCCAAAGTCAGTTATAGAATTGACCGATGGAAAGTTAAAAAACTACATCAAACGTGTCCTTATTAAAAAAGCATATTATAAAATCAAGGACTACGATGAATATAAAATTTTTAGCTCGCGCATGCGGCTTCCCTGGTAACTCATAACGGCACAAATATGTGGATGTCTCTAACTATTCTCAATCTCATTTTTTCTTTCTTTTTTCCTTCTTTTAATTAGACTTTTTACAATGATTTCAATAATCTTAATAGCCCTTTGCTAAGAATAGTTACAGCACTGATAACAACATTTGTGCCATATGTTAAATTTAGTCTTGTTATATATATATATATATATATATTTACCTTTGTATAGATTCTTTTACCGAGTGTTTTGTGAATGTGTGAACATTGCAGGCCTTCTAGATTTCTAGAAGCTTGTTAAAACTCTTATCTCGTTTATACAAACTTTTTTTTTTTAATTTCTTACGACTTATTGTCGGGCCTACGTTGTCTAAGCACTAATGCTGTAACATGGAAATATTGTAAAAACAAAACTATTTATTTTAAAAGAGTAACCGCGGAGATTCTTGCCGGTTCTTCTCCATAGGAAATGACCAACCCGAACCGTGCACGTGCACCTTTTGTCGACGTTTTATAAGTGCCCATGTAGGCCTATGTGAAAAAAAAAATGATTTTGATTTTTTGATTTATCTACAACATCTATTTTTTTTTTATGATAGGCTCGCGCTTGACCGCTATCTCTCCTAATCGTAAGCGATGATGTGGTCAACGGTGAAATCGCTTGCCTAGAAGTAACCAATTCACTCTTGAATTAAAGTCTTCTTTTTCTGTCTTTTTTAGCGTGGAGAAATGCTCATGCATACCATGGGGAGATAGCGCAGTTATGTGGGACTATAACCCACTAAAACTCCGGACACCGTGGAGTTTATCACCTGTGCCGCTTATGGCGGGACCACGTACCCGCGTTAGCAGTCATCGCGAACCCGCCGCGGCTGTCCGTCACCGGACTCTCCTCTGGGGATTACCCCCCAACACCGGCGCCACAGAATACACTGTGCGCCGTGACAACCCCAGGAACCAAACCAGTACATGGGTGCCAGACGACCCCGTGTATGGCACCCTTGGTCCCCTTGTGACGGGTGAAGGTCAATGGCCCCGCCACCTGCCATGTTTCGGCCGCAGGGGATAGGGTGAGTTCTGGAATGGCGACCGCGAACCGGAAGACGATATGTTGGAAGGCCTCCCACTAGGTGGACCGATGATCTGGTTAAGGTTGCGGGAAGGCGCTGGATGCGAGACGCACGGGATTGGTCAATGTGGCGACGCTTGGGGGAGACCTATGTCTAGCAGTGGACGTCTTTTGGCTGAAATGATGATGATGATGATTGATTGAATATCTCCCCTCGGGATAATTTTCGACTACCGCGGGCGAAGCCGCTGAAATAATCTAGTATAGTATAAAAGTTGTTACTGACTCTCGTTTAAATACCTTGTAATGAAAATGTACAAGAACGTTTATTAAATCATAAAGCCTGGCTTGAATATGAAATAAGAGCTGTTCAAAAACTATTATTTGATTTTATACAATAAGAAGTCAGACGCGAATGATGCTTTTAATTATCTTTTGACGTATTCTTCTCCTGACCTCCACCAACTGCACGAAAATCAGATCATTACTGTTGAATGAGCATTCATTACGCCTCTAAGACAGAAACTATCTCAACTAGCGCCACTAAGGTCATCTACAATCATACGAGCCCATCCCTGAATCTTGATGATGAAATATTGACTGCTACTTACGATGAACCGTATCGAAGTACACCTAAGTATATATACTGTATTGAAAGGTAACATTATCAGTTGCATTCCAGCTTCTGAGTAGCAAGTTCAATTTAACAAACAAAAATGAAATTGGTAAGCTATTCTGATTAAAATAAAAGATTGATTGATTTTCATTAAAAGAATAGATCTACTTACAAAGTTTCAACAGCATAGTTCTTATAGTTTCGGGAAACAGTGGCTGTGACATACGGACGGACAGACAGACAGACATGATGAATCCATAAGGGTTCCGTTTTTGCCATTTGGCTACGGAACCCTAAAAATATATTTTATTAATTAATCCTTTTTACTATGACTGATTGGCAGAATTATCCTTCATTAAATGTTTCAGTATGACAATGACGAAGATATCAATTTAAATGAAGCAGCAATTAAATACAACAATTTTTTTTGCATTTAACCGCGTAACCTAATTGAATTTTTGTTTTCAGTTCATCATCTTAGCTGCTGTCGCCTTGGCTCAGGCCGGCAAACTTGACAGGACCTACCTGCCACCGAACGCTCAATCCTCAGCAGGATCTGGTTTCCTACAGACTCCTCGCCAGTCGAACGGATTCAAAGACCAAACTGGTGCTTACTCCAATAATGGATTCGCCAGCCAGAACAGTTACAACCAGAACGGAGATTACTCCGGTTTCGAAGCTCGCCCCGAGCGCGCTCAGGCTGCCTTCGAGAGGAACGCTGCTATCCTTCGTCAGGACAACTCCAATGATGGAGAGACTTACGGGTATGCTTATGAGACTGAGAACGGTATCTACGGCGAGGAGAACGGAGTGGCGACCAATGGAGTCCAGGCTCAGGGCGGGTATTCCTACACTGGTGACGATGGCAAGGTCTACTCTGTGAGGTAAAAATTCAAATTTTCTTGATTCATATATTTGCCGATATCTTTGACTGATTAACCATGTTTGTTTGTTTGATTCAGATTTGTTCATATTGATACGACATTAATCCTTTCTTATATTTATTTTATAGGTACACAGCTGATGAGAACGGTTTCCAGCCCCAGGGTGATCATCTCCCCACTCCTCCCCCCATCCCCGAAGAGATCCTGAAGTCTCTGGAACAGAACGCGCGCGACGAAGCTGCTGGCATTTACAATGAAGGTAAACATGATTTAAAATTTGAGAATAAAGACATCCACTGCAGAATGCGCTCAGCTATCTAAGACGATATGCGATAACGAGATAACTTAGGTAACTTAATATTTTAAAGAGTTACTAATCCTCAATCCTCTCAACATTCTTATTCTGAATTAATTATAGAGGCCACTAATCATTCCCAATACAATAATCAAATTGATCAATATCGTACCGTAATCATTTACGTTTTATTTTACCAACCGATTATTTTATTTTTATGCAGGAACTTACCGTGAAGGTGCTAACAACCAACAACAGTACTACAACAACAACGCTCAAAGCGGTAGCTCTGCAGTTGGAGTCCAGAAAGCGTACCTCCCACCCTTCGCTCAGCGCAACAACCAGGGTGCTGCCCAACAACAGACTTTCAACAACAACGCTTTCACCCGCAACGACGCTGCTGGAAGTGGCAGCTCCGTCGCAGGAGTCCAGAAAGCATACCTCCCACCATTCGCTCAGCGCAACAACCAGGGTGCTGCCCAACAACAGACTTTCAACAACAACGCTTTCACCCGCAACGACGCTGCTGGAAGTGGCAGCTCCGTCGTGGGAGTCCAAAAAGCATACCTCCCACCCTTCGCTCACCGCAACAACCAAGGTGTTGCCAAACGACCCACCTTCAACAACAATGCTTTCACCCGCAACGACGCTGCTGCAAGCGGCAGCTCTGTAGCTGGAGTCCAGAAAGCGTACCTCCCCCCGATCGCTCAGAGGAGACAACCCTCCTTCAATGCTAGGGATGGCTACCGTTATTAGAGACTGTTAAATATTTATTGAATTAAAATAAAAAACTTGAAACCACTTACTTTTTCGTTTAAATTTCGCTGTATTTATTATTCGCTAGCTTCTGCCAGCGGCTTCGCTCGCGTGAATGTCGATAATTATCCCGAGGAAACATATTCCCGGGATAAAAAGTATATCCTATGTGCTATTCCTGACTATAACCTATCTCTGTGTAAATTTCATCCAGATCCGTCCGTTCACTATAGTATTAGTATAGATATAGATATTATTAGATATATACGATCCCAGCCCAAGAGGCACCCGGCGGTTTTGGCGGTACAAGTCAGCAGATTGGGATGGTATGCGATCTTTCTTCGCATGCTATCCTTGGCAGCCTACTTGCTTTTCTTCGTCGGATCCATCGTCGTGCGCGGACGCCGTGACGGATGTGTTGCGTCAGGGAATGGAGTACTACATTTCGTTCTCTGACGTTTCAATGTCAAGCGAAGACCGGCCATGGTTTGGCGCCGAATGTAAGCGCGCCGATGCGCTTAAACATGGGGCGTACCTGGCTTGGGTCGACGCTCGATCGCGTAAGGCGAGTGACGTGGGTCTGAAGAAGAAGGCCTTCAACAGGGCTACCAAGTCCTGCAAGAAAGTGTTGCGAAGGGCTCGATTCGACCGCATTGGCCGAATAGGGACCAAACTTGCTTCTTACCCAGCAGGTAGTAAAGCGTTTTGGTCTCTGGCTAAGTCGGTCGAGTCGAACTTCTGCCGCCCCTCACTACCACCACTGCTGAAACCCGACGGGTCGCTGGCCCACTCCGCTGAGGAGAAGGCAAATTTATTTGCCTCTCTTTTTGCGGAATCTTCACGTCTGAATCCTGGTGACGCGCAGCCCCCTCCTTCTCCTGATGGATGCGAGACGAGTATGTCGGAAATTCGTATCCGTCAAAAGGACGTACGTAGGGTGCTGCGCAACCTCAACGTGAACAAGGCTAGCGACCCTGACGGAATACCAGCAATTGTTCTTAGAACCTGTGCGCCTGAACTGTCTCCGATCTTGACACGCCTGTTCCGCCTTTCGTATGAGGCTGGAAAAGTGCCGAATGCTTGGAAGCAGGCTAACGTACAGCCCGTGCCCAAGAAGGGCAGTCGAGCTGACCCGTCCAACTATAGACCCATATCTGTAACCTCGCGTACTCAATATTAAGCTCCTGGCATACCTAGAAGCAAACGATATCCTAAGTGACCGCCAATACGGCTTCCGCCGAAATCGGTCTACTGGGGATCTTCTAGCGTATGCCATTCACATCTGGAGTGAGGCCATCGAGAGGCACGGGGAAGCGCTTGCCGTCTCCCTCGACATCTCGAAGGCTTTTGATAGGGTCTGGCACGAAAGCCTTATTGCTAAGCTTCCTTCATTCGGTTTGCCCGGTGGTCTGTGTGATTGGATTGCAAACTTCCTGAGAGATCGGTCCATTCGAGTGGTTATCGATGGCTGCTCGTCGGACCACATGGATATTAATGCCGGGGACCCTCAGGGGTCGGTACTTTCAGCAACTTTATTCTTGCTGCACATTAACGATCTGCTAAAACCCGGCACCTTTGGGTATGCAGACGACAGCACTGTTGCTGAGAGATACTTGTCCAGCACTCGTGCTACCGGGCCTCAGATCCAGTCTCTCCGGGAGGCCATGGTGGAGCGCTTGAACCTGTCCATGCAGGCAGTCTCCGAATGGGGCGATGCCAATCTGGTCAGGTTTAATGCTGCTAAAACCCCGGCGTGTCTTTTTTCCGCTAAAAAGAGCCAATTTCACCCGGCTCCAACTTTCCGAGATGTGACTGTGCCAATAGCTGACCATCATGAGCTTCTTGGCGTTACGTTGACATCGACTCTAAATTTTGGCCCATATATTGAGGCGAAGGCTCAGCTGGCTGCCATCCAGGATCCTTGCAAAGGTGAGAAGGTACTTCACGCCAGAACAGCTGCTCAGCTTGTATCAAGCGCAAGTTCGATCATGCATGGAGTACTGTTCTCATCTCTGGGACGGATCTGCCAAATACCAGCTCGATGCACTAGAGTCGTTCGAAAAGCGGGCCAAGAGGCTCATCGGCGATGAGGCACTGGTTAAGTCAAAGCTCCAGAGCCTTGAACATCGTCGCCGAGTTGCTAGCTTATAGGTTTTTTATCGATTACATTTCGGGGAGTGTGCGATGGAATTGCATGATCTAATTCCGCCCAGCCCGTTTCATCATCGGACCACCAGACGTACGGCGATGCGCCACAGGTACATGGTGGACATCCCACCCATACGCACTAAACGTTTTGAGAATACTTTTATTATGCGTACAGCTAAGGAGTGGAATTCTCTGCCGGAGTCTGTGTTTCCCGATAGCTACAATCTAGGGGTCTTTAAGTCAAGAGTGAATAGGTTACTTCTAGGCAAGCGTGCTCCATCGTCGACCACATCATCGCTTACCATCAGGTGAGATGGTGGTCAAGCGCGAGACTATATAAAAAAAATTAAAAAAAAATAAATGAGTGTGATAACTCGCCAACACGTCTTAAGAAAGCATGATAGTTAAGGCTCGTGCCTCTATATGAGAAGAAGCATTAGGCATAAAATTTAAACCCGTGGATTTCCAACAAGGCTGCCTTGGACGCTTAACTGTAGCAAATGGGTCATACTGTCACGTCCGGGCAAGAATAGACTGTTACAAATATTAATTCAAAAAGGTCTATAAATAAGAGAGTCTAACAAAAGTTTTTCTTCCTGAAATACAGATATATTACTGTATCAGGAATGTATTTATATACGAGTATATAAATGTATATAAATGTACATACAAACATTATGCCTGTCGGGAAAACTTAACAGTAACCCTGTCTACATAGACAGGGTTACTGTTAAATTTTCCCGGCAGGACGTGACAGTATTTTATATTTGCAACAATCACGCACCCGAAGACGCATAAGCGGGTTTCAAGATAATCAAAGTTATTTGTATTTTTAAGAAATTTCCCCAGATTTCGTCACTAAATGAAATTACAATTTGAATTCTGTTTGAATAAAGCAATAAAGATAATTAAATGAAAATTAAAGCAATAAAGATAATTAAATGAAAATTTAATGAAAATAAACAAAAATAAAAAATGAAAATTTAATTATCTTTATTGCTTTTTGAAATGATAGCAAAAGCTTTTCCAAAACTTTAAAGATTAGAAAATGGACAAAACAATTATAGAGTTAATTATTATAATTTGTCGACTGATGTGTCGAGAACGCCTGGAAGAGCTTCTGGTTCATGACGTCACTGACCAAGGGAGACTAACCTATATCCTAATACTAACGTAACCTACGACGGACAAACTTGGTTCCTGACTGAGTCTCAAAAGTCCAAACTCAAGGTGACAAAGGGCGATGGAGCGTAGCGTATTGGGTATTAAGCTACCAAATGCGTAATACGAAACGCTCCAATAAAGCAATCGCCAATGTGGGCGATTTGTCGGCAAAGATAACACATAAGAAACTGTGCAAGGCCTTGGGGAAGATCTTTACCCAGCAGTGGGATAACATAGGTTGCAAAAAGAAAATGATATAATTACAATATTCTTCTTCGTCGTATCGATTATTTCTCAATTATATACGTTTTGACCAGATTCAGCCACGGCAACAGCGTTTGCCTCACAAAGGTCCGAGTCAGGGTGCAGATTGCAATATTACAGTAAACAGTTTTGGAAATCTTCGATATACATGAACATCGACAACATTTATCTCTCTCAAAATGTCTCAATTACAGACATCTAGAGTCTGTGCGGCAATAGAACTATCATAAGATTTGAGGGCGCAGCTATTTTTAACCGACTTACCAAAAAGGAGGACGTTCTATGTTCGACTTAATATATGTTTTTTTTTAATGTCTTTTCACCGATATCTCCGTCATTTGGGGACCGATTTTGAAAATTCTTTTTTTTGAAAGAGTATGTTCCCAAATTGTTCACATTTTAATTTGGTGAAGATCTGATTAAAGACTTCGAAGATATACAACAGAACTCTTCAATAAATAACGGGAAACCTCTCGAGTTTGCTGCAATCGCAAATGGTTATGTTCAAGTTGCATGATATTCGGGTAATCTATTCTGTTGTTATAGGTACTAAACAACTTGCCTATTAGGTAGGTAAAACTAAAAAGAGAAAAATAAAAACCTTTTTTGCAAAAAAATACTACTGACTTCCAAATAAAAAAGTAGTAGTTTTTTATTTGGAAGTCGGCAGTATTTTTTTGCAAAAAAGTTTTTTTTAATTACCGTGTTTGTTATGTTGACAACACTGTTACGTCATTATAGTATGACTGTAACTTCTTGATATTTTGAAACTGCTAGAAATATTATTATAATGTTTTCAGTGTGTTTTTTGTAATATTATTATAGTTTTATAGAAATCATAATGATAGTTCAATTTAAGGCCACGACGGTTCTCTTTCCGCACAAACTCTACATCAATTAATTTATTTAGCTATCCAACGAGGTACCAATTATCTTCTTCTTTGTCCAACCCTCTTCCCAGTTCAGATGGGGTCGGGTCTTCTTCTACGTCTGCGCCAGGTAGCTCTATTCTGGGTTGTCTGAGTGCTCAGGTTCTCCTTCAGGACTTCTTTCTGCATGTTTGACCACCAGGTGGCGGGTGGTCGTCCTCTTCCTCGCGGTCGATCTGGGATATTTTGGGCCAATTATAGAAAATTAAAAATTATAGCTGCCCATAAAATTGACAATAATGCTGACAAAGTAGAATTTGCACATTGCTGCTTTTTGCATTGTTTCAAATGGATACTGTTAGGGTACTATTACGATATAAGTCGAATCACCAGTAACCCTGTAGATCTGTAAAATATGTTTGATGATCATTCATATTGAAAATTTTAAAATATTAAACTACTGTAGCATACCGAGGAGGTCGAGGTACTTAATAATGTATTTGTTTCAGGAAACAACATTGATTGTATTTTTTTAAACCAAATAAATGTAATATGATTGATAGATTTGGATTATTAGTATGTCTGACGCTGTTTCCTCGTCATGTATTTCAATGGATGGCAGCTAATTAGTAGTTAGTTTGGTAGTCGGGTGATTACAAAAAGGGGGGGTTATATTTTTTGACCGATATGTGTGTAATTGTGTATGTGTGTATTTATGAATGTATGTCCATCTGTTTCCTCATAACTTCTAAACTACTTATCATAATTTGACAAATGAGGTGTCGTTGGAAGCCTCTTGTATGACCGCTGGTTAAAGGTAATGTGATGTCACATTAAATTGAATGTGGCACCCTCTGTGAATGGGGCACGGAGACAAAACAAACAAAAACATTTCACTCTGCCACATCATGTGTATCTTTGAACAGGGATTTTAAAATGAAGGTAGGGTTTGGTACATCATATTTTTGTCAAGCGTACCGTTTGCGAGACATATCCCGTCAAAGTCATGAAAACTATTTTTTTACGTCGGCGTCGCACAGTGTGATAAATGCCTCCCAAATCGGTCATCGCTTGTTTATTCTTCTAATCGATAGTACACACTGTTTTGAATGCTAGAGTAGAACACCCGGATCTTAAATATACTTTAAAACAGAGTTAGAATTTTTATTAGATTTCTCTGGATTTTCAGAAAAACTCTAAAATAAACGATGTGATAAACATATTTGAACATTTGTTTTTGAAGTTTATTGACAATATATACAAGGTATTCTATAGGCGAAACAGAAAAGATTTTTCAGTAATAGAAAAACAAATAAGCCTGATTTTATTTTATTTCCTTTTAATTTTTTTCCTCGGATATCTTTTGCAAGTAGCACCTAATATTTATTTTATAATATTTTTCAGAACTGTACTATGAACTATAAAAAAAATCAGATGCAAATCTATCAGGAAATCGAAGATATGATGATTCTATGGTTTTCAAAATTTTCTCTGATAATAGGGTTAACACTCTCAGAATACAAAAAAAAAAAAAAAACTATTGAGACAATTAATTTTCTATCATAATGCGGGTCTCGGCGCCCGGGTGCAGTACTTAACTATGTCTATACTATTTAAAGAGATAAAAATATTGTGAATGTGTAAAATAATTTGGTTAATCTCTGAAACTTCTCATCCGATTTCAAAAATTATTTCACAAATAGAGAGCTACACTACACTATGTGTCTTTCACGTGGAAGAAGTCGCGGGCAGAAGCTAGTAATAAATTAAAGAAGAAAGTTCAAACTCTTCGAGTATTGTGACTTGGCTGGATCTAGATTCCTCTGCTTGGGGTTCTTCTATATTACTATGAACATTAATGGGTTTTAACAAATTCAAAACTGTAATTGACAGAGGTTGGCGTTTTCATTTCTTTAATCTCTGTTGGAGCCTGATATCGGAGATGTATGGGTCTGAAGACTCTAGTGCTCTATGAAATAAATCTAGCATGGTCTTTTCTTTTAGTGCTCTATGAAATAAATCAATAAAAATATTACAATATTTAACAGTTTTACGTTATAATGCAATGAACAAACAATTATACGCGTGAAACGAAATAAAATTTAAAAAGTATACTTGCAAACAGTCCCTACGTTGCCAAAAATACTTTTATCCCATTACCTGTGGGTACCTCTATACCTACAGTTTATAATTAATTATTAATACCTACTTCAATTTAAGACTTCATAAAATATGGTTATGGATTTTCGATTTGTGATAACCCTAACAAAAAAAATACTAATACGAATTCCTTCGTGATAGGCATCTGATATTTTACATGCAGGTTGACGTAACACTAAACAATAATGTGTTTCAAAATAAAATGCTACTGGCTTCTATACTCCATTTACTATAGCATTAGACAGAAGTTAAAAAAGGCTCTTTTAGGTGCACACTTTGTAATAAAAATACAACAAACACTATTACAGTCAAGATTGATGTGGAGTTAAATATAATCATTTTATATAACACCTTTCACACTTAATTGCATCTATTTAACCTATCTACCATCTGAAATTACAAGGCCTTCATTTAATATTATTTAGTTTTTACATAAAATAATGTCGTGTCAATGTTTAAAATCTAAAAGAAGCAGGGGCGGACAGTACCGGAAACGTTTTTCATGTCACTATAACTCAACCAAATCTAAAATGTTACCTGTTCCGTTCATAAGTTGTGGCTGCACGTGTTTTTTTTATTTTGTCGGTTTATGATGTCATCTATCCGTCAAATTGCGTAAATAATCTGCAGTTGTCAATTGTCATACTGTCATTCGCTTGTGGATACTTGTGAATGCTACGCCTTTTCTCGTTGTTATTGCTGAATTTTCTTGGTTTAGTTGTTATTTGTTACTGTTTTTCTGTTGTTATTGTTTTGTTTCGTTCGTAACTAACACTAATGTGTTAGTTTTGTGTTGTTTGTACAAAGCGGTACGTTTTGTTGAACTATGGACAGGGACGATCCCGGTGCAGGCCCAAGTGGCTTACAAGCGCAACTTGTAAGCTCTGTAACTGCTGGTAACGCTGATCACTGTCAACAGAGAAAAATACGTGGGCCCAACGTTGATCACGACGTTAAAATATTGTCTCCCAAGAAAAAGAGAACAAAGCAAACACCGCTTCGTGCTGCAGAAAATAAAACAGTCATAAATATTTATAAAGATGTTAAGGGGTCCAGGCCCGAAGGTACTCTAGCTTATAGGACGCAGTTAATTAACAAAACTGCAGAAATTGCAGGTAAGAATCGTGAAATTATTATTATAAATAAATGTATTTGAAAGTAACATGCTTTGTGAGGTAATAACATACATTATTAATCTTATTTTATAGGAGTACAATACAGAAGGTCGCCTGCAATCACCCCCTCCTTGCCAACGGAAATACTCAAAATCTGACGATTATGATGATATAACGTTAAGTGGAATACGAAGAAAAATTAATTCTTTTTTCTTTGATAATGAGTTACCAACGTTGAAAAATCTATTTCCAGTAATCAAGTAACCTACGCCACCGGTACACAATTATTGATTTGCTTTTATTTAATTTTACAGGATCAACGGAGGGGTTTTTGATGGATGGTGAATTAATATTTGAAGCCAAAAAGGGTGATGGAGACTACCATTCTGAAATGGATGCACACAATTTTGAAAAGTGGTTCAAATTAATATTATCAAAAGTCGAGAGTGGTGCAGTTATTGTTATGGATAGTGCGCCATATCATTCGAGGAAATTGTAGAAACTGCCAACTACAGCCACACGAAAGGCAAATTCAGGAGTGGCTAAAAAACTAAAATATTCCTTTTGAGGAAAAAGATCTTAGGGCCACTTTATTATTATAGTTAAAATTATGACTTTTGTTACCACCCATGTCAATTAATTATTATAATTTGTGATGACTGATGGGTAGCAGTGACTAAATTGTTAAGTGGTGTTTTGTATCGTATTTATTTGGTTTATTGAAAACATAATATGGAGATATTGTGATAAAGTTGTTTTTAATAAACTGATTGTTACAATATTTTTTTTCATTTCATGTACCTATCCAAGCATCGTGAAGAGTAAAGAGATATAATACGCATTATTGTATGCCATACATTGTTACTTACAAAAAAATCACATACATTATTTATTAACTCTTGCAGTTTTTAAAAAGAGAGTGAAAGAGCATTATCTTTCCATTCCGTCTTAGTTGCATATTAATATGTATTATTGTTTAAGTATTTATGATATTAGTTAGTATTTATTATTGTAATATTTAATTTAATAATATGCATGTATATAAGAGTATATATTAATTATCTATACGGTATTCTTCTTTATTGTGAATTGTTTAATATATTTTTCTTTTTATCGTTCTACACACGGTGTCTACATATCTTTTTTTGCAACTGTCCTCTCGCAGGTATGCTGGAAGAGATTTCGTTAGAAATAAGCATACCTTTGTACATATTTTCTGTTCCTTCTTCTTGTCTATTTATTATGTGTGTACATTAATGGTTAAATAAATAATAAATAAATAAATAATTAAAATTGTTTGAACTTGACTTGAAAATAAAAGGTTTCATACTCCTGCTTCTGCGAGCCTCTTTTGTCTAATGTTATAATAAATGGAGTATAGAAACCGCGCAAAAAAAATATTTCAAAATTACAGAAAAAAATACATAACTTGCTTTAGATTATATCTAGAAAAAATGTTTGCGTATCTATAAATAGCAGATATTTGGCTATATCGCATACTATAATTAAAACACAGAAATAATGCATACATAATAAATTAAAACAATTATTCTGATTTCTATGGATAACCAGAACAAAATATTTAAAGAATTATAGCTCTGGTTCTAAGTTGAATTCGATTATAGGAGTTCTACTCTAGCATTCAAAACAGTGTTTACTATCGAATAGAAGAATAAAAAAGCGATGCCCGATTTTGGAGGCATTTATCACACTGTGCGTCGCAAAGTGTTTGTGTAAAAAATGAAAAATGAACAACTTTTTTTTTTATTATTGTTCACAACATAATGCAACAAAGGTAACAAAGTCTTGATTTTCTTTCTGGATTTTATTGAAATATTTACTTGCAAAATTTATTATTTGTAAGACACACACATAAATCGAACTTGATGACGCGAATGCATGTACTTCGCGTTTAAAAAAATGGGAGTAAAAATGAGCAAAATACTCTTACTTTGAGCTGTTTCATTTAGTCCTAGACATCAAACTTAAATCTAGAAAGATGCCTTATTATGCCGTATTGAGAGCTGTAAAAACACAACAAAAAGTTAGTTAAAAAAAGTTACTCAACAAAAAGTAGTTATTTATAATTCGCATTTTTTTTATTTTAATATCTTTTTCTCTTTTTTATCCTTTTAGTTATATTTCTTTCGAATGACTTCTAAACAATAAATAATATATCTGTGGTATAATGTTTTTGTAATCACCTCTAAAAACTCTTCATTTTGATACGATACTTGATGGGTATAGAAGAAAAATAAATTGGAACCCCCACAATATGGCTCCCTAAATCCGCTAAGTTTTTTTAACTCACTTATCTAAAAACACTTGGGCCGTCAAGACCTATCTAACGATGTCTTAATTATGAAAATCCATCTAGTGGTTTTAAAGATATGTAGATAGGTAATAAAGAAATCATACCTACACGATACGTGCGAAAAACATAAACTTCCTTGGCAATCGGGTAAAAAGTTTGCGGAGACAATGGAATCATTTTCTTTCATCGGAATGTGTCTTCTTAAATTGTGTATGAAAAAGTGGCACGCTTGGTTTTCATACAAATGGAAGCACTCGCATTGGGATTTATTATGCAACTATAACTTTAAATGTTTTGTGTAAAAAAAATATAAATAAGCAAATAAATAAATAAATAATGCTGTAAGATCATATTAATAAAAAAAAACGATTTTACATCCTAAATAAATCACCTACCTACCATCAGTTCAAAAGTTATTTAATTGATTTTACATTAAGACTCTATCACTAATGATGCTTTTAATTATCATTTGACGTATCCTCCTCTAACATTCGCAACCTACAAGAAAACTAGATCATTATATCGTTTAATATTATCATCATTACGCTTCTTAATACCAAATCAATATAAACTAGATCCACTAAGGTCATCTACAATTAGACTAGCGCATCCCCGGATCTCGATGTCGAAACATTAATCACTACTTGAAATGAAGCAGATCAAGCTACACCTGTACTGATACGGTAACTTTATCAGTTGCAATCACAGCTTCTGGGTAGCAAGTTCAATTCAACAAACGAAAATGAAATTGGTAAGCTGTTAGGATTTTAATGACATCTTTGGGAGACAATTTAATTCAAACATAAACTTTTTAAAAATATGAAAAAGAACACCTGGTACAAATTCGGGATGGCTGTTTCCTAGTCTTGAAACAATAAAAGTCAACCAAAAAATTTAATTTCCTACAAAAAAGTCAAGAGGTGTTGTACCTTATTCTTCTTGTTTATTGTGCCTACACAAAAAAGTATAAATACAATTTTCTTAAGGCACAAGTCTTTTACATTATTCTTATTGTTGACTAGCTTCTGCCAGCGGCTTCGCCCACGTGAATGTCGAAAATCGTCCCAAGGGAATATATTCCCGGTATAAAAAGTACCCTATGTGTTATTCCAGACTATGATCTATCTCTGTGCCAAGTTTCATCCAGATCCGTTTGAGCGTGAAGAAGTAACAAACATACACACTCACAGACTTTCGCTTTTATAATATTAGTGTGATTATGCCTAAACAAAAAAAGTATGAATACAATTTTGTATGAAACTAATTTGTTCAGAAAAGTATAACTGGGTGGTAACCTATCGACTTTTAAGTATTCAAACTTTTTGTAAATTATTATAATCTATACTCTTTTTCAGTTCATCGTCTTAGCTGCCGTCGCCCTGGCTCAAGCCGGCAAACTTGACAGAACCTACCTCCCACCTAACGCCCCCCAAGGCTCTGCAGGATCATCTTTCCTCCAGACTCCACGCCAGGACCAAACTGGTGCCTACTCTAACAATGGATTCTCCAGCCAGAACGGAGCTTATTCCGGTTTCGAAGCTCGCCCCGAGCGCGCTCAGGCTGCCTTCGAGAGAAACGCTGCTATCCTTCGTCAGGACAACTCCAATGATGGAGAGACTTATGCGTATGCTTATGAGACTGAGAACGGTATCTACGGCGAGGAGACCGGAGTGGCGACCAATGGAGTCCAGGCTCAGGGCGGATATTCTTACACTGGTGATGATGGAAAGGTCTACTCTGTGAGGTGAAACATTATTATTTTTGATGATACATCTGCTAATAATAACTTTAGTTGTTCGGTTTATATTGATTTTGATGAAGTTATATTGATACCACTTTAATCCTATCATTTGCAGATACACAGCTGACGAGAACGGTTTCCAGCCCCAGGGTGACCACCTTCCCACTCCTCCCCCCATTCCTGAAGAGATCCTGAAGTCCCTGGAGCAGAACGCACGTGAAGCAGCTGCTGGCATCTACGATGATGGTGAGCCTTTGTCATAATTTTAGAATATTGTATTAAGAAAACTTTTGAAGTTATTTCTTGGGACGTGAAGGATGATCGGTCTGAACCAATAAACATAATTTAGTGTAACGGCAGCCAATTTGGAAGACTATTAGAGCGTTGAAATCTTCAATTAATAATTTATTAATAAGTCCCATAACTTACTTCTATACTACAATCGAATTGCCCAACTTCAATCATAACGGATATTATAATAAAACTTTCACAAAAAATAAACAGACTTCTAAAGCAAAATACTAAAAAGATAGAAGTCGGTTTGTTTTTTATGAAAAAGTTTTCATTTCTCTCTTTTTAGTTTTAGTACCCCTAAAGAACTAAAAATACCCTAAACAGTGAGCAGAGTATATAGTAAGGTACCTAAAGGATTGACAAAATACCCATAATAACTTAATTTACACAAACGTGCTGTTTGTCGCTAAGGAGTTCGGTTGTATGTTCCATATCTTGAAAATTGCTGGTCCGATTATGATGAAACTTTCACTAATTCCAATAAAAAAGAATAATCACGATCCGATAAGTAGTTTCGGACAGATGCGTGGACAAGCATACATGCATACAAACAAACATACATAAACTTATGAAATTTGGTACACGTGTTGAGAAGCCCATACAAATTTGTCATATATGAATATTGTGCAATTCCAACAATATTACATACATACGTGTCGAATTGATTACCTCCTTTTTTATAAGTCAACAAAAAGAGAGGCCGAATTTCGTGAGTTTGTTCAGACGTATAGGGTATATCTGGCACCAATACACCTATTTGCAAAAATATTTCACTATTTGAAAGGGTCATTATTCCAGATGGTTTTTGCAAAGCCACTAGTTATCCATAATCGCTCTCTTTTCATTTTTAGACTATACCAGCATTTAATTATTTTATTTTTATCCAGGAAACTACCGTGACGCCGCTAACAACCAACAACAGTACTACAACAACAACGCTCAAAGCGGTAGCTCAGTTGCTGGAGTCCAGAAAGCTTACCTTCCTCCCTTCGCTCAGCGAAACAATCAGGGTGCAGTTCAAGAACAGAACTTCGACAACAACGTTTTCACTCGCAACAACGGTTTTGCCCGCAACGACGCTGCTGGCAGCGGTAGTTCCGTAGCTGGAGTCCAGAAAGCGTACCTTCCTCCCTTCGCTCAGCGCAACAACCAAGTTGCTGCCAAACGACCCACCTTCAACAACAGCGCTTTCGCCCGCAACGACGCTACTGGAAGCGCTAGCTCGGTTGCTGGAATCCAGAAAGCGTACCTCCCTCCCGTCGCCCAGAGGAGGCAACCTTCCTTCAACGCTAGGGATGGCTACCGTTACTACAGGCTGTTGAATTTTAATTAAATTGTAATTTATTTAAAACCACTTTTTTTTTTTGTTTTAATTTGTCTGTATCAATGGAAAACGCGCTAACCCGTCTTCAGCAAATGTGTGTTTGGTGGTTGATAATCGCTGATATTTGAGAACAAGCTATTACACTGCGGTGCGTAGTAACAGATTGTTAATAATATTAATTCAAAAACGTTGACCCACACTAGCAATTTCTTCCTGTATCGTGGGTGCGCTTACAAACATTTAAACTCACTTACACAAGACACCCAGATCTGGAGCAACTATCTGTAGGTCTGATATATTTGTTCCGTGCGGGAATCGAACCCGTGACAAGCAGCGCGGCAGCCGATCACTCAACAACTACGCCAACCATGTCGTCATGCCGTCAATTATGTACACAGGATTCTTGCTAATTCGACGATTCCGGGTAGGACGTGATAGTATGACCCGTTTGAAAAGATAGCGGTCAATCGTTACAAACGAAAAATTAAAGATTATTGTTTTTTTTTTTTAATTTTAACAGAATTCGTCACTAAATAGCATTTTTCTATAACACTTCTCATTGAATGGTCTGCGCTGTTCTTTGAAATAGTAGGTAATGCTTTCAAAACGGTTTCAAAATTAGAAAATGTATAGATTTATTTTTAAATATGTTATAAGTCGAGCGATGTTTCGAGCACACGTGGAAGAGCTTCTGGTTTATGACGTGGCTGACGAAGGGAGCCATATATCCCTAAAGCGTAAACTCATCGATATAAGTGCATTCTGCCCATCTTAACCTACGATGCGTAAAGTTGGTCCCAGACCGAGTCTCTAAAGGTTTGCCAAAGGGCGATGAAGCGTAGCGGCGACCGAATACGTTATGGACAATAAGGCTGCTAGGCTAAAGTGGCATTGGGTGGGTCATATTAGAATGAATCAGGACAGACGGGCCTAATACCGTTTAGTCTACATTTGACAGATTCTACTTTTGACATCATAGTCTACTTTTGAGAGATTCTACATATGACAGATTCTACTATTGACAGATTCTACTTAAGACAGATTCTACTTAAGACAGATTCTACTTAAGACAGATTCTACATATGACAGATTCTACATTTGACACGTTTAGTCTTCATTTTACTTTAAAAACATAATGCCCGGATAATTTGAAAAATGCCCAATATGAGTAGGCAATATGAATATTGACGGGCGCTGAGTTCACTCGCTTTGCTCGCTCACTTCAGCTCCCGTCATCTCCTTCAAACCTAACCTATCCGTATCGGGGTGCCCTAAGCTCCAGAGCTCGCTTCGCTCGCTCTTAGAATAATTCATTGACCATAATTATCAAATTGCCCAACCGTTACGTAGCAATATTCATAATGACTAGACAAAGTTTAAATATATAACGATTTTGTGATCTTTGATTTGTTGGATTTGTAGCCGCCCTGAATAGCAGAATAACTATTAAAACTTCAAAAAGATGAAAAAAAATGAGAAGGCAGTTCATTTTCTCATACATTTTGTACGGAACGGCTTAAACGAAACTTGAACTTGAACGAAAAATATTAGTTACTATATAATACAAACATTTAATACTAGGTATAAAAATAAATTAAGCTTATCAATAAATATAGTGATTACTTTAAAACAGTATTATTTTTAATGCCACAATATTCCTTAGATAACTATTTTTATCCAAATCTGTCAAATGTAGAATTTGTCATATTTTATGTAGAATCTGTCAAAAGTAGAATCTGTCAAAAGTAGACTATGATGTCAAAAGTAGAATCTGTCAAATGTAGACTAAACGCCGAATACAGATAGGCTAGAGGACGGGCATCGTCGCCGAGGAACACCTATCAAAAGTTGGCGTAACGGTTTAGAGGCGTCTACTCGTATGACGAATTAACCAGATTAATCACCTACCCAACGAAGATTAAAATTATAAAAAACTTTTATACAAAAAATACAACCGACTTCCAAATAAAAACACTACAAAGTGAAAAATAACTTCAATTTCGGAAGTCGGTGTCTAAAAACGAAGAAACGAAAACAGGAACACCGTCTTCCGAAATTGAAGTTATTTTTCACTTTGTAATCTGATCAATTCATAATAGACGCCTCTAAACCGTTACGCCAACTTTTGCTAGGGCTTCCTAGTGCGATGTTATGTTATGAAATGGTAAATAATGACAAGCACCAGCTTTCAAATAAAAAAAGAATCATCAAAATCAGTTCACCTATTAAAAAAGTTCTGAGGTAACAAACATATTAAAAATTACAGACGAATTGATAACCTTCTCCTTTTAGGAAACCGGTTAAAAATATTCAAAGGTACCCAACAATTTTTAATAATGCTGGTTAAGGTAATAAAAAAATTGCTGGTTTCTTCGATGATTATTTGACGATTTGGAAATATAAACAAACAACCTAGTTCATAATGATATTGTTTCTGCCAACAACATTGATAGTATTTCTTGAAAACACAATGGTTGTTTTATGATTGATGGATTATGTATATCTGCCGCTAATTCCTCGGCAACGATTTCAATGATAGGAAACTATTTTTAAATATTGATCTTATGAAATAAATGAAACTATAAAATTAATACTATTGATTTTTTTACTCGTTCGCAAGTGCTGGAAGAGGCTGGATTCAATGCCCGGGTCGGGCAGGGTTGTTAGGTGTTTCCATCTTGAACTGTAATTATTATTTTTTTATTTTGTTGCCGATCGGAGTTTGGGCTTGTGGCAAAGGCTCGCTCCCTATTATGTGGAATATACACATAACTGATGAAATGTGAGTGTATTTAGGTACGGTCTGCCTAACCTGTCAGGTAATACAGGCGTAATATTATGTTGTGTATTGATTTTCTTAATGGTTTTCCTTGAAATATATTCGTACAAAAATTACTGTCTGTATCCCTGTGAGATTGGTGTTTTAACGCCACCAAAACACAGGCATGTCTTTTTACCGTAAAGAGAACTCATTTCATCCAAACGCCTACTTTTCGGGGAGCGTCTGTTCCTGTGACTGATCGGCTCGAGCTCCTTGGCATGGAGTTGACATCCAGCCTCAACTTCGGCGCCTCCATTGAGTACAAAGCCCAAATTGCGGCAAAAAAAACTGGGCATCCTAAACAGAGTGAAGCGATACTTTACGCCTGGACAGCTTTTAACTCTTTACAAGGCGCAAGTCCGATCCTGCATGGAGTATTGCAGCCACCTCTGGGATGGCTCAGCTAAATATCTACTTGCCGCGCTTGACTCGGTGGAACGCAGAGCTAATAGATTAATTGGCGACGTCAAACTGGTGGACGCCAAGCTTCAAAGCTTGCCTCATCGCCGTAAGGTTGCCTGCTTGTCAGTCTTCTATAGACTGTACTTCGGCGAGTGTGCTCATGAACTCCACGACCTCATCCCACCGGCTCCTTTCTACCAACGGACATCTAGACGCACTGCAAGTTATCATCCTCATCTCGTTGCCATTGCACCAATTCGCACCAAGCGTTTCCAAACATCCTTCATAATGCGCACAGCAAAAGAGTGGAACTCACTGCCTGCGTCTGTGTTTCCGAATGCATACAAACTGAATCTCTTCAAAGTTAGAGTGAACAGGCTTCTTCTGGGTAAGCTCACTCCATCGTCGACTCAGTCTCTGTCACCGACCTAGACTAGAGTCAAGAGCAAACCCATCATAAATAAATAAATAATAGAGATCATTTTTAGGGTTCTATAGTCAACAAGGAACCCTAATACTATTGTTAAGGGTTTATATTGTATGTCGTTTTGTGACAAATAAACACTTTTCTTTCTTTCTTTATAGGTTTACCATGTCCGTCTCTCCGTCCGACTGTCCGCTGCCTAGCTCAGAGACTTTTAGTACCAGAAAACTAATTTGGCATGGATATACATATTAATCACGCCGACAATGTGGTAAAAGAAAAACACGAAAAAAAAATGGTACCTCCTGTACACGTAAAGTGGGTGATGTCTTTTTACCCGACTGCCGAAGGAGGGTAATGTGTTTATCAGTCTATGTATGTATGTATGTATGTATGTATGTATGTATGTATGTATGTATGTATGTATGTATGTATGTATGTATGTATGTATGTTTGTTCCTATGTGGCGTTCCAGAGACCAAACGCGTTGACCGATTTTGATGATTCATACGTCAATCGATTCGTCTTAACCTTGCGAGTGTCATAGGCTACATTAAAATTGAAAAATAGAAAAATGACGGCTTTTGGGCGCCATATTGTGGGGGGCCAATTTTATTTTTTCTTCCAAACCCATCGTGTGGGGTATCAAAATAAAGGATTTCAAGAGGTGATTTCAAAAATATATAACACTTATATATTTAAATGTACCTAATTCGAAAAAAATGTTAACTAAAAATTTATAAATAAAAAATTTAATTAAAAAAATCAAAATACCCGACTGCTTAAAAAGCGAACTAAAAAGACGTAAACAAGAAGAAAATCATGCTGTGCAGTCGGAGGATACATCTGGTTTTGGTCAGCCAGCTCGCGAATATGTATCCTCCGACTGCACAGCATGATTTTCTTCTTGTTTACGTCTTTTTAGTTCGCTTTTTAAGCAGTCGGGTATTTTGATTTTTTTAATTAAATTTTTTTCTCGTCTATCCTATTTTATTGGGTATCGTTGGATAGGCCATTTAAAAATATCACGGGACTGTGAGAACCATTTTTCGATTCAGGAATCCGTTTGCGTAAATTATGGATTTGAATGGCTAATTTTTGTTAGAGTCAAGTGTCCTCCCCCCCGCCAGCTACAAACACCGGCAAAATTAGCGGAACAAATAGAAACGACGATTTTTTTTAATAATACAATTTAATTTTTAAAACTTATTTTTGAGACGGACAGACTATTAAAATAAAAATCAGATTGTTGTGTTTTATCAATGCTTTATCAATTCGGCGTACTTGGTTTTATTAAAAAAACAAAATAAAAACCACGCTGTATCAATAAAAAAGGGTTTACGATATGTTTTCCTGTTTCGCTAATTTTGCCAGTGTGTGTATATGGTTGCTTTTGGACATGTGAAAAAATTCACGGTAGTAGTGTATATAACGAAATTAAAAGGAAAACTATCACAGCAAAGTAGGCGTTACAAGTTTACATGTAATAGTGGACTAATTTAATTTATAAAATGTACTTGGAAAAGAAAAAAAATGTATATAGATGTATGTGCAAAGTTAATTTTGTCCCTTCATTAGAGCAATTTTCGGTGCTATCATTGTTTATGAACGTTAGATATGTTACCTAGTTATTTTGGTGTGCGAGTCAGATTCACATTTGACCGATTTTGATAATACACGCCAGGGAAAAGGAATAATGGAAGCCTGAGAACTATACTATAATAATTATATAAAAAATACTTGGATACCAATTTTGAGGATTCAGGAGAAAACCTGTTCGGTAAAAACTAAAAGTAAACAAAGATTACACTAAAAATAAAGTAAAAGAAAAACCTAATAATAATAGCAAGACTTGAAAGAAAACGTTATTTTATGAGTATGTGTATGAATGTGAGCGTAAGGCTGTTTGCTCACGACGCGACACCGCAAAATGTGGTCACGATTCAGTGCTCCATATATTTGAATGGACCGTTTGTTTAGTGCACGACACCGCACCACACACGACACGATTTTCAAACGGTTTTACGGCTATGTCGTCGATGCCGATATGTCGTCGCATGTTTTTTGCGGTTACAATTTAGCGGCTGAACAAAACCAGTATGAGCTTATTGACGACACGATACAGCTCACCGCACGGTTCACGCGTGTTTCGTCACTCACGCGCTTATAAAACAATACAAGTGCACTGCAGTGTCGTTGCAAAATCGTGTCTAGTGAACAAACGAAAGGACGAGAGACCGTATGGTGTGTCGTGTGTTAAAAATCGTGACCGCAAATCGTGTCGTGCGGTGCCTCGTGAACAAACGACTTAAGGGACATTTTTGAGGACTTGACGCAACATGATTTATAGCACACTGTTGGAAGATTTATATTGAAGGTACCTAGTTCTGACCCTGAAAATACGTAAACCTGTGCGATATTCGCTCGATATCGCTTATCGACGCAATTTTAATTGGTTCGCGCGATCAGAAAGGTCCCTAAGTGAGATAAAGATTTATTTAAGATTTATTTCGACACATTCATTATTTTTTCAGCTTCATCGTTTGAAACCAACAAAAAAAAAAATTTACAAAAAAATACAACCGACTTCCAAAAAAAATATTTTTTCCGTTTTTAGTTGTGGCACATATCTATTATGCCGACCGTTATGCGAGAATAAATTACCCGAAAAAAATGATAGTTGAACACAACCGGTGAAATTAGAGGTTACCAGGGTGAAATGTAAACATCTATAACTTACAACCGAAGTTCATCAACAGATCTTGATCAATTAAAATGTGGAAGCAAAAGCTTTCAAATAAAAAATCGGTTCACCTAGTATAAAGTTCTGAGGTAACACACATTATAAAAAAATACAGTCGAATTGAGAACCTCCTCCTTTTTGAAGCAGGCTTAAAACAATGTTACATCTGATTGCAGGCCAGTTGTAGAAATAATCTGGCCAAATCCTTCATCACATCCCAAGCCCCAGTGCTAGTGTGGCCTTCACATGTCGGACAAAATGTGTGTCATCATCATCATTATATCAGACGAAAGACGTCCACTGCTGGACATAGGCCTCCCCCAAGCGTCGCCACATTGACCGGTCCCGTGCGTACCGCAACCAGCGGATCCCCGCAACCTTCACCAGATCATCGGTCCACCTGATGGGAGGCCTTCCAACGCAACGTCTTCCGGTTCGGGGTCGCCACTCCAGAACTTTTCTGCCCCATCGGCCATCCGCTCTGCGAGCAATGTGCCCTGCACACTGCCACTTAAATTTGGCAATTCTTCGGGCTTTCTCTACATTTTTGATTCGATAACGCAAGGAAACGCCGAGCACAGCCCTCTCCATTGCCCTTTGAGTGACTGTAAGCTTATATACTCATGAGGCCCATTGTAAGCGACCACGTCTCAGAGCCATATGTCATCAAATGTGTTTCAAATCGACACGAAATGTGAATAAATCATTTAACACCAACCCATTATAATTTCTACTGGTAAGTACTTTTCAAATAATTGAATATGAATTTGTATTCAAAAGCGAATTAGAAATTAATTAAATTAATTCAGCGCCCCGGTCTATCATTAATGAAGCTTTTAATTATTATTTAACGTATCCTCCCGACCTCCGCCACCTAAAAGGAAACCAGATCATTACTATTTAATGCCCTCATTACGCCTTTTAATACCAAAACTATCTCAACTAGCTTCACTAAGGTCATCTACAATTAGACTAGCCCGTCCCCGAATCTCTATGACGAAATATCTACTGCTGCTTACAATGAATCGTATCGAACTCCTTCTAAGTATATATACTGTACTGATACGGTAACGTTATCAGTTGCATCCATAGGTTCTGGGTAGCAAGTTGAATTCAATAAACGAAAATGAAATTGGTAAGCTCCTCTGATTTAAAATGAACATTTTGGTAAACAATTTCTAAAAGGCATTTTTTCAGCCCAATGGGACAGTATTGTAAAAAGGAAACATAAAACTGAATCCCCTCACACCATAAAAGTCGAGAGAAAATTCACATATTGATTGTTCTTACCCGCTAAGTTTATTGATTCAGAAATATGTTTTATGCCATTCTAATACCAACATCTAATACCACTGGTATTTGTTTTAATTCATATTTATTTTCTATTCTGAACGAATACCACTATTTAAGGCGCAGACACCCCTCAGTAGCTGATTTTTAAATGAGAATCACGTCTAAACGGCTAGTCGTAATTTTTTGGAATAAATATATGTGACATTGGACCATTTTCTTAATAATTTGATCTAAGAAAATTTGTTTTTTTTTTTTAAATCCTCACGTAGTTATTACTAGATAGGTAGACGTACATAATTACGTACCTATCGAATAATAACTATGCCAGGTAAATTTTTATATAAATTAAGAGTTGATTTTCTGAGGTATTTTATATCTTTTAGATTGTATGAAAATTGTTCTTGGTTTTGACGTTTTTGAATAAAAAGATATACAGGTACAAGTACTAAAATTATAATACAGTTAATTATTAATCATGTTTTATTACTGAATTAGACGTTTGATAACTAATTTTTGTTTTTCAATTACAATTGACTTATAATTACATACAAATCATTTTTACTGAGTGTACCTCATATCTTTTAACTTGTTTTGGTGTTAGTTTAAACAATGGTATTCATTCGGAATAGAAAATATATACAAGTTGAAACAAATACTATACTATACAGCTGTATTACTTGTTGGTATTAGAATTGAATAAATCAGAAAAATAACCCCATTGGCTTGATTAATTTGCTATCGAAAAAAAAAAAAAACACATTGATTCAAAAAAAATGACAAATCGTATTCATTATTCTATTCTCTTTTCTAGTTCATCGTCTTAGCTGCCGTCACCCTGGCTCAAGCCGGCAAACTTGATAGGACATACCTCCCTCCCAACGCCCAATCCTCAGCAGGATCTGGCTTCCTTCAGACCCCTCGGCTATCCAACGGATTCAAGGATCAGACTGGTGCTTACTCCAACAATGGCTTCGCCAGCCAGAACGGTTACAACCAGAACGGAGCTTATTCTGGTTTAGAAGCTCGCCCCGAGCGCGCTCAGGCTGCCTTCGAAAGGAACGCTGCTATCCTTCGTCAGGATAACTCCAATGATGGAGAGACTTACGCGTATGCTTATGAAACTGAGAACGGTATCTACGGCGAGGAGAACGGAGTGGCGACCAATGGAGTACAGGCTCAGGGCGGGTATTCCTACACTGGTGATGACGGCAAGGTCTACTCTGTGAGGTGAGAATCTTATTATCTGGATTCATGATACATATGCTGATAACTTTTTGTTGGTTTATTTGTGTGATTTTGACTTGCCAATATTGATACTACTTTATTCCTATCAGATATACAGCCGACGAGAACGGTTTCCAGCCCCAGGGTGATCATCTCCCCACTCCTCCCCCCATTCCCGAAGAGATCCTGAAGTCTTTAGAGCAAAACGGTCGCGAAGAGGCTGCTGGCATCTACGATGGTGGTAAGCAATAGTCAAATATTTGAGAATATTTTTGCATCATTCAAAGCTAGATTTAGGCATTCTTGTAACTATACATATTTCAATTTAGGTTCTGCCGAAATTGGTTTGAAGAAAGATATATGCATGGCAGCCAATTTGCAAGACTATTAGAGGCCAATTTGCAAAATTCAATCAATATATTCATTAGTGAAACCACTTACACTATAACTCTCTTCTGTACTATAATCAAAATAATCAATTACAAATTCCATGAAACCGTAATCACTCTCTTAAAAATCTTTGATAATACTAGTATTTGTTTGTTTTTATACAGGAAACTACCGTACAGCCGTTAACAACCAACAACAGTACTACAACAACAACGACGGTTTCGCCCGCAATGATGCTTCAGGAAGTGGCAGCTCCGTTGCTGGAGTCCAGAAAGCATACCTTCCACCCTTCGCTCAGCGCAACAACCAGGGTGTTGACAGAAAACCCACCTTCAACAACAACGCTTTCGCCCGCAACGACGCTATAGGAAGGGGTAGCTCTGTCGCTGGAGTCCAGAAAGCGTACATCCCTCCCTTCGCTCAGCGCAACAACCAGGGTGTTGCCAAACGTCCCACCTTTAACAACAACGCTTTCGCCCGCAACAACGCTTTCGCCCGCACCGACGCTTCAGAAAGCAGTAGCTCCGTAGCTGGAGTCCAGAAAGCGTACCTGCCACCCTTCGCTCAGCGCAACAACCAGGGAGTTGCCAAACGACCCACCTTTAACAACAACGCTTTCGCCCGCAACGATGCTGCTGGAAGCGGCAGCTCGGTCTCTGCAGTCCAAAAAGCGTACCTCCCTCCCGTCGCTCAGAGGACACAACCCTCCTTCACCGCTAGGGATGGCTACCGTTATTAAAGATTATAGAACGTTAAATGAATTGTAAAAAATATATACTTAATCCACCAAATTTTTCGTTTCAATCTTTCCGTACGAAGTAAGATAAGAAATAAACTTTTTACAAAACAATACAACCGGCTTCCAAATAAAAACACTACAAAGTGAAAAATAACTTCAATTTCGGAAGTCGGTGTTCCTGTTTTCGTTTCTTCGTTTTTTGCCACTGACTTCCTTTGTATTGTATTTTTTCGTAAAAAGATTTTTATTTTTCACTTTTTAGTTCTTTTTCTTTTTTTTAATAAGCGTTGTCCCACACTAAGAATTTCTGCCTGTATCGTGGGTGCGTTTACAAACATATAAACTCACATACACAACACCCAGAGCCGGAACAATTATCTGTAGGTCATACAAATATTTGTTCCGTACGGGAATCGAAACCGCGACTCGCAGCGCAGCAGTCAATCGCTCAACCACTGCGCCAACCGTGCGCCCCGAGTTGTGTTACATAAAAGACCAGTTCTAAAGTTCATCATCATCATCATCATCATTTCAGCCGAAAGACGTCCACTGCTGGACATAGGCCTCCCCCAGGCGTCGCCACATTGACCGATCCCGTGCGTCTCGCATCCAGCGCCTTCCCGCAACTTTAACCAGGTCATCGGTCCACCTAGTGGGAGGCCTTCCAACATATCGACTTCCGGTTCGCGGTCGCCATTCCAGAACTTTTCGGCCCCACCGGCCATCCGTTCTGCGAGCAATGTGCCCTGCCCACTGCCACTTAAGTTTGTCAATTCTTCGGGCTATGTCGGTAACTTTAGTTCTCCTGCGATCCTGTTCTAAAGTTAGGAACCTATAATGCCCAAATTGATGCACAAATATGTGGATGTCTCTAACTATTCTCAATCTCATTTTTACTTTTTTTCTTCTTTTAATTAGACTTTTTACAATGATTTCAATAATCTTTATAGCCCTTTGCTATGAATAGTTACAGCACTGATAACAACATTTGTGCCACATGTTAAATTTAGTCTTGTTATATTTATTTTTTTTTCCTTTGTATAGATTCTTTTACTGATTGTTTTGTGAATGTTTGAACATTGTAGGCCTTCTAGATTTCTAGACGCTTGTTAACATTTGTTAACTCTCTCGTTTATACATTTTTTTTTTTTTAGTTTCTTACGACTTATTGTCGGGCCTACGTTGTCCCCCCATATCCAAGCACTAATACTGTAACATGGAAATATTGTAAAAACAAACCAATTTTTTTTAAAAGAGTAACCGTGGTGTTTCTTGCCGGTTCATCTCCACAGGAAACGACCAACCCGAACCGTGCACCTTTTGTTGACGTTTTATAAGTGCCCATGTAGGCCTATGTGAAATAAAAAAACATTTGATTTGATTTGATTTGATGCCAGAATAGATTAACCCAGTAATATGAAACTTGAACAAAACCGGTTGAATGGGAGTATACCAGGGTGAACTTTATACCTGATTTATACCCCTTTAGAGCATACCAGTGTGATGTTGTGTTATAAAATGGTGCAAACAATAAACAGACATGCGATTGCAGCTATCTGGAGTGATTTGCTGCAATTTATTGAAGTTCTGTTGTATAACTCCGAAGTTCTTCTTCAGATCTTGATGAATTTAAATGGGACTACATGACAAGTACCAGCTTTCAAATAAAAAAAAAGAATCATCAAAATTTCTGAGGTGACAAATAAAAAAAAATACTTTCGAATAAATAACACCCTGCTTTTTTTTGAAGTCTTTTAGAAAGAGCATGTCCAAACGTTTATTTTCTAAAATACAGCCTTTTATCGCATTTTTCAGCGTTTTATTAGGTAATCTATTTGAAAGCAAACAAGCTTAACTTTTAATATAAAGAGCGTAATCTAATAGATTCTATTGCATCACGTGACACATATTTGCTTATTTCCAAAGAAATTATGGATCGCCTTTGTGAAAAGTGGAATGACTAATTGTGACTACTGAGATGTCGACTATTATAGACGTTTGGGAGACGCAGACATGTTACATCGAGCCTAAATAAATTGGAATAACATTCCTTTCTTCCATCAATCCGTTATTGATTTTAACAAAAGTACCTGGGTGATCGAGCTCTGCTCGGATGAAAGTAGAGAAACCGACGTTTTCTAAAAATTAAACCTTGCTAGATCGATTTATCGCCCTCGAAACACCCTGCATTCTAAATTTCATGCAAATCGTTGGAGCCGTTTCCGAGATTCAGATTATATATATACAAGAATTGCTCGTTTAAAGGTATTTGATAGATTCTAACTGAAATTAGTGTTGTTTCCTAAAATATAGACGCGACGCAATATGCCTGCTGCTAACATGAACAAATCAAATATTTTTATCACAACAAATTAACAAGACTTATCAGAAAGTTAACGTTAAAGATCTGAAAGTACATCAGATAAAAATTATAACATAAATTATAAAAATATTCCCATCCCACGCTTATATTTATTAATATAATTTGTTCTTTAGTACGAGTAATTGGAGGCATATTGAGTCATTTTGAAGAAAATTATTTGTAATGTAAAAGTTTACTATATGTACCACAATTGTTGCAGTAAAGGATGTTGCTTGCAATGGTAATTGTTAGTGGTCTTGATTGTAGTTCTTGTTTCTAAAAGACGTCTACTAACTGATGTTAGTAGACGATTATCGTTTCATGGGAGTCAAAAATAATTATGAAAGGTTTTTCTATCCTGTTCTGTCCTACTTTCTCCTTTTCAATCCTTTCTATTTTGTGATAGTTTAGACCAATCCTGCCTGCATTCTTCAAGCTAGAGCAAGATGTTGCTGAAATTTTTTCGGGACCCACTTGGTGGTTGATATAGCCCATGTTAATTCGAATTATTCAATAGATAATGGATTGTTTTATAGAAGTCGTTCTCCTTTTTACCCAACTGCCGAAGGAGGGTAATGTGTTTATCAGTCTATGTATGTATGTATGTAAGTATGTATATATGTATGTTTGTTCCTATGTGGCGTTCTAGAGACCAAACGCGTGGGCCGATTTTAATGGTTCTTACGTCAATCGATTCGTCTTAACCCCGCGAGTGTCACTGGTGTCATAAAATTGGAAAATAGGAAAATGGCGGTTCTTGGGCGATATATTGTGGGGGGCCAAATTTTTTTTTTCTTCCGAACCTATCGTGTGGGGTATCAAAATAAAGATTTTTAAGAGGAGATTTCAAAAATATATAACACTTATATGTTTATATGTACCAAATTGGAAAAAATAATAACTAAAAAGTTATAAATAAAAAAAGTTAATTAAAAAAATCAAAAAACCCTACTGCTTGAAAAGCGAACTAAAAAGACGTATATAAGGAGAAAATCATGCTTTGCAGTTGGAGGATACGTTTGGTTTTGGGCAGTCAGCTCGCGAATACGTATCCTCCGACTGCACAGCATGATTTTCTCCTTATTTACATCTTTTTAGTTCGCTTTTCAAGCAGTCGGGTTTTTTTTTTAACATATGTCATGGTAGAAGAGTCGAAAGGATCAACCAACACAAACTTATGATGCAATCAATTAGTTGTAATGGTAATCTACTTATATTATAAAAGTTGCTCAAGCAAACTGATAAAGACTGATCTAGACAGTAGGCTACTCATCACTTTATGCAATAGAGCCATCTTAAAATTCAATTTAGTTTTAAGACGTAACTTCAGTTGCTACACCAGACGTATCGTGCCAATCTTATCTAAAAGTAATTTGCAAAGTAAAGCTGCTTGTGAAACAGATCAACGGGAGGTGCAAATACATTTTATATTTTAGACAACTATGTAAGCTAGCACCATAATGTACAGTTGTTTTATGACAACCTTGACCATGTAACGTATAAATTTAGACTCTAGAAACAAATACAACCAACTTAATAAAAACACTACAAAGCATGAAATAACTTTAATTTCTGAAGTTGGTGTTTGTGTAATTGTTTCTTCGTTTTTAAAACCGACATTAAAGTTATTGTTTACATGGGTTGTATTTTTTTGATTTAGGGACAAAGTACGTAAGTGGCGTCGCACCGCAGCCAGAGAACACAGTATAAATATACAAACAGTGCGGAAACTACCTAGAAACGCTCGAAACGGCACACTCATACAAACATGTGCACCGACGAGACTCCTAAGCAGCGTTCGCGGTGCTGTCGCGTCAAGACAAATGGTCACTTATAAGTTTATCTCCGCGTCTACCGCGTGTCCACTCCGACAAGCGCACGAAACGTTTTCGTCCAACCGAAGCTCAAGTACGCTCCCGCCAAAGCTTTACGCCGTAAAGACAAAGTTAAAGATCTATAGTTCTACAAGTTGTTGTGTGTTAATATTAAACTGTTTTCTGTGTTTGCTGAGATTAACTGAAGCCATGAGATTACTTATTTAAATTGTATTTGTAAACTAGTTATTTCAATTCGATTGATTTATCACTACAGAACAAAAATATATGTATAATAAAATACAAAATAAACATTATCAAAAACATTAAAAGTTACAACCCTATTGCTTCAATGGAGCGTAGGTAATTATTTTATCAATTAGGCTTAGTTTCCATACTGTTTGTATATTTATACTGTGCAGAGAGTCCACTACGAAAAAAGCGCCATTTTGCATGCTCACATTGACATTACGAATTTTCAGGGATTCTAGGGCAGTATTGGACAGAGCTCAATCGTGGCTGTCGTCACGAGTTCTAGCGTGGGCGTTTGTCACGTCATTCAGTCTTTTAGAATAAGTTCAAAATATATATTTTTCAAAGCCTTGCAAATGTTAACCTATGGAATGGAGTTCGTACTCCTGAAAGTTATAGTAGGTGTTCAGCCTTTTATAACAACATACACTTACCTATGTAACTTCATAAACTACACACTGTTGAAATCATGCTCATCTTTCTTTTACATTCACCTTGAAAAGTCTTGCGTCGTTATTTTCTAATTTTTACCGACTTAAAAAAGGAGGTAATCCATTCGACACGTATATATGTAATATTGTTGGAATTGCCCAATATTCACATTATGTTACTCTAATTGAGCTTCTTAACATGTGTGCTAAATTTCATATGTGTATGTATGTTTGTTTGTATGTTTTTATGTTTGTATGTATGTTTGTTCACACATTTATTTGAAACTACTTATCTGATCGTAATGATTCTCTATTGGATTAGGTATCTCTCAATTTCGGGAACAGTACAAGTTTCATCAAAATCGGTTCAGTAGTATTCAAGATATGCAACATACATCCGAACTCCTTAGCTACAAACAGCACCAATGTGTAAATTAAGTTATTATGGGTATTTAGTCAATCCTTTAAGTACCTTACTATAGAACTTGCTTACTTTTTAGTGATAAAGTACTAGAAATAAAAACATTTGCGCAAAAAATAAACCAACTTCAAAAGCAAAATAACGAAATAAAAATAAATAAAAAATAACTTTATTTTCGGAAGTCGGTGTCGAAAAACGATAAAAAAGAAGTACCAAATAAACCTTCTACTTAAATTTAGTCGGCTAATTAAGTATTTATAAAAATCGTGGCATAAGTTATAAAACCAAAGCCCGTTTAGTCAAAGCATTAATTTTCCCCATTTTCCTCTATGGAGCTGAGACGTGGACAATCCGAGCAAGGGAAAGACAGAGGGTAGACGCATTCGAAATGTGGTGCTGGAGGCGCATGCTCCGAATACCATGGACAGCCAAACGCACAAATGTGTCCATCCTTTCCCAACTAAATTGTCTACAGTATGCCTACAGCGTATTTTGACCTACTTCGGTCACGTAATGCGAAGGGGACATATAAGTCTGGAAAAACTGGTAATTGTTGGTAATACCGAAGGGAAAAGAGCACGAGGCCGGTCGCCAACACGATGGTCTGACCAAGTGAAAGAAGCTACGTCCTCAAGCAAATTCCAGCAGGTGGTGATGGCAACTTTGGACCGGAATCGATGGAGGCAGATTGTCCGCTTAAAGGGGTCCAGTGACCACGATCCATAGTAATGAGGGACCGATTAAAGAAGAAGAAGAATTGAATATTTACTTATGAAATTACCGTTATATGAAACTGGTTACTTTGAACTGTAACCTTCTATTAAATAAACTTCATATTTGTTTATGGAATTAAAAAAAAAAACAATTGAATCCGAAGTTAAGAAGTTTAATACTTCTGCAATTTAATTTTTCTGGTATAATCTACCTTAAAAATTCTAGCTCACATATCACCTTCCTTTCCAACTGCCTTACCAAGCTTTCTTCAACAGCCTTACCAAAGGTCATCTACAATTAAACAAGTTGATCCTCGGGCGTAACATCATATCGTCATTAGGAAACATTGACCACTACTTACGATGTAATGTATCAACCTTCACCTTACTATAAATACTGTGATAACGTTGTGAGGTTATCAGTCGCATCCACAGCTTCTAGGTAGCAAGATCAATCAATCAATTAAAAAAAACGAAAATGAAACTGGTGAGTTTCACAAGCGCTTCTTTGGTTAGCACAGTGTATTTCTTTTGTTGACAAAAACGAAATATTGAAGCTGAATTTCTCGTACATAATCATCATTCTCAATTTGGATCTTACGTCTGGCGATACGGGAAGCACAAATGAGTCTACTAATGTAACAGACGTAAGGTCCGAATTAAGAATGATAATTATGTACGAGAAATTCAGCTACAACTGATTTCAGGTGATATTACTGTTGGTAATGATTTAGATAAATTTCGTTGAATGTTGTAAAACATTGTAAAAAAAATTAGTTTAAAAATTAGTCACCCGACTTTAATTTTGTTATATTACTGCAAAGAGGTTCAATATAACCGTTAACTAGTAGGTACCATAAACACATAAAGATGCAGTTGAGGTTTTTAGAGTTGGCAAATTATTTTTTAAATGAGTTGGACCACGGAACTCTTAAAAGGTGCTGTGGTACAACTATTTTTAAAGTTGGACAACTGCCCCTAGTAAAGACCCATGGTCCAACTAGTTGGACAGAGCAGTTGGACCACTGCCCCGGACTGTTTTTCTCCATGACAAAGACTCATTAATCTCCCAATAACTTTTGCTATAAAAAATATAAAATAAAAAGGTACAACAACGCTAACAACAGTACAACAACAACGCTTTCGCTCGCAGCGACGCTTCTGGAAGTAGCAGCTCGGTTGCTGAAGTCCAGAAGTCGTACCTTCCTCCCGTTGCGCAAAGGAGACAACCTTCATTCAATAAATACTTTATAATATATAATATTAACTTGACATAATGCAGCCAGCAATTCGATTATAGGCGAAAAAATGTCAAATATCGATCTTGTAACGAAATATCTAATCAACTATTTTTATGAATTTTTGTTTTCAGTTCATCGTCTTAGCAGCTGCTGTAGCTTTGGCTCAGGCTGCCAAACTTGACAGGACCTACCTCCCACCCAATGCTCAAGACTCTGCAGGATCCACTTTCCTGGAGACTCCTCGCCAGTCCAACGGATTCAAGGACCAAACCGGTGCTTACTCCAACAACGGATTCTCCAGCCAAAACGCTTTCGCCCAGAACGGCGCTTACCCCGGTTTCGAAGCTCGCCCCGAACGCGCTCAGGCTGCCTTCGAGAGAAACGCTGCTATCCTTCGTCAGGACAACTCCAATGATGGAGAGACTTACGCGTATGCTTATGAGACTGAGAACGGTATCTACGGCGAGGAGAACGGAGTGGCGACCAATGGAGTCCAGGCTCAGGGTGGTTATTCCTACACTGGTGATGACGGCAAGGTCTACTCTGTGAGGTGAGAATATATTTTAACAATAATATTTAAAGGAAAATATTGCTTTAAATCAGTCATATTTTAATTCTTTATTAAATCTTACAGGTATACAGCTGATGAGAATGGTTTCCAACCCCAGGGTGACCACCTTCCCACTCCTCCCCCCGTCCCCGAAGAGATCCTGAAGGCTCTGGAGCAGAACGCGCGCGACGAGGCTTCTGGTATTTTTGATGATGGTAAGCGATTGAAAGATACCTACTTTTTGACATTGTAACCTTATAACAGCTACCGACACACTGATTTAACACTCACACAAATATTTTTTCCGTTCTCCAGGATCTTACAGCGAAAGCAAATACGACAGCAACGCCCAACAACAGTACGACAACAATGCTTCCGCCCGCAACGACGCTTCTGGAAGTAGCAGCTCGGTTGCTGGAGTCCAGAAGGCGTACCTTCCTCCCGTTGCTGAGAGGAGACAACCTTCATTCAACGCGAGAGACGGTTACAAATATTAGACTGACGAATGTAGAAAGAATTTTAATTAATAAATTATTAAATTGAAAATATTTTTTTTACTTTAATCATGATTCGAAGATTGATAAGCTTCAGATAATATATTTTTTTTTAAAGAAATTTTGCCCCACACTAGGAATTTCTTCCTGTATCGTGGGTGCGTTTACAAACATATAAACTCACATACACAAACACCCAGAGCCGGAACAACTATCTGTAGGTCATACAAATATTTGTTCCGTGCGGAAATCGAACCCGCGACACGCAGTGCAACAGTCAATCGCTCATCCGTGCGCCCAAATTAAACCTTTTATTTCCTTAAAATACATAAAGTTTAACATTCGTTACACAAAATACATACATGTTATTATTTAAGGCCCCTGGCGGGTATAGGCCTCCTCCATCAATTTCCAGGTTTTTCTGGTCTTCGCTATCAATCTCCAGTCTTCTCCAGTATTTTTTATATTTCATCTATCCAGCGTTCTCTAGGGCGTCCTCTGGCTCTCTTGCCTCTTGGGCCTAGCCAATTAGTGAATAGTTCTGTCCACCTTCCACCTGTCAATCTGCCCACTTCCACTTCAGTCGTTTCATATGCATGGAGAGCATCTATAACTATGGATTATTTTGTCTGAATTTAGTTTATCCTTCAGCCTAATTTCAGGATACTCTTTTCCATAACTCTCTAGGACTTTTGTATTCTGTCCCTTGCATATCTTCGGTTATTATAACGGTGGAGCTTATAGATAAGGTGATTTAAAAAAACTTATGTACAAAAAATACAATCGACTTCCAAATAAAAACACCACAAAGTGAAAAATTATTTCATTTTTGGCAGTCGGTGTTCCTGTTCTATTTCTTCGTTTTTTGACACCAACCTCCGAAGTTGAAGTTATTTTTCACTTTGTACTGTTTTTTATTTGGAAGTCGGTTGTATTTTTTTGTAAAGTTAGCAGTAGCTGTTGTGTGTAGTTGCTAGTTTTTATTTTTGGTACATTTTGAACAAGTTCTATAATAAGGTACCTATAATGCCCAACGTTGTGCCAGAATAGATTACTCGAATTAAAACTTAACTTGAACCTAACCGGAGAAAAGAAAGTGTACCAGAGTGAACTGTACACATCTGCGTAACTCTTTAGAGCGTACCGGCGTGATGTTATGAAATGGCGTAAACAAGTAACAGACATACGATTGCAGCAATCCCGAGAGATTTGCCGTTGTTAATTGAAGAGTTCTGTTGTAGATCTACAAAGTTCTTCATAAGATCTTCACATAATTTAAACGGGACATGAGAAGCACCAGATTTAAAAAAAAAAAAAAAAAAAACATCAAAACCAGTTCACCTAGTAAAAAGTTTCGAGTCGAAACACATTAAAAAAAGCATTTCGATTTGAGAACCTCCTCGTTTTTGAAATCGGTTAAAAAACCAACTGCTAGAGAATTTTTTGCTTGAAATTGCTGACTCGATATTTGGCGATCAACTTTTAACTGAGGAATAAAAATGGCAAAAAAGCTGTCAAACTGCCATTTTTATTCCTATTGAAAAATCGGGTCTAAATTATATTTAATACCTGAGGTTCTAGACAAGTGACATTCTATCGACGAAAGCGTCGCCATAGTCATTGGAAAAATGTCAAAAATGTATGGGATTGCCAGTGCTATCGAAATGTCACCAAACCTTCTAGATAAGCGGCATTCGATGTCAGCGAAGTCGATATTGTCAGCGGATTGATCACGTGATTTTTCGATATCGCTTGTCAATCCCATACAATTTTGCTTTTTTGACAATCGCTATCGCCACGGTTTCGATGATAGAATACCTCTTGTCTAAAGCCTGATCAATTCCTTATATTTTGTCATTTCGACCGTAAGCTCTGGTTAGTCAGTCTACCGAGGACAATGCCACCCACGATTTTGTGTCTAGCCCCAAAACATCTTCAAAAATCCAAAAATTAAGGGATCGTCAAGTGGTATTAAGCGATTGATCACGTGACAGTTCAGTAACGCCTGTTCCATCCATTTTGCAGTTTTGATGATCTTAAATCAAAAATGACGTGAATGTTAATGAAGAAATATCAATGATAAGGTTTATTCTTCATCTATTTGCTATATTTTTTATTGAATATAATTATATAAATTGTAATTCTAATATTAATTATATTTGGTTATTTTTATTTTATATAATGCATTGGTGTGTAATTAATTATATGTAAAGTAACGAAAGAGGTTTCTTGTCGAAGACGACGTAACTACGACGTAACGTAACGAAAGAGCTTGTTGACGACACGACACACCGCACCGCACGACTCACGCGCGGTTCGTCGTTCACATGCTTATTGAACAATACAAGTGCACTCCAGTGTCTTTGCAGAATCGTGTCTAGTGAACAAATGAACGGACGACAGATCTTCTGCAGTGTATCGTGTGTTAAAAATCCTGACTGCAAATCGTGTTGTGTGGCGCCTCGTGAACAACCGACCTTAGACTTACTAACAAGATATTGAAACTGCTTCAGGCAGGTGATCGCCTAAAATCAGATGAGCCAAATGTGTGCAACATATTCACGAACAGTATTTTTTTCAATCATCTTTCAAGCTCGGTAGGTATAATTATTATCTCCGTAATATAAAACAAACTAAAAGTAATTCTTTCACAATGATTAATCAGATTTCGCATTCAAGATGCAATGTCAAACAGCGAGATTTATTACATCAATTTGTTTTAGACATTTCTAGGTATCATGTCTTTAAGGTCTTGTTAAAATATTTTGAGATCACTATCCGATTACATATGATACAATAGAAATAAAGTTCTTCTGATTTTGTATGGTTTAAAAATATTTGTTGATCTACTTTTATTTTTTCGTTTATTTGTAAACGTAAAATCATTATGCCTAGCCTTTCCTCAACCATATTGAGGGTGGCTCTCAGTTTAGCTGGATACAAGTAAAAATATAAATCACCAAAATAATGAAGCATCAATCATGAAAAATCAAAAAATATATTGATATTCAAATAATAATTTATTGTTTAAAATTCTCTCTACTTTTGTCAGTCTCTAATATTTGTAGCCGTCTCTCGCGTTGAATGAAGGTTGTCTCCTCTCAGCAACGGGAGGAAGGTAGGATTTCTGGAGTTCAGCAACAGAGCTGCCGCTTCCAGTAGCGTCGTTGCGGCTGAAAGCGTTGCTGTCGTATTTGCCTTCGCTGTAAGATCCTAAAGAACAAAAAAAAATGTTTGTTAGTGTTGCTTCTGCCTATTCTGTGTTGTATCTGCAACTTTTTACAGTAACAGGGTTATAGATTAAATAATTAGGTTTATTTTAAACGCTCACCATCATCAAAGATACCAGCAGCCTCGTCGCGCGCGTTCTGCTCCAGAGCCTTCAAGATCTCTTCGGGGATAGGGGGAGGAGTGGGGAGGTGGTCACCTTGGGGCTGGAAACCGTTCTCATCAGCTGTATACCTGAAATATTATTATAAATAATTAAAATAAAACAGATCTATACACCAACAGTTTCAAAAATAATTCAATAATGTATTCTCACCTCACAGAGTAGACCTTGCCGTCATCACCAGTGTAGGAATAACCGCCCTGAGCCTGGACTCCATTGGTCGCCACTCCGTTCTCCTCACCGTAGATACCGTTCTCAGTCTCATAAGCATACGCGTAAGTCTCTCCATCATTGGAGTTGTCCTGACGAAGGATAGCAGCGTTCCTCTCAAATGCAGCCTGAGCGCGCTCGGGGCGAGCTTCGAAGCCGGAGTAAGCTCCGTTCTGAGTAATAGCGTTCTGGCTGGACAATCCATTGTTGGAGTAAGCACCGGTTTGGTCCTTGAACCCGTTGGACTGGCGAGGAGTTTCCAGGAAGGAGGATCCTGCAGAGTCTTGAGCGTGGGGTGGGAGGTAGGTCCTGTCCAGTTTGGCGGCCTGAGCCAAAGCTACAGTTGCTAAGACGATGAACTGGAAACGAAAATTCAATTAAGTAACGCGGTTAAATGCAAAACAATTAGTTGTTTTTAATTTCTGCTTAATTTAAATTGATATCTTCATCATTGTCATATTGAAGTATTCAATGAAGGATAATTCTGTCAATCAGTTATAGTAAAAATGGTTAATTAATATTTTTATTTTTTTATACGAGACAACCAAATATGGCTGTATACCAAGACACATTGGCAAAGCATTTTTAACTAACCAATTTCATTTTTGTATAATTTTTTTATTATATGGATAGATTGAACTTGCTACCCAGAAGCTGTGGATGCAACTGATAACCTCACAACGTTATCACAGTATATATAGTGAGGTGCAGATCGATCAATTACATCGTAAGTAGTGGTCAATGTTTCTTAATGAATATGATGTTACGCCCGAGGATCAGCTTGTTTAATAAGTAGATGACCTTTCATGAGGTTGGCTGATAATAATTATTAAGTGCTAGTAAGATGTAATGAGACATTTGGTACCGAAAATGTAGTTCACCTTAGGTAGCAGATTATAAAAATAAAATTCAAATTGGAAAAAAAATAAACTTAATATAGAGAACGTCCTCGTAGTTGAAGTCGGTTAAAAAACAACTGCTAGGAAATGTATTTTTAAAAATTGCCGACTCGATATTTGGCGATCATCTGCATTAATTCAGATTCAATAACTGAGGCTTTAGACAAGTGACATTTTATCGACGAAAGCACAAAGTACATAAGCGGCGGCGGGCGTCTGTCACGTCATTCAGTCTTTTGGAAGAAGTCCAAAACATTTTATATTTTTTCAATGCCTTGCACATGTTTCCCCATGATGTATTTAAAAAAAAATGCAAGTTTTCTACACATTGAAATACAATAATAGTGCATTTGAACAAGGTCGCAATCAATGAATTCTAATTCTAATCTACCAGTGGTCATTTATTTTTCTTAAACACAACAGAGGTACACTAAAATAAATAAAAAATACACTTTCTTGTTTTAAAAATGGTAACGAATATTTTAATAAATTTATATTTTAAAGTATAAACTGCTTCACTGATAATTTACGTTTACATAAGTCCTACGGAACACTCGGCACACGGGTCCACAAGGGTCCGACTCGTACTTGGCTGCTTATTATTTTTCCATTTAGCTTATTGGTTGTGTAATCAGTGCCGGTTTCAGCACTACCAGCAGCAACTTTTGTTTTTGTTTGGCGCGCTCTCAGTTTTTCAGCCAGTCAAGTCACATATTCAATACATTGTTCCCGCATGGTTTGTGATTCATGCTGATTGAAACATTTACTAACAATATCCACATTCCAAATTCAAATAAATTTTGGTCCCTAAGGGATTAATGATCTATTTTGGTCCCTGTTTACGAGGAATAAACAAGCTCTTTTTGAGTAGATGTGATAAGAAAGTTAATTTATCTACACTCCCAACGTAATGTTCCAAATACGAATTCAAAATTATTGTATAAACACGTACTATATATTCGTGGATAGGTAAAATTAAATAAAAGACCATTACAGTTCAACATTTTCCTTCGATTTTCAAACAACTGCATCATAATAGTAGTTTATGAAACTGTTGCATAATAAGGGGTATTAAAACATGAGTGTGTGTTTAAAAACCGAGCCGTAGGCGAGGTTTTTAATAGTATTCACACGAATGTTTTAATACCTAGTTATGTGCAGTTTCATACACTACTTTATCTACACTCATACATTGGGATTGAACCTAATAAATACCTTTTTTGCATTTTCCATGCCATAAAGTCGTGATAGCATTTATCATATAATTTTCTCGACTTTGCTGGTAATAAATTATGAGTAATTTCCTTCGCCGTATCTAAAATATCGGGCGAAGTCAAATTTTCTTCACATTCACTGATATCAGACATTTTTAAGCAAGAATTCAAAAAACTCATGAAATTCAATACAACTAAACCTGCAAAATATTAATGGCGCCAAAACCCAGCACATCACCGCATTGCGCATGCGCTAAGGTTTAGCACGCACTGCGATTTTTATACGTGCGAATTTTTTTCGCCTATTCTGCGACCTATGGAATTGTATGAAGTTGCTCGCATTACGGTAAAAAATCGTGCAGAAATAATACCGCAAGAAATCCGTGTTTTGCCACAGAAACCACCGCACCGCGGTGCGAATTTAATTCGCGCGAATATTTTGAGCTCTATGAACATGTAGAAAGAGACAAAATTCGCGCGAATAAAAATCGCAGTGCGTGCTAAGCCTGAAGCGGGCATTGTCATAGACAAATAAAAATTGGAATCAAATCTTTTTAAATAGGTACTCTAAAAATGGCATTACAAAAAATAATTAAATTAACTTCTTGAATTTGTCCTGTATCGTAATAGAAAAAAAGTTGTATTATAGCATTATTTTGTTAGAGAAAAAGTGTTATAATAAGATTCTATTTTTAAATTTCGGTATTGTGTTTATAAAGTATGTCAATATAAATTCGTTTTGAAGTTTATAATTCGAATATTACGATATGAGAGTAGATAAAATAACTTTTGATTTTTTATAGCACACTTTACTTTTTAATTTTCTGGCGTGTATGGGCTGTAGTAAAGAAATTTCATTGTCTGTGGATGCGCGCGCTGCGCAATGAGAATCTAAATTGCCCGCCATACCAAATATATTTGCCTTTCCACTTTTATTTTATTTCAACTGTATGAGTGAAGATAAAGGAGTGTATGCAACGGCATATAATTAGGTATTAAAACACTCGCGTAATATTATTATCAAATTCAGCTTCGCCTCATTTGATAAACCTACGCTCGTGTTTTAATAACCCCTATTATATGACCATTGCATAAACTACTATTATGATGCAGTTGTTTGAAAATCGAAGGAAAATGTTGCACCGTAATGGTTTTTTTTTTATTTTACCTATCAACGGATATAAAGTACGTATTTATACAAAAAAAATATAATTCATATTTGGAACATTACGTTGTGAGTGTAGATAAAGTATATTCTATTCTAACTCCTCTCCCCACTAGCAACCGTTAGATACAGGCATAGTCAATAAAATTCGCAATGCTATCCATATATTTGAACGTAGCTCTTGTAAGTTGCGATCTTTAATAAAACTTAAAACAAAAACTGGAGTAACCACATTATGATCTAACAAAAAAGATTTCAGACTTACTATTTTATCACACAACATACATACATCCATCTATATCTGATTTAGAGACTACAGTTAATTTCGATTGGAGATCACTACAAAGTTTGACAAAGTCGGGTTTTTCTGGCATCTGTTTTATATTGTACAAAACATATCAAGATTCTTCCGAGTACTTCAAATCTTTCATTGACTGAAATTAATGTAGTTAACAAGTTAAGACAGATGAAAAATTCAAGCCCTTTTTTTTCTGGAGATGTTATAGGTTCATCACGGGCAGTTTCATCAGCTTGACGCTCTATTCGAATTCTTTTTGAGGCTCTAAATACAGGTTCAACTTCTAGTTCTTCAGCCAATTCCTTCGCAATTAAAATGACGCTTTCAAACCCTGTATTTCTATATTCTTCCAAAAAAGTGTAGTTTTTTAACATTTCTGTGCATTTACCGAGATCCGTACCTACGTGTCTGTTATTTGTAGAAATTTACTAACAACAGTAATTTGTAAATTATGTCTTACCAAACAACCAATGAAACTATGAAGCTGAAATATTTTAACTGATCAGCTAGAGTACTAGCATAATTTGAGACTTTTAAAACGTCATGGATGACACTAATTTGTTAACTGATTGCTTTAAAACTACTTATTCTTGCATAATCGCTATCGCCACGCTTTCGATGATAGAATACCTCTTGTCTAAAGCCTGATCAATTCCTTATATTTTGGCATTTCGACCGAAAGCTCTGGTTAGTCAGTCTACTGAGGACAATGCCATACACGATTTTGTGTCTAGTACCAAAACATCTTCAAAAATCCAAAAAATAAGGGATCATCAAGTGGTATTATATATATACGGTAGAGTAAATTTTTATTACTTGTACATTTTTTATTAACATTTAATTTTTGACGTTCAAAAGTGCCGCTTATTGGCCTAATTGAAATAAATATATTTGACTTTGACTTTGACTTTGACTATTAAGCGATTGATCACGTAACAGTTCAGTAACGCCTGTCAATCCCATCTATTTTGCAGTTTTGGAGATCAAAAATAAAAAAACAGGCCAAGTGCGAGTCGGACTCGCGCACGAAGGGTTCCGTACCATTACCGCAAAAAGCGGCAAAAAAAACACGTTTGTTGTATTGGAGCACCACTTAAATATTAATTTTATTCTATTTTTAGTATTTGTTGTTATAGCGGCAACAGAAATACATCATCTGTGTGTCATCAATTTCAACTGCCTGGCTATCACGGTTCATGAGATACGGCCTAGTGACAGACGGACAGATAGACTGACAGATGGACCGCGGAGGACCATACAACAAACGAGGACCCATACAACAAACGTGATTTTTTTGCCGTTTTTTGCGATAATGGTACGGAACCCTTCGTGCGCGAGTCCGACTCGCACTTGGCCGGTTTTTTATGTATAATAACTATGCTGGAATAGCAAGCAGGAACATAACCAAGCCAAAGAAATAATAAGCACATAAGAAGTCTTCAAGTCTCTGAAAATGAAGCATTCTTTTATGGAAGTGTTCTCGTAAGGCCATTTGTTCACGACGCGACACACGACACAACAAAATGTGGTCACGACTCAGAGCTACATTACTTGTATGGACCGTTTGTTCTTCGCACGACACCGCACTACACGCCACATGATTTACATACAGTTTTTCGGTTATATCGTCGATCCGCTATGTAGTCGCGACTTTTATGCTGTGACGATTTAGCGGCTGTACAAAACAAGTATGAGCTTGTTGACGACACGACACACCGCACTGCACGGCTCACGCGTGGTTCGTCACTCACGTGCTTATTGAACAATATAAGTGCACTCCAGTGTCTTTGCAGAATCGTGTCTAGTGAACAAATGAACGAACGACAGATCTTCTGCAGTGTATCGTGTGTTAAAAATCGTGACTGCAAATCGTGTTGTGTGGTGCCTCCTGAACAATCGACCTTAGACTTACTAACAAGATATTGAAACTGCTTCAGGCAGGTGATCGCCTAAAATCAAATGAACCTAATGTGTGCAACATATTCACGAACAGTATTTTTTTCTATCATCTTTCAAGCTCGATAGGTATAATTATTATCTCCGTAATAAAAAACAAACTAAAAGTAATTCTTTCACAATGATTAATCAGATTTCGCATTCAAGATGCAATGTCAAACAGCGAGAACATCAATTTGTTTTAGACATTTCTAGGTATCATGTCTTTAAGATCTTGTTAAAATATTTTGAGATCACTATCCGATTAAATACGATACAATAGAAATAGAGTTCTTCTGATTTTGTATGGTTTATAAATATTTGTTGTTCTACTTTTATTTTTTCGTTTATTTGTAAACGTTAAATCATTCTGCTTAGCCATTCCTCAACCATATTGAGGGTGGCTCTCAGTTTAGCTGGATACAAGTAAAAAAATAAGTCACCAAAATAATGAAGCATCAATCATGAAAAATTAAAAAATATATATATTAAAATAATAATTTATTATTTAAAATTCTCTCTACTTTTGTCAGTCTCTAATATTTGTAGCCGTCTCTCGCGTTGAATGAAGTTTGTCTCCTCTGAGCAACGGGAGGAAGGTAGGATTTCTGGAGTTCAGCAACAGAGCTGCCGCTTCCAGTATCGTCGTTGCGGTTGAAAGCGTTGCTGTCGTATTTGCCTTCGCTGTAAGATCCTAAACAGCAAAAAAAAATGTGTGTTAGTGTTGCTTCTGCCTATTTTGTGTTGTATCTGTAACTTTTTACAGTAACAGGGTAAAAGATTCAATAATTAAGTATTTTTAATCGCTCACCATCATCAAAGATACCAGCAGCTTCGTCGCGCGCGTTCTTCTCCAGAGCCTTCAAGATCTCTTCGGGGATGGGGGGAGGAGTGGGGAGGTGATCACCTTGGGGCTGGAAACCGTTCTCGTCAGCTGTATACCTGAAAGATTTTATAAACAATTAAAATAAAACATATACATACACCAAAAATTTAAAAATAAATGAATTATGTATTCTCACCTCACAGAGTAGACCTTGCCGTCATCACCAGTATAGGAATACCCGCCCTGAGCCTGAACTCCATTGGTCGCCACTCCATTCTCTTCGCCGTAGATACCGTTCTCAGTCTCATAAGCATACGCGTAAGTCTCTCCATCATTGGAGTTGTCCTGACGAAGGATAGCAGCGTTCCTCTCGACGGCAGCCTGAGCGCGCTCGGGGCGAGCTTCGAAGCCGGAGTAAGCTCCATTCTGGGCAATAGCATTTTGGCTGGAGAATCCATTGTTGGAGTAAGCACCGGTTTGGTCCTTGAACCCGTTGGACTGGCGAGGAGTTTCCAGGAAGGAGGATCCTGCAGAGTCTTGAGCATTGGGTGGGAGGTAGGTCCTGTCCAGTTTGGCAGCCTGAGCCAAAGCTACAGTTGCTAAGACGATGAACTGGAAACGAAAATTCAATTAAGTAACGCGGTTAAATGCAAAACAATTAGTTGTTTTTAATTTCTGCTTCATTTAAATTGATATCTTCATCATTGTCATATTGAAGCATTCAATGAAGGATAATTCTGTCAAACAGTCATAGAAAAATGATTAATTAATATTTTTAATTTTTTATACGAGGCAACCAAATTTGGCTGTATACCAAGACACATTGGCAAAGCATTTTTCAACTTACCAATTTCATTTTTGTATTTAATTTTTATTAAAATTATGAATAGATTGAACTTGCTACCCAGAAGCTGTGGATGCAACTGATAACCTCACAACGTTATCACAGTATATATAGTAAGGTGCAGATCGATCAATTATATCGTAAGTAGTGGTCAATGTTTCTTAATGAATATGATGTTACGCCCGAGAATCATCTTGTTTAATAAGTAGATGACCTTTCATGAGGTTGGCGAGTAATAAATATTTAGTGCTAGGAAGGTGTAATGAGACATTTGGTACCGAAGATGTAGTTCACCTTTGATAGCAGATCATAAAAAAAAGTAGTTTCAAATTGAAAATGTAAGAATAAAGTCTATTCCGTGATTTCAGGAATAAAATCTTTGTGTTCTAATTTTTATAAGGTAAAAATAAAAAGTAATTTTTAGAAACTGTGGGAGAGACTTCGTTGCTAAATAATTATAGTCACACGGGTCGATCTTCAAGGCTGAGCAAAGGTTTTTGGTTCGTTGACGGGTGAACATCATTTTCACACCGAGACTACTCAGTGCTTAGGAAAGCGCGTTAAGTTGTTGATCTCGGCTCTTATAATTCCTGATTTTTGACAGTCATTACAGGTATATTAGAATACAGAAAATCTGAAACCAGTCTTGCCAATATGTGTCTACTACCGGTCACTGGTCTACCGGCTGTTAGCTGCATCGGCAGGTTTATTACTTATCTTGCAAGAGCAAAACGATAGCAATTATTGCGCAATAATTGCTCGTGCCGAACCCGAATTATGTATCAGCGATAGCCACACCATAGCAATTTTTCTAACTAAATTGTTCATTTAAATGCAGGGTGATCGCGATTTGGCTTTCAAATTGTGATTACTTTTTCTCTTGTTGTTGGTCAATTGCCAACCGCTCCCAAATTGCTAAGTACAGAAGTATGTAAGCGATAATCGGATTGTATTAGACAAACAGAGATTAGCTAATAATTGGTTACGTAATCCCGATAGTTATGACATAATTAGCAAGCAATGACTGCGCGATCGCTGCGCAATTATTGCTGATTGGTGACACTGGAAGCCAAACCCAAAACATTAGGAAAAGGCTTAGTAGATTGTAGTAATTTTGAGGATATACTTTGTTAATGTTAATGTCTTTGTTTGTTAATGTTAGGTACTCTTTACTGTTCTGTTTTGTAAAATTAGCTTGCTATGGAAGAGCGGAGGCATTTTTTGCCTAAAAAGAGGCTCCAATCATAACTTGTTGTTTTGATTTGGTTAAGAAATAAACATATTTTTTTTAATTATATCTTTCTTCATTTTCTGTTTAAAACAATAAATAACTATGTGCTGGGTGTGAGTAATTTATTTAGGTTTTTAGAAACCTTCACATAATACGAAGCCAGTGGCAAACTATCTCATCGTTCTACCCTTTGGTTTCCCGACTATCTTGGGTTCGATATTAGGACCAAACATATTGTATTTGGGTTTTTACCAACGCACCATGGACCAAATGGGGGTCTAAGTGCGGAAAAGGGAGTCCTTCTTGAATTCTATTCTATTCTTGGGTTTTTACCAATAGTAATCTCACAATAGCAGCCAGGTTGGTATATGGATTTCTGCGGTTGCTAGTAAGAGATTTGTCCCTATTCTTATTATTCTTTATTATACACAAAACATCATCATCTTCCTGCCCTTATCCCATGTTACTTGGGGTCGGCGCAACACGCTTGCTTCTTCCATACCGTCCTGTCCCCCGTCACGTTATTATCGACTCCCTTTTCTTTCATATCACTCCTCACACTGTCCATCCATCTTTTCTTTGGCCTTCCTTTCCCTCTCCATCCATCCACATATATATTCATAACTCTTTCAGTAACATGCGTTTCATCCCTCCTCATTACATGACCATACCAGGACAAACGGTTTCCTTTCAACTTTTATGCCACAGTTTCGCCAGCCACTTTCAAACTGCCTCTAATATACTCATTGTACAGAAAACAAACATATACAAATACAGTAGGACAGCTTATGTTCAAAGGCGAGCTATTTCAAGAGATGTCACATCATCTCAGTTTACTATAGGAAAAACACTCTTACCAAAAAAGATAGATCAAGTTAAAAAACAAAACTCAACCTTGATCTACAAATTATTTTAATTACAATATCGTGAGATGTGCAAAAAGCAGATGGGTCAATACCTGGAACGCAATTGCCGGAAACGACAGTTCACCTTGAACAGTCATCAGAAAGTTGCGATAGGTGCAAGAATTTTACTTAGGTAGCAGGTCTGCGATGAAAAAGATTTTTGAGTAATTTTTATGTTAAAAGTTTTATGAAACTGGTTAATGTTGAACTAAATATTGCAAGTATGAACTTTATTTTTATTGTGCAACGTTATATTTTTTATTAGTGTTTATTTAAATAATAGATCGACCTTATTTTTTTTTTATATGTTGCTAAATTCTCTATTTTGTTATTCCTTACTTATTCCATAGTCTATATTACTATTCTGAGGATTCTGATTATAAATATATTGTCCAAGAAATTTTAAAAACTTAAGTTGTAACTCATGAGTATTAAAATTAATTTTTTGAAGTCTCTTTAGAAAAATAAATAGATAAAAGTATAAAAGTCTATTTAATGATTTTTTCCCATAAAAATTCAGGCGATTACCGTAAGGAGCAAGGAGAAAGGTTTCATTGAGATTTAAAAGAGATGGAAAAAATATAACAAGGCCATTGGGTCGTTAATATGATGGCGGACTACTGCTGTATGATATTATGTAGAGATTAAATAAAAAATCATAAACGAAAACCAACAAAACGCAGTTTCAAAGAAAAGATTTGTTTTTGATTGTTTTCTTTGTTTTGTATTATATTTAACACTTTTGTGTTTTATGTCAAATTGCTAGTCTCAATAAAATTAAGAAAAATATATAAAAGGATTCTTAATCATTTACTAAATTTTAGTAATTATTTCTCTCCAAGCACTTTACTTTTAATTCGTAAGTGTGACGTGATATATTTCATATGATTGCCGTTTTATATTACTTTTAAGACAACCACAACGAATATTAATAGCTTAAAAAAAATACAAAAAAGGCAGATCTGTATTATGATTGGCAAGGTCATCTACAGGAGTCAATCACTGGCAATTTTCTATTGGGTGAAGTATACATGTGGGTGTGTGTGCTCTTTTACTATTGAACTAAATAAGTAACCAAAATAAAAAACAGCTGTTTCCTACATGTTTGTCTGCTTCTTTTCGTTTCGGTATGGTACGTTTGATCAAACTATTTGGGCCCAGTAGGTGGCCAAGTTTATTGCAGCGTCAGAAGCATTGTTCAGGTCATCCAGGTTACAAGGGAAAGGATAGTTAAAACACTCCAGCAAGTGAGGCATAGTCTATACAGGAGCACCGCACTCGCACTGGGTGTTCAATGTACTGATAATCCCCATTTTGCCAATTTATATTTAGAGCGGCCTTAATGCAACATCCCTTCGTACGGCACGGCACGATGATGCTACGCCTACTAGCGAGTACATTTTCATGAGTTATGCTAACGTAAATAAATATATACTAAACACCAATGCTTTTTTAGGGTTCCGTACCCAAAGGTAAAAAACGGCACCCTATTACTAAGACTCCACGATCCGTCGGTCTGTCTGTCTGTCCGTCTGTCACCAGGCTGTATCTAATGAACCGTGATAGCTAGACAGTTGAAATTATCTCAGATGATTTATTTCTGTTGCCGCTATAACAAAAAATACTAAAAACAGAATAAAATAAATATTTAAGTGGGGCTCCCATACAACAAACGTGTTTTTTTTGCCGTTTTTTACGATAATGGTACGGCATCCTTCGTTCGCGAGTCCGACTCGCACTTGGTGGGTTTTTTTTCATTGACCGTAGTTACTACGGTACGGTAGTATAATTTGTTTGTTAACTACTTTTACCCCTGAAATGTTAACAATTATAAGTCATTCTGTACATAGGTAATGCCTGAAAGGTTATATCGATAGTATGCGAATCCCAATTGCGCCGCTACTGTAGGTTGCCATAAAATTGTATTGATATCGCAGCAGTTACGTACTTTAAATTCTATTTAGAAACTATTTGGGTGATGCTATAGTCATTGGCCGAGCAGAAATCCCACTAAAGTTAAGCTATTGGTTTAGCCTTTACTTATAACGACAAGCATCGGTACATGGTGGATATCTCACACATAAGCACAAAACTAAACTATAATTATATATGTACAATTCTCGGTGGCAGCCCTAAATCTGAGCGCAATTGACACGCAACACAACGCACGCACGCACGCAATAATACACACACACACGTAGTAAATTGTTAGAAAAGCAAAAAAACATTATCTGCCTATAAGTATGTGATTTGTATACTTGTCACTAGATGGCGTTAAATGTGGCTGAAAATGTTTTTAGCCATAAAAACATTTTCTTTAACATTTTACTACAATTTTCCAGTAATGAAATAGGAGTACATAATGTGTACAAAATTTTAGGCATGCTCCCGTTTCATCACTTCTATGCCAGCTGGAATTTTAGCGTGGTCGTGCTGGGAAAGAATCTTGCCAGCACGACCCTTATATTTGTGATAATTGAGAGGTACAAAATGTCTAATTAGTGGTATAAAATAGTACAAATTAAAAGGATTTTAGTACCATCTAAAGTTATAATGAATGCGTTCATGGTCGTGCTACGAAGTACAACACGGCAATTTGACTCTTTAACCAACTTACCAAAAATGAGGAGGTTCTATGGTCGACTTTGTTAGTTTTTTTGTTTATGTTAACCGATATCTCCGCCAATTGTGGACCGATTTAGAAAAATCATTTTTGTTTGAAACAGTATGTTCCGAAATTGGTCTATTTTAATTTGGTGAAGATCTGATGAAGAACTTCGGAGATATACAACATAACTCTTCAATAAATAACGGCAAATCACCGCCGCAATCGCATATCTGTTTGTTGTTTATACCATTTCATAACATAACATCACGCCAGTACGCTCTAAAGGGTGGTACACTCTCATTTCACCGGATATGTTCGGTTTCATGATATTCGGGTAATCTATTCTGGCATTACCTTACTTAACTGCTTGCCTATTAGGTAAGTACAACGAAAAAGTGTAAAATAGAAAACCTTTGTAGTTTTCTTATTTGGAAGTCAGTAGTATTTTTTTGTAAAAAGTTTTTTTTTGTTTTGTAATCGAACTTTACCTACAACTTTGGGATACTAATAACTTTAACGCTGTGGTGAATATAGCCAATGCCAACATAGAGTGGTCGTTAATAAAACGTCAAGATAAACACAAAACATAGATTTGGTGGGGTATAAATATGTTATTTAATATGGCAATTAACAAGAATAATCAACAGTCTCTAATATTGGTAACCATCTCTAGCGTTGAACGAGGATTGTCTCCTTTGAGCAACTGGAGGGAGATACGCTTTCTGGACACCGGCGACAGCGCTAGCACTTCCAGCAGCATCGTTGCGGACAAAAGTGTTGTTGTTGATGGGTTGTCTCACTGCGGTCCTCTGGTTGTTGATTTGACCGAAGTTGGGAGGGAGGTAAGTTTTCTGGAGTTCAGCACCAAAGCTGCCGCTTTCAGTACCGTCGTTGCGTGCCAAAGCATTGTTGTTATATTGCTGTTGGGAGTTGCTGTCGTACTTAGCTTCACTGTATGAACCTGAAGATCAAATAAATATGTGTGTGAGTGTTGCCTCTGACAGATAAAAAATTACAAAAACAGGTCAAAATATCTTTTAACTCTCACCATCATCAAATATACCAGCAGCCTCATCGCGCGCGTTCTGTTCCAGAGCCTTCAGGATCTCTTCGGGGACGGGGGGAGGAGTGGGGAGGTGGTCACCTTGGGGCTGGAAACCGTTCTCATCAGCTGTGTACCTGAAAAATTAAATACAGTTTTTAAAATGTAATTGATATAGCCATACAACAGTTTTTAAACAATTGGAAAATGTTCTCACCTCACAGAGTAGATCTTGCCGTCATCACCAGTGTAGGAATAACCACCCTGAGCCTGGACTCCATTGGTCGCCACTCCGTTCTCCTCGCCGTAGATACCGTTCTCAGTCTCATAAGCATACGCGTAAGTCTCTCCATCATTGGAGTTGTCCTGACGAAGGATAGCAGCGTTTCTCTCGAAGGCAGCCTGAGCGCGCTCGGGGCGAGCTTCGAAACTGGAGTAAGCTCCATTCTGGGCAATAGCGTTTTGGCTAGCGAATTCATTGTTGAAGTAAGCACCGGTTTGATCCTTGAATCCGTTGGACTGGCGAGGAGTTTCCAGGAAGGAGGATCCTGCAGAGTCTTGAGCATTGGGTGGGAGGTAGGTCCTGTCCAGTTTGGCGGCCTGAGCCAAAGCTACAGCTGCTAAAACGAAGAACTGAAAACGGAAAAAACATAGAAATAATTCATTGGATAATTAGTTACAAGATCATTACATTTTTTCCGTCCATGATCTAATTGCTATCTGCGTCATCTTATGTAATGTTTGCAAGCTAAGTGTGGAATTTTGAAAGATAAAAGAAACCATGGCTTTTTAATTTGGGGAAAAGTAATTTTATTTTATTTTTATCATTTTGCAAATTGAGAAAGCGTTTTTTTTCGTTTGAGAAACTCACCAATTTCATTTTCGTTTCTTTTATTTAATTGATTGACTGAACTTGCTACACAGAAGCTGTGGATACAACTGATAACCTCACAACGTTATCACTGTTTATATAGTGAGGTGCAGATCGATCAATTACATCGTAAGTAGTGGTCAATGTTTCATAATAACGATATGATGTTACGCCCGAGGATCGACTTGTTTAATTGTAGATGACCTTTGTTTAATTGTGTGTGTTGAAGAAAGCTTTGGTATTTGGAAGGTGTTATATGTATCAGCGTGGTGGATTATCGCTCATTCCTTTTTCACAAAGAGGAGCCCTGTGTCCCAGCAGTGGAAACGTTAAAAGGGTAGAGAAAATATTACAATACACATTTAATATAAATCACTTTAACTACATTTTATTTAGACAATGAAAGAATGGTGGCGCAGTACTTTTCAGAAAAGATTCGTCTAAAAGGACGATCTGCATAATTTCACCAGCAAAAATATTTTATTTAGATTTAGATTGTTGCTATAGGTAATATAAACTGAGCACCTAGGCTATTCTACTTTTTTCGAAAAACCTGTTTCTTTGTGAAAGTATGCATAAATTACGTCAAGAACACTATATTTCTTTCATCCTGTGATATTTTATATTATATGTATGTATCATCATCATCGTCAGCCTATAGCAGTCCACTGCTGGACATAAGCCTCTCCAATTGCGCGCCTTTTGCTTCGATTTTCGGCAACTATTATCCAGCTGGTACCAGCCACCCTGCGAAGATCGTCATGTATGTATATTTTATTATAATGTATTTTTTTTTTATTTCTTCAATATAATTATATATAGAAGTGTATAGGCATTTATTGTAATTTTATATACTATGTTTGTATTGGTTAAGTTTTACAGTCTGTTACCTTTCCTTGTACTTCTACAGACTGTGTCTTGTGTTTCATAAACAACTTCCCTGTCGCAGGTCTGCTTGAAGAAATTTCTATAGAAATAAGCAGCATCTTTGTGCTCTTCTATCTTTATATGTATTTTCTCTTTCAATTGTGTTGTGTGTACATAACATATTATATAAATAAATAAGTTATTTATTTGATGAACCTATTGTTGAATAAATTACGAGAAGATTAATTATTTTAACAAGCAGCTATGTGATGGTAACAAAGTTATTCTTATTTGGTAATGCAGTAGTTTTTCAGTACTTGCAAATGTTCCCACAAAAATCACCTCCTTTAATTTGAAACTTTCAGGAATACGAACCCAAAGACTCTTTTTTAAATCGTGCTTTCAAGTATATCTGCCAAATTGAAGGGTGCCAAATTGGACAAAAAATATCTATTTAGTTACATAACTTAAAAATATTGGACACGTATTTATTCTTTTGCCACGTAAACAAAACATTACGACGATACAGTGCGTTGAAATATCGTGTGACGTCAAGTTGTGCTACACTTTATACTGACAAAGTGACGTCACAAGACCCCACTCCTGAACTTTGATGCGCTTTATCTTTGCCAATTTTTATTTATTTGATAAAGCAAAAGATACGGGTCCAATATCATTTAATAATCTCACTGACGGACTAAATAAAATTATCAATTTTCTACCCAGGAAACATCCCTATTAGGCCAAAGGGCTAATAAATAATTAATTTTATGGTACCAGTCCCAGGTAGGTGTATACTGTATCCTAAAAATCCTCAAAAAAAATATAAGTCAAACGCGTAAAACAATACGAAATCCAACCTTGACCTAACGGTATTTAATTACAATATCGTGAGATGCGCAAAAAGCAGATGGGTCAATATCTGGAACGTAATCGCCGGAAATGTCAGTGTTTACCTTGACCAATTATCAGACAGATGTACTATAGACCTATTTGATTCCTGACCCGCTTACTGAAGCTTATTTTGCTACAGACATTATATTACGATCTTGTTTAAACATTATAATCATTTCTTTAGCAACAAACTTATTTTCGATTTAAGACAGTGACCATTAGATGCCCATCTCACTGTCATATTTACAACATGACGCTTTTTTAATATCTAATTGACACTTTATTATTTGAAATTCTTCGATTAATAAAAAAAAAAGCTTCTGAAACTGAAAAGTTCGTATGTTTTCGAAATAAAATATTGTTATGTACTTCTTTCTATAACAATGAGCTACATGCACAAAATTGGACGACCCTATGGTCGCATTGACACAGTTTTATATATTATTAAACGTCTATGCACCATGAGTGTATAACAAGAAAAGTGTTTTGAAGTTTTCAAACGAATTATTGGTTGAATGGGTCATGAATCAAACAGTTTGACTGTACATTGTATAGGTAGGAACAAATATTTTACCTAAAAGTAATGAGTGGGCCATCTTTAACGGATGTTAATACCGACAGTATACGACTGTTCGCCAGCTTTTCATTATGCACTTAGTATTAAAACAACAGACCATGCTTTCCTACAACGCCGAATACATAAATAATAAGAGACGAAATAAAATTGTCTGCGATTCTAATGCAACCTCAAAATATGTCTTTGTAAATACATTCTTAGGTCCATTTCTTAATAGAAAATTAAGTATCTATAAATTAAAGTATTTTACCTGTAAAAAGATTATTCTTGAACATCTACTTAGCTTATCTTACGGCTCTCCGTACAGAAGATCTCCTGACTGTAACAAAATAATAATTTTGCTTTGTTGCTTTAATATAAGTATTCATATACAAGCTATACCATTGCTAATTTATTATAATTATAAGTTTTAAGCACTTTATAGCCTGAAACACAGGTTCAACCCAGTTCAGGCAAATAAGCCTTCTTTTATATATTTTAGATATTTCATTGTAAAATGTGCCTTATGTTATAAATAAACGATATATATATTAGTATGGCGAATCTCAAAAGTGCCGCTACTGTACATAAAATTGCATTCGATAACGTAGTAAAATTATTTTGAGATGAATGTAGAAACCATGCATATGATGCTATAGTTATACCCTTAGTAAAATCTTATGGCCATATTTTTGTACTTTTCACATCAAAATGCATAAAAAATAAATACTGCACCACAACCACTAGCAGACAAAACATTTGTATCCTGCAACCACCTATCCGTTTTCCAAACTTTCTGTTTTCATACCATTACGACCTATTTGCAAATGAGTCGTCAAGAAATTATGTGTTATTTGGCATAGTTAGCATCTGCACAGCCTTCCTGAATAGTTCTTTAGTACCGACATTTTGTTGTAATAATTTAATTACAACACGCCTCACTCATTTTGCCTGCTATATTATGTCAATCTTCAGAAAAAACTGTCATTTAAACTAACTTCAGTATCTAACGCTTTGTTAAAAATTGTACTTATAAGTTGTTTTATGCATATCAAACTAGGCGTTTCTAACGCCTGGTAAGTCTTGTTTTATTTCAGGCCAATATTACAAAAAAAAATCATCTCTTTTTTGACATTTTCACATCTTGCCATGTAACAAATAATTGGGGACAGCAAAACAAGTTTTATTCTCCTGTTCAGCCTTTTTAGGGTTCCGTATCCAAACGGTAAAAACGGGAACCTAACAGCCTACTAAGACTCCACGATCCGTCTGCCTGTCTGTCTGTCTGTCCGTCTGTCACCAGGCTGTATCTCATGAACCGTGATAGCTAGACAGTTGAAATTTTCACAGATGATGTATTTTTGTTGCCGCTATAACAAAAAAATACAAAAAACAGAATAAAATAACTATTTATGTGGGGCAACAAACGTGATTTTTTTGCAGTTTTTTGCGTTAATGGTACGGAACCCTTCGTGCGTGAGTCCGAATCGCACTTGACCGGTTTTTTTACTGGCAAGCTATCCCTTTTCATTCCATTCATCTATCTTTTATTTGAAGCCGCTCTCTCTGTTTCCTTATCAATATTTATATTCCTATTATACTCTTATAGTTGTATATTACTACTAATACTGACAAACAACTTCTTATCAACTCTTCTGTCTTTGTCGCAACTTTCAGACTTAGTTTGATGTTCTAATCACTCCGCACATCGGTATTAACATTCGCATCTCTATTAAATACAATCTTTAGCTATAATTATGATATATTTTTCTACGATACTTTAGTACGAGGACTTTGTATTGACATCTTGAAGTTATCTGTAAAAATCATTTAAAGACAACAAGTTTTGGTTAGGTATAAATATATTATTTAATAAGTCGTATAACAAGAATAATCAACAGACTCTAATATTGGTAGCCATTTCTCGCATTGAAGGAGGATTGTCTCCTTTGAGCGACGGGAGGGAGGTACGCTTTCTGGACTCCAGTGACGGAGCTGTCACTTCCAGCAGCGTCGTTGCGAAGAAGAGCGTTGTTCGTGACTACGGAGTCAGCATTGTTGTAGTTAGCTTGAGCATTGTCGTAATTGTTAGCTTGGCCGTTGTTGTAGTTGCTGGCTTGAGCGTTGTTGTTGTAGTACTGTTGTTGGGCGTTGCTGTCGTATTTGCCTTCGCTGTATGAACCTGAAGGAAGAAATAGAAGTTGTTATTTAGCAATCCTAGACAATCATCTAGTCATAACATAGCTTTTTTATTTGCTTAGATTGTCCCACAGATATGCAAAGGCCTTCCCTCCATAAAATATTTCTTAGTATTATTCTTTTACTACCCGAACCAGCTTTTGTAGTATGTGCCCAGGTCACCACACACCGTCCATCTTCAGGCATCCATTGCTCAGAAATTTTTGCTTCACTGTGATTAAATTTCAAATGCTTACCATCATCAAAGATGCCAGCAGCCTCGTCCCGTGCGTTCTGCTCCAGAGCCTTCAGGATCTCTTCGGGAACGGGGGGAGGAGTGGGGAGGTGGTCACCCTGAGGCTGGAACCCGTTCTCATCAGCAGTATACCTGAAAGATTTAATAAAGAATTTAAATATAACAGATATATAATAACATACCATACAACAACAGTTCTCAAATTAATTAGAAAAAATATTCTCACCTCACAGAGTAGACCTTGCCATCGTCACCAGTGTAGGAATAACCACCCTGAGCCTGGACTCCATTGGTCGCCACTCCATTCTCCTCACCGTAGATACCGTTCTCAGTCTCATAAGCATACGCGTAAGTCTCTCCATCATTGGAGTTGTCCTGACGAAGGATAGCAGCGTTCCTCTCGAAAGCAGCCTGAGCGCGCTCGGGCCGACCTTCGAAGCCGGAGTAAGCTCCGTTCTGGGCTAAACCGTTTTGGCTGGCGAATCCGTTGTTGGAGAAAGCGCTGGTTTGGTCTTGGAATCCATTGGACTGGCGAGGAGTCTCCAGAAAAGAGGATCCTGCAGAGTCTTGAGCGTTGGGTGGAAGGTAGGTCTTGTCCAGCTTGGCGGCCTGAGCCAAAGCCACAGCTGCTAAGATAACGAACTGAAAACGGAAAAAAATTAAAATAATTATTTAGATAATTCGTTACCAGTTTGTCAGTTGACATTTTGTCAGCCGGTGATCATATTGCTATCTGCGTCATGTCAAATTAATAAAGCAAATGATATTGAAGAATATTGGTTTTTACAACAAAAATAATCTTCGCTTTTCAATCCCTAGTTCTATTAAAAAAATACTAAAAAGTGTTTTGTTTAAACAGTTTGAAACTAACCAATTTCATTTTCGTTTCTTGTAGTTTATAGACCGATTGAACTTACTACCCAGAAGCTGTGGATGCAACTAATAACCTCACAACGTTATCTCAGTATATATAGTGATGTGCAGATCGATCAGTTACATCGTAAGTAGTGGTTAATGTTTCTTAATGATGATATGTCCGAGGATGAACTTGTTTAATTGTAGATGACCTTTCGTAAGGCTGTTGAAGAAAGCTTTGGTATTAGGAAGGTGTTATATGATACAGTTTATCTACAATATTTTGTTGGCAGATTAGATCACAATTCATAATACTAATAATAATAATAAAGCCATTTATTCCATAACCCTTAAATTTTACATTTCAAATGTTGTTAGTATTTTTTTATAGATTTGCTTAATATCTAGTGTTAGTTAAAGTTATAAAGTAATTAAACTAAATCTATTTATTATAGGATATGGACCCCATTTTAGGTATAGGCCTCCCCCAACCTTTTCCACCTTTCTCTATCCCTGCTCTGGTCGATCCAGTCTCTCCCTACCGCCTGTATGATGTCGTCTGCGCATCGCTGCTTTGGTCTGCCTGTTTTTCTCTTGCCTGATGGCCCTTTCCATTTGGTGGTCCCTATTGTCCACCTTCTATCTGAGCAGCGTGCGATGTGACCAACCCATTGCCACTTTATTGTTAGTGCTTGTCTCAGTGCATCCGTAATTTTTGCTTTCTGTCTTATCTCCACGCTTCGCACTTTATGTATTTTTCTGATCCGTAGTATGCTTCTTTCCATTGCTTTTTGTGTATTCCCATTTTTTTTTTTTTTTTTGTGAATACCCAGGTTTGGCAGCCATATAGGAGGCATGGCATAATACAGGTGTCCATCACAATTTTTTTCATGTGTAGGCTATAGTTACCTTTTAATATTTCTTTTAGCGACCAAAACGTTTTCCATGCTAGTGTTATTCTTCTCGTTACTTCATCTAAGTTACTGTTTGCATTGAATGAGACTTGTTTTCCTAAATATATATAATTATCAACATATTCTATTATGTGTCCGTTCACTTGTATTGGTCTTTTATAATTGTTAGTCATTATTTTTGTCTTATAATGTCCATATCGAGTAAAAGAGGAGAAAAGGCATACTGATTCATAACACTATAGAACCAAATTGGAGACCCTTGGCTTTCTCTGGTTTGCTTAAGTGATGGAGTGAAAGGAAATGATCATGAGAAAAGTTTTAGTACCTATAAACCCACCCTAGTAATTCGGAGTTTTACTAGGCGTTAGTAATATGCTTTTATATATAGCCGCTCTGAATTAAAAGAATAATATAACCAGTCCGAGATGGAGTGCTTAAATATTCTAGCTCGCTATGCTCTCTCACTTTCATCCTAAATTGTCAATATTTTATGTCGGCAGAGCAACTGTTATAACAGTAAAAAAAATTAACCTATCCTAGGCAGGGTGCAGGGGCTGGGCTGTGTTAGCAAACTTACGCTTTGAGCTTTCAGCGACAAGCCTTGTGGGGCTTGGCTTTGTCGATGCAGTCCTACCTTGTCTGGCTCCTTTAGAGAAGGCAAGGTGGCGTGGTCTTGAGGGAGAGCGCTACGGTCGTGTAGATCCTCAAGGCAAGTGCGGTGGGTTTCCTTCACGTGGTTGCCGCCCTGTTTTTGGTCTAATTCCCTATGAAATAGACGTAACAGAAATCACCGTGCGCCTTATCACAGGGGTGGCGAGGTCATGCCCCTGGGTGTCCACCATCGGATGATGAATCAGATGATGGATAGTAATGACCTCCTGCGTGTTTTTGCCGTGCGCGGGGACCCGTACGGGGGGATGAAGGGATCCTGGTGGTTGAGTGGAGCAGGCTGCACAGAACACACCACTTTGGCCCGGATTTCCTCTCACACGGGAGGTCGTGGGGTAGCTACCCACGATCAACCGGCTGAGGCATCCCATAAGCGGGATGTCAAGCGAGGATCGGTTTAGTGGGGGGGGGCAGCCGGCGTGGCGTGGGGTTTCGGGATGAGTTGCGGCATAGTCTCGTGCCGTATACAGTCCCGTGATCTTCCGTCGCGTGCAGGTTCGTCTACTTTTCACTAAGCTGGTCCTATACCGAAGGAGTAGCTCTGGCGTCGCTTGTTGAACGAGCGACGTCCCCGACTGAGGGCTCCGTGGCGGGTGGAGAGCTCCAACGGTGAAGATTTAGAATCCAAACTCATGGATAAAGAGACTTACAAAACAAAAAAACACAAAAAAACAAAAGCTGCGTCCCGCTCGTCGGATGCGCTTACACTAAACACACCAAGGGCCGCGTCTTCAGATGCGCCTTTTACGACTAACCCAAGGGTAGCGTCTCAGGATGCGCCTAAGCAACAACCGCCTAAGGCTGCGTACTCAGATGCACCCAAAACACACAAACGCTCGGCTGCGTCCAAGGATGCGATGAGGAAGGCAACCGCAAGGGATGCACCACAACAGGCTGCGTCCCAAGCAATCCCCACCTCATCCGCGTCCATGGATGCGCCCCATAACACATCCCTGACCGAAAAGCCAAGGACAGTTCTCGCTCACGGCGACTCGAAGAGCACTGCAAACGCAGATGCGCCCAAAACACGGGTTGCGTTAGCGGCTGCGGTCTCTGAGAGGGACCTGACGAAGCTAACCGAAGGCCCACTGGCAGGATCACCTAACGCCAATAAATGGCAAACAATAACAAACAAAAAGACGCTCCCCAAGACGGTGACTGCTACGGCTGATACACCAACTGGCGAGGCTGCCACCGGCGCTAAGCGCAAACGCAGCACGAGACCAAGAGGGCGTAAGAAACAGCAAAAAAACAACACTGAACAGCCGGCTAGGGCGCAGAAGCGTTCGCGTCCCGAGGATTCCGTCACACCAACTGGGGTAAGCAAGAAGAGCAAGCCTGCTCGCTCCCATATGGTTGATGGAACCCTGGTGAGCTACGCCGAAGCGGCCGCGTCGTTCAGGAACAACGAGCTGTGTGTCGCCGTCATGACCGAGCCCTTCATGGACATGACGCAGGAGCAAGCGGAGGGGATCCGACAAACCATTGAGGACCAGCTCCGGGCTCTGCTGAAGGCAGTTCCTGAACCAGCCACCCCAACCCAAAATACCGCGATCCACTTCAGAGGTCGGGCCCATTACGCCGAAGGCGTCCTCAAAACATGGTGCGAGGACGACTTCACACTGGCCTGGCTCAAGGGGGTCATAAACAACACACCGTCCCCGTTACCGGGGACCAAACTCACCGTTCGGCCTCAAGCCGACATACCCAAGAAGGTTTTGTGCATGCTGTATGTCCCTGAGAACAGCGAGGACACTTCAGACCTTCTCGGGATGCTGGCGAGGCAGAACCCCAACCTGAAAATTAACACCTGGACTCTGACACACGCAAGGGTTATTCAGGAGCCACCGAGCACCTGTCTCTACTTTCGTGTGCCGGAGTCCATGGTAAAAACCATAAAGGACCAGCAGCGGCGAGTATACTACCTTATGGGTAGTATATACATCCGGTTCCTGAAGGAGGGTGGAACCAAGGAAGATGCCGCTGCGCCATCAACCTCAACAACCTCGGCTGCGCCTGGGGCGGAGCTTGATCCGCCGCCGCCTGGGCTTTCCCCGTCGCCTCTCGCGACGGGGATCGCTGGGGAGGCGGTGGAGCTGGCGACTTCTTTGGCAGCGCTTGAGGTTGACTCAACTGAGGGTTCAACACGGGATCCACCCTCGCCCGGACTAACTTCGGACGAGGACTGCTTTCCGCCAGGGGAGAGAAGTGGGGACGAGGACAGCGACCTCTGCTCCTCTCCTTTGCGGGAAGACTAGGATCCTGCAGACTAACCTCCAGCACAGCCAAATTGCGTCGGCTACTTTACGCAGAGTGCTGGAAAATCAACAAGAGAAGACCATTGCCCTCATCCAAGAGCCGTGGATTAGAAGTGGCAAAATATGCGGTCTTGCTAACATCGGAGGTAAGTTGCTGCTAGACACCTCCGTAAGTAATCCGCGTACCTGCATATTGGTCCCAAAACATGTACCTAACCTTTTAATTAACGAATTCTGTTCAAGGGACCTGACAGCAACCAGGCTTTTCCGAACTAAACAGGAACTCCCGGACATTGTACTAGCCTCGGCATACCTGCCAGGCGACGCGGACGTGCCTCTACCAGAGCTCGCCTTGCTGGTGGAGTAATGTGAAAGGGAGAAACTTGAACTAATCATCGGCGGGTTCCTCGCAACACAGACCAATCGAAGTTTATTAGACTTGTAGGGACTGAACTGGGTAGGTTACCCTCTCTTCCGGCTGAAATAACGGTAACCAATATAGACGAACACGTAAACAACATCACTTCCATCCTCTTATCTAGCTATGAACAGTCGTGTCCCCTCACCATACCTAGGCGAGGAATCAGGCAGTCCTGGTGGAGTCCTGAACTGGAGAGACACCGACACAAACTAAGAAGGCTATTCAACAGAGCTAGGAACACACGGTCGCCAGAAGACTGGGACCGGTACATAACAAACCGTAAAACCTACAAAAAACTAATTCGCCTCCGAGGAATAACAAGTTGGAGGCGTTTCTGTACTAACATTGAAAACAACAACCAGGCAATAAGGGTCAAAACATGTCTTGCTCAAGAGACAGACCTTTCTATAGGATGCCTGAAAAAACCAGATAATACTTATACAACAAACGACGCCGAAACTAGCGAACTACTCCTAACTACCCACTTCCCGGGCTGCCAGATTGCCACCCAGCAAAGCTGGGAACCGTACAGGGAGAGGGCTACGAGTAGTTTGGACTGGGAGGTGGCGTTAGAAGTTATCGACAAAGATAAAATAACGTGGGCAATCAACACCTTTCTGCCATTCAAGGCAGCGGGGATGGACGGTATCTTCCCAGCTCTGCTCAGGTGGAGCGGTGGTCTGCTGGCTGATTACCTCGTCAAGGTCTTTCGAGCCTGCCTGGCTCACCGCTACATCCCCTTGAAATGGCGTGAAGTAAAAATAATATTTATTCCGAAACCAGGTAGGGGCGACTACACTCAGCCCAAATCTTTCAGACCTATAAGCCTCTCCTCGTTCTTTCTGAAGACACTGGAGAGGCTGGGGGATAGGAAGATAAGAAACCAGATTTCGATACAAAAACCTCTGCATCCCAACCAACACGCCTACTGTGCAGGCAAATCAACTGAATCAGCGCTCCACAGCGTAGTCTCACGCGTAGGAAATGCTCTCAAAAACAAAAATCTAACCCTAGGCGCCTTCATCGATATCGAAGGTGCTTTCGACAAAACTAACTTCACCAGCATCGGGCAGGCACTCGCCACGCACGGTGTTGCGCCGACGCTCGTAGAATGGATTAACAACATGCTAAAAAACCGTGCTATTCAATTTACTGTAAACACTACCACACGAGGAATCGTAAGTAGGGGCTGCCCACAGGGTGGGGTGCTGTCACCACTTTTTTGGAATTTAGTCGTGAATGAGCTCATTGCAGAGCTCAACGCCAGCAGTCTCTACTCGGTAGGATACGCAGATGACATAGCAATTCTAATCTCGGGGAAATTTGAGGGCATCTTATGTGATCTCATGAGAAAGGCCTTCAAAATAATCGAGAGCTGGTGCACAAAGCACGAACTATCGGTTAACCCCTTAAAAACGGAACTAATAATGTTCACTAATAAACGAAGTCTTGGACCGCATAGGCTTCCAAAACTTTTTAACACAGAATTAACACTTAAAGAGGAGGTCAAGTACTTGGGGGTAATCCTAGATAGCAAATTGCTCTGGAACAAGCATCTTGACTACAAACTCAATAAATGCACAATCGCACTATATCAGTGTAAAAAAATGCTAGGAAAAACATGGGGGCTGTCTCCAAGAATTACTCTGTGGCTATACACAGCGGTGATCAGGCCAATGTTGGCTTATGGCGCTCTGGTTTGGTGGACGAGGACCGAACTTTCGACCACCATTGCCCGACTCCAACGGTTCCAGCGTCAGGCCTGTTCAGCTATCACCGGCTGTATGAGAACTACCCCAACAGCAGCCATGGAGATAGCCCTACAAATAACTCCCCTGGACCTGTACATACAGCAAGAGGCAGCGCTAGCTGCCATCAGGCTCATGCATCTAGGCATATGGGGCAATAACCTCACGAGTCCACACGCTAAAATCCTGGACCGGGCGATTGAGTATCAACCTCTCATCGCTGCTCCGTGTGATAGGATACAAAAACAACCTATGTTCAACAAAAATTATAACATACAAACAACAGAGGAAGAAAGGGATCAGTCAGGAGCCAATGAAGTGCGAATCTACACAGATGGCTCAAAAACTAATAACGGTTCAGGTGCTGGCGTACATTCCCTTGACCTCAACATTAACTTTCACATACCACTAGGCACACACAGTTCGATATTTCAATGTGAATGTGTCGCCTTAACACAAGCCGCAGAAACCGTAAAGCGTTTAGGTATCCAGAACTACGGGATCAGATTCCTATCTGATAGTCTGGCTGTGCTCAAAGCTTTAGAAAACAAACTGACTAACAACAAACTAATCTTTGAGTGCCACCTCGCCCTGGAGAGTATATCGAAATCCAATCGAATTACGCTCCAGTGGATCAGGGGGCATAGTGGATCCCTAGGCAATGATGCCGCAGATGAACTTGCGAAGAGAGGCTCCGAGATGTTAGTGCTAGGCCCGTACCCACTTATCCCCTTGCCTTTTTCGCAATTTCGTGCATGGATTCGTCAAAGATCAACAGAACTACACAATAACAGATGGTCACGGGCAACAGACTGCAGACAGTCAAAAATGGCTTTGCCAAAATTACACCCGCGTCTCACTAAAAAACTCCTCAGCCTGAGTAGAAATAACCTCAAAATAATTATAGGGACAATAACGGGCCACACCCTTCTTAACAAACATTTATTCAACATAGGCGCCACGGACAGCCCACTTTGCAGGGGCTGTTTTAACGCCGAAGAATCAGCCGCCCACGTAATCCTGGAATGCGAGGCCGTGGCTTCTCAACGCGAAGAAATCCTCGGAACAATGAGGTCGCTCCGTGAAGCCTGTGAAGCTCCCAGGAAGCTTCTGTGCTTCTGGGCGGAGTTGGGCTGGCTATGTTAGCCAGCACCCCCACGCACAACGGACCAAATGGGAGTCTAAGTGCGGAAAAGGGAGTCCCTACTACTACTACTACTACTACAGGGTGCAAAAAAAAATTGAGTTCGCTCTTCAATTCTGTATTCTCTCTGTTCCGTAGCTTTTTTGCATAAGTCGCCAACATAACCTATCCAAGGTGTAATTTTGAGCTCGATACAAAACCTTTTATTTATTTATTTTTCAGAATTTATTATCAGCGAAGGCTTTTCCTTTTTTAGGGTTCCGTAGTCAACAAGGAACCCTTATAGTTTCGCCATATCCGTCTGTCCGCAGCTTAGCCCTGAGACTCTGTACTAGAAAGCTATAATAGGACATGGAAATACATATTAATCACGCCAACAAAGTGGTAAAATAAAATCAAGATAAAAAAAATATGGTATCTCCTGTACACGTAAAGTGGAGGTGTTTTTTTCTCGTCTCTCCCATGGTGTGGAATATCATTGGATAGGCCATTCAAAAATATTACGGGTCTGTGAAAGCCATTTTTCGATTCATTCGCGTAAAATTAAGCTTTAAATTTAATTTTTGTTAGAGCCAAGAGTGTACCTCGCCAGCGAAATGGTTGCTGTCGGATATGTGAAAAATTCACGGCAGTAATATATATAACGAAATTTAAAAAATAACTAACACAGCTAAGTAGGCTTTAAAAGTTTACAAGTAATAGTCGACCAACTCATAAAATGTACTTGGAAAAGTCTATAAAAATATTTTCGTTAGAGCAATGTTCGGTGCTTTCATTGTTTATGAACTTCAGTATTTTTACCTAATTATGTTGGTGAATATAGCTGTTTGTACAGAATCCTCGGTGCACGAGTCCAACTCGCACTTGCCTGGGTTTGTTAATTAATACCTGGGGCGCCAAACCTTTAAGTACTCCTCTGCCCATAACCGGCGACAAGTGATACAGTTCTAAACGTCTGTTTCTTCTTCTTTTTTTACCTATTCTTACCTGAAAAGGGATAATTTTAAATTAGCCTAACCGGCGATAAGTGATACAGTTCTAAACGTCTGTTTCTTCTTACTTTTTTACCGGTTCTTACCTGAAATATTTTAATTGTATACCAGTCCCAGGTGCATTCTTAATAGCCTCTCAAAAAATCATATAGGTCAACTACGTAAAACAATGCGAAACTCAACCTTGGCCTAACGGTATTTAATTACAATATCGTGAGATGCGCAAAAAGCAGATGGGTCAATAACTGGAACGCAATCGCCGGAAACGTCAGTGTTTACCTTGACCAGTCATCAGACAGGTGTACTATATAGAGGTAGGTACAAATATATTACCAAAAAGTACTGTATGTACCTAGCGGATGTTAATATCAACAGTATGGCGAATCCCAAGTGTGCAGGTACAGTAGCTTGCAATAAAATTCCATTCGATAACGTAGTACCGGTAATATTGTACTGAGAAAAATGTGAAAACGTTGCTTCAGGTGTGGCAAAGAAGTTTTAATACAAAAAGTATCGTACTTACATGTCAGATCCAGGTATATAGGATCGTGATTTGACCTGCTTATTGACATACAGGTGTCAGATTACGGTCGTGGGCACAGAATTTGGGATATGGGTAAAATAGAGAAATATCTCCTGTAACTTCTACGCAGTTTTAATTCGTTACAGAATCAATTACTATCATTAAGGCACTAAGTACTACTCTGGACTTATAAGGAAACACTGAGCAGTTCCTAGGCCAGTATGTATCATGTCACAGCCATGTCTGAACGTGGAATGATCACTGTCGCTCTCCATAAACCATATCGACATCATACCTGAAACTAGACTCTGCACTCTTGTTATTTTGTGTAATTTTATATCACAGTAATCTATTTTTATAAATCCGAAATGTATTTATATTCTTTGTTTTCGTTTGACATTGTTATTTATTAATTTGTTATTTTATTAATTTGATATGTTATAATTATCTAACATTAGTTTTATATTTTTCTGACATTTTATAATTTTTTTATCATTTTATTTTTCCTGACTTTATTTTTGTACGTTTTGACATTATTTTAATATATGAATCTGGTTATTTCTTTTTTTTATGGTCGCTTGTGCTTTCTGCTAAATTGTATTATTATTTTTTATTTTTTTTATTTCTCTTTAATTTCAAAATATTGTAAAATATATTTGTACGCCTCGCAAGGCAAAACATGTCAGTACGAAAAATCTTAAAAATATTTAAACATCCTGCATGCCTACTGTATGTGAACACATGTTTGGACAAATAAATTATCTTTATCTTTTATCTTTGCACAATACCAAACAAAAGTTCTTGTGTCCCATTTTAAGTATAAAAATCATGACAAGATCCGACATACATAATACTGGCCACTTGACTGAAGAAGAACTTTTGACTTATGACGGATAAATAAAAGATGGAAAGACTAAAAAGATAATATGAGACGTGTAAGACATTCGAGACATATGACATTAAGTTTGCACTTTTAATGTTACTGCTCCACCTGCGTTTAGTTTATGTTATCGTCCAACAACGCGTTAATTAAGGCATTAAAAATACGCGTCGGCTATATTTAGGTATTACGCTTTTAAGAGTTAATTCCTAGTGAAGTAACACGTTAATAATAACCTACACAACAATGGAGGTTGAAGCAACTGGTTGCAAAAATGAGTGCGATAAATTTCTGCCTGAGGCGTTAATGTAGACAATATCGCTTAGCGCGCTAAAGTACGGGTTAAAATCCTTTGATGTGTCAATAAAACCGACACCTGAGCTAAAGTTTAATGCCATTAATAATGCCATTTGTAAATTAACACGTTAATATGTTGGCCATATCTACGTAATGCCCTATTTAACGTGTTAAGACGCAGGTGGAGCAGTAGCATAAAAGAAAATGCAGAAATAATAACTAATCACGATAATAATGGTTGTGGTCACCAATTATTTAATTAAATTGGGGTTTAACTAGTTCTCTCTTAGATGAAAATGGACAAATATCTTTTCCTTTGAACGACTTAGGAAGTGACAACTTCATACTAAAACAGTTGTGATCTGCAAACAACAATCCATTTTTCAAGCTTTTCTTTTTTTCCTTACCTTACCGTACTTTCGTATCTTCCGTACCTTCCGTACATTTTTGTATATGACCAGATTCTCTACAAATAATGTGCAAAGGTAGCACACTAAATGAAAATAACTACCGAAGTATTTGACTTAGCTTCTGGAAAGCCTTCTAGACTAGTCCTTTATTACTATCCATCATATATAATTTTGCTTTAACAATTTAACTAACACACGGCCCATTATGTTTGCCAGTTATAATATGTTGTGCCAATCATCATGCAAAAAAATCATTTTCTCTTCAAAATATTATGTCAGCGAAACTAATTTCAGTGTCTTTCATTCTTGACACGTTATTAAAAATTTTACGCAAAATTTTTATATTTCAAACTAAGCGCTTCCAACTCCTCGCGCCACTTGTCTTATGTCAGTCCATTTGTACACTTATTTTCAAGTTTCCTTCCTACACTTACCCCATTCTTGCTTAATCTTAAATTTTGTCCTGATAACTGTCACACTATCAGTTTTCATTACATCCATATTTTCATTGCTCTGTCTGTCCATATTACATCTATATTTACATTCATAATTTTTTTCGACACATGCTAACACCAAGACGAACGGTTCCTTAACAATTTTTCAACTGTCACTGGCGCACTTTTCAAACTTTCTTTGGTATTCAAATTGTTCACTAGCCATTCTAGTCAATCCACACATCCATCTTAACATTCGCATCTCTGGTACATGCAATCTTTAGCTATATGCATTTTTTTTTTTCCTACGATACTCAGTTTTTACCCACTTCTTTAGTAATTGACATCTTGATTTGTTCGGGAAAAATTATCAAGACAAACAACAAAATTTAGTTTTGGTTAGGTATAAATATATTACTTAATAAGTCGTTTAACAAGAATAATCAACAGTCTCTAATATTGGTAGCCGTTTCTAGCGTTGAAGGAGGATTGTCTCCTCTGAGCAACGGGAGGGAGGTACGCTTTCTGGACTCCAGCTACGGAGCTGCCGCTTCCAGCAGCGTCGTTGCGGAGAAGAGCGTTGTTCGTGACCACGGAGTCAGCATTGTCGTAGTTAGCTTGAGCTTTGTTGTATTTGTTAGCTTGACCGTTGTTGTAGTTGCTGGCTTGAGCGTTGTTGTTGTAGTTGTTAGCTTGAGCATTGTTGTAGTTGCTGGCTTGAGCGTTGTTGTTGTAGTACTGCTGTTGGGCGTTGCTGTCATATTTGCCTTCGCTGTATGAACCTGCAGAACCGAAAAAAAATAAGATAAGTATTGCATGCAAGAGGTTACTTTTAGCCACCAATTTCATCCGTATCAGTTGGCTTGTTAATAGGGATGTTTCCTGGGTAGAAAAATGATAATTCTATTGAGTCCGTCAGTGAGATTATCAAATAATATTGGATCCCAATTAATATTGCTTTATCAAATAAATAAAATTGACAAAGCGCATCAAAGTTCAGGAGTGGGGACTTGTGACGTCACTTTGTCACTATAAAGTGTAGCACACCGTGACGTCACACGATATATCATCGCACTGTATCGTCGTAATTTTTGTTCACAAGGCAAAAGAAAAATTCGTGTCCAACATTTTTAGGTTATTTAACTGACGGACTAAATAGATTTTATTGTCAACGTCCCTATTGTATCATTTGCATTACAAAGATTTTTCGAAGTCGATGTCAACCAGTGATGTATTCCAATTAACAATTTTAATGTCTTAGCTCACCGTCGTCAAAGATGCCAGCAGCCTCATCGCGGGCGTTTTGCTCCAGAGCCTTCAAGATCTCTTCGGGGACGGGGGGAGGAGTGGGGAGGTGATCACCCTGGGGCTGGAAACCGTTCTCATCAGCTGTATACCTGTCAATGTAAGTTAGGATTAAAATATGTAGTACCAATATGACCGTACAATATTATTATACAAAAAACAACCAATGTTGAATGCTTGAGTAGATTTATGGATCAAGATCATTAGATTCTCACCTCACAGAGTAGACCTTGCCATCATCACCAGTATAAGAATACCCGCCCTGAGCCTGGACTCCATTGGTCGCCACTCCGTTTTCCTCGCCGTAGATACCGTTCTCAGTTTCATAAGCATACGCGTAAGTCTCTCCATCATTGGAGTTGTCCTGACGAAGGATAGCAGCGTTTCTCTCGAAGGCAGCCTGAGCGCGCTCGGGGCGAGCTTCGAAGCCAGAGTAAGCTCCGTTCTGGTTGTTAACATTCTGGCTGGAGAATCCATTGTTAGAGTAAGCACCGTTTTGATTGGCGAATCCGTTGTTGGAGAAAGCACTGGTCTGATCTTGGAATCCATTAGACTGGCGAGGAGTTTCCAGGAAGGAAGATCCTGCTGAGGACTGAGCGTTGGGTGGGAGGTAGATCCTGTCCAGTTTGGCGGCCTGAGCCAGGGTAACGGCAGCAAGGATGATGAACTGGAAAAAAATATGAGAAAATTTATGTAAGATTTTTTAAGAGGATTCTTTTACAAGATTCAATATTTTTTTCTAATATGAATTAATGCGATCAAAACTTTGGAGATTACTGGAAACTAGAGCAATATATTAGAGCATATTTTGAGAAAATATATAAAACTATTTTTATAATATTTTAAGATGATAGATATTTCTTTAAAGTTAATTCAAGAAGCTCATCAAAGCTTACCAATTTCATTTTTATTTGTTTTTATTCTATTGTTAGAATGAACTTGCTACCCAGAAGCTGTGGATGCAACTGATAACCTTACCGTATCAGTACAGTATATATAGTTGGGTGTAGGTCGATCTACTTCATCTCAAGTCGTGGCCGATGTTTCATAATCACGATATTATGTTATGCTCGAGGATGGACGAGTCTAATTGACGTGGATGGGTTTATGCGAAGCGTCTCGTTAGGTCAACGACGTTGTGTTTTCGATTTCATTCGGTATCTAGATTTGTTTTGATACCAAATGAAATTCAAAGCGCGACGGTATTCTTGTGTTTGAAAAATAGCTTTTTGTGAAACATGCTTGTAAATTTGAGCGTTATTTTGACAACCTTCTTCGAGATTAATCAAAATTGCTGTATTGGCCAAATACATGCAAGCAGCGGCCGGCAAAAGTTGTATGAAAATCCAAATCTGTCGTGTTTAGCGGCCAAATAAATTACATAGTAAACTCATATCTGTCGTGTAATTTAAATATGGAATGATCTTTTACTTCGAAACATGGCAACCAAGAAGGTAACTCAACAAAGGTTTTATTTAAATTTCGAACTGACTTGCAAATAGAAAGCAGTATATTGAAAAAAAAAAAAACATATGAACACTTTAACGCAGAAAAAAAATTTGTTTTATTTCGTTATTTATTTCGTTGTTCCATTGATTTTAAAAAGTAATTTTGGTTGACAAAATGAGTTACTTACTTTGTCACAGTTAGTATCGACTACTTAGTTTTAATCTCCGCGCATTATTTGAGAAAAGTACTATACAAGCCTTGGTTACAACTAGGCATTGATGGTCTAACGTATGTGTGCCTCGGCTTCGCCTCTGCCCACATTTACACGTTCGTCCATCAATGCCTCTTTTGCTGGCCGCTGCAGTAATGTACTATTTATTATCAAAGATGAGATCTTGGAGAAAAATATTGGCTAAGAACGTTTTCTCATCTTAACTTTTCATTCATGTGTTTTTCTTTCTCAATTTGGTAGAAATCAAAACACATCTTGGTTCCCTCCCACATAGCACGCTTGACATACAAATCCTATTTGAATGGTTGTATTACCGTACATACGGACACTTAGTCTCGATCGCGCATCAATTTTTGACCTTGCACACTTACAAATTCCAATGCGAGCTTCTCTTGTAGGTTGTCCACGCTTTCAGCCTGTATCGGCGTTTAGATTGACAATTGTGGTTAAAAGTTTAGAAGTAAAAAATTTTTTTCATTAAATTATTGCATAACCTTTTGAGGAATAGAGGCATGGTGTATGAATACTTTAAAAGCTTCTGATTTTTTTTTTCAATAATCTTACGATATCGTTTTAATTTTCATCATTTATTTTATTTTATTCGACTTTCTTCACTCTCTACTCTTATCAATAATTATTTTTATTGAACTTTGAAAACCCTTCTATTTATTTTTATGCACAACACTTTTCATTCATTTCTTTTGTTTGATTCCGATAGAACCAAATCTATTTTTTTTTTCATTAACTCTGTCAATTCTGGAAATTTCTAGCATTGTATAAGCTACATTTGAATTTATGACATCAGCCAATTATTCTGCCTATGTTGTCTTTTGTGACAAGATTTACTATATATTTGAATAAATTTATTAGGTACTGAACTTGAATTTGTGCAACGTATTATTAAAGAATGTGGTGATAAAGACACTTCAATTATATTATTTTTGTAATCAAAGGCAAAACTAATTGGTATTTCTATGGGGCAAGTTCAAATAGAAATAATTTGAATAAATTTATTCTAAAATAACGTCTACGTAGTTACTTATATTACGTCGTAATTACATAACAATATATATAATGTTAATTGTTTAATCGACTGTTTATTATTTAATAATCAAATTACATAATCATAATCAATATTTTACACCTCAATGTTATTAGTAAAATTATCATGGTCACTATTAATTTGTTTAACACCAAGTTCAATGAGTGAACAAGAATGCACACTCGAATATTATATTCGAAAAAACTGACAGAATTAAGTGAATCTTATGTCTATCACATAGCTTAGTTTTCCTTTAAGGATAAGTGTAAATAAAACAAGAAGATTGAAATAAAAGTCAAAAAACGTGTTCATTAAAAAAAAAACCATATTATCAAAAATGCTTTGTTTATTCTAATATTAGTAAATTATTGTTCCTAATACTCGTATATCAAAAAGAATATTACAAATAACAGTCACCTACGTATTCTTACACCGTACTTGTACGACTCAATGTATAAATAACTTTCGAATAAGTTAGGCAGCTTACGCATGGGCACCCTACACCGATATGACCTTCCAATATGGATCGGCTTCCGATGATCACAGCGATAGTGGTCTAAATCGTGATTAATTAACGTTTGCCAAATATTATCCAGTAAATAATAAACTAATATCGTTTCAAAGCAATATTTAAATAATAAATACACGATACAAGTGAACCCGTACAAAGTAATTGGCTTTTACGAAATATTTAGATTTTTAGATCAAGTTGTTCTTAAAGGTTAATTTAGTTCAACTTTTGTGTAGAATTCAATTAAATTCATTAGTGAAGTTGTTTTAGAGATACGATCTTGTAAGGAGTAAATTCTTCGTCATTATTTTTGTAATTGCCAGCCGCAAGCGCATCTGTCAAAAGCCAATCTTCAAGTTTTAATTATAGGTTTTGTAATGTAGGTTCCTGTTCGACTACTTTTTGCTCTATGCTGCAATAATGTTGATAAAGTGGTGGAATTGTAATTTTAGCAGGTTTTTGGCTATTACATTATGTATATTATTAAAAACTTTTTTAGGGTTCCGTACCCCAAGGGTAAAAACCGTTTGTTCCCACTAGTTCTACTGAACAGTTCTATCGTAGAACTGTTAATTAGAACTAGTGGGAACAAACGGTAAAAACGGGACCCTATTACAAAGACTTCGCGATCCGTCTGTCTGTGTGTCTGTCCGTCTGTCACCAGGCTGTATCTCATGAACCGTGATAGTTAGACAGTTGAAATTTTCACAGATGATGTATTTCTGTCGCCGCAATAACAAGAAATACTAAAAACAGTATAAAATAAATATTTAAGGGTGGCTCCCATACAACAAACGTGATATGTTTGCCGTTTTTGCTCAATATTAATAACGGCAACAGGTAGACGCTTAAAATATTCACAAAATGTTTAGTTGTATATTCACTTCAAAAAATAATAATTATTAATTTAAAATAAAATAAATTAAGGTGGACTCCCATACAGTGTTTTACGATAGTGGTACGGAACCCTTCGTGTGCGAGTCCGACTCGCACTTGGCCGGTTTTTGTAATTTCAGTTAGTACCTAGTTTTCATCCAATCCCCCTTTAAAACTGTCTGCGTTAAAGGGAAACGGATAAATGTTTTAGAGGCGAATGGGAGCCTTCATAAAAACTGAACATGTAAACTTGTACAGTGTGCCAATTATGTCATGCATACCTTTTGCTTACCACGTTCAGCGACCAATTTAGGTTATTCATTCGCCTCGGCATGATCTGTTCAAATTAGAATATTCATTGCTCGTGTCGAAATGAAGGTGAAGTCATATCTCTAAGAAAGCATCAATAAATTCTTAACTGTACGTTACTAACTTAAACGAATTAATTATAAATCCCTTATTATGAACCAAGAACGGAGCATTATCAACGCAAATCTAACGACGGTGACCTCAATAGAAACTTTACTGTATCCGTTTTCAGAGATCACGGTCGCGGGTGCCGTTCCCGCATCAGTCTGTTTACCCTATGAACGTTGTTTATGCCTTTAATTTGTGAGTAAATAATGACATTCAGAATACAAAGGATTCATAAATATGCGTCTAGCTTATTAAATAGACCGATGGTCATGACTGTAGATTTAAAACTAGATAAGCTTTACATTGTGTAGGCCAGGGGTCATCATTTACTTTCATTTCGGGTCCCTGTACATCGTCACATGTATTTACTTTGTTAAAATTAAAATACGTATATGTAAATATAGATACAATTTCAAAGACGATTTTGATCTTCTTTGCTATTGTATCTATATTCAGGGAGGAGCTCGTTGCTAAATAATAACAGGCGGTCCCTGTACATCGTCACATGTATTTACTTTGTTAAAATTAAAATACGTATATGTAAATATAGATACAATTTCAAAGACGATTTTGATCTTCTTTGCTATTGTATCTATATTCAGGGAGGAGCTCGTTGCTAAATAATAACAGCCGCACGGGTCGATCTTCAAGGTCAAGCAACGCTTGACGAGGTCGGACCGAGGATGGGTGGCCATTTCAACATACCAAGTTTCCTCCGTGCCTCGGAAAGCACGTTAAGCCGTTGGTTCCGGCTGTCATTTGAAGATCTTTCACAGTCGTTACGGGTAGTCAGAAGCCTGAGATCTGACACCAATCTTGCCAAGGGGTATCGTTTTACCCAGTTACTGGGTTGTGGAGATCTGATAGGCAGTCGCTCTATGTAAAACACTGGTACTGATGACTACTAAAAGACTGGTGTCAGATCTCAAGCTTCTGGCTACCCGTTATTACTGTCAAAGATCTTCAAATGACATTCGGGAACAACGGTTTAACGTGCTTTCCGAGGCATGGAGGAAATTCGGTATGTTGAAAAGTTCACCCATCCACGGACCGACCTCGTCAAGCGTTGCTTAGCCTTAATGATCGACCCGTGCTCGTCATCGTGATCGTCAAAATGTAGGGGATTGACCACGTGACATTTTAATAGCGCTTGATATTCCCATACATCTTTGACATTTTTCCAATCGTTATCGAGACGCGTTCATTGATAAATGAAACTCGCCCAGAGCTTCTGGATTATCTGATTTTCAAAAGTTAAAAATAAATAATACTAGCTTCTGCAAAGAGCTTCGCCCGCGTGAAAATCAAAAATTATCCCGAGGGAACATATTCCCGGGATAAAAAGTATCCTATGTGACTAGACATGAGATATTCCTGACTAGAACCTACCTCTGTGCCAAATTTCATCCAGATCCATCCAGCCGTTTGAGCGTGAAGAAGAAACAAACATACGAACGCACACACACGCTCACAAACTTTCGCCTTTATCTATATATATATATAAAAATTAATCCCTATTTGCCTTGGTCACGGTATCACGCGTGAACGGCTAGACCGATTTCGCTTATTCTTTTTTTGTTGTATTTGTTATAGTAAGGAGGTTCTTATGAAAAAAAAAATTAAGAAAAAAACAATGGTACCTTACCTACATAGGTAGGATAAATGGGTAGGGTAGGGTTGGTAGGTTGGGTAAGGTAGGTATGGTAGGGTAGGGTAGATATGGTAGGGTAGGGTAGGTAGAGTAGAATAGGGTAGGTAGGGTAGGAAAGGGTAGGGTAGGTAGGATAGGGTAGGGTTTAGTAGGTAGGGTAGGGTAGATAGGGTAAGGTAGGTACGGTATGGTAGGGTAGGATAGATAGGGTAGGATAGGTAGGGTAGGGTGGGTAGGGTGGGTAGGGTAGGTAGGGTAGTGTAGGGTAGTGTAGGGTAGGGTAGGTAGAGTAGGGCAAGTAGGGTAGATGAATGTTTGGTGTCTTTATGGCAAAACAATGTTTGCCGGGTCAGCTAGTAATAATATAATAGTAGTTTATGCAATGGCCATATAATACCTAATTATATGCAGTTGCATACACTACTTTATCTTCACTCACACAGTTGAAATAAAACAAAAGTGGAAAGGGAAAAATATTTGGTATGGCGGGCAATTTAGATTCTCATTACGCAGCGCGCGCATCCACAGACAATGAAACTTCTTTACTACAGCCCATACGCGCCAGAAAATTAAAAAGTAAAAGTGTGTTATAAAAATTAAAAAGTTTTTTTATGATGCAGTTGAAAATGTTGAACTGTAATGGTTTTTTTTTTTTAATTTTACCTATCCACGAATATAAAGTACGTGTTTATACAATATTTTTTGAATTCGTATTTGGAACATTACGTTGTGAGTGTAGATAAAATAAAATATATATGTAGTCTGATGATGGCTTGATCATGACCACGGCACTATAAAGTACCATTCTGTAATTTAAAATCAAACGCTTATTGAAGAGTGATGGCTTCCTAACAATTGCGCAGATTAATCGAGGAGGTTCAACAAGCCACGGATGACCCAAGGATGGTTGACCCCTAGTTTGGAGATGAATGGAATGCAATAGCATTGAAATTAAAACAAAAACCCTCCGGGTAACCGCGACATTGACATTTAACCTAGACTAGCTTTTCCTGCGGCTTCACTCCCGCGGCCGTTCTAAACATTTGCTTAATATGAAACTCAGCGGTAACGTAATTTTCAATCAGTATAAGAATTTTCGATATCGGATCAACAGTTACAGAGCAAACTTTTTACAAACAAAAGAAAACAACAAACAAAAACCGGCCAAGTGCGATTCGGACTCGTGTACGAAGGGTTCCGTACCCAGGGTGGCGTCAACTATGTATGTACGGGGACACCCTTTAATTTTCAACGTTTTTTATATTTTTGAAATTTTTTCTTCATTTGACTTTTTGCCAAATTTCGTGATTCTATGTCAACGGGAACTACCATATAGGCTGTACTTTCGGTTGACCTAGAATTAAAAATTTTGTTTAAACGCAAGGTCTTACAGCACAAGTAAAGGGAAAATTCTGAAAAATAAAAAATGTTGAAAACTAAGGTAAATTTTGGTACTTACAAGTTTTCGCGAAAATCTAAACTTGCACATATCCTTTTATCGTGTTGACTCAGGATCTTGATTTTTGTACACCTAATAGTGACTGCAGACTTCAGCATCTGGTATAAATTTCATTTTGCTAGGTCCACCCGTTTCTGAGAAAATCGGTGGTGACGCATGGACAGACAAACGGACAAGAGAGTAATCTTATAAGTTCCTTTTTTACCTTTTGAGGTACGGAACCCTAAAAACATTTTTTTTTTTTACAGGCTTTTATTCAGGTTCACCTGTTCCGCTGTACGTATATTTAATCAAATGTATCAATGTAACTACGTAGAAATTGGAACCTAGTACATCTGAGGTTGTACTGGTATTTCCTAGGTTCTATCGTACTTCGTATTTTTACAGTAACATTATGCAATGCAAGAGATATTGTCCCCTAATAGGAGATTCCCAATATAGTACCTATATTTTGTTTTTTATTAAGTCGTCCAATGGCTTCTCCCAATCTGAGTAAAGCGGGAGGGCTTGACATACTTTTACTGACTTAAATTAAATTTAAGTATAATACCCGGCACGTAAGTTGGCAAGAGTCGTTAGATGCGCAGAAGCCGTTTTTACCCGACTGCCGAAGGAGGGTAATGTGTTTATCAGTCTATGTATGTATGTATGTTTGTTCCTATGTGGCGTTCCAGAGACCTAACGCGTTGGCCGATTTTGATGATTCACATGTCAATCGATTTAGATTCGTCTTAACCTTGCGAGTGTCATAGGCTACATTAAAATTGGAAAACAGAAAAATGGCGGCTATTGGGCGCCATATTGTGGGGGGCCAATTTTCTTTTTCAGTCTATTTCTTCCAAGCCCATCGTGTGGGGTATCAAAATAAAGGACTTCAAGAGGTGATTTAAAAATATATAACACCTATACATTTAAATGTACCTAATTCGAAAAAATTGTAACTAAAAAGTTATAAATAAAAAAGTACCAAAGTGACCAAAACCAGATGTATCCTCTGACTGCACAGCATGACTTTCTTCTTGTTTACGTCTTTTTAGTTCGCTTTTTAAGCAGTCAGGTATTTTGATTTTTTGAATTTACTTTTTTATTTAGGTATCTTTGATAGTGAAGCGGGGCGCGGGGAATGTTTAGGAACGTTCCGAGCCCGCGATTTTTTGGTCATTTGACACAAGGATCGACTGACCAATCGTGTCGCGTCCACGTTACAGTTTGCTCTATACGGTGGTTGGTGAGTTCGCGGAATATGCGCGAACTTACCCCCACTACGCCAAAATCTTGCCAACTTACGTGCCGGGCACTATATCCTCCGTAGTATCCTTCAGTTGCTTGAGACAGGGCCGCGGTAACTCTCAGTATAGTATTACCAACATTTTAGATTATGAAATATACGAACTATTAAATCCAGATTGCCAGTTATGACAACCCTGGATCCCCGACCCACCCCGGACCCGGGACCCTGGAGTCCCGGTCCTTTGAAAGGCGTGCGAGGGGCCGAAGCCAACTCGCAGAGGCCTTGGTAGGCATGTGACACCAACCGATGATTATCCCTGAATGCACTACGCAAGTGCACCCAAGGACAATACCCGACAGGTATAGGACTATTGCAAAATATGGAGAAAAAATTTATTGGACTATGGGATTAACAAGCTTTATTATTATTATGGAAATAATTCTGAATAAATCAATTAGATATTGAACTTGAATTCGTGCAATGTTTAGCCATAATAATTTAATAGGCCTGTTAAAGGTTTTATTGATATTAAATAATTATTATGATAATTTAAGTATGCGATGATAAAGACACTTCAGTTGTATTATTTTTGTATTAAAGGGCAAAATAAATTGTTATATTTATAGGCCAAGTTCAAATAGAAATAGTGGCATGAATTAACTACAAGCAACTGAAATTTAATAATAATAAAAATTTATAATTTTTAATTTAATTTATTTCCTGCACCGAATAAGATAAAAAATTGCATACACGTTTTGTTTGGATGACAATGTATGGTTAGCTAAGTGACGTTATTCTAAATCCAATATGGCGGACAGCCCAATATGGCGGACTAGTTATTTTTTGTGCACAGCTATTATATGGGTATCAAATGAGAGGATTTGTTGAGAAGAATACTAACAAAGCTTATTTTAAAAATTAATATTTTTTAAAGTAACTTCTACGTTGTTACGTATGTATGTGTGTACGTAATCAAAGGTTACAAGTTAAATTTAACCCACTTGTCGGTGTTCGATTGAGCTGATATTTTGCACACTCGTTTGATTGTCATGAAAGTTTTCAGAACGATATATTTATTGTAAAAGCTTTGGCAAAAAATAAAATAACATACACAATTGATACAAGCTTATTATTATATTATATATTGGATACTAGCTGTTCCCTGCGGCTTTGCTTCCGTGGACCACCCCACAGGGCCCGTTTTCGTGATAAGAAAATAGCCTATGCCACTCAGGAATAATGTAGCTTTCTATTGGTAAAATATTTTTTTTAAATCGGTCCAGTAGTTTCGGAGCCTATTCGGTACAAACAAAAAATATTTCTTTATTATAATATTATTATTAGTATAGACTAGCTGTTCCCCTGCGGGTTCGCTCCCGTGAACGTGTGGGTTGCCACAAGACCCGTTTTCGGGATTAAAAAAGGCCTATGTCACTCTGGAATAATTTAGCTTTGTATTGGTGAGAGATTTTTTAAATCGATCCAGTAGTTTCGGAGCCTATTCGGTACAAACAAACAAAAAAATCTTTCCTCTTTATAATGTTGGTATAACTTACATAATTTTTTAACTATGTAGCAAAGTATAGTTACTCTTATCTCAAACACACCTTGTGACCTAGATCCAAAATATCTATTTAAACCATTTCAATCTCAACCAAATGCAGAAGCCAGCTGAGTCACTGCGATCCCCCACAGGTAAACGTGATAGGTCTATCATTGCAGCATGGGCGCTTGAGTGACGGATGGGTAACCGCCCAGGGGGCAACATTTCTTAATGGATGCTTATGACTTCATCTCGCGAGATAAATAGACATCACACTGAGGTGAAACGTGTCAGTTGTAAAACTTTTTTAATATGATCTTCTTAATATTACGTTTATTTATTTCATCGAGCATAAAAAAAGAGAAATATATCGTTGCTCTTGTTGCAAGCGCGACTTTCTGTGTTTTAAGATGAGCAATTTGGTTGAAGAATGTAGGCTTCTGGGTTCGATTACATTCGGCCGGAAATTCTCAGTAGCGACCCTGAATCGGGAACTGTAAAAGAAGAATGACAAGCGGCTAAACCTCCATATCATAGAACTTATTTAACGTAACTAGCAATAAATGGGTGTAAAAATTATGTCGCCTGTCCTATCGCAAAAAAAAAGTTAATAAAAAAATTCAAATAACCCGACCGCTTAAAAAGCGAACTAAAAAGATGTAAACAAGAAGAAAATCATGCTGTGCAGTCGGTGGATACATGTTCGCGAGCTGGCTGATCAAAACCAGATGTATCCTCCGACTGCTGACTTTTAAAAATCCCCATAATATGGCGCTCAAAATCCGCCATTTTTCTATTTTCCAATTTTAATGTAGCCAGTGACACTCGCAGGGTTAAGACGAATCGATTGACGTAAGAACCATCAAAATCGGCCAACGCGTTTGGTCTCTAGAACGCCACATAGGAACAAACATACATACATACATAGTCTGATAAACACATTACCCTCCTTCGGCAGTCGGGTAAAAAATACGGGACTAATGTTTTGTTTATTTTTTTTTGAATAATAATAATAAATTGTTTCATTTAGGACAACATAGGAATCATTTTTGTTAGTACACACCTTAGATACTACAACTTAGACACTAGGATTAGTAACAACTTTAAGAATATCAGACAACTTAGTGAGTCATGTACTTACGAGGCATTTCATGCGGATAATTATTCCGCATGAGATGCCTCAGCACAGGAGCTCTCGGGTACTCAGCCACGACTTTCAAGATGCTATTGCCACTCCCCGAATTCTCCACACAAGCGATGCCACCTTTTTTCTGATGATAGAATGGAAACTATCTATAGGCGATTGGACAAACATCGCCGAGGTATTACAGAAACGAGGGTGTTTCATATCATCCTGAAATATATATCGGATATAGCGTCCCCCACAAACAGCTGAACCATATACTTCCCGTGTACAGGCCTTGACAGTACGCTTTAAACAAGGTTATTTTGATCTGATCGGTACAACGAAAAAATCTGCGTGCCAACATGTTCCCGCGGACCACCAACGCCCTGCGCTCTCTCTCCACGTCATCATCGTCCTTAAGGTCGTCGACAAGTATATGGCCCAGATATTTAAACTTGGTCACCAGCTTTATATGAGCACCGTTTGAAGGGATGGTGTTGAACCAGTAGGTGGCCCTCAAGACCATAAACTCGGTTTTTTAACCGACTTAGCAAAAAGGGTTCTATGTTCGACTTCATGTATGTTTTTTTTATGTATGTTCACCGATATCTCCATCATTTGGGGACCAATTTTGAAAATTCTTCTTTTGTTTGAAAGAACATGTTCCCAAATTGGTCCCATTTTATTTTGGTGAAGATCTGATGAAGGACTTCGAAGATATACAACAGAACTCTTCAATAAATAACGGCAAAGCTCTCGGGATTGCTGCAATCGCATGTATGTTTATTGTTTATACCATTTCATAACACGCTAGTACGCTCTTAAGGGGTACGCAGATCTCTAATTTCATCGGTTATGTTCAAGTTTCATGATATTCGGGCAATCTATGCCGGCGTTATAGGTACTTTACTAAACAACTTGCCTATTAGGTAGGTACAACTAAAAAGTGAAAAATAAAAAAAACTTTTTTGCAATAAGATACTAACGACTTCCAAATAAAAACCATAAGAGAAAAATAACATTATTTTTGGAAGTCGGTGTCCACAACGCAAAAAATTGGTACTGAAAGACACCGACTTCCAAAAATAAAGTTATTTTTCACTTTGTAGCTTTTTATTTGAAGTCGGTAGTATTTTTTTGCAAAAGAGTTTTTCTTGATTATAGATAAGACCATGCAGATGCAGCGTATTTTTCACTAATCTTCATGGTATCTTATATTTAAACATACTAGTTCCATTTCAGCATAATTGACGGATGGAGCCGCCCAAAGGCAACATTTCTTAATGGTTGCTGATGATTTCATCTCGCTTGATAAATAGACATCACAAAGAGATGAAACGTGTCAGTTGTAGAACGTTTGTGAGATGTATTTGAAATATCCTTTTTCTTTTTATTTCATTTCTGCATCGTTGATCCAGTGGTTGCAAATATGACCTTGCATGGCTTACTTCGTGACTTAGCGAGAGCGAATGAGTGAAAGAGCAAGGGATTTGTGTCAAAGAACGTTTGGAACTTCTCGGTAGCAGCCCTGAATCTGATCCAAATGTGTGTCAAGCAGTAAATGGTGGAATATTTTGTTTTGTTATAGACAGCCACATTCAGAAGTCTAAAAAGAGCTTAACTAAGTATCGTATTCATATGATTTTTTGAGAACAGTATAGCATTATGTTATACTAGCGGACGCCTCGCGGTTTCACCCGCGCAGTTCCCGTTCCCGTGGGTATACAGGAATAAAAAAACCGGCCAAGTGCGAGTCGGACTCGCGCACGAAGGGTTCCGTACCATTATCGCAAAAAACGGCAAAAGAATCACGTTTGTTGTATGGAAGCCCTACTTAAATATTTATGTTATTCAGTTTTTAGTATTTGTTGTTATAGCGGCAACAGAAATACATCATCTCTGAAAATTTCAACTGTGTAGCTATCACGGTTATTGAGATACAGCCTGGTGACAGACAGACAGACAAACAGACGGACCGCGAAGTCTCAGTAATAGGGTCCCGTTTTTACCCTTTGGGTACGGAACCCTAAAAATAGCTTTTGTCACCCGGGGACATTATAGCTTCCCAACGGTGAAAGAATTTTTGGAATAGGTCCAGTAGCTTTTAAGTTTATTCGTTACATACAAAAATATAAAAATACAAATCTTTCCTCTTTCTAATATTAGTATAGATTAATAATTAGTATATCACACTAATATTATAAAGGCGAAAGTCTGTGAGTGTGTATGTTTGTTACTTCTTCACGCTCAAACTGCTGGTCGAATCTGGATGAAATTTGGCATAGGGATAGACTATAGTCTGGAATAGCACATAGGATTCTTTTTATCCCGGGAATATGTTCCCTCGGCATAATTTTGGACATTCACGCGGGCGAAGCCGCTGGCAGAAGCTAGTTAATACATAATGGCAGGTTCTTGGTTGTATGAGTGAAGGATGCTTTCCACGCAGGGCAATATTTCCTAATCGCTAGATAAATAGGCATTACTCCGAGATGAAACGTGGCAGATTTAGATCTTTTGTGAGATGCTTTTTGTCTATATTTAATGGTAGTTATAATTTTAATTGTGTTTTATGATTTAGTATTTTAATAACAAGATGGACAGTCATGCTGCAGAACTTTACTTACCTATATTTTTATTTCTTTTTTATTATTTTTTACGCTTCTGCATTATATTCCACTTCACGTCCTGCAACAGTATTTTTTTTCGATTTATTCTGTTCTAATACCAACAACTAATACCACTGATATTTGTTTCAACTCATATTTATTTTCTACTAGCATCTGCGGCTTTGCCCGCGTGAATGTCGAAAATCATCCCGAAGGAACATATTTCCGGAATAAAAAGTATCCTATGTGCTATTCCAGACTATAATCTATCTCTGTGCCAAATTTCATCCAGATCCGTCCAGCCATTTGAGCGTGAAGAAGTAACAAATATACACACTCAAAGACTTTCGCCTTTATAATATTAATATAATAATATAAATATAAATATTATATTTTATATTATATTATATATAAGTGTGATTCTAAACGGATACCACTCTTTAAATAATTAAATTTAATGTGGGAACGAATACTAACAACTTGAATTTGGTACAGTCGGCCAAGCAAAACCTAATCAAATTAAAGGAAAATGCTATTTTGAGCCATGAAACGCCTAACAATTTGCTTTTGTTAAAAAAAAAAAACATTCTTGTTGTAAACAAGATTACAACATTTTTGCACAAAAAGAGTACCGAAAAGATAAAATTAAATTAGATAAAGCCGGACTTCATTGGTTTGTTGATAAAATAAACAGTGTTGCCAATTACTAATTTCGTTCAAAACATAATTGATTCTATTTTCTTTAATTGATTTTTTATGATGTAATTATTTTAATGCCAATATTATTAGTTTTTTTTTCGATTATTATGTTGTACTCGTAGATATTATGATATGGTAATTAAACAAATGAATTTCTATTTGATTTACCATATTAAATTCTGTAGACCATAACAAAAACGCTACTGCACAAATTAACAGATACCACTGTTTTTCAAAATACATTAATCAAGCATTTTTAGTGACTGTACCTTATATCTTTGAACTTGTTTTGGTATTAGTATAAACAATGGTATCTGTTTGGAATAGAAAATAAATATAAGTTGTAACAAATACCAATTGTATTAGTTGTTGGTATTAGAACGAAAGCGAACGAGAAAGCAGTTGTGGCCCAGTGGTATCGATCGCGACTTACATGTTGTAGATAGTGGGCTCGAGCCCAGGCGTGCGCTTTACTTTGTGTAAATTATTTCATCACCACTGCTCTCAAAACGGTGAAGGAAAACATCGTGAGGAAACCGGCATGTCCTAGAACCAAAAATTCGAACACATGTAACACCCACCAACCCGCACTGGGCCCGCGTGGTGGATTACGGCATTCCCTATCACAGAGAGGAGGCCTGTGTCCCAGCAGTGGGAACATTAGTAGGCTGATGATGATGATTAGAACTAAATAAATTTGTTTTTCATTACGACTTAGCAACCTTCCCAGCAGTGGGAACATTAATAGGCTGATGATGTGATGTGTGATGTGAATCTTCTTGATGGCATGACGCAATTCTATTTATACGATACCGACAAGCGATTTCTATTAAGCGAAATTACAAATAAATTCACATGGACGCAATCCGGTGCAATTCGACCCGTCTGCATTTGAAGTTATCTTAGAAAATACTTGTACTATATTTAAAGTAAAGCCCCATAGGTAGCACGACATACACTCCAGATATACTAATCTCAAAACATACTTTCTCTCTTCGACAACGCTTTACCTACGAATCCCTATAAACTATTACACCCCGTACAACCCTAAATAACCTTATTGAATGTATCACGCCACAGACACTAAAAATAAAAAATGAACTCTTTCACAAAAAATAAACGGACCAAAGCAAATCACTAAAAAGAGAAAAAATTACTTTCGTTTCGGAAGTTGGTGTCTCTGGTACTTCTTACTTGCAATTTACGTATGTATGTATGTAAGTTGCAATGTTCGGTTCAAAACCTGCTACTGAATTTTAAAACAGTTATATTTAGAGCTAGCTGTAAGACGCTATACTTTGTACTAGTTTATTTTGATAGTAGTTTTTGATTTAAGTGAAAATAAATGCAGTTATAGTTAAATAAGTATTTGATACATAGCGTTAGTTGTAAATAAATATGAATAAACATGGCTTAGCAATGTAGCTGTTGGCACGTAACTTGGCAAGAGTCGTTAGATGCGTACAAGTCGTATTTTAGGTCTCTTTGGTTACCAAGCGGGACGCGGGGAACGTTTAGCACCGTTCCGAGCGAGCGATTGGTTGGTCAGTTGACACAAGGATCGACTGACCAATCTCGTCGCATATGGTGGTTGGTCAGTTCGCGCACTATGCGCGAATTTTTAGAGGCTCATCGGCGAGGCTCCAGAACCTTGAACATCGTCGCCGAGTTGCCAGCTTATCGGTTTTTTATCGATTACATTTCGGAGAGTGTGCGATGGAATTGCATGATCTAATTCCGCCCAGCCCGTTTCATCATCGGACTACCAGACGTACGGCGATACGCCATAGGTATATGGTGGAAATCCCACCTATACGTACTAAACGTTTTGAGAATACTTTTATTATGCGTACAGCTATGGAGTGGAATTCCCTGCCAGAGTCTGTGTTTCCCGATAGCTACAATCTAGGGGTCTTTAAGTCAAGAGTGAATAGGTTACTTCTAGGCAAGCGTGTTCCATCAGGTGAGATGGTGGTCAAGCGCGAGCCTACATCAAATAAAAAAAATATCCCCACTACGCCAAAACCTTGCCAAGTTACATGCCGGGGACTGTATCCGCAACTATTTAAGATGAAATTTTGCATACACGTTTAGTTTGGATCACAATACATGGCTAGCTAAGTGACGCCACTCTAAATCCAATATGGTGGACGGCCCAAGATGGCGGACTAGTTAATTTGTGTGCACTGCCATGATATGGGTATCAAATGAAAGGGTTTTCTGAGAAGAATACGAAAAAAGCTTGTTTTTAAAAAGGTTTCATAATGATTTTTTTATTTGTTTTGTATTATTTATGTTAGTTTTTCATGCACTAAATAGTAGTTGCTAGTTTTTTTTGTATTTTTATTATTTTACTTATCTTTAAGAATCTCAGGGTGGGTAAAGGCTTCCTTCAAAGTGTCCGTGTATCTTTCTCTATCCCTACTTGTCCTCAGAGCGGGCCGGCTGTTCTTATGATTCTTCCCAGCGTATAAAAGCTCTTACGCAAAATTCACAAACACACACTAAACATACACACACACATACATACTCTCACTCTTTGACAAATCCCATAAACTATTCCTCTCCTTACAACCCTACAAGAATTATTAGGGCTTAATGGGGATGTGAGCGCAAAGCTTAGCGCAGATGTCGCTGGCGGCGCAATGTCTGGTGTCACATAGTTTTTGCTTGGTTTACATCACCTTTTTATTGTTATTGTTTGTGCTTAAACTGGTATATCATTGTTATTGATAATATGTATTGTCCCTGGAAGCTTAAGGAATTGAAATACGAACTAAAAAAATAAAAATTGGTTGCCTGTAAAGTCGGTATACGGGCGAAAGTTTTACGTGACAACAACTTTGAGTGGTAAAATAATTTTAATGTGAATATTCATTCGTATAGTAGGAAGAAGGATTATGTCTGTCTCTCTCGCTCTTAGGCGGGCTAACCATGCCCGAGTGGAAGGGACGCGTGCCTCTCACTCGCTCTCATTGTGAGCGCATAACGTGAGCGGAGCGTAACGCAGTTTCTTGAAGTGTCACCCGGCAAACCAATTTATAAGACGTTGTCACGTCAAAAATAAGGAGAAAGGATAACTGGAAAGAAAACAGATCTTATTGAGAGGCAGACTTTTATATTATAAAATATTTTGCATCGGTGATATTTACTAGATTTGGATATTTTTTATAGCTGTAACGAGTTAATTCTTACTTTAATGTATTGGTATTCTTTACGTTTTAAGTTAGAAGTTTTATTTAATTTGCGTCAATCAAAGCTTCTGAAGGCCAAACAAATGATATTGCTGCTGTAGAACTTTATCAATACGTTAATAGCACCACTATATCGCCGAAGATTACCAAGCAATATAATCAGAGTTACTTAACATAACCCATAAATATGTATAGCCTTTTCCCAGTATTTTTAGCGTTGTATCTTTGGGCATTATATGAATACTTATAGGGTTGGTACATCCTGGTACATTACACTGAGGCATATTTCGAGAAAATTAAAATTTAATGATAGTTTACAAAATGTATGGATTTGACAGCTTTCAATAGCCATAGCGACGATGCGCCACCTATCGTGAAAAAATAGCAGTTCACATCTCCATTGAATGTATCACGCCACTCACACACACACACGATTAACACTATTAAAAGCTTCACAATAGCATGTTCAGAGCATAAAGCACCGGTTCATGTTCATATATTATTATCATCATTTGGAGAACAACGTGTCATATGTACGGGTTAGATTGTTAGTATGACGGTACACGATCCAACAAAATGACTTGTGTTGATTTTGAGGGTACTGTTTTGTGATTATTATCGCAAATATTTTCAATACTAGCTTCTGCCAGCGTGGCTTCGCCCGCGTGAATGTCGATAATTATCCCAAGGAAACATTTTCCCGGGATAAAAAAGTATCCTATGTTAGCACATTCCAGACTATAATCTATCTCTGTGTGAAATTGCATTCAGATCCGTACTGTAGTTATTGCGTGAAAGAGTAACAAACATACAAACACACACACTCACAAACTTTCGCCTTTATAAATATTAGTATAATTTACACGAAAATGTTCAAATGTTGTAAATTAAACAAAATATGAATTAAACATCTGCGAAATTGTTAAACACCGTCGAGATTTTAATAAATAGGGCCCTTAGGGCCCAAACACAAAACTGCGAAAACAGCTAACCAGTAACAACTTGTTGCTTGCTTGGTGCCAGTAGATTTTTACGATGCGACGTCGCACCGCAGTTTTGTGTTATGGCCCTTAGTTAGAAGCTCTTTTCAAGCCAAACATCGTTAATAATCGTTATAAAAAAATTGCTGATTGTTTAAAAAATCAATAGTAAAAATTTGGTTTGCAAATATATCGATGAAATAATGAACAACACCACAAAATAGTATTTTCAACAGTTTATGAGTAGAACTTCATTTTGCAAGAAGGTATGCACTAGTAGTTATGCTTCTTAGTACATATGTGTTTTAAATTTACGCTTAAAACGCATTTCTAATTATAATCAAACGATACTACCGTTGTCAATCTAAACTCAAGAACTTCAAGACTTCATCCCACCGACCCCCTTCTACCATCGGACATCTAGACGCACTGCAAGTAACCATACTTACCTGGTTGCGATTCCACCAATTCGCACCAAGCGCTTCCAAACATACTTCATAATGCGCACAGCGAATGAGTGAAGCTCACTACCTGCGTCTGTGTTTCCGAACGCATTCAACCCGATTCTCTTCAAAGTTAGAGTGAACAGGCTTCTTCTGGGTAAGCTCACTCCATCGTCGACTCTGTGTCTTCACCTCTGACATAGACTAGAGTCAATTGCAAACCCATCTCAAATATAAAAAATCGGCCAAGTGCGAGTCGGACTCACGCACGAAGGGTTCCGTACCATTACAGCAAAAAAACGGCAAAAATATTACGTTTGTTGTATGGGAGCCCCACTTAAATATTTCCCGTTTTTACCCTTTGGGTACGGAACCCTAAAAATAAACAATCAAAATAATAATCACTTAATTCTTTGACACGCCCAGTATTAACAACTTAAGTGGCCTTATACTGCTCTTCCTACACAAGTCTTAAAATGTAACGACTATCCGTATGAAATTGAAAATTTATTGCAAATTGGCCATGTCAAGGTTAATGGTATATTTTCTTACATAGATTAGTTTTACTGCCTTGTTGGTGTTGTGGTCGCAAACGCTACTGCTGAGCATGAGGTTCTGGGTTCGATTCCCAGGCCGGGGAGTGTTACTGGGTTTTTGGATCTGAATTTTCTCAGTCCAGTAAGTCAGTGCATTTTTTTTCTTTTAATGTTGAGAAATGCTCATGCATACTGCGCTTCCACGGGGGGATAGTGCAGTTATGTGGGACTCTAACACAGTAAAACTCCGCGGTGTCCTCCTGTGCCGATTATGGCAGAAACACGGGCACGCGTTAGCACTCGCCGCTGTCCTTCACCGGATTCTCCTCTGGGGAGTACCCCCCATTACCGGCGCACCAGAACACACCGTACACCGTGACCACCCCAGGGACCAAACCAGCATATGGGTGCCAGAGTTAGTCAGTGCCTGGAGTCTGGATTTGTACATGGTTGATGGTATTGAGGGAGTATTATATAATAGAAGCAACTCTGCCCACCCCTTCGGGGATAAAGGTATGATGTTACGATTCGATCGATTATACTTACAGAAATAAAAGTGACACCAGTAACATTTAGGTATAACAATTAAAACACAGTGCGGTGTGCGTCTCAAGGTTGCACCAAATGGGAGTCCAGTTCAGCACGTGTCAGGCAAATATACCTGACGCTGATATTCTGCTGGATCCCTGCAGTGTCATATGGTCGCGAAGCAGACGTGATATATTGGTTTGGTTACAGTGTGCGGTATTGTTAGAGTATTTCAAGTTAGTTTACCGTTACTTAAATTTATTACAATAATAAAAAATTGCAGTAGAAAACGTTCTAGTTCTTATACTTCATATAAAATATAGCTTGATCTCTGCGACAGCTGTCAGTATCAATACAGTAACAATAGTGCTTGACAGGCTAACAATAAATTATACGTCAGTTTGACATATGTCGCAGAGATCAAGCTATTTTTTATGAAGTATAGGTGTGTTGATTGTGTTTTAAAAAAAAATATATATATACGGTCGAATTAAGAAACCTCCTCCTTTTTGGGAAGTCGGTTAATATATTCATTTTAATTACTTGATTAGTTATTTATAATGTATAAAATAAAAAATCTGTTATGTACTTATGTTTTGCATGACATGAAAAATAACATTCAAAGTTTACTCAAAATTTATAAACGGGCAAGCTTTTGTAAGATACTGTTATTAACAAAATTACTTACACAGGCGTTTTACTGTAATCACACATGTTTTAAGCTATTGCATAGCTTCTATCGCGGGCCTTGAGCGCGGGGACTGAATCCAGAAATTCCGTAACGAAAAAAACCTCACGCTCCCCACTCCGACGGGCAAGGAGGTGTGGCTTGAAGGCCGTGCATCGTCTAACGTCGTTTCAGTTCGGCAGTCTTCGACACGGCGTTGTGTGCGATAAGACGTATTGTACGACTCTACGAAACTAAATATAAATATATATGTATAATCATAATCTCCTGACAAGTCTCGCCGGAAGATTGCATCAATGGGTGAGCTTCAGTCATTAATCGCGCTATTTCCCACTGCAGCCAGTGCTGGTTCATCCAACGAACCTGGGCCTGCTGCCGCTGCCACTTTGCCTAAAACCGCTACGCCTAGAGCGAAGATTATGAGGAAGACCCGTCGCTGAGTCTACGATTTCATTTGTTTGATCCCCGTACATATTTTAATTCGGCCACTTAGTAATGACGTAACAAGTCATGTCGGTACACTTTTGGACTTGTTTTTTCTTCTATTATTCTAACCTTACAATCTTTGCTGTAACATCTATTTTATTTACTTTTTACTCTGAATGTCTGCCGGTAGTTGTTTTATTTTTATTTGTTTACCTTTATATTTTACTTGACAGTTGACAATCTTGACATGATGACATTTGACATCTGTCAATTTCATAATTCCTGTTTTACGTTTCGTTACACTGTGCGTTTATTTTAGTTTGTTGTGATGACTGATATTCTCGATTGCTTTTTTTATCTTTAATATTTTGTAAATCTCTTCCAACAACAGCGTGCAGGTGGTTTTATTAGTTGAGTTTCACATTTTCAACAATGGCAGTTAGAGACCGAGCTAAAAGGAGGTTAAAGCGCCGTTCTTCCGAGCACAACCTGAGTTCGTGTAGAGAGATGCGTAATCGCTGTAGTCGTATGTGTAGAGATGCAAAGAGACGCTACTTCCATAATTCTCTTGACAACCGGAACTCCTCTGAAGTCTGGAAGTTTTTGAAAACTGTCGGCATTGGTAAGTCTCCTGCCGCTTCTAGCAAAGGCATTGACGTGTGTGCTCTAAACAAACATTTTTCACTTTCACCCGTGACGTTGGATCCACACGTCAAATTATCGACATTAAATAAACTTTCCGTTTTGCCAGTGCCGCGGTGTTCGTCTTTCGATTTCAGTCCTGTGAGTGAAAGTGATGTCAAAAAATCTATTTGTGCTATCTCCTCCTCCGCTGTTGGGAATGACGGGCTTTGCTCAAGAATGATTTCTCCTATCCTCTCCACATTACTGCCCGTTTTGACCCACATTTTTAACTTCTCCTTGTTTTCTTGCATTGTTCCCGATGCTTGGAAGCTAGCCCATATTATTCCACTACCCAAAATCCCTAACCCGGTCACACTGACCGATTTCAGACCCATTTCCATATTTCCTTATCTTTCCAAAGTTCTTGAGCACATTGTCCATCAGCAATTGTCTCTGTTTCTCTCTAATAATGATCTTCTTAGTCCTTTTCAATCTGGTTTCCGGCCCGGTCACAGCACTGTTACAGCTCTTTTAAAGGTTACTGACGATATCCGCCGGGCTATGGACCACAAATCTCTTACATTACTTGTACTTCTCGATTTCAGCAGCGCTTTCAGCTCTGTTGACTTCGATATCCTTCTTGGGATCCTTAAATCTTTCAATTTCTCCTCTTCCACTATTGATTGGTTCAACTCCTATCTTGGAGGCCGCTCGCAGCGGGTACACCTCGACAAGAGTTCTTCGGATTGGTGCTCTCTTACTGCAGGTGTGCCACAGGGTGGCGTTCTCTCTCCTCTTCTCTTTTCTATTTTTATTCACTCTGTCACTAGAGTAATCTCGTGTAACTTCCATCTCTATGCTGACGACTTGCAGCTTTACCATCATTTTCCTATTCAAGATGCAGAAGCCGCAGTGACCGCCATTAACAGTGACCTGGAATTAATTGGGGAGTGGTCACGGTCCTTTGGGCTGCAAATCAACCCTAAGGAGTCTCAGGCCATGGTTATCGGCGGTAGGCATATGCGAAACAGGCTGGATGTTGCGGTGCTGTCTTCTCTCAGTTTGAATGGAGTTCAAATTGAATACGCTAGGACAGCTAAAAACTTGGGGGTGATCATGGACTCTTATTTATCATGGACTGCCCACGTCGCTGAAGTCAGTCGCAAGGTGCACTACACTTTCCACTCGCTGAAGTGCCTCCAGAGCTTTTTGCCCTTGAACACCAAAATTTCCCTTGCCCAAACTCTTATTCAGCCCATCATTGACTACGCCGACGCCTGATATTTGGATGCCACCGAGGAGCTTTTAAATAAACTTGAGCGTTTGCAAAATATATGTATTCGTTTTGTTTTCAATCTCAAAAAGTATGACCATGTTTCAGGCTTTCGCAAAATGCTCAAGTGGCTCCCTATTCGACTTCGCAGGAACTCTCGGATTTTGTGTTTGCTATTTAAAGTCCTTCACAACCCTAAAATGCCTTCTTACCTCCGCGAACGCTTCTCCTACTCCCGTCCTTCCGATGCACTTTGCAGGTCGCATCTTAAGCATCTCCTTGAAATACCTTCCCACACTACCGACTTTTACTCCTACTCCTTTACTGTGCACGCGGTGCGGTTGTGGAACTCGTTACCGCCTGATATTAGGGACTGCCAAACTCTTGCAGTTTTTAAAAAGAGAGTGAAAGAGCATTATCTTTCCATTCCGTCTTAGTTGCATATTAATATGTATTATTATTTAAGTATTCATGATATTAGTTAGTATTTATTATTGTAATATTTAATTTAATAATATGCATGTATATAAGAGTATATATTAATTATCTATACAGTATTCTTCTTTATTGTGAATTGTTTAATATATTTTTCTTTTTATCGTTCTACACACGGTGTCTACATATCTTTTTTGTAACTCTCCTCTCGCAGGTATGCTGGAAGAGATTTCGTTAGAAATAAGCATACCTTTGTACCTATTTTCTGTTCCTTATTCTTGTCTATTTATTATGTGTGTGTACATTAATGGTTAAATAAAATAAATAATATAAATAATAACAATATTATTATTATAAATAATTATTATTAATAATAATAATAATTAATAATAATTATTATTATTATCTCCTTTATTTATTTATCTTTCTTATTATCTACATTTTTAAATATTTTTATAAAATAAATTAAAAAACAAAAACATTTAAAAATATAAAAAATAGAGGCCCACCGGTATCGGGAACAGGGTCCAAGCTACCGGTGGTCAGGGCTCCAGAGAAAGGAACCTCCTAACAATGCGAGCCGTGTCCAGCAGTACTGCTTTCTGGATCAGGCCCTTGACCCAGCCGCCTAACGAGAGCCTCCTTAGGTGTTGGTCGAGGCTCGTGGCTATTAAGCCATTGGCCGACACGACTATCGGTACAATGATCGCTGTGTCCACATCCCACATGTCGACAACCTCGCGAGCCAAGTCAAGATACTTGATTTGCTTATCTTTCTCGGCTTTCACGAGGTTCCCGTCATGCGGTACGGTAATGTCAACAATCATTGTACGCCTCTCGATTCGGTCCACCACCACAATATCAGGCTTATTGGCTACAATAGACCTGTCAGTGATGATGGACCGATCCCAGTACAATGTGATAAAGCCATTTTCGAGAACTGGGTCGGGCACATACCTGTAGTACGGTACCTCCGATGCCACAAGAGTGTATTTCAGAGCGAGTTGCTGATGTATAATCCTGGCTACAAGGTTGTGCCTATGCAAGTACTCTTCGTTAGCTAGCCGAGAACAACCAGAGATAATGTGGCGGATCGATTCACCCGGGCGGTGACATGCCCGACAGATGTCAACCGTGCCATCCTTCACAATAAATCTCCGGTAGTTATTCGTCATGATAACTTCGTCCATAATTGCACAGACAAAACCTTCGGTTTCCCCAAAGAGGTCACCGAAACGCAGCCAGGCTACGGACGCTGACTGATCTACATCGGACCCATGTAGGGCCCGGAAAAAGCGTCCGTGGAGCTCCTTACTCTGCCATACCTCCCTGTGGTCGTTATTATCAAGCACTACAGGCTTGCGCCAGTTCTCATTTGCCAAGGAGAGCGGGGTGAGTCCCTTGTCCACTGCCACTACATCTCGATGCATACCCACGTCGGCGTGTAGAAAATATTCTCTGAGATTGCATATCTCGCGGTTGTGGAGGTTTTTGGCATTTAAAAAGCCTCGGCCTCCACACTTCCGCGGGATATACAATCTCATGACCGACGATCGTGGGTGATGCATTCGATATGCAGTCAGCAATGTTCGGACCCGCCTATCCAGGGCGTCGAGTTCGGTTTGAGTCCATTTGAGTATGCCGAAAGAGTACATCAATACCGGCATGACCCAACCGTTGAAAGCGCGCACCTTGTTTCCGCCCGAAAGAAAGCTATTGAATACTTTCTTCAGGCGGCCAAAGAAGCGTTCCTTCAACGATTGCTTCATGTCAGTAGTGCTGATACCTAACGCTTCCGACATACCCAAATACTTATAGGTTTCGTTTGGAGAGAGGGATCTCAGGTATTATTATTATTATTAATTCCTTTATTCAATACATTTCTTATTATCTAGGTACATTTTTAAATATTTTTATAAAATAAATTAAAAAACAAAAACATTTAAAAATATAAAAAATAGAGGCCCACCGGTATCGGGAACGGGGTCCAAGCTACCGGCGGTCAGGGCTCCAGAGAGAGGAACCTCCTAACAATGCGAGCCGTGTCCAGCAGTACTGCTTTCTGGATCAGGCCCTTGACCCAGCCGCCTAACGAGAGCCTCCTAAGTTGTTGGTCGAGGCTCGTGGCTATTAAGCCATTGGCCGACACGACTATCGGTACAATGATCGCTGTGTCCACATCCCACATGTCGACAACCTCGCGAGCCAAGTCAAGATACTTGATTTGCTTATCTTTCTCGGCTTTCACGAGGTTCCCGTCATGCGGGACGGTACTGTCAACAATCATTGTACGCCTCTCGATTCGGTCCACCACCACAATATCAGGCTTATTGGCTACAATAGTCCTGTCAGTGATGATGGACCGATCCCAGTACAATGTGATAAAGCCATTTTCGAGAACTATAATTGCATAAGTTGATACAAAATGCTATGCAATAGCTTTACCGCGGCAGTCCCCGAGTGCCACACGTCTTTTTTTTTTATAAAATCTTTCTATTAATGGCTAGGCATCTTGAATCGGCATGGCCTGAGAATATTGTGTGTAAAATAAGATAAAAAATCTTTTTAACAAAAAAATACTACCGACTTGCAAATAAGAAAACTAGAAAGTGAAAAATAACTTTATTTTTGGAAGTCGGTGTCTTTGGTATTATAGGTACCAAATTTTTAAGGTATGGACACCGACTTCCAAAAATAAAGTTATTTAGGACCAATTTTGAAGTATACTCTTTCAAACAAAAAAATAATTTTCAAAATCGGTCCACAATTGAATGAGATATCGGTGAAAACACAAAAAAAAAACATGATTTCGAACATAGAACCTCCTCCTTTTTTGGTAAGTCGGTTAAAAAGACGAAATCTCGTGACAATCTTACTATTTGCACTATTATAAACGCAAAAGTTTGTGAGGTTTGATGAAAGGATGGATGTTTAATAATCTTTTACGCGAAAACAACAAAACGTAATTGGATAAGTTTTGCACACAGACAGTTTACAACATGGATTAACACAAAGAATACTTTGTATTCGGGTAGTATGTTCCTTTGGGTTACTCGTAATAAGGTAGTTGACAAAAAATATCTATTTAGTCTATCAGTTGGATAAACTAAAAATATTGGACACGTAATTTTTCTTTTGCCATATAAACTAAAAATTACGACGATACATGGCGTTGAAATATCGTGTGACGTCACGGTGCTATACTTTATACTGACAAAGTGACGTCACAAGCCCCCACTCCTGAACTTTGATGCGTTTTATCTTTGCCATTTTTAATTTATTTGATAAAGCAAAAAATACGGGTCCAATATTATTTGATAATCTCACTCACGGACTAAATAGAATTATAATGTTTCTACGCAGTAAACATTCCTATTTTCTACTGGCAGGGGCTAGTAAATTTATAAACTCAAAGAATGTTGTATCGTGTGTGCAGGCACTAAGCTCATATCTGTGCAATCAACGTCACAGTCGATCGCGTGATCACTGTTATTAGAACGCCTTTGCACAATTACCTTTTAAGTTTTAACGATAGAGTGATGACCCTGTGTATTGGCCTGGTTTTACATTTTTTTTTCAATATTGTCCTCTCTTTGGTGCTTCCATGTTGCTATTACGAGTACAACAACTATACTGTGATTTTTAATTTCGTAGACTAAACTGACAGCTGCCGATGACCTTATTTTTTTTAAATGTTGCAAGTGAAGAGCATAGTGTTGTAGGCTCAATCATAAGTGATTCATCGAATCGATGTTACATGACTCTTTTTTTTACTAATTGGTGTAAATAAATGTTTTATGAATATAAACATAATTTATTTAAATATAATAGTATTCATACACATTTTACATAAACTTTTATTGTGTTAAATATGAAATCAACAATAAAATAAATGCGGTCGATAAAATGAAGTTTGACATAAATGAGTAGAAACTAAATAAGGCCGCTAGTTTCTTAACAATTTTTTTTTGCCGTGATCTAGTTCCATTTTCGATCTACTTCGATTTTCGATTAACTTTAGATCACTCAGGATATTCAGGATACGACACTAATTTTATGTAACGATAAAGTGACAACCCCCGAATGTCAGTTTAGTCTACGAAATTAAAAATCACAGTATAGATTAATACGTAATCCCGATTCCTGAATTAAGAAATTGAAGTTGAGTATGCTGGAAACACGATGTTAGCCTAAAATCAGAATTAAAGTATGGTTTGACACGTTCTTAACTCCCACTCAATTCACCAAAATTATATAGTTTTTTTGGGATAATTACAATATTTCTGTTTTTTAATAGATTTTTTAATATAATATAACTAGAAAGAGGGTGATTACTGATATACCTACTGATAGGAAATTGTGGCAGACGAAGAAATTTTGCTCCACCTCAAATGATTTGGGTTAAGGGAGAAAACTTTGTACAACATCACTAAACAAGCTGTTGAATGAGTTTTATCTACTTTTTTAGAGTTTCGTCGGGTAAAAACGGGACCCTATTACTAAGACTCAACGATCCGTCTGTCTGTCTGTCCGTCTGTCACCAGGCTGTATCTCATGAACCGTGACAGCTAGACATTTGAAATTTTCACAGATGATGTATTTCTGTTGCCGCTATAACAACAAATACTAAAAAGAGAATAACATAAATATTTAAATGGGGCTCCCATACATCAAGCGTGATTTTTTTGCCGTTTTTTGCGATAATGGCACGGATATTGGCCAGTTTTCTTCACATGTTGTCTTTCATAGTACAAGTAGTTTATCTATAAGTTTAATATGATAGCTGCATAAATAGTGTGTTTGTGTGTTCTTGATTCTGCCCATCTTCCAACATGCATCACACCTACCCACCATCTACAAATCTGGTCCAATTAACCTCCAAGCCACCACGACCTACACATAAATCAACTCATCGAAAACCTTCCATAAATACCAATCTAATTACAGACCACTTCATCTCAATCCACAGGCCATATATCTCCCATAAAAGATCATAAATAAAATATTAATCATACGCCACGCCTTGTCGTGGTGGCCCAGTGACTTAGAACTCGCCTCTCGTGCTTTGTGTTTTGTTTTATGTGGGGTTGGGTGACCTAACTCAGTCACCAGCTCATCACATATTCTAGACTACAAACGTATTTACCTGTTTTGTATTAAGCTGTAACTTTTAATGTCTGTTTCGTGAGTAGAAATAAACGATTTAATATTATTAATGTGATTTTTTCAAATTCTTAATATTTTCTTTTTAAGGTTATTTGGACATCCCTTTCCATAAAGGAAAACATCGTGAGGAAACCTCGACTTATCACACTAATATTATTAATGCGAAAGTAAGTATGTGAGTGCGTGTGTGTGTGTGTTTGTTACTTACTTCAGGCTCAAACGGCTGGACGGATCTGGATGAAATTTGGCACAGAGATAGATTATAGTAAGGAATAGCACAGCGACAGGTAAAAGCCCCCCCAAACGTCAAGACAACGGCATCGATCGGGACCCAAGTCCAGGAGGAGCCAAGGGCTAAGCAAGTCCCCCTTCGTGCTCAGAAGCTATCCGTGAGGTCGAGACCAACTCCCTCAGGCGAGCTCTAGAATAGCATAGCCGAAACCTGGCTGAGAACAGCCTAAAAATGGACAGGCTGAAAGATGCGCAACAAGCTAACCGAGACCAGTTGGTCTCGTATGCTAGCGTGGTGGCAAGTCGGCCGTCCAATCAGGCTCCGAAGCAGAACACACTACATTCCATCGTAGTGTCGGCCAGGGATGAGAAAGAAACGGAGGAGTAAATCCTGGACCGACTTAGGAAGGTCGTAAATGCCAAGGAAGGGGATATAGGGGTAGAGAAAGTTAGGAAAAAAAAAGATAGGAGAATAATTGTGATTCTTTTATCCCGGGTCACTAATATTATAAAGGCGAAAGTTTGTGAGTGTGTGTGTGTGTTTGTATGTTTGTCACTTCTTTAGGCTCAAATGGCTGGACGGATCTGGATGAAATTTGGCACAGAGATAGATTGTAGTTTGCACACACAATACTTTTTGTCCCTGGAATATGTTCCCTCGGGATAATTTTTGACATTCACGCGGGTAAGTTGCAAGAAGCTAGTAACTAATATAAGTTTGAAATCGCTAATCTATCTTGAGCAAGCTTGGCGATCAATGCTTGTGCCTTCTCTGTATGAGAAGCGACCTTTGTACAGCAGTGGGCCAGTTACAGGCTGGTATTATTTAGCCATTTGTTCTTCTAGTGGCTTTTCAATTTATAAACACAAAGATTAAGGATGTATCCTGGGTTGAAAAATGATAATTCTATTTAGTCCGTCTTTGAGATTATCAAATAATATTGGACACGTATTTTTTGCTTTATCAAATAAATCAAAATTGACAAAGATAAAGCGCATCAAAGGTCGGGAGTGGGGGCTTGTGACGTCACACGATATTTCAACGCACTGTATAGTCCCCGGAATGTAACTTGGCAAGGTTTTGGCATAGTGGGGGTAAGTTCGCGCATAGTGAGCGAACTGACCAACCACCGTATAGTACGAACGGAACGTGGAAGCAACGTGATTGGTCAGTCGATCCATGTGTTAACTGACTAACCAATCACGCGCTCGGAACGGTGCTAAACGCTCCCGATACCTATATCGTCGTAATTTTTTTGTTTACGTGGTAAATGAAAAAAAATCCAATAGCACAAGCTTTTATTTAACTTGCAATGTATGTATGTATGTAAGTCTGTTCGGGTCAAATCTTGCAATTGAATTTTAAAGCAGTTATCCACCACCGATTAAGATGAAATTATGCACGTTTAGTTTGGATGAGAATGCATGGTTAGCTAAGTGACGTCATTTTAAATCCAATATGGTGGACGGCCCAAGATGGTGGACTAGTTATTTTTTGTTCACTACCGTGATATGGGTATCAAATGAAAGGTTTTTCTGAGAAGAAAACGAAAAAAGACTTGTTTTAATAAAAAATATTTAATGAATAATTTTATTTTTATGTAATCTAACTGACGGACTAAATAGACTTTTTGTATCAACATTCCTATTTATCATTCATCATTTTCCTGCCCTTGTCCCATGTTACTTGGGATCGGCTCAACAAGTTTTCATCTTCCATATCGTCCTGTCTCCCGTCACGCTATCACTGACTCCCTTTTCTTTCATATCACTCCTCACACAGTCCATCCATCTTTTCTTTGGCCGTCCCCTCCCTCTCCATCCATCCACATTTATATCCATAACTCTTTTAGTATCATGCGTTTCATCCCTCCTCATCACATGACCATACCAGTTCAAACGGTTTCCTTTCAACTTTTCTGTCACTGGCGCCACTTTCGAACTTCCTCTAATATACTCATTTCTCACTTTATCCATTCTCGTCACTCCGCACATCCATCTCAACATTCTCATCTCTGCTACATGCAATCTCATTTCGTCCATCTTTTTCACAGCCCAACATTCTGATCCATACAGTACGACAGGTCTAATCACGGACTTGTAAATGTTCCGCTATAACTTGAGGGGCATTCCTATTATTATATTTTTATGCCACGCCTAGCCGTCCGCACTACAGTATAACATCCTCGCACGACTTCACTATTAGACGAGAGAAGTGACGCAACAGTAATGTAACCCGCTTATGTTCGGTTCACACATTATTATGCCTTAATTTACTTTACTACCAATTATTGTGGCTAGTTATCGTTTTTCTAACGTTATTGCGTTTAAGTTTAGTTGTAAATGGGCTGTTTTGGTGTGGGGTTATGGATTTGTAAAGTGGTATATGTTTTTTAGACATAATGTTGTGTGGAAATAAATGTAGCGATAAAGAAACAATTTATAGACTAAAAGATGATACTATTTGGGAATAAAAACTACGATAAAGTCATTATTTATGAACCTTTCATTATACCTATCTAGCGGAACATTGTAGATGTTGTGGTTTTTGGAATATATGTTGAAATATAAGCAGCAATAGAATCGGTAAAATGCATTTTTATCATGCTTGCTATTGCTCGGTAACCTGAAAATAAGTTTGAATGATTCAGAGCAATGACAGCAATATTATAATTACTTGCTTCAATTTTATTATGTGCAAGAGAAGAGAGTTCAATATTTTATATGGATCATTAGTAACAGCTGCAGAACTAATCGCCGTGAAATTCAGTGAACATTACTATGTTTGTTTGAGATACTGCTCAATAGAGTTATTTATTTAATATACACGATAAATATTTGTAATAACAAGTGTACGATTGGCTGTCTTATTGCACAGGGCAATTTCTTACAGCAAGTACAGTAGGTTCTTAACTAGTGCGAAGATCAAGGGTACTTTTCGCACAATTATCACTGCAATAGTTTTCAGCAAGTACCTCAATAATTATTTTTGTTTATAAATACTTAACTTTTGCGTGTAGAACTTAAAGCTTTTCTGAATGTAACTCAGTACCTAATGATTTTATTGTATTCAAATTGTAACGATTATTAACAAATCTTAAATATTTGTTTAAATAGAACAGAAGCTGAACTGTGATTGCAGATTCCAGAAGTCTAAATCTGTATAGACGTAGCTTCGGAGAAGCCGTGGGCATAATTTAAATTTACGTCAAAAATTTTCAGTATAATTTATTTTGTAATTAATGTACACTTGTGTGTATTATCTATATATATAAAAATGAATCTCTATTTCCCTTGGTCACGGCATCACGCGTGAAGGGCTGGACCGATTTCGATTATTCCTTTTTTGGTGTCTTTGTTATTGTTAGGAGAAGGTTCTTAAGAAAAAAAAATGTACCTTACTTATATAGGTAGGTATGTAGGTAGAGTAGGGTAGGGTAAGTAGGGTAGGGTAGGTACGGTAGAGTAGGTAGGGTAGGGTAGGTAGGGTAGGGTAGGTAGGTAGAGTAGGGTAGGGTATGTTTGGTGTTTTTATGGCAAAACAAAGTTTGCCGGGTCAGCTAGTATTGTTATAAAATACATAGAGAGATCACAATAAGAGAAAAGTGTACAAAGGTACAGCTTATTTCTAAAGAAATTTATACGATACGGTGAGATTTGTACTGATCGATGTATACGTATTTCGGCTAAGAAGATGATGAAATTATCAATGCTGAGTGAGTGAGGTATATTACCGTTTGCATTGACTTCAGGTTTCCTTGCAATATTTACTTCACTGTGAGTTACTGTAATAATCTTCTCAATAAAGCTTTATTGGTTTTCAAATGACTTTATCAATTCGTTAGATGGTATTCAGATGGATATTATTATGATACGGCTATCAAGAACAGTATTTGAATTAATTATTATTACCAGAGTCGTTTATCATTATTATTTAAAAATAATGAAATATATATTTTTCGATCATAGAAATTGTTTGTCTATAATAAGGATTGCTTAATTGAAACACGTTGTTTCTTAAATGTAATAAAAGCTGGTGTAGCTTTGCATCATTTATTTCATTTATTTAATTTACATTTCAATCACATAGTGACTCCACATTATATTCTATACATCTCGTATAAATATGTACAAAATACTTTTATAAGCGTACTGCGTAGTAATTTTTTTTTTCATTTTATCTATTTGCATTGATCCTTAATTATTAAATAAATTAATCTATCCTTGGCTTAGTATTTGTATCCTTCCTCGGGGCTGAAGCTTGGAGGCTGGCGGGGTCCACCGAAGGTCTGTCCAGCTCCACCGAAGGTCTGTCCGGGTTTGTCCTGGCCCGAAGGTCCGAAACCAGACTGAAAGCCGGGTTGTCCAGGCCTGTCTTGGCCAACGGACCCAAAGCCAGTCTGAGCGCCAGTTGATTCTTGTCTGTTCTGTCCTGAGGGACGGAATCCAGATTGGGGACCCTGAGCAGATCCAGACTGAGGACCCTGAGATCCAGGGCGGTTGTATTCGTAACCAGAATCAGGCATGCCAGAGCTGGGTCCGGTGGGCTGACGTCCGAAAGGTCCTGAAGTAGGTCCAGCAGTGCCACTAGGCCTGGGGAAACCTACAGAGCCGGTTGGACCAGCGGAACCTGACTGGCCTGGTGTGTATTGTCCAGGTGAACCACTTGGCCTGAATGGGGAACCCTGACCAATGGAACTAGGTGCTGAGCCGGTTGGGCCATTGCCAGAGAGCGATCCAGCTGGACCGCTGGGGTATCCTTGGTCAATGGATGATACGGGGAAGCTAACGCCTTGAGGGGCAGAAGAAGGTCCAGAAGTAGGACCAGCGGGGCCGTTACCAAACACGGGTCCTTGACTCGTAGAAACAGGAGATCCATTAGGTCCTGATGAGGCAGCAGGGCCTGATGGTGCAAAACCTTGGCCGGAAGGTCTAGGGAAAGCAGGTCCTTGAGCTTGAGGTTGCTGGCCAAACGGTCTTGGTTGGCTTGGTCTGCCAAACTGAGACTGGGGCTTGTCGTAATTGTATCCATCATCTTGACCTTGAGCCTGTCCCTGAGATCCAGCGCGAGCAGGTCCATTGTTTTCAGAAGGTCCAGTGGGAGCAAACGGAGAACCCTGGCTTATTCCAGAAGGCTGAGACGGGAAACGTTGAGAACCAGACGGTCTAGTGGAACCAGAAAGAGAAGCACCAGGGGCACCATATTGGGAAGAAGGCGATTGGCTACCCTGAGAGGGAAAACCTTGAGATCCAGAGGGTCTGGGTGAGCCAGAGGATGTAGGAGCACCATATTGGTTAGCTGGGGATTGACCACCCTGAGATGGGAATCCTTTAGGTCCGGAAGGCCTGGCAGATCCAGTGGAGGTTGGGGCGCCGTATTGATTAGATGGAGCCTGTTTACCTTGAGGTCCAGAGTGTCCAGCGGGTCCGAAACCAGTGGGAGATCCATATTGATTTGAGGGAGTCTGGCTACCCTGAGACGGGAAACCTTGAGGTCCAGATGGGCGGGCTGAACCGGAGGCAGTAGGGGTACCATATTGGTTACCAGGGGTCTGACTACCCTGAGACGGGAAGCCCTGAGGTCCAGAAGAAGACGAGCCAGGAGCATTGTACTGATAACCATCACGACCGCCTTGAGCACCAGTTGTCCTGGATGGGCCGAAAGGAGATGGAGCAGATGAACCAGATTGTGAAGAAAGACCCTGAGATCCAGATGAAGTAGGGGCACCATATTGGGAAGCAGGAGATTGACCACGCTGGACTGGGAAACCAGATCCTGAAGGTCCACTTGCACCAGAAGGACTGGATGGTGCAGGGGCACCGTATTGAGAAGCATGAGATTGACCACGTTGAGATGATCCGTCTTGAGCGGGGGAACCGTACAGAGAAGAAGGTGATTGTTGAGCCGGGAAGCCAGCTCCAGCCGAGCCACTAAGTCCAGATTGAGCAGGGGCTCCGTACTGGGAGGTGGGTCCTTGACCGCGCTGAACAGGGAAGCCTTGAGCACCAGCAGATCCGGATGATCCATCTTGAGCAGGGAAGCCTTGAGCACCAGCAGATCCGGATGATCCATCTTGAGCGGGGAAGCCTTGAGCACCAGCAGATACCGATGATCCATCTTGAGCGGGGGCACCGTATTGAGAAGCAGGACCCTGACCAGCCTGGTAGGAGCTGGGCGACTGTCCTTGTTGACCCTTGGCCTGGTAGGATGGGGAACCGGCACCGTAGTACTGCTGAGGGGTTGGGTCCGAGTCTTCGGCGGGGTTGTAGGCACCTGGAACGGTATTAAGAAAATATTAGAACAATGTGTATTTGTGTAGATAATGTTCAAAACATTTAATAAGAAGTAACTTGAACCGTTTTCTGATGTATAAATAAGTCTTTAAAAATACTGATCACCCTACACAAACTACAGTGGGTCAAAAAAAAAACTTAAACGTGATGAGTTAAATATTATTAAGCGAAAGAAAATAAAGTCTATCATTGAGAAAAAAAAATGTATATTACGTAGCTTTCCACGATATGAAAACACTATTCTAAATTAGTAGGGCTATACCGGTGATAACATACATCTGACGCACCCTTAGCTACCTTACGACTGGCCTTGCCAACTGACTCAATCATTACGCCATAGACTACTCTCGTAAATATCGTGCAAACACACGAGTAATAGTAATTTAGCAAAAACATATTAGTTCAAAGGTGCTTTACCGCTATTAAAATATTAATTGTAGTAATTAAAATCGTTACTTAATGTAAAGATTTTAAAACGGTGTCAGTAGTCATGTCAGTCAATGTCTTCTGCGTGGGTATCTAAATAAACTGTTGAAATTGAAACTGTCTAATAAAAATATCAGAATCTGAAGTAATTGATGTTACGGTAATCTATATATATAAAAGGCAAAAGTGATTGACTGATGTATCAACGCACAGGCCAAACTCTTAGGCCTAAACTTAAAATTTCGCACACGTATTCCTCTTATGACGTAAGCATCCACTAAGGAAAGATTTTTCTAAATTCAACCCCTAAGGGAATGAAATAGGGGATAAAAGTTTGTATGAAACTTTTTATTAAAAAGTCATCTGTAGGATAAAACACGGATCACGCGAACGAAGTCGCGGGCGAAGTGCTAGTACATAATATACGACGTTGCCTCTTGCTGAATTTGTAAGCAGAAAAACAGTTTTCAGGCTTTGTTAAATCAGTCATCGATGCCGATTTATTCATATCTCGTACTTACAGACGGCTTGAGAAAAGAACATTGACCGAAAATAACAGAGTTAAAGATAATTATCTAATTACATAGTTTGGGACTTGTCTTTAATGTATTTGCATGGAATTATTAATTCTAAAAAAAAGAGGACTTCGCGTATGTGTGTAAAATAGAAATACCTAGTATAAATTAACTTTGCTTGTGTTTAACAAAATCGGCACCACTACCTATATTATGAAATCAAACTATAGAATTTCAGGTACAGTTCTATAAACACTGATTTCTTACTTTCAAAGAGGTAACAACTCAACTGGTGCAGTGTTTCAGCAGGTCACTAGTTCGATTTCTGCACGTAACAAGAGTCTCGCCTACAGAGAGTGATTTCCGGTCTGAGTTGAAACAATTGACATGATTTTTGCACGCATGTTGCAAGATGTGTAGCAAAAAATAGATATTTTGTCGTTATAAAACCACATTAAGTTATCACTTCATCGCTTGTTAGAACAACACTGACAAATTCCCACGACCTAACAATTGCACATTTTTTAAGATTATAATAATTATAAAATAGTTTCGTAGTCTTACCTTCTTGCGTGCCAGCGGCAGCAGCCCTCGCATTTTCTTCCAAAGACTTCAGGATCTCTTCAGGAATGGGAGGAGGAGTAGGCAGATGAGCACCCTGAGGCTGGTATCCATTCTCATCAGCTGTGTAAGTCACGCTGTACTGCTGACCATCATCACCAGTGTAAGCGAAAGCACCCTGGGCTTGCACTCCATTCGTAGCTACACCAGATTCTTCAGCAGAAATTCCGTTCGAAGTCTCGAAGCTGTATGAGAAGGTTTCACCATCGTTCTGATTCTCGTATCTGAGGATTTCTGCGTTTTTGTCAATTGAGGCACGTTCACGTTCGGGTTGGGGCTGGCCGGAGTAAGCGGATGCATCTTGAGGTCCTTGGCCTCCGAAAGGTGATTGACCAAATCCAGTAGAGCCCTGGCTGGGAGCGGCGCTATCAGCAGGGGAACCGTATTGAGAGCCAGGTTGACCAGCAGTTGAGGACTGACCGAATCCAGTAGGGCCTTGACCAGGAGCAGGGCTTCCTACATCACCAGTGGGTGCGCCATATTGAGAGGTAGGCTGTCCAAATCGAGTGGGGCCTTGACCAGGGGCTGATCCAGCACCACCAGTAGGAGCACCATATTGAGAGGCAGGCTGACCGAATCCAGTAGGGCCTTGACCGGGAGCCGGGCTAGCACCACCAGCAGGAGCACCATATTGAGAGGCAGGCTGACCGAATCCAGTAGGGCCTTGACCGGGAGCTGGGCTAGCACCACCAGCAGGAGCACCGTATTGAGAAGCAGGCTGACCGAATCCAGTAGGGCCCTGACTAGGAGCTGGGCTTCCAAATCCACCAGTAGGGGCGCCGTATTGAGAAGCAGGCTGGCCAAAGCCAGTCTGACCAGGCGTTGAGGACTGACCGAATCCAGTGGGACTAGCTGGGCCTGAAGGAACGCCAAATGAAGATAGACCTTTAGGCAGGTCAAAACCAGGCTCATCTCCAGGTGCAGTTAAAGACCCAGGACTTCCGCCAGCAGTTCCAGCACTTGCAGGAGGCAAGTACGTCCTGTCCAGCTTGTCAGCATAGCTGCACGCTAGCACGGTTAAGATGATGAGCTGAAAAGGCGAAATTAAAATAATTAGACTTAGTAGAAATAATGGGAGGTTACGAACTTCGACAAATTGAAGGCACTGATTTGTCATAGATCTAAATTGAGTCACAGTTAGAAAGGGAAGCCCTTGATTGAGTACATGTCATCTAGGTAGTTGACTGTTGTAATATTAGAGGCCAAAGGTATATTTAAAAATAAAAAAGAACTATTCAATCAACCGTCACACTCCAGAATTTCGTAAATTGAAAACTTTCACTGCAATCCATTTTTATGTTAAACCTTTTTTGAATTTCGAATTTTTAACACGCAAATATCGACCGTTATTTTTTAAATATTGAAATTATTATTTTTATAAAAAGAACTATTTTTAACGAACTTTATTTTATAAATTTAATAATAGTTATTATTATTATTTATTAAATGTATTACCAGCTTCATTTCTAAGCTGTTGAGCTACCACGGGATGATCACCGAATGTGCATGACGGAGTAAATGCATCCTATTTATATGGAGTTAATTCGTTCACCATGCTAAGTTACTCAAAATTGTGTGCACGGAGCTAACCTTTGACAGAACTAATAGTGAAGATTCCACCGTGTCTGTGTGTATGTGTGGGTTCTTACTCAATAACTCGATCAATATTACTGATACTCTAATTACTGTGATCGCTGTGTGTGTGAGCCATGTATGGAGGGATTTACTTTGTTTATTTTGTATTGGAGATCCGTGGAGGTTCTTGTAGATGTTGGTACTAGAGACCGGAACTAACTATTTGGGTTCATTCGTGTTTTTATAAAGGCATACCATGATGTTAAATTTTGAGTATTTTTTACTTCAATAACACTGGTTTAACTTAGGTAAAACGTTTAGGTAAAAAAAAATAGTTATTAATAATTTACTAAATATTTTATTTATTTTTCAACAACCAAAATAGACGTTATTTTTATTTATAACAGAGCCAAAGCAAAGGTACATTGAGTACGGTACCAGCGAAAACCACGAAATGGATGTAAGTACTTGGTAGGCTACGTGGATAATAGTGGGCTCCGATATGTCTGGTGAAACTTGAAACTTAGGATGTAAATAACTTATTAAACATAAAATCACGCATGTGTTCCTCAAACGGTTAGCCAGGGGTGCAACTATAGTAGGTAGGTACCTACTATAGTTGCACCCCTGGCTTTGAGGGGGCCATGCGGGTGTAGGACGTGTAGGTACATGTCCTACACCCGCATATTTTGTTGTTTATAACTGTATCTCTAAAAGACATACCTAATAATATAATAATAATAATAATATATATGTCAAGAGCCTGATCCAGAAAGCAGTACTGCTAGACACGGCTCGCATTGTTAGGAGGTTCCTCTCTCTGGAGCCCTGACCGCCGGTAGCTTGGACCCTGTTCCCGATACCTCTTGTTTTTGTTTGTTTTTGTTTGTTGGCCTCTATTTTTTTATATTTTTGAATGTTTTTTTTTATGCTTTTAAGAAATATTTAAAAATGTAATGTAATAATAAGTAAAATGAATAAACGAAAATAATAAATATTATAAAGAGGAAAGATTTTTTTGTTTGTTTGTCTTCAAAAAAATAAATCTTTCACCAATAGAAAGCTTCATTATTCCTGAGTGATTTTTTTTATCCCGAAAACGGGTCCTGTGGGGGTGATCTACGGAAGCTAAGCCGCGGAGAACAGCTAGTATCTAATATAATTATTATCTTCGTCACTAAAAACCTATTTTACAAAATTTGATAAATGAAAATATTATAATTTTTCTTACTATGAAGAACCTTATCGATTTTCGACAACTTTAAGGGCTATTTTAAAATTCTAAGGTGATTTTCATGGACCTTATAATTTAATCAATTAAAATAAAATATGCCTCGATCGATGAATTTATAAAAATAAAGTACACGTCCTGCATTTAAATATAATTACGTACAGTGAAAAACAATTTAATAACATTTAACATACTGATTTTTATAATTGCTCTACCTACTACATGCGTCAGTATTTGTAGTACCTATTTCTCAGTTGTTTATTTTAAATTATTTTTATAATTGCATTTGTTATTATTATTAGTTTCTTTAGTATCCGGGTTCTATATATGAAGGATCACGATCATCCTTGTATCCCTCCTTGGATCCTTGCTGCTCTTGCTTGCTCCTTGATTTTTTATTTTGTATTTTATTCCTTAATGACTTGGACTCGTGACTTTATAATTTTTATTGACATTATTATGATTTTAATATTTGATTTGATTTCTTTTTAAATGGCTTTATTTATTTTAATTTAATGTGTTCTATATTTTTTACCAATATTAATTATTTTAATGACTTTAAACTATGTTTGAGAAACTAACTTATACATTTACTTGTATAATTTATCAAATAATTATCTTGTAGAAATTTTGTTAAATAAATACTAGATTTGTTATTACTGGGCGGCAATGTTATCACAAGCGCTATGTACGCCGTACTTGTCATTTGCATTGGTCCTAAAGTTGTCTATATTGTTCTGTCGATGTGACGTGTGCATGTTATGTGGCTGTACTATTTTAAATAAGTAAATAGTATTGTAAGGATGAAACTGTAACGTTACGTTTAGTCTTTCGGAAGGAGGTGGAACCTCTTTCCATGCAAAATCTTCGTTAAAGTAATCATATGAGTTAGTGAAACGATATATTTAGCATTAAGAATCTTATAGTTCGGATAGTCATCGGGGTTTCTTTGACAATTTGTAAAAAGTTTATTAAAGTGTTCCAATTGGGACACAATATCTCTAGATATTGGTTCTACAGTGGGATCGTATATCAGCAGAATTGAAAAGGTTTCCTTATATTATAAAAATTGTCTATTTCCGGCTCTTCTTTTTTGGAAATGATTACGGGGCTTTGCATACCGTGCACAGAACAAGGAATCGACTAGAGACACCATCACTTGAAATAATCTTGCCCGCGTTAGCACAAGTTTCGGCTGCCATAGCCACAGTCAGGATATAGTAGTTTACTGAAATTAATTTTTTGTCCGCAGGTAGTTTAATAAAAAATATTGGACACGTATTTTGTCAGTGACGACGATATAATGCGTTGAAATATCATGAAACGTCACGCCGCTAGTACACTTTATACTGCCATAGTGACGTCACAAGCCCCCACTCCTGAACTTTGATGCACTTTAACTTTGTGATTTTTTATTGGTAAAGCAAAAAAAACGTGTCAATATTATTTGTTAATCTCACTGACGGACTAAATAGAATTATTTTACCCAGGAAACATCCCTATTGTCACAGGTCGTCAATTTTTACGACTATACTTGGTTTGTATGGAAAGTTTTGACAAAGCCGTATCCAGCAGTAGCTATTGTGGTATCTTAGAGTTCTGTGGTAGATACTGATGCCACATGGATGCCACATTGCCTTCATTGGTAAATGTTTCTATTACGACTTCTGTAAAAGGGTATTAGCAGAGTTGTAAGTACAAGTTCCATGTACATCCATCATTCCATGACCATTATTGGCAAGCAATAATTAAAAATCCTCTTCAAGACTGCCGACTATGTTGTCTTTCTCACAGACGAAGGTTGCCAAGAACCTTGGGAACTAAGCAACCTTAAAAATATATCTAGAAAAAGTAAAGACAAATATAGTACTGTATATCCGCATGGGTCATGTTCTTTCGCATTAAGCGGTGTCTATCCCTCACAATAAAATCCCTAAATTCTAACACCAGTCTTGCCAAGATGATATAGGTCGCTCCATGTAAAACACTAATATTCACCTGCATCTGGTTTGACTGGAAGCCAAACATAGCGTATCTGGACAATAGGCTTTCTGATTTATCCCTTAGTTCATCACTTTGGCCCACTTCTTCTTCTTCTTCAGTCGGTCCCTCATTACTGAGGATCGTGGTCACTGGACCCCTTTATGCGTACAAGTTGCCTCCATCGACTCCGGTCCAAACTTGCCATCACCACCTGCTGGAATTTGCTTGAGGACGTAGCTTATTTCACTTGGTTAGACCAGCGTGTTGGCGACCGGCCTCGTGATCTCTTTCCTTTGGTATTGCCAAGAATGACCAGCTTTTCAAGGCTGGCCCTAAAACTTTGGCCCTAAAACTTGACAAATAAATATACGGGACAAGAAAAACCTTCCATGGGCAGATAATAATTAGATGTATTAACAAACCTTACCTATCATTCCACATTCCTTCGCAAGACTTAACCATCATTGACCCATCGCAATTAGTCTTTCTCTAAAAGGTAGTACTGCTTGTTTCTATCAAAACTTCAGACCATGTTCCAATACGAGGTTTAGTATTGCAAGAACGATCAAAATAACAAATTAAAACCTGCTACAGTGTAAAAGTAAATAGTGTACAGAGTTTTTCTGATGTCTTATTTAGTAAATAAGCAGCAGTAATCAACATCAGCCATTTAATGTTCCCACTGCTGGGACACATTCCTCTCTCTGAGAGGGAATGGGCCGTAATCCACCACACGGGTCCAGTGCGGGTTGGTGGATGTCACATGTCTTCGAATTTTTGGTTCTAGGACACGTTTTGAGAGCAGTGGTAATGAAATAATTTTCACAAAGTAAAGCGCCTGCCTGGGTTCAAACCCACGACCTACAACTTGTAAGTCGTGGCAGTTAGCTTCAATAATTGGTTCAAATTAGCAATTTATTTTCAGAACAATCTCAGTATCTCCGTCATGTTTTGTTTTGTGCGCCTTTTGTCGACGTTTTATAAGTGCCCATGTAGGCCTATGTAAAATAAAAAAAAATGATTGTGAATTTTGATTGATTTTAATCGAATAATGAAAAGTATACTATGGAAGTGCTGTTTTTTTTCATTTTTTAAACTTTGCTCCACACTAGGAACTTCTTTCTGTATCGTGGGTGCGTTTACAAACATATAAACTCACATACACAACACCCAAAGCCGGAACAACTATTACAGATAGTCAGGTCATGCAATTTGAAACACCAAAAATAACAAATGTAGGTCTAAAATAACAAACTTGAATTATTTTTGCATCTTTCCAAAGCAATCCAACGCTGGGATTATTACAGAACATGTTTATAAAATACTTACAAAAGCACATGGGCCGATCGAAAGGCAAATTATGGTATATCTTATTATTGCTTAAATCATCTACAATTTGCTGCATTGAGTCATTTCCGCCATTTATATAGTTTTTGTGGGTTGTCTGGCTGTGTGTGAGAGGATCATGTGAAGTTGTACTTACTTCTAAATTATGAATCACTTGAATATTGTGAAATAGATCCCTATGACCTATTAGGTAATTGGAAAATAAAAATAATGACAAGTAGGGAACATAAATGAGCTAGTGTCTACTAGAACCAATAAAACTAACTTCTCTTATATATATATGGCACTCTTGGACTGCAGCTGAAACTCAGCGTCAGGTGGTATACCCTGTATTATCATTTGGCATTATGCTGAGCTGAGGCCCTTTTGGCATTACTTAATAAAAAAATAATTAAATACAATTATATTAATACTAGCTGTTCCCCGCGGCTTCGCTCCCGTGGACCACCCCACAGGACCCGTTTTCGGGATTAAAAATAGCCTATGTCACTCAGGAATAATGTAGCTTTCTAATGGTGAAAGATTTTTTTAAATCGGTCCAGTAGTTTCGGAGCCTATTCGGTACAAACAAACAAACAAAACAATCTTTCCTCTTTACAATATTATAGTATATAGAAAAATTTACTAAATTTTCAATAATTTATTTCTTTTTCATAATTTCTTTTGTTTAATTTTAAGGTGGTTTTGTTTTTAATGCCAATATTTTTTTTTTTGAGGAATACCAGAATTTTACAGAGGGGCATCATGAATTTCCTCTCCGACTTCCACAGCCCAATTACCGAGAAAGACGATACCGCTTGGTAAGGCTGGTTGGTTAGTTGGACTGAAAATTCGATGTCAACCAAATTACTATTAATAAATTTTTCCAGCAGCTGCTTTATTATTAGTATTTTCTCCATTTTGCCTAAAAAGGAGAATGATCTTCATTGAGATGACAGCGAATAGAGAGGTATGGAACGAGATACATGTTATGCCGGCCCCAAAACAATCTGAAGTCTGATAATGATGACCTATTACTTAACATCTCGTATTAAACTCAAAACCTTCTTCTTAGCGTGTTTATGATGAATTTTAAAGCAGAAAATAATAATATTAATAATTGTTAATCTAATCGTACATGTATCTATATCGAATTATATTTGTATAACTATTTTTGCCCTTTTGACATGTATTGATCTTTCTATTTCTATTAATTGTAATAATATAGAGTATTGTATGCTTGAAATTTTTCGCAGTAATTCATTGCCTTAATTATTTGATACTATGTTTAATTAATTAATTTGTAATTTATTAATATGCCTTTTAGATTTGCATGGCGTGAGCCTGATTATAGCGATATATATTTCTCTATTTAACACCTGTATACCCATATTCTGCAAATAAAAGATTTGATTTGAATGTGTCAATGACAATATAATTGGAGTCGCCTAACAAAAAAACCTACGGAACCTAACTGTATTTGCTCAAGCTTGCCGCGTGACGTTGTACTTGGTCAAAATCAATAGTTTGATCGACACGGCAGTCCAGGTCATTTGCACCACGACCACGAAGCGTCGTGAGCATACGTAGATTTTTACTTCGGTTATCAAAACCGTGATTATGTTTATAGCCCCCTGTCGCCTGATATGATCTGCTTTAATTACGTTTTAGAAGGTTGTAATTGTTTTATTGTTTAGTGGTATGTATGTAGTCTCATTTTGAAATAATATTAGCGTCGGTGTACCTATTAAATAGGGCCACATCCACGCCACGCCAGTAGGTACACCTTCTAGATTTCTAGAAGCTTGTTAACATTTGTTAACTCTTTATCTCGTTTATACAAACTTTTTTTTTTCTTACTCCTTTTTGCGGGCCTACGTTGTCCCCCCATATCTAAGCACTAATGCTGTAACATGGAAATATTGTAAAAACAAACAAATTTTTTTTAAAAGAGTAACTGTGGAGTTTCTTGCCGGTTCTTTTCCATAGGAAACGACCAACCCGAACCGTGCACCTTTTGTCGACGTTTTATAAGTGTCCATGTAGGCCTATGTGAAATAAAAAAAAAATATTTTGATTTTTTTGATTTTGTACTAGTGCCTGAATGCCTAGTGAATTAATATCAGCTGCCAAATAACATTGTTCTTCTTCTTTGTCGTATCAATGATACCAAAATTAAATATATTTTAACCAGAATCCAGCCACGCCAACAGCGTTGTCATTTGCCTCAGAAAGGTCTTTTAAGGTGCAGGTTGTTGCACAGAGAGCAAGAGAAAAGGTGAGGCATTGTTTGGGACGTGGCTCCGCAATCGCACTATGGGTCATTGAAGTAACTAGGTTGTGCCTGCAGCGACCCACCTAGCTTCTTAGTCGGTTTAGAGATTTCTAGGTGGGCCATGGAAGTTGGTGGCCCGTAGGCAGCTTTTGAAGAAAAAGAAGTTACATTGTTGTTTTCCAGTTTGGAATGTGTGCTATAAAAGAGTTACAGACGAAAACATGAAAACCCGCTCTTACTTAGGGATTGGTAAATAATTAAGTTTCTCTGAACTGTCCTCACAAAAATGAGAATTGGAAAAGGCAAAAAAAAATTGTTTCATTGACTGCCAATAAAAATAAGGTAAGACCAAGCACTTTTTTATCATCATCAGCCTAATAATGTTCCCACTGCTGGGACCTCCCTCTCTGTGGGAGAGGTAATGGGCCTTAATCCACCACGCGGGTCCAGTGCGAGGATGGATGTCACATGTCTTCGAATTTTTGGTTCTAGGACATACCGGTTTCCTCACGATGTTTTCCTTCACCGCTTTAAGAGCAGTGGTGATGAATTAATTTACACAAAGTAAAGCGCCTGTCTAGGTTCGAACTCACGACCTACGACACGAAGTCAGCCGTTACCACTGGGCCACCACAGCTCACTGTCTGCGCACTGCTGACTTTTTTGTACGTCCTCGTAATTACCCCCAAAACGCCCACCCGTTACCACATCCTAGTGTTATTAGCTAATTATTGATGTCTAAAAAGTACTAAAAGGGTTTTCATAGTTGATTTCGATGGCAACGTGGGTATGTGAGAACAAGGAGTTAAGTTTAGGAGCTCCGGATGATGAGATACACAGTCTAATATTCTTTGTGACATCATCAAGTTGTCAATAAGTAATACTGCTCCCATCAGTCAAGACTATCAATACGACATGATCAAATGGAATGCCACTCATCCATCAGTTTGACTGACAATCTATTACATTGTTCTGATTATTTGCTTAGGTAGGTTTATACAACTATACAGTTGACCACGGTTAGGTAATGTAAGTGATTGAAATTAAACCCGTTTTCCAGATACTCATACTCAACTCAAACTCAAAATTCCCAACCAATCACTACTCTCGAGTTTGGCATATGATTCTTCAGCTTGACATAATATGTGTACACAATAGAGCAAGATGCCCCAGACGTTATTGAATTCTTTATACACAAAATGTGTGGTAGGTTAGAATGAAAATGAAAGTTCAAGTTAGCAAGTACGAATGCGTTCCAAGTGGATGCTAACAGTATTCAATTCAACTGAGTTTGTGTTACAAAAGTTCTTGGACTTGAAACGAGACGAGACATGTTAATGAAATAAAAAAAGTTAATTAAAAAAATCACATCAATCATGCTGTGCAGTCGGAGGATACTTATTCGCGAAAACGGACCAAAGCCAGATGTATCCTCCGACTGCACAGCATGATTTTCTTCTTGTTTACGTCTTTTTAGTTTGCTTTTCAAGCAGTCGGGTTTTTGATTTTTTTAATTAACTTTTTTTATTTACAACTTTTTAGTTATTTTTTTTTAGAATTAGGTACATTTAAACATATAAGAGTTATATATTTTTGAAATCGCCTTTTAAAACCCTTTATTTTGATACCCCACACGATGGGCTTGGAAGAAAGAAAAATTTTTTTACCCCGCAAAATGGCGCCCAAAATCCGCCATTTTTGTTTTTTCCAATTTTAATGTAGCCAGTGACACTCGCAGGATTAAGACGAATCGATTGACGTAAGAATCATCAAAATCGGCCAACGCGTTTGGTCTCTAGAACGCCACATAGGAACAAACATACATACATACATACATACATACATACATACATACATACATACATACATACATACATACATACATACATACATACATAGACTGATAAACACATTACCCTCCTTCGGCAGTCGGGTAAAAAAATCAAAGCCAATCACAACTGTCCATTGCCAGTTTGAGTTGAGTTGAGTATGGGCATGAGCAAGGAATACCGGCCTAAACTCGTTCTGTCTATTGTCTATGATCCCTATTTATTGAAGGTTCTATTGGTTGTGGTCGCTGAGTAGAAAGACTTAGGTAGATGAACGGAATTTCGAAATTATTATTGATTAGGAATATAACAGTTGTTATTTATCGACTTTTATATATCTTCACTTAGGTGCAATCATACTCTGAGTTTTATAACAATTAATTGAAAGGAAAGGTTATTTATTTTGAGTTGTCAAGTTACTCAATCGCCCCTTTTTACCCGACTTAAAAAATAAGGAGGTTCTCAATTCGACTGTAATTGTTTTTGTGTGTTAGTTTGCTCAAAACATTTTTGTAGGTGAACCGATTTTATGATTCTTCTTCTTTTTTCATTGAAAGCTGGCGCTTCTCATTAAATTTTATCAAGATATGACGAGTAGTTTTTGAGTTATCCTTAATATTGCATATTTTCATGGTAAAAAATGAGGTACCTAAACTAAAAACAGAAAAATATCAAACACATTATAACAAAAATATTTAACCGACTGCCAAACAATGCAAAGCAAAAAATAAATTTATTTTCGGAAGTCGGTGAAAACGAAAAAAAATAGGTACCATATACAACGACTTCTTCGACTTTGTAGTGTTTTGTTTTGGAAGTCGGTTTATATGTTTTTGCAAAAATATATTTTTTATGAAATTAAAATGTAATGTAAAGTAGCCATCAACAATTATAATGAGTGAGGATTTTCGGGTCTGTGTTACGTTTATAAACGCATAAATCGTGAAGAATTTACAACACTGTCCTATTTAGAAATAATTTAGGATCATTTTAATAAATTCTTAAGCTATTTTTTATTTTATTTCAAGCAGATCTAAGATGACCTTTTCTAAACGGACAGTTTCAAAAATAATGTCGGATCAATTTCATTGCTTTCAATCAAGTAAAAAATAAAGGCTTTACACAACAAACGATGTCAAGCTATCGAGGTCACTTTAAAATAAGCTATCTACCTAAATTATCTGGTCCTAACATTTGGTCTGATTTGATTGCCATTGAAATAAAGATGATCTCGTTTCGGATTATTTGAAGAAAGGTTACTGTGATCAGTGATGGGGCAATGGAATTACCGTCACTCAAGGTCTTTATAAGAGAGAAGAAGGTTTAGGTAATTCCTCCGTTTAAGAATTTGCGAAAAATAATAGGTTACTTAAAGCTGTATTATATAATAGTTAGCTTCTGCCAGCGGCTTCGCCCGCGTGAATGTCGAAAATTGTCCCGAGGGAACATATTCCCGGGATAAAAAGTATCATATGTGCTATTCCTGACTATAATCTATCTCTGTGCTAAATTTCATCCAGATCCGTTCAGTAGTTTTTGTGTGAAAGAGTAACAAACATACATACATCCATCCATCCTCACAAACTTTCGCATTTATAATATTATATATATAGGATAGGATATTATGTAGGATAGTAGGATAGGATAGGATATTAGTAGGAAGTAGGATGGGCTAAAGAAAAAGCATATACGTCTTTGAGAAAACTCTCTTCTTGAAATAAAATTCGTCTTATCTCTGGTGGCTACTTTGCTTTAGTAAATGAGTTCCCCATAGGTTGGGTTAGCTCCAGTGTTCCACTTGGTTCACTGAGCAGCGCCTCGACAGTTCGACTTCTTCCCCAGCAAAACTCTAAATTCAATATGTCCAAAGCAAAGAAGAATATGGTGAAACAACGGCTGCACTTCCTCCCACTAAAAGTGAACCTCACTAACATCAGGGGGTTGCACTCTAATCTCGACCCGGTCCACCACCACCTTGAGACCGAGAAGCCGCACCTGTTTTTCCTAACGGAGACGAAGATAACAACCCCGTCGGACGTGGCGTACCTCAACTACCCGGGTTACTCTCTTGAACACAAGTTCAAGAAGCAAGCTGGGGTCTGTGTGTACGTCCGCGATGACATTTGTTGTCGTCGTCTCCGTTGCTTTGAGAAATCGGGATTTTCTGTCATATGGCTACTTGTGGACACTGGCGTGGAGAAGTCTCTCTACATCGGCGCCTACCGATCACACGCCCGCGCCGGTGACCAGGAGACGACAGCACTCTTTAATTGCCTCGTGGAGTCGGCTGACATGGCCCAGCAACGGTACCCAACAGCGAAGCTTAATTTTCTGGGGCACTTTAAGGCCCATCATAAAGAGTGGTTGTACCCGTACCGGAAAACTGACCATGCCGGGTTAGAGGCGCGCAAGTTTTCTCTATCGCTAGATCTAACCCAGCTGGTGAATGTGGCAACGCGGGTACCGGATGTTGACGGCCATACACCCAATTGCTTAGACCTTCTGCTGACAACTGATCCGGACAGCCATTCAGTGTCGGTCTCAGCTCCGCTGGGAACGGTTGACCACTGTCTGGTGAAATCCGTGTTGACTTGCTCTCCTCCAGACGAGAGTCCTAGAGGCACGAGGCGAGTATGGCGATACGAGTCAGCAGACTGGGACGAGATGCGGCACTTTTTTGCGTCTTATCCTTGGCGGCATGTGTGCTTCTCCTCAAGCTGTGTTGACGCGGTTGCGGATGTGATTCGGCAGGGAATGGAGTATTTCATTCCATTCACCGACATTCCGCTCGGTCACAAATCCCGACCTTGGTATAATGCAGAATGCGCCCACGCTGAGGCCCGAAAAGAGTCTGCCTACAAAGCCTGGGTCGGGGCCCGCAACCGCAAAGTTAGAGCGCGTAGGGTTCGCGCGAGGAAGAGAGCATTTCATTCTGCCGCCAAGTTCTGCAAGCGGGTTCTGCGTCGGGCACGTTTTGACCATATTGGACGTATTGGGGCCAAGCTGGCATCGCACCCTCCGGGTAGTAAACAGTTTTGGTCCCTGTCTAAAGCAGTTGAAACGAATTTCTGTCGGCCCACTTTACCTCCAATGCTGAAACCTGATGGGTCGCTGGCTCACTCTGCTAGTGAGAAAGCAAATTTATTTGCATCTCTCTTTGCTAGCAATTCACGTCTGGACGCTGACTCCAAGCAACCACCTACTGTACCTCATTGTGACTCTTCGATGCCGGAGATCGCTGTGCACATTAAAGAGGTCCGGAGAGTACTGTGCAGTCTAGACGTGAACAAGGCCAGCGGGCCTGACGGCATTCCAGCGAGAGTGCTGAGGCAGTGTGCGCCTGAACTGTTTCCTGTGTTGACACGCTTGTTCCGCCTCTCTCTTGTAAAAAGAACGGTGCCAAAATCCTGGCAGCTTGCAAATGTGCAACCAGTGCCCAAAAAAGGCAACCGTGCAGACCCTGCCCATTACCGTCCAATCGCCATTACCTCCATTTTGTCCAAAGTTATGGAAAGGGTACTGAACAGTAAGTTGCCGACCTACCTTGAAGACAATAATCTCCTCAGTGACCGTCAATATGGCTTTCGCCGGGGACGGTCAACTGGCGATCTTCTTGTGTATATCACGCACTGCTGGGGCGAAGCCATCGAGAGGCACGGCGAAGCACTTGCTGTATCGCTTCATATCTCGAAGACTTTCGACAGGGTCTGGCACGCGAGTCTACTCAGTAAGCTTCCTGCTTATGGCATCCCCGCTGGTTTTTGTAGCTGGATATCAGACTTCCTCAGTGAACGGTCAATCCGAGTAGTCATTGACGGCTGCTCCTCTGACCTTATGGTTATTGATGCCGGAGTTCCTCAGGGGTCTGTTCTCTCTGCAACTCTTTTCCTGCTGCACATCAATGATACTTACAGATTATGATACATACTTCAGCCTGGTATTGTTGGATACGCAGATGGCAGTACTGTTTCAGAGAGATACCTGTCCAGCGCAAAAACCAGCGTGGATGAAGTTCGTTCCTTGAGAGAGGCTATGGTGGAGTGGACAGATTTGACCTTAAGACTTGTCTCCCAGTGGGGTGATGACAATGTGGTCTCCTTTAACGCCACCAAAACACAGGCGTGTCTTTTTACCGCTAAAAGGAGTCTTTTCGATCATACTCCTACTTTCCGGGGTACGTCTGTTCCTGTGACTGATCGGCTCGAGCTCCTAGGCATGGAGTTGACATCCAGTCTCAACTTCGGCGCCTCCATTGAGTACAAAGCCCAAATTGCGACCAAAAAACTGGGCATCCTAAATAGAGTGAAGCGATACTTTACGCCTGGACAGCTTTTAACTCTATACAAAGCGCAATTCCGATCCTGCATGGAGTATTGCAGCCACCTTTGGGATGGCTCAGCTAAGTATCAGCTTGCCGCGCTTGACTCGGTGGAACGCAGAGCCAAGAGGCTCATTGGCGACGTTGAACTGGCGGATGCCAAGCTTCACAGCTTGGCTCATCGCCGCAAGGTTGCCTGCTTGTCGGTCTTCTACAGACTGTACTTCGGTGAGTGTGCTCAAGAACTCCACGACCTCATCCCACCAGCCCCCTTCTATCATCGGACATCTAGACGCACTGCAAGTTACCATCCTTACCTTGTTGCCATTCCACCAATTCGCACCAAGCGCTTCCAAACATCCTTCATAATGCGCACAGCGAATGAATGGAACTCACTACCTGCGTCTGTGTTTCCGAACGCCTTTAACCCGAATCTCTTTAAAGTTAGAGTGAACAGGCTTCTTCTGGGTAAGCTCACTCCATCGTCGACTCTGTCTCAGTCACCTCTGACCTAGACTAGAGTCAAGAGCAAACCCATCACAAATAAAAAATAAAAAAATAAAATCGCAGTTTGTTTTTTTACCGACTTAAAAAAAGGAGGAGGTTCTAAATTAGACGGAATCTTTTTTTATGTTTGTACCACGATTACTCAAAGGCACCTGGACCTATTAAAAAAAACATTCTTTTGTTATACGTCCTATTTAAACAAATAGTCATCAGGTGAGGCTCTGATGATGGAATCCTGGAGAAATCGAGGGAACTCTTCAAATATATTCGGTTTTGGTATTTTCATCAACAATCTAATCATTTGTAATCAGAAAGTATTATTTGATGAAGTGGAGCTGATAAAGAAGACCACAGATCCACTGGAAGTCCTTAATGCTAAGTATGTCACGGATATAAGATATCTCGAATAGATAACCGAATATGACGAAGCAAATACTTCTAAATAAATGGTACTGATGAAAATGGTACCATGGGACTAATCTGATGATGAAACCAGAAGGTAGGCACTGGATCTCCGAAATAAAACAATGTATCCTAGTCGTATACTGTGTACTTTGGCTATAAATGAGATGTATTTTGTCTTTTGACACGTAACACACGACGAAGATGACATATCGTGCGACGTCACGCCATTAGTACACTTTATACTGACATAGTGACGTCACAAGCCGCTACTCCTGAACTTCGATACGCTTTATCTTCATTAATTTATATTAATTTATTAAAGCAAAAATAATTGTCCAATATTACTTAATAATCTCACTGACGGACTAATTAAAATTATCATTTTCTACCCAGGAATCATCATTCCTACCAATACTAAAAAGAGATAAATAAAAAACTTATTAACAAACAAAATCGACAAAGAGTTATTTTTCGCTTTGTTTTGTTTCGGAAGTCGGTTTGAATTTTTTGTCAAAAAGTTTTTTTGATTCACAGAAATGCACTCATGCATTTGACAAAAAATACTAAGCAAACTCAAACCCGTTGATCGAATAGTCGAAAGATCTACTGCTAAGCATGCGGTCTTGGGTTCGATGCCCGTATTATTAGGTTTTCCTATTTGGAATTTCTCAGTAGCAGCACAGTATAAATATGGACAAACAGTACGGAAACTACCTACAAACGCTCGAAACGGCACACTCACACAAACATGCGCATTGACGAGACCACTAAGCGGCTTGCACTACTGACAGCACTGCGGACGCTGCTTAGGGTTTTTTTTTTTTTGTTATAGAAAGGCTCGCGCTTGACCACTATCTCACCTGATGGTAAGCGATGATGTGGTCGGCGGTGTAACACGCTTGCCTAGAAGTAACCTATTCACTCTTGACTTAAAGACCCCGAGGTTGTAGCTATCTGGAAACACAGACTCCGGCAGGGGGTCTCGTCGATATGCCTGTTTGTGTGAGTGTTCCGTTTCAAGCGTTTGTAGGTAGTTTCCATACTCATCATCATCATCATCATCATCATATCAGCCGAAAGACGTCCACTGCTGGACATAGGCCTCACCCAAGCGTCGCCACATTGACCGGTCCCGTGCGTCTCGCAACCAGCGGATTCCCGCAACCTTCACCAGGTCATCGGTCCACCTGGTGGGAGGCCTTCCAACGCAACGTCTTCCGGTTCGCGGTCGCCACTCCAGAACCTTTTTGCCCCATCGGCCATCCGTTCTGCGAGCAATGTGACCTGCCCACTGCCACTTATGTTTGGCAATTCTTCGGGCTATGTCGGTAACCTTGGTTCTCTTGCGGATCTCTACATTTCTTATTCGATCACGCAAGGAAATTCCGAGCATAGCCCTCTCCATTATAATAAATAAATAAATAATAATAAATAAATGTTTATTGGTGCAAAAAAGGTTACATTACAGTTTGTATACACGTACAGCTATATTGCAAGACATTCCATTGTAACCATTTAAATAATGAACCCTGCCTCTCAAACTAGGGCAACCTGTATCTTGAGAGACAGAGAGATTGCCCTTTGAGTGACTGTAAGTTTTCTGATGAGGCCCATTGTAACATTGTGTCTGTGCGACCACGTCTCAGAGCCATAAGTCATCACTGGCAACACACACTGGTCATAGACTTTCGTCTTGAGACACTGTGGTAAGTTGGACGAGAAGATACCGCGCAACTTCCCGAAAGCTGCCCAGCCGAGTCGGATTCGACGGTTGACCTCTTTCTCGAAGTTGGCCCTACCCAACTGGATCGTTTGTCCCAGGTAGACATAGTCGCCCACAACTTCGAGAGTAGAGTCTCCTACCTTGATAGGAGTGGGTGTAACATGGGCATTCAACATCACCTTGGTTTTGTCCATGTTCATTCTAAGACCCACTCTTCCGGAAGCTCTACTGAGGTCATCGAGCATTGTACTGAGGTCCTCCATGGTCTCAGCCATAACCACTATATCGTCAGCAAACCGAAGGTGAGTGATGTACTCGCCATTGTTTCCATACTGTTTGTCCATATTTATACTGTGGTAGCAGCCCGGAGTCTGGCTTTGTGCCGGGTTGATGGCATTAAGGTTTTTTTTTTTTTTTTTTTTTACTATGTATAGGCCTGTGTTTGACCACAATCTCACCGTGGTCAGTGATGATGTGGCCGATGGTGGTAAGCACACAAAGCCTAGAAGGGAACTGGCTCTCAAGTGCTGCTGTCGGAACACACCGGAAGGTGCTTGGCGACAGATTTTCAACTTGAGGGTGGTTGCCAGCCAGGCGGGTACTACAAAGTACCCTACCACCGTGCTATGGTTTCCTCACGATGTTTTCCTTCACCGAAAGCTCAAGCTCATTTTAGGATTCGAACCCGCGACCTTCGTCTCGGTATCCGACGTCACTACCACTGAGCTATCATCGCCTTATAATAATTTAATTGCCATGTAATAGGTCGCCACCTATTACATGACAATTAAAAATAACTGGGGACATTTAGATATACTATAAGTGCACATCTGCCCAACTCATCGGGGCATACAGATGTGATTTTATGTTATATAGATACGGAAGTCCTCCAAATTGCAAACTACAAAAATTAACTTAATAACACATTTGAAACACTACATTAACGGTTTGAAATCGATTACATTTTTAATTAAATGTTTCAAAAGCAATCATATCGTGAACTTCTATGAATTTCAATTGACTCTATTATGCGTAATAAAGGAATTAAACTTTGTAAATATAAATAAGCCGTCCTTCTTTATCAAAGATGTTATGTCGTAAATATTTATTACCTACTAACTTTTTCCCACGGCTTCACTCCCGAGGCCTCTTGCGTTTATGTATTGTACATATTCTGGAATAAAAACTAGTATGTGACACAGTGACAGTGTAGCTTTACATAAACTAATTAATTATCTAATCTAATACATTTCAACGAGCAACTTTTGTATATATCTATGTACATGCCATCCGAAAGACGTGCACTGCTGGACATAGGCCTACCCCATGCGTCGCCACATTGATCGGTCCCGTGCGTCTCGCATCCAGCGGATCCCCGCAACCTTCACCAGGTCATCGGTCCACCTGGTGGGAGGTCTTCCAACAAACATTTTCCGGTTCGCGTTCGCCACTCCAGAACCTTTTTTCCCGATCGGCCATCCATTCTACGAGCAATGTGCCCTGCCCTACACTTAAGTTTGGAAATTCTTCGGGCTATGTCGGTAACCGTAGTTCTCTTGCGGATCTCTACATTTCTGATTCGAACACGCAAGGAAACGCCGAGCATAGCCTTCTCCATTGCATTTTGGGTGACTGTATATATATATAATCTGAATCTCGGAAACGGCTCCAACGATTTTCTTGATTTATTTTTTTATTAATTTAAGAATTAATTTTAGAATTAATTTAATAGTCTTGGATCCCGAAACGAAATTAATCAGAAAAGAATAACGGAGGATTAAGAAAAAATACAAATTTCCACTTCCCTCCATATCAAGGCAATAGTAAAGTTATTATATCTCAAGACGGCGAGTTGGTCTTAGACATGTGTGTAGATGCACAATGTTTCTGAGTGCTCAGGCGATACTGAGCACTCACGAGCTTACTCACACAGAAATAATGTTCATGTGCATCATACACACGACCAGTGGTGTCTCATCCCATACAAAGAAACCGTGCCGACGTACTGTACTGATTATTCTGATTATTTTTTGTACATCGATCGCGTTCAGTTCCGTTCCACGGATATAGATGGTGATCTATCTATCGCCGTGGAACGGAACCGAACGCGATCGATTTACAAACAATAATCGGTATAATCAGATGAAAAATACTAGTTACATTGGCACGGTTTCTTTATATGGGATGAGGCATCTGTACGCTAGTATTATATTATCTGTGACACGACTAAGACCAACCCGTCGTCGTGAGACACAACTGTACTTGCCCAGATTTGAACCCACGACCAAGAGGCGAGGTCTTAGCCACCACGACACGACCATATCAATAAAATAATGTTCGTAAACTTCGTTGGACTGGTATTTTTACTTTTAACAAACATACAAACATTCAATCAATTTTTATAATATCACTTTAGATGTGCCACTATTAAGGTCGTGTTTTAGTCATAAATGTACGTATATTTAGCATTATTCTCGTAAATTATAAAATCTCATTATTTTTGCGTGTTCAAATAAGAAAGAATACGTATCATTTGTCTGTGCGTAAGTTATTATTTTTATTTATTTGTGCAGGATGAGCTTTTTCCAAGTGGCCGTGGCCCAGTGCGGATTGGTAGATGTCACATGTCTTCGAATGTTTGGTTCTAGGACATGCCGGTTTCCTTACGATGTTTTCCTTCACCGTTTTGAGAGTGGTGATGAATTAAATTACACAAAGGAAAGCGCTTTGCTCGGGTTCGAACCCACGACCCACAAGTTGTAAGTCAGGGCCGTAACTACTGCGGTGCTGTTCACTGGTTTGCCATTTCTGAAAGGCAACAAATTTACTTATGAACGTTATTATCATCATGAATTTATTGCCGACTATTTGTTTGTTTGTTTGTACCGAAACTACTGGACCGATTTAAAAAATTCTTTCACCAGTAGAAAGCTACGTTATTCCTGAGTAACATAGGCTATTTTTTTTATCCCGAAAACGGGTTCTGTGGGGTGGCCCACGGGAGCGAAGCCGCGCGTAGCAGCTAGTATAATATAATATTATAAAGAGAAAAGATTTTTTTGTTTGTTTGTTTGTACCGAATAGGCTCCGAAACTACTGGACCGATTTGAAAATTTCTTTCACCAATAGAAAGCTACATTATTCGTGAGTGACATAGACATAGGCTATTTTTTTATCTCGAAAACGGGTCCTGTGGTGTGGTCCACGGGAGCGAATCCGCGGGCAACAGCTAGTTTTATGTATTTTCACAACTTTTTTTATAGAATCGGTTTCGCTATTGTTACACCCAATAAGTTTTTACAAGAATGTCGATAAATATTTATAACCATAATATAAGAATTGTTGATATTATCTCGATGTTTTGAAATAATTGTTATTAATTTAATGGAATTATAAAAGAGATGGGGGTGCCTTGACCTCGTTTTGACGAATTTCCTGATGCAACTTTCCTGATGATTTTAGTAGATTGTGGTAAATTTAGTACACACTAATAAACTGCAAGTTAAAGAAGAGAGAAGCGGAATAGAAGAAAAGCTTTAATTCAGTTACAGCGTAACACAGTACCCCTTAGCACAGGTAATATAACACTAGCATAGAGATGCCTCATCCCATTCAAAGAAACCGTGCCGACGTAACTAGCGTTTTTCATCTGATTATACCAATCAGTTTTTAGGGTTCCGTACCCAAAGGGTAAAAACGGGACCCTATTACTAGACTACTACTAGACTACTTTACTAGACTTCGCGGTCCGTCTGTCTGTCTGTCCGTCTGTCTGTCTGTCTGTCTGTCTGTCTGTCTGTCTGTCTGTCTGTCTGTCTGTCTGTCTGTCTGTCACCAGGCTGTATAACATGAACCGTGATAGCTACACAGTTGAATTTTTTACAAATGATGTATTTCTGTTGCCGCTATAACAACAAATACTAAAAACAGAATAAAATAAATATTTAAGTAGGGTTCCCATACAACAAACGTGTTTTTTTTGCCGTTTTTTGCGATAATGGTACGGAACCCTTCGTGCACGAGTCCGACACGCACTTGTTGTAAATCGATCGCGTTCGGTTCCTTTCCACGGCAATAGATAGATAGAGATATATCCGTGGAACGGAACCGAACGCGATCGAAGTACAAAAATATAATCAGTACAATACGTCGGGACAGTTTCTATGAGATGATGTCTTGTGGGATGAAACACCACTACCCTTGGTAAGAATATATATCAGAGTTATCTGACGGGTAACGACATAACATCTGTCGAACGAATGCCAGCTCCCTCGGTAGATCCCCTCTAAAATTATGATGTATATGACGGAATGGAACCGATGAAAATTCTTAGTCTAGGGCTTCAATAGAATGTTACGTCAGCGTCTTGTATAGGTCGTTATCGCATCGATACAAAAGGTCACCTAATGATGCATCTTACTATTGTAAACCAAAAATAGAACAGGCGACCTAGAACTCAAAAAAGTGACCATTTTAACTGCACCCACGCAATATCTGACACAAATCGTGACGTTCGATGTTCTAAAATAAAATTTAAAAAGCGCAACCGAAGCCACACTAAAAGGTTGCATGTAACTTAATTACTTATATACTTCAGATAATGTTTAATGCAAATATTAATTCAACCTTCAATCACTCAATTAAACTTTGTATATAACCATGTCATGTCTCATTTTATCCTTGACTCACGTGTGAAATAGTTTCATAAGCACTTATTTTTGTAGTGCAAAGTGCAAAAAGATTCTAAAATGTTAATTATAAATCTATCCATCATAATTATGAGGGTTTCGGTAATATAAGTAATCCATCTTGCGTAGTATAGGCAGATGTGCTCGCGGCTTGCTGTTGCAAGGTTCCATCGATTTAAGTTCTTTTGCGCGTCAGTCAGTCAATCTGTCGAAGGGTGACCATTTTTAACTAACTTTCCAAAAAGGAGGAGGTTATCAATTCGATTGTATTTTTTTTAATGTGTTTTCCCTCAACTTTTTACTAGGTTAACCGATTTTGATGATGCTTTTTAGGGTTCTGTACCCAAAGGATAAAAACGGGACCCTATTACTGAGACTTCGCGGTCCGTCCGTCTGACTGTCTGTCTGTCACCAGGCTGTATCTCATGAACCGTGATAGTTGGACAGTTGAAATTTTCACACATGATGTATTTCTGTTGCCGCTATAACAAGACATACTAAAAACAGAATAAAATAAATATTTAAGTGGGGCTCCCATAGAACAAACGTGATGTTTTGCCGTTTTTTGCGATAATGGTACGGAACCCTTCGTGCGCGAGTCCGACTCGCACTTTGCCGGTTTTTTTTTTTTATTTGAAAGCCTGTTTATTGTCTTTGTCTGTTTATTGTTTACACCTTTTCATAACATAACATCACACTGGTACGCTCTAGAGGGTTACGCAGGTGTGAACAGTTCACCCTGGTATACTCTAATATCACCGGTTTTATTTAAGTTTCATGTTATTGGGTTAATCTATTCTGGCATCACTTTGGAAATTATAGGTACCTTTTTTTTGTTTTTTTTTTATTGGAATTCCGTTTATGGGAATTCCGTCCTTGGGGGGGCAGATTATGGGGGATGAAATGTTGCATACAAAAGTCCTTCTTTTACAAAGGAAAAATTATTAAAAATACTTTCAATACTTTAAAGTCTGTGGGTAACTATAAAATGGCTCAACGCATAAATAAAGGAATTAAATAGGGACGGGAAAATCTGCTTCGCCATGACAATTAATAAGGCTCAAGGACAAACTCTGAAGTATGCTGGTGTAGCTTTGAGGGCAAATTACTTTTTCCATGGACAGTTCTATGTAGCGTCTTCACGTGTTATCTCACCAAATAGTCTGGTGATATTGGCGTCAACATCCAAAATGGTTTAAAATGTTGTTTATAAGGAAATACTTTAATTCAATTACTTACTTATGATTACTTATTATTTTTAACGGATAAACACAAAAATAGTGTAGGCATACGGAACGGGACAAGGATAGAGCGTATTGATGATAGAGTAGGTAAGTATAAGTCTGTCCTAAGAAACACTTTTGCATTACATTATTTTTTACTTTTCTCTACATACTGTTAAAATATGATAAGGAGAAGCATGTAATCTACGCGTGCGAAGCCGCGGGCAAAAGCTAGTACAATCATAAGGTAACATACGCCCGCATTCCCTGAAGGAGTAGCTACACAGAGATATATACATGTGCATGTACATCCGATGTATTCCTGGATACTGGGCTTTTGATTTCAGTATTACCTACCGTGTTTAATTTTTAGTAATGTGCGTTTTATTAGTGCGGAAGAAGCAATTTTTCTACAATATTTCAGAGTATAAAACACGCACATTTTTCCAATTGTGTTTAACCCTATGTCCATTATCCAGACGGGCTCAAATCCAGACCAGATTAATAGTAGTTTATGAAACTGTTGCATAATAAGGGGTATTAAAACATGAGTGTGTGTTTAAAAACCGAGCCGTAGGTGAGGTTTTTAATAGTATTCACACGAATGTTTTAATACCTAGTTATGTGCAGTTTCATACACTACTTTATCTACACTCATACATTGGGATTGAACCTACTAAACACCTTTTTTGCATTTTCCATGCCATAAAGTTGTGATAGCATTTATCATATAATTTTCTCGACTTTGCTGGTAATAAATTATGAGTAATTTCCTTCGCCGCATCAAAAATATTGGGCGAAGTCAAATTTTCTTCACATTCACTGATATCAGGCATTTTTAAGCAAGAATTCAAAAAACTCATAAAATTCAATACAACAAAACCTGCAAAATATGAATGGCGCCAAAACCCAGCACATCACCGCATTAACCACGCATGCGCTAAGGTTTAGCACGCACTGCGATTTTTATTCGTGCGAATTTTTTTCGCCTATTCTGCGACCTATAGAATTGTATGAAGCTGCTCGCATTGCGGTAAAAAATCGTGCAGAAATAAATGCGCAAGAAATCCGTGTATTGCCACAGAATCCACCGCACCGCGGCGCGAATTTAATTCGCGCGAATATTTTGAGCTCTATGAACATGTAGAAAGAGACAAAATTCGCGCGAATAAAAATCGCAGTGCGTGCTAAGCCTGAAGCGGGCATTGTCATAGACAAGTAAAAATTGGAATCAAATCTTTTTAAATAGGTACTATAAAAATGGCATTACAAAAAATAATTGATGAAAACTCCTTAGTGATTAACTTCTTGGATTTATCCTGTATCGTAATAGAAAAAAAATTGTATTATAGCATTATTTTGTTAGAGAAAAAGTGTTATAATAAGATTCTATTTTTAAATTTCGGTATTGTGTTTATAAAGTATGTCAATATAAACTCGTTTTTAAGTTTATAATTCGAATATTACGATATGAGAGTAGATAAAAGCCATTAAAATACTTAGCTCGAGCTGTGGGATCAGTGATGGCCGAGTGGTAATGGCTCCAATTTACTTATCGTCATCCTGAACTGGGGCCCGCGTGGTGGATTAAGGTTATTCCCTCTATCATAGAAAGGAGGGCTGCGTCCCAGCAGTGGGAAAGTTAAAAAGCTGATATGCGAGCTGTGGATCGGACGAAATCTAACGTGAAGAAACCGGACCCCGCTAATTAGCGAAACAATAGAAAAACAATAGATCCTGCCGTGGTTCCACATCCTATACATATGAAAGGTTAACAGCTCATAGTCAGCCATATAATTAACAGTCTTTAATTGGGTTATGCATACCTGATAGTAATAGTTACATATAAAATATTGACATTTAATATTTACAAAAATATAATTATGATAAATTCTCTCGCAACTACTATAAAAATTGTGGCTTAGATGATGATATTTCACAAACAAATTATTATAGAGAAAGGATTCTTAAAATTAACATTAGCTCGTCTTACTAAACTCTTGATACAATTATCATTAGTAAAACTATTTGAGACAGTAATGTAGCCGATAATATTCTTAACCTAGTTTATGAAAGCATGAAATATTACAAGCAGACAGATTACAAAATGGTTGATTACTACTTTGTATTGTCTAGTATAAATATCGCTACACAGTGTGATAAATATCATAGCGAAGAGACACTCCCTCTTCAAGAGGAATCATGTTTACGATCATTTGTTGTCAAGTCTTATTTGTAACGCCTCGTTTGTCAACTAAAATGTCAAAAGCATTTCGTAAGAGGAAACCTTACTTAGGGCTAGGTGGCAGATAGGATCAAGGCCGTAAAAAAATTCTTTTTACAAAAAAATACTACCGACTGCCAAATAAAAAATAATACAAAGTGAAAAATAACTTTATTTTTGGAAGTCGGTGTTTTAGGTAGGTACTTTTTTTTTGGGTTATGGACACCGCCTCCAAAAAGAAAGTTATTTTTCACATTGTAATTTTTTTTTATTTGAAAGTCTGTAGTATTTTTTGTAAAAATGTACGGTAGAGTCAATTTTTATTACTTGTACATTTTTAATTTAGATTTAATGTTTGACGTTCAAAAGTGCCGCTTATTGGCCTAGTTGAAATAAATATATTTGACTTTGACTTTGACTTTGAAATGTTTCTCTTTTTTAATTTTCGCTTTTTAGTTATACCTAGAGCATACTGGCGTGATGTTATGTTTTGAAATGGTATACACAATAAACAGACATGCGATTGCAGCAATCCCGAGAGATTTGCCGTTATTTATTGAAGAGTTCTGTTGTATATCTCCGAAGTTCTTTATCAGTTCTTCACCAAATTAAAATGAGACCAAATTCGGAAAAAAATAATTTTCAGAATCGGTCTAAAATTGCCGGAGAAATCGGTGAACATAAACAAAAAAAAACCGGCCAAGTGCGAGTCGGACTCGCGCACGAAGGGTTCCGTACCATTATCGCAAAAAACGGCAAAAATATCACGTTTGTTGTATGGGAACCCCCCTTTAATATTTATTTTATACTGTTTTTAGTATTTGTTGTTATAGCGGCAACAGAAATACATAATCTGTGAAAATTTCAACGGTCTAGCTATCACGGTTCATGAGATACAGCCTGGAGACAGACGGACAGACGGATCGCGAAGTCTTAGTAATAGGGTCCCGTTTTTACCCTTCGGGTACGGAACCCTAAAAATGAATAAAAGAACATAAAAAAAAAAAAGAAAAAAAAAGTATATAATTATGGTCTGTAACAATTAATAAAGGTAACCCAGCCAGTGCAACCTCGTTAAAGTACTTAATGTATGAATGACGTGACAAACGCCCGTACAAAGCACTCATGACAGCCGCGACTGAGCTCGGTCCAATATTGCCCATTATTCCCTGTAAAATCTCAATGTCAATGTGTGTGTGCAAAATGACGCTTTGTTCGTAGTGGCCTCTCATTCTGCGGTGCGCCGCCGCTCACGTACTTTGTGGTAATAGGGTCCCGTTTTACCCTTTGGGTACGGAACCCTTAAAAACGGCATAGCATCTCAAACTATGGAGTAAATAATGGCATCGTTTAATTTAAACCTAAAAATACTTCATAAAAGCGTGACCATATTTAATCAAAATTAATTCTCCTAATAAATTGGAAACCAATATCTTTGCATAAAGTTATGAAATATTCTAAAACAAAAAACAACAACAAATTTGTGTATAGTTCAAACAAGTTCATGGTCATTGTAAAGGTGTGCACACAACTGTCGCTTTATTAAACAATCTATTTTTGTTTTTTTTGTCTTTGTTGTTATTTTACATGTGTCAAAATTTAGTTAATGTGCTATTTTTATTTAAGTTTTTTAATTATGTTCATAAAATTAAATTAGTAGTAGTAACGTGCAAGCGATTTTTTCCTATAAAACGATGGTGTTTTTTTCAATAGGGTGAAGAATAATCAGCATAATATCTTTATTTCAGAATATCTAATTGGATTAGAGATGGGACAAGAAGGTGTAGGAGTAGAGACCTAAAACTGAGTTAAGGTATGTGGACGGACCACGAACCTGGTAGACCGGCACCCTGGGGCCGTACTGCGAATATAGTATGGACGTCAAAACAAATCACAAGAATGCCCCTGGTGGCAAATCAAGAACAACTGCGCTTTGGCGCGCTTTTTCTAAGCACTTGCGTGGCCACACAGCAGAATATGGCAATTGAGTACTGACCGCCTTAGAGCTAAGACGTTATAGAATCACTGTCGATCCGTAATATTAAGATTGTAACTGAGTTGTGACTATTTGTATAAAATCAGTGTATCGAATAACTTGTGTGATTTCAATTTCACGACTGTACCCTGTGTGCGAGGTTTTTGCTGAAATCAGCGCTGTTGACGATAGGTTAGTCTGAAGTCACGGCATTAAGCTGAGCAATGACCTATTCTTGCACAGATGCGACGCACAGCCTATTTGTTCTTGTTGTTTCAAAGATGGATAATTTTCCACTCAGTAATCGGTATTTCGTTTAATTTGTGATTGTTTAGTTTGTTTTCATTTGGTAATGTCGAAACATATTACGCAAGTAAATTGTCTTTGGCCTCTCACCCACAGATAACTGTGTATTGCTCTCATCAAACAATAGACAAAATTGACAAACTTATATAATTTTTTGTTTTAAATACGAGGCTTTTGGCTAATTTGTACCTTTAGTGAATGCCACTCTTTATTTTGTATTGTGCGTTTAGTTTGTGCAGAATAAACAATTTTTCTTTCTTTCTTTCTCTACCCATCGACCTGCCTACACACGATATCTTAACCTAAGGGAATCCATCCTGATTTCCCGATGGTTTGCATCTATTGGCCACCCTTGATGCGACACATACATAATCGTTAAACGTTTAATACTGTGTGGTCGATGGTTTGATATAACTAAAACTACATTGGATTTGTATAAGCTTTAAAAAAAAGATGAAATATCGATATTTCGGCGTACTAAACCGATTATATCGATATATCAATATCGACTTAATTCGATATATCGACATTTTTGTAAACCTTGCATCTCTAACTGCGAAGTGGCAAAGCCATCATGACTCCGTTGTGAAAAAGGGATAGTGCTATTCGCGCTGAGTAACTCCATCTCTCTCTCACACTGGAAACCTAAGGTTTATAAGACGTCACGCCCTGGTCTAAGTAGCAGACAAGAGATAGTTTTTTTTGATATGACGAAATACAAACGATGGAACCCTGACTTCCAAACAGAAAATGCCTGTATCTTATAAGTCAGTATCCCTCCAAGGAAGAAAATAACAACTGAGGAGTGGAATTCCCTGCTCTGTCTGTCTGTGTTTCCCGATAGCTACAATCTAGGGGTCTTTATGTCAAGAGTGAATGGGTTTCTTCTAGGCAAGCGTGCTTCACCGTCGACCTCATCATCGCTTACCATCAGATGAGATAGTGGTCAAGCGCAAGACTATAGAAAAAAAAATCTATTTTTAATAGATCATGCATGTACTTAAATTTTCACTCAACCATAGTCAAAGTCATGGTGCAGAATAATTATGAATATGAATTGATTAATAAAAATAAAAAAAAACCTAAATCAAACTTAAAATTAAATAAAATAATTATAGTGAAATTAAAATAAAGCAGTGTGGGAAGCCCAGAACCGGGTAAAGCGGTGTACAGCGGAGAATACCTACTCCTATTGGTTGGGTACGGGTTGACGAAGAAGCTGTATGAGCCATAATTTCGCAGTTCTAACACCGACGTGTATTGACTACCACTTTCTCGGTCTTACGATCTGTGACGTGGCGCCTTCGTGAGACGCCAAGTTTGTATCAGAGCGGCTGTTTACGAATATTTTAGAACATTCTTCCCATTTCACTACTTGCCAGGTAAATAGCTAGACTCATGCCGCCTGCCAATGTGGTTTTGACCTAATCCCGACGTGTAGGTACAATTAAAATCAGACTTAAAAAAATATAGTTAACGTTATTAAAGCTAGAACAGCGTATGAATATGCCGTAGGCACAGATAATATAATACTGGCATACAGCTATGCCACAACCCACCAATAACTACCCCAACAACAACAATACAACAACAATAATTGGGAAAAAAGGCTAGGCAGATGATGATACAGATGCCTCATCCCATACAAAGAAACCGTGCTGACGTAACTAGCATTTTTCACCTGATTATACCGATATTTTTTTGTAAATCGATCGCATTCGGTTCCGTTCCACGGCGATAGATAGATCACCATCATGGAACGGAACGGAACGGAACGGAACCAAACGCGATCGATGTACAAAAAATAATCAGAATATTCAGTATAGAACGTCGTCACGGTTTCTTTGTATGGGATGAGACACCACTGCCGTAGGTATGTTTAAATGATTATAATAAGCTTGGAATTATAACTTTAGGATTTTCAGGTGTCTATCAATATGCAATTTCAAGTTAAATATCAACGACTTAGTTCATTTTCTTTTGAATTACTGTCTTTTTAAATAAAGATAAAACACAACACCCAACTCTATTCAGCACCAGTCGGTTAAAAACAGTAAGTACGCGCCTTTATATTCTTTTTTTAAGTTCAAGTTCAAGGCTATACAGAAACATCTAAAAAACTTGTATTTTTTATTAATTTATTCTAATGGCCTTTCGCGACTATTCACAAATTCGTATACTGACGCTAAATACTTTTAAATAATATACTGACAAAACCTAATGAATGTAAAAGGTATAAATTATATAGGTACCTAATAAAACATAAGTATTTTGGATGATATATATATTTTTTTAATATTTTGTATTTTGTAATTCCCTGGAGCAATGGAGAGAGCTATGCACAGAGTTTCAAGAGAACCAAGGTTCTGACATAGCCCGAAGAATTGCCAAACTTAAGT